>OZ022265.1:123875662-124486166 GCA_963978885.1 Nemotelus pantherinus
ACCAGCTCGCAAAGTGCAAAGCCTCCAAGTTTAAAGTTTGCGACGAGAATGCGAAAAATACACGGTACAGATAAATTCATAGCGCTCAAACTTTGTTGAATGTCTGCCCTCTAAAATATGTTTCCGTAAAACTTTTCTTTGTAGTATTTTATTTAGGATTTATTTAATTGAAGACTCTTTCTGATGGAACAAAAGTAGTCATGGAGGCACCTGATAAGTGCTAGTGGTACAGCCGAGTCGAATATTTCGTTTTATCGGTTGAAGATTGTAATATGCATACCTGCAAAGTGATACTCAAATACAACACTAACGCACTAAGCATTATACTTATACAGCATTGCTATACATTTACTCTGTCTCAATAAACTGCTCTAAACGTTCGGTCATGTTTCTTGTTGTTCAATAAGCGAAGTTTAACAGGTTATGGGCCCAGGCCGTGTGTCTGTCTACGCGTTCAATTGCGTGTGCTTAAAAATATCCCAGTCAGCTTCGTGCGAAGGGTGTATGATACATATTTTTTAGTTGAGACTGCCGTTGAGGAGAACTGAATCAATATAGCTATTGAAAAACTTAATGCCAAAAACTATTCAACATGGGAAGTGCACAGGAAGAGTATGCTTGTTTGCGCCGACTATCGGGCGTAGTTTGTGGAATAAACGTGAAACCAGAAGATGCCACTGCAGCAGGCATATGGGCAGACACAGACGAGAAAGCCTTGGCGACACTAATTTTGTATTTTAACATTGTGAAAAAGTGCAAGACATCTTTGGAAGCGTGGTTAAAGTTGAAAAGCACTTTTCAACCCAGTGGATCTAAGCAGAAAATTCCGTTTTTCAAAAAGTCGATGAAAGTGTCCCTAGAAGAGGGGGAAAATATTGAAAAATATCTTCAAGGGTTTTTTGACATTGCAGAAAAAATGAAAGTAATTGATGTCATAACCCCAGACGAGCTTTTAGTAATAATTTTACTAGCAAGCCCTCCAGAGAGTATTGAAAGCTTTGTAGTCGCTACTGAGACGCACGACAGCTTGCCCCCCTTTCAGCATTACGAAGAAGGATGAACCCTCAACAACTGCTCAACAAGCATTTTATTTGAACTCAAAGAAAGAGACAAAGACAAAGAACAAAAAGTCAAGTAAGCTTGCGTTTAAAAGAAAATGCAATAAGTGCGGAGCAAAAGACCATATAATACCAAAATTTACGAAACCAATTCAAAGAGGCCAGCAGGATAAAGAGAAATCAGATCAATTTAACTATTCTGTTTTGGCAACAGCGCAAAGTGGTGCTCTAACAGGCTCTTCGTAGTGTCTTGATAATGGTGCAACAACGTACATATGCCCGGGAAAAGAATTGTTTCAAGATGACAAAGAGACAAAACAAAATATAGCGCTCGCTTGTGACCAATACATAAATGCGATCGGCGTTGGCACAGTCAAAATAAAAAACCAAAACAACAAGGACATTTTTCTATGCAATGTGCTGCACGTGCCAAATATGGCGGGAAAATTTCATGTTGGTGAAAAAAGCAATAGAAAACAATCTTACGGTGCGTTTTAAAAATCATTTGAAAGCCAAGCAGGTGATATTGAAACCCATTATTTTGAAGGCAAAGAAAACGCAAGGATTATTCGTCCACAACAGTGAACAAACAAACAATTCGTTTTTCATGCAAATACTGATGCAGTTAAATGGCATCAAAGACTAGGACACTTGAATTTTACGGACTTGATAAAACTGATATATGATAATTTAGTGCGCGGTTTGAATAACACTAATGTATCGAAAGAATCTGCATGCAGTGTGTGCTTCAAAAGCAAAATTAATGTGCAACCGTTCCCAAAAACAGCTGAAATGCGTTCAAAAGAAATATTATAACTAATACATGCAGATGTGTGCGGTCCGATAGAAACAAAATCACTCGGCGGTGCGAAATATTTCGCTATATTCACAGGTGATTTTTCGCGAAAGAAATTTATGTTTTTCCTGAAATCAAAAAGTGAAGTTTTTGCGAACTTCAAAAATTTTCAACTTCAGTAGAGCGCCAAACCGAGAAGAAGATCAAGAACTTTAGGAGTGACAATGGTGGCGAGTTTGTGAACAAATACTTCAACGATTTATTTGCCAAAAACCGGAATGAAAAGACAACTGACAGTGCCCTACACCCCTCAGCAGAATGGTGTAGCGGAACGAGCCAATCGCACCATAGTGGATATGGTGAGAGCAATGTTGACCGAATCTGGTCTAGGTGAGTCATTGTGGGCTGAATCTATTAATACGGTAGTCTACCTTAGGAATTGTTGTCCTACAAAATCACTAGAGAATAAAACGCCATATAAAGCCTGGTATGGAAGGAAACCAAACGATAAGCATCTTTGTGTTTTTGGGTGCTATGCGGTTGCGTTAAATAAAACGTTATTTACGAGTGTCTAAAGCCTAAAGATTCTTCAATTCAAACAGCAAATGAATCTTTGAAGCCAGAAACGTATTGTTTGATGAGAACATGGTTGGACAGACATGCGTTCCATCAGTTGAAGTTCACCTACCTCCTAAACTACTGGCCGTCCCATTCTAAAGCTTTTATCGTAAAATAAGTATCCTTCAAGCTTTGTTTTAATATTAAAAAAAAGCAAACTTAACCTGGTCCAACTTATTTACTTCCGGTTCTGCACATGTGAAAAAATTTGTTTTTCAAATGTAATTTCAAAATTATAAAGAACAGTTAATTTTCTATGCCAATCAGTATGTTTATTGTTTTTAGATTTTTTTTCGAATCTCAAAATTCGCTTCCAAAAAAAACCTTTCATCAATTTCGTTAATTATTCAGAAGCCTATAGCTCGGCAACTGAACCTCATAGAGAAAAAAATTTCGTATCCACGTTCATACCTTCTAGAAGTACTATTATACATAATATGAACGAAATCCAGAGCCTCGACTTTGTTTCGTTGTTCGTTTCACGTGAAATGCCCCTTTTATCAACTAAGTACTTCTTTTGAATAAGTTATTCTACCCTCATAATTTAATGGCAAAGTATTATGAGCTTTTTCAGAAATGCTGTTAGTTCCCTTGAAAACAAATAAAATAAAAACAAATGAAAAGGACTCTCTAAACGTAAACTAATTCCAAGAAATTTAGTGTATTTGTGTTGTTCGTATAAAAATGATGAATAATTTGGCTAAAAATTAAAATCCGGCACCAGGACAGTAGTAATAGTCGCAAAGATTCGAGTGCACAATGATATTTACTTTTGAATTTTTCTCAAGTAAAAAATATTGTTTTAGTAAATTATCTGATTAATTTGATTGTCAGATCTCAAAGTCGATTCGTAAAACACTCTTACTTGAATTGGTGGAATTCCGATCATTGCTAATTTGATACGTTGCAAAATTTTTTTTTTTCTAAATTCAGTTGCAAAAGTGTAAAGTCCTGTCACTCATTAAAAACGTGACCATCCACAGAACATTTAGAATATGACTCCTGTCCACACACTCTTCCACTTGGCAATTTATCGCATTTTATGCGTTAAATCTATATTTAATTTATTTATTTGCATCATGCACCTAAATACTTCAAACCATATATAATATTTTTTTTTTAAATCTCATTATTTTATGCGAAATGTCCGGTTTGGCTGCTGATGAAGTCGCACTCTACTTTTCTTACTTTTCAACATTATAATCACAAATTTATTCAAAAAATGCCCCAGAATCACAATCGATTAACTTTAAAGAGTGCCAAAATATTATTACCGTATTATTCATCTAAGTCAAGCTCTCGACTGCTGAATTTCCTGGCAAGCCACTATTCGATGATACGTTCATACGTCATACAATTTGTGTTATTTTGCTAAATTAATGCTCAAAGACTGAGACTATTTTCAGCATATTATTTTTATTTGATAACTTTATTTAGTGATTATAGTTGAAACATACGTTTTCCGAAATATTTCTTCACTAGTTGCACAATTTAATGCATGTCTTATATATTTCATTGAATATTCTATATCATTTCTGAGCCTACTGTATTTTGTATTCTAATTAATTTCAACAACAATTTCTACATACAAACCTACAATAGAAAAACTGTATACGATTTCATCCAAAAGTTTATTCTACACACAATGCAAGCAATAAATTGCTCATAGAAATAAAAATTAGATTTTCAACAATTGAAACGTGAGTGAAATTTGAAAATACCATTCTCATACCTCTGGTTTTTACGTGACATGACAAGTAGCTGCGCAACTTCATTTCGAGACCGAATCCTACAATAAAACCACAAAAACTGAACACAAAATCCTTCAAGTTATTCGAACAGAGTCGCTCTGATTCATATCTTGCCCGCACTCGAAATCATCTTTCATTCAACAGCAGAGAAAGATTGCTTCACATGCATATCATAAGTACTGAATTATTACGAAGAAAATACGCAGAAGAATAGAAAACGAAATATGTATCTCTTTCGTGCATTATTCATTCATTAAATTTGAATAAATCCAGAAAACGTGTAGCGCGATAGCATTACTTGTAAATATTTTGTTGCAATTTAAATCGCCACGTTCAGAACGTAGTACAAAAGAATAAAGGAGTCTCTGAAATAGTCGAAAACTGCTTGCGAAATACAGGATATTTTGAGAGAAAATAACTAAATTATGATTCAATATTCGAATATTTTAGTTGCATCATTTTTCGTATTTATCCATTTTGAATAGGAAATGATTTTGAAACCAGACACACCAATAAACGTAAAATTTTTATTTCCTTCCGAAAATTTCTATCACAGTCGAAATTATTTAAGTGATTTCTTATTTGAATAAAGCTTTGACCAGGCATTTAATAAAAAAAAATTACAAATCAACCAAAGTAATTAGTAACGGAACACAATTCACCACGGTCGCCAAACTGACTCATCACTTCCATTGCTGCCTTGCTTCAGCGGACTTCTTGTCAGGCTTCGATCCGGATCAAGCGATTTCGTATCATTCCGGGCAGGATTGAAATAGGCATGTCGATAAGGATCCAATGTCAACATCAACGCATTGATATGTTTCAAAACTATTACTCCAGCTGACTGATCACATCCTGCCAAAAACTGAGCAACTTCTTTGGCGCAGTGTCGGAATCCATCCCAAAAGCGATCGGCATAGCCTTGCTCCGGTCGGCAAAATAATCGATTGTGCTGCCTCAAGCTGTGCAGGTGTCGAACTGTAAGCTCAAGTATATCAGCTTTTTCAAGTTTTGCGACATTTTCGCCTTCCTGGAATTGAAAATAATTGTTAATAAGTTTAAATTGTTATAAAATAAATTGAAATCGTTGAATATTCTATTAAAATGTGTTTTTTGTATCTCCGAATGAAGCTTTGAAAATTGTAGACAAACAGCTCAATTGCAGAACATAAAATAAGTGATTAATTCTTTGTAAAAAAACATTGCAATATGGCTATATGTTAACATACCACGACAATGCATATTTGATATAAAGGTAATTAAGTCTACCAATAATAAACGCGTAATGCAACAATTGTTTGACTGTTTGAAACAATCAATTTAAATTAATAGTAGCTTAGCTCACTAACGTGTCAGTCCGAAGGTTCGAATCCCGCCATGTCCATGGCTGTATTTATTCGTATTGTGTTGTCTTAAAAGTCGGCGACTGGGCATAATACCAGCGCTCCATTAATTAAGTGCCACATTAAAGCTTTAGTAGCGCCTAGGCATAGCACTAGCGCTTTAGAAAATAAGAAATAAATGTGGAACTTAAAGAATAATGGAATAATTGATATCGGCTTCTCCCATATGTGTTTCCCTACCGCCATTGCTAAGCATTAACTTCAAAGGTCAATTTCCTGAGCTTTGGAATTATCATAGAAAAAAAACCCCTAGCGCATCTAAACCGCTAGAAACACTAATGTTCGAAGGATAGTAGAGAATTTTTGCAGATATCGACTGTATATTTTACCACTAACCACTTAAGGCAACTACCACCAGCTACTTCTCCTACTTAAGACCAATACACCCTAAGTAATAATAGACCCTAAGCCAATTTATCATCGATAGAAAGGTATTTGGGGTTGCCATCCGAAAAATGTCCACACTTTACAACAACATTGTTTACTTATTTTCATTGCAAATGCTCGCGATGTGATTACTTAATGTAAGCATTTATTGCTACGAATATAGAAAATACACCTCGTGCTGACAACCCTTTGCTAGCACCGAAGCCAATCTAAGTCAACCTACTCTACGAATTTCGTATTGATCGGATGACGGCTGAAAGTAATTTAACGCTACCACCCGAAAAAGTTTTCAAATTTTCTAGATCTTTATATTTTTTGTTTATTTTACTAGAAGATGACTATGATTTGAAAATTTTATGAGAAAATTGCGTAAAAAAATACAAAATCAGCCATAGTTGGCAGCGCTATTGTGTCTCCAACTAGATTTCTACTGAATATTGCCTACAATAAATTTAATTTGCCATATGACTTCCTTTATTATGTTCTATAAGTTTTGTAATGATTCAAAAGCTTTGTCAAAAGTTATAGCGATTCAAAAAATTTCAATTTTTCCCGCTCTAATTTTAGGCACCTAGCGCACACACAGTGTTAAAAATTTTCAAAACCTTATCAAATTTTTTTTAAGACCACACTCAAAATTCGACCTATTCTGCTTATACACAAATGTGTCCTAAAAATGTCAGCTCAATCGGATGGATCATTCCCGAGAAACAGTCACTGAATTTTTTTATGATATATATATATATATATATATATATATATATATATATATATATATATATATATATATATATATATATATATATATATATATATAGAATTATGATTTTTGGCCAAATCGATTTTAATACTAATGCTCTTCGAACGTTAACAAAAATATTTAATTTGAACTGTCCATGGAATACATTATGAAAATATTTCTCATAAACGTTTAATTTTATAAGTCAAGCCAAACACAACTCACCATGAACGACATCATGTTTGCCGATCACATATGCACATATATAATGAGAAAACGATTTTTTAATGTACGGCAAATAATAAAATGAGTTCAAAACAGTAACAGTCTCAATCCTTATCAACCAATTTCGAGCAGTATAGAGAAACTTTCACAGAAGCAGCAAAATTCTAGCAAGTGTGATGTGCAGAATGCTGTGGCAGTTCCAGCAAGTGCTTATGTACATGCTCCAAAAACCTGCAGTGGCTCACAGCTTATTTGATACAGTGACTATTTAAAAATGGAAATCACTGTAACTTTGAAATAGAGATCCCTATCCAAAAAATTTAAACGTATTTGACTAGATGCATGTTTAACAAATGCAATGCAAACAAAAAATGTTCCAGCAATATTCCTCGGCGTCCGGTAAAAGAGAAATACCACTGGCGCAGAAAAATTGCAGCTCACAGCTTATTTGATACAGACACTTCAATGCGAATAAACTTCTATTTGTCGTGCCGTTAAACTGTCTTGTTTTTGTTTCTTGAATTTTTGATTGTGTTTAGACATTGGCTTAAGTAATTTTTAGCAAGATCTTGTAAGATGAAGTGCCAAAATGAGCCAAAATTGTACGCACCACAATTGAACAGCGCGAATTGGTATTAAACCACGTTAAAAGAGGACAAAGTGTTCGAAAAATTGCTGAAAGTGTGAATTTGAGTGTCTTTATAGTGCAGCACATAATTGAGCGCTTGGTACAAGAAAATCGGGTAGAAAATAAGAGGAGAAATGCGCCAAACAATATTTTCACCGTATCCGACGAACGATACATTGTAAGGAAAGTGAAAGCAAACACAAAAATTTCCGCTCCAAAATTGGTTACTGACGTTCGTCGTGAATTAAGGAAGTCATGTAGTGCTGAAACCGTCCGACGAGTGCTTCGCGACCATGATTTCAATGGGCGAGCAGCTCGTAGGAAGCCATTCATTTCCAAAAAAAATACAATAAGCCGATTTGCCTTTGCCAAAGAGCATGTGGGAAAGCCATCCGCGTTCTAGAATACGGTTATTTTTGCGGACGAGTCCAAGTTTAACATTTTTGGCTCCGACGGAATGTCATATGTCTGGCGCAAGGCAAACACTGAGCTAAACAAGGAGAACCTCAAAGCTACTGTGAAGCATGGTGCTAGTAATGTGATAGTTTGGGCTTGCATGTCCGCAGCCGGAGTCAGAAATTTAAAGTTTATTGAGAAAACGATGGACCAAACAAAGTAAATTGATGTACTCAAAAACAATTTGCTGCAAAGCACTGAAAAACTGGGGCTAGCAACCAATTTCGGTTGTACCAAGACAATGATCCAAAGCACAAGCCGGGAATTGTGCAGTCCTGGCCAATTTGGGATTGCCCTCATTTGATGTCTCCGCCGGCACAGTCACCAGATATGAACGTCGTTGAGAATCTGTGGACTTTGTTGGATAACAGCATTAGATAACACAAGATTTCTAATAAACAAGACCTGAAGAAAGCATTGCTAGAGGAATGACAAAAAATTACTCCTGACATCACAAAAAAACTCGTTGACTCAATGCCGAATAGGCTCCAGGCTTTGCTTAAGGCTAAGGGCTATCATACGAAGTATTGAAATCAACTGGAACCTCATAATTCACAACAATTTTAATGTTTAATCAAACTGTATCAAATAAGCTGTGACATGAAATTGATTATTACTTTTAGTTTTTTGTTTTTTAAATTATAAAACAACAACTTTGTAACAAATATAAACTTGTTTAATAAACAACAAACATTTTTCTTCAAAATGGCGTTCAAACTTTTTTGATATTGTTATTATGTTTTGAGTTATTGCAACTTAATTTTTTCAAGAAGCGCTGTATCAAATAAGCTGTGAGCCACTGTATGTTTGCTGCTGTTCCTAGGTACTGGATATATACATTCTCCTATGTCAGGGAAAACTCAGAAGCAAAACGTATGTAACCAAAATTCAACTAGAATACCTATATATTGGCATCGCTATATTGGAGCAGAAGAGCGAGATCACTAAAAGTTCGAGACAGAATACCTACGATCAGTTCCTAGAATATAATTCCTTCAAAATATCTGTGTTACTGCAATAAAAACCGTATATTTTCCGATATAATTTTGCATCGATTAATGTACATACTTATTAATCGCACATCAAATTGTTTTGTGAATAACGTTCCGCATTGAGCGCTCACCATTTTTAATTCTTTACAAATGTTTAAATAATATTAGCACTAACACTAAAAATCCAGTCAAAAATTAACTGAAGTAATCCAACACGACCTGGACAATAACATCATATTCCATAATCTTCAATGCATATGATTTTTTGAAATTATGTACAAAAAATGTAGCGAAATCCAGTAACAACTAAATAAAATTATATGAGTTTTCTAATTATGAGTATTTTATAACATTTCAATAATTTAATAATAATAATAATTTAAATTCTTCAATGTTGTCAAATATGTTTAAACAATCTAAAAAATGTTTCAAGTAAACCTGAACTGAATCCTGTTTTCAGATAAACAATTTTCACCATTATAGTCATTCAATTTTTGGAACACCTTCAACTCTTTTATGTAAACATTCAGGTCCTGATAAATTGAATCACAAAAAGTTACTCTTTCTCTGAGTGAACATTTTTAAGTGCCGACATCAAAAAATTTGATGCAATTAATTCTATTTTGAAACATTTATATCCAAGGTTTGAATGCAATGTCTTTTTTCCGTTATCCATTTCAATTTTTTGAAAAATTTTCAGGGTATTCTGCTTTATTAAACAGTGGCTATTGGTCTCTTTGAGTTTCTATGTCTCATACCAATAGATATTGATAAGAAAAAGAAAGATTACCCTCGGCACAACGATATCTCTCAAAATTTGAAATATCAAATCCTTTATAGATCTTCAAATAGAGAAGAAAGAAACATATTAATTTTGATAGAAAATGCTTATTTCGCTCTTAAATCAGAATATTTTTTGAATATATGTTGTTAGTAGCATATTACGCACTATTACAAAGTATTAATAGAAATGTAACATTGATAAATTGGGCTGAGTAAAAATCTAATTAATTTTCATACGTTACGTAATGATGCATCGGTTGAGGGGGTTAAAAAAATGTTAAAAATAATTCTAGTTTACAGCTCATAGTGAGCAGAAAAAAATAGCCAAAAACTCATTAAATTGCTAGGTTGAAAAATAAATTCAAGGCTTAGACCCGGAAAGGTAAACATGTTTAATGTAAAAACAAAAAGTAAGCCGCTGGTACAAAAAAACGATCGTATTAAAAATATGTCAAAAATATTCCAAAACGTGACTATATCAAATCTGAACATGCCACCATATTCTGTCATAAACTATATTTTACGATTTTTTGTGACAAAATTTCATCAAATCTAAGAATTTATGACGCAAAATTTTATGATTTGATGAATAAAAAACTAAATCGACAAAAAAATGTATGGCTGAAAAAGTTTAAGGTCATTCACAAAGAGTAAGACATTTGTGCAAAACAATTTTTGAGTATCATGTATCGCTGATATTTCATTGCATCTACATATTTTTATTAAATTCAGGTTAGAAATTTAAACACTTAGCTTTAACCACCAATTTCATCTTAATAAGCTAAGCTTGCTCATATATGATGCTTACACTTGTAACTCGTATGTAATTAGTGTAAATTTTAATATTTTTATAATATCATCATTGCTAACAGTTACTCAATAATTCACATATCAACATTCACACTTATAACATACCAAACATTAACATTGATGACTTCAAGCTATAGCCAAATATTAATTCATTATAAAAATCCATGGAAAACCATAAAAACTTACAGCTTGTAAGGCGCCTGTCATCAAATCTTTAAGCTCATCTAGACACCGGTTAATCCTTGCCCGGCGTTTCCGCTCCAGCATCGGTTTCATTATTTTCCGATATTGATACGTCCTGGAAACAGGTTCCAAAGATACCAAATTCGGTGGGAAACTCTGACTCGGCGACATGGTCACTAGATCACTTCAAACAACTTTGTACACTGTCTTTCGTAACTGTTCTACTCGTAGCACACCAAGAACGAACTATGAACAAAACACACCTAGCTCCACTAACATTTACCACTGGAGTGTTCTTGCTAGAGCGCCCACTACACCTCTTTATAAATTTCATTCGTTGACGAATACCAGTCAGCAAAGACTTGAGGAAAGTGGGGAGCTGCTCTTTCGTAGACGAAGTTGAGTCTGAGTCTGAATCTGAATCTGGAAACTGAAACTCTACGCGGCGGATTAGACGAGTGCTATTCCGTGTTGATATTGGCTGATTGAAGCTGAGAATTGGTGCAGACGCAAGACAGCGGACAGTTGGTCAAACTGAAGTGTGAGAACTTCATTGAGCTTGCGTCGATCGCGTCTCGGATCTAAACAATTGTGCTATCACATTACTGCTGCTTCCAGTATCCCACAGTGATCTTATGTTTGACTCGATCAGGAGTGAAAGATCTCGACAGAATCCGATCTTCTCAATGGACCACAAAGATGATAGCAGTCGTTTTGCTGCGTGAATAAAATCAGTTAGAAAAGAGCTGCCGTGGTAAAATTGATGCGAAGTAATATTGATATCAAATGCTCTTTAAAAAATCCAAACCAATTTCAGAGCGACTGTACCTCATTAAATCCGCATTTTCATACACATTTCCATAAAGCTCGGAAAATTCACAACAAGCTATGGCAGCACTGCAACTCTAACGACTCTTGACGTAACTCATCGAAATGAATGGCGGAAAAATAAAGCGCATACAGCAAGATCGACTTGTTTAATCTTTAAAGCTGCTGTCGTCGTCAACTCAGTCGGCTCGAGATAAACGATTAAGATTTTAGCACTTCCTGGCCTGGTGATCTGTTCGTTTACTTATGCTCTATACTAGCTGATGAAATGGGCGGGACAACAATTTTATCGTGATGGAGCATTCGGGTATTTGCTGAGTTTCTCACGGTCTCGAGTCGTTTGTTTTGTTAGCAAGCATACCTCTTTATCTTTAGCGTTAGGTCAGCGATAGTTGAATGATGCTAATTTTGCACAAAAAAAAAATAATTAAGATCTTGCAGAGAGACGTTAGACTTTTTGAGGACGTCTATTGGACATTAAAATAAACTTTTTTCCTGAGTCGGTATAATTTTAATTAAGAAGATAGTAAATTGTATGCACTCTGAAGTTTTATTGTTGCATGATATGTGTATGTATGTACAGTTTGAATGAAAGTTGCCATTATGGCACATGTGTGTAAAAATGTAGAAAGGTCCCATTTGGTATATACACCGCGAAAAAAATTTCATTTGATCATTATATTTATTTTTTTAACTGCCATAAAGAATCATGAGTGGAGTACCCAAGACAAACAATATCAGACATTTAACTCATACTTAGGGTTTTCCTGTAAATAGCGGAAAGTCGAAGGAACAAGTCGAAATACACGTTTAATCAATCACTGGTGAAACGATCACATCAAAGCTTCTAGTAGTGTACAGAGCGTATACAGAGCGTGATCTTGTTCGTACAGAGCGTGCGTGCGATATTTATTACAACATTACCCCACTAGATAGCAATACCCGATTTCGAAAATTGAAACAAGATATCAAATACTCTGCAAACAGCGCTGCTACGATAATATACATTTTTTCATTCCCACTAGGCATTATACATATGCTTTGTAAAAACACCTTTTTAACGACTGGCATTTTATGCAATATTAATTTTCTTAAAACCTAGTCTGGGTATGAAAATGACCGGAACTAAGATAATTAACCCGATACCATTTGGAGACTAAAAAAAACATTTCCGTTACGTTAATGTTATCCGTTACAGACAATATTGTTTGTTGCCAGCGAATGTTCGCTGCGCTAAATATTTCTTGATGGGATCATATGCACACCCTGCACGTTCGCAAGTATCATTGATGGATCGTCAGAACCGAAAATATGCTTCTCTTTTGCATATGGAAAAACATACTTATTTGGCATGCTCTCTTTTGAAGAACCAGCTGATAAAGACCAGAGCTCGAGTAGGTTTGAACGAAAAAATGAATTCTAATTTGATTCTGATCTGATTCTGATCTTGTTCACACATTCTCTCACACTTTGCAAATCCATTTCCAATGCACTCTTCACAATTATAAATAAATTTTAAATCAAATTTTTTTTCTATTCTAGCTGCTCGAGGTCACTACCTAAAAACAACTACGAAAAGCACATTCTTCTAAACCAAATACAGAATCAATTAAAACACTAATAAAGCACAAAAGTGCGCCATCGTTCTGCTATCAAAGCAAATGCTTCTTGCTATGAGTAAACTCCAATTGCTATTTTTATGGTTAGCGATAGGAACTATTTGCTGCAAATCATTGTCATACACTGAAAAAAATCCACATAGCGCCCAGAGCCATGTAACATAGCGCATTATTTATGGTCCCATACGCCATGTACATAGTACTCTGAGCCATGCAGTATAGCTCCCAGCGCCAGAATTACATGGCGCAGAAATTATGGCCCCACACGCCATATTACATAGTGCCATGAGCCATGTAATATGGCTCATGGCACTCCAATTATAACTCGCAGCCATACTGTGTGAGGGTATCTATAAATGTCAGCAAGTGATACTTGAGTATCGTCGATAGATCGACAACATTCTCAATCAGCTAAGGGCGCATATTATTGAATGGCTCCTTCGGCGACTCTAAATGCAGCCAGCGCCTGTTTGTTGCAAGCAAGTGACTTCTATGTGTGCTCATTTATGGTAAAAAGCACTGTTTTGACTGATTTGCTTCTTCAATGTACTATAGTCTTCCACGCCATGTACTATAGTCCTTCACGCCATGTACTATAGTCCTTCACGCCATGTACTATAGTCCTTCACGCCATGTACTATAGTCCTTCACGCCATGTACTATAGTCCTCCACGCCATGTACTATAGCCCTCCACGCCATGTACTATAGTCCTCCACGCCATGTACTATAGTCCTCCACGCCATGTACTATAGTCCTCTACGCCATTCAGTATAGTCCTCCACGCCATACAGTATAGTCCTCCACGCCATACAGTATAGTCCTCCACGCCATGTGTTATAGCTATCCACGCCATGCACTATAGTTCTCCACGCCATGTAATATAGTCCGCCACGTCATGTACATGGCGTGGAAGACTATAGTACATGGCGTGTAGGCCTATGTACTTTTCGCCATGTATTATGGCGTGTGGCGCTATATTTTATCACAATCCCTAAATCGACTATGTACATGGCGCCAGAAGTCTATAAACTATGGCGCCATGTGTTTTCTCAGTGTAAAATGTACTTATAAGGTTAAAGTCAATGGAGTTAAAAAGGTTAATCGGATGGAAACGGTTATCATTATCGTCGGAAATGAAACTGATTTTCGTACAATTGCAGTCCCCGAGAACAATTATTTTATCATCTTCGTTAAGGAATCATGAATCGCATCGTCAAATATTTTCAGGCATACATGGACCCATGAGACTACTATGGAACGCGTAACTCTGATTATTACGTAGAAAGCTCCACTTCAACGACACCTTATTAAGAAAGAATTGTGAGTTTGGGTGCATTACGCTGACTTTTGGCTGTTAATTGCATTATATATAGACCACTATATGCAAAAGATAAGGGGCTATGTGCTACAACATGCAAACGATAAGGGATTATGTGAATACATAAATTTAATATATGAAGCTTTAGTGCAGATTTTTATGCTGCGCAAATTTGATGTTATTCACGTAAAATCGATAGTTAAAATGTTATTTAAAAAAAAACTGATTTTCGTGACCTTTGATCTTCATTAACTTTTGTTACACACACGACTTCGTAATGGAGTTTTTTTTTCGGTGAGGTCATACGCCAAATCGTATGTCCAGTTTAAGGAGAGATATACACCAAGAAAGGACGAAAAAATCGATATATTTTTTTTATTGCATTTTCTTGAAGATTCAAGTCTCAAAAATATCTGGTGAAAACACCAAGTTAATATTTCTGTAAATAAGCTAGTTACAGCCGAGAGAGTGAAACGTGTTTTGCGGTGCGGAGCCGACAGGTAGGTAGCAGCAAGTGACTCTTTGAACAATACGTGTTTTTTCACATTGTGAACGAAGTAGAGACCAATTTTATGATTCTATTGTGTTTTTGGGCATGCTTGCCTCCAAACATAACGTAAACGCCATGCAACTGTGATTCTTTAACATAAATATATACGTTTTGTCAGTGGCTTGTGTTACAACTGTGCGTTACAGTGAAAAAATATTCTGAGGAAAATAGACATCAGAAATAAAAGTTTTCGAGAACTTCATCGATCCGGACCTATTCGCAAAGATCGGAACAAGAAAAAAATATCACCTAAAAATCGATATTCTGCCGAAAAAGTTAGCTACGAGAATATTAGTGCAAGTGCCAAAAAAGTTATTGATTTTCTTACAAAATCTTCTTACTGTGCTGAATGTAACTATTGCAATAAACACAAAAATACTGAGCAATATGAGGAATGGAAATCGAATCACGATGAAAATTGCCAGGTCAATCATGACGGATCGGCAGGTAAAATGGAAGTAGACCCCATGAAAGAATTGTTTTCACAATCTGTCGAAAAGTAATTACGTCGAGGATGGAAACTCTAAGACGTACACGGGATTAGTGAATGCGAAAGCGTATGGTGACGAGATAGAATTTACAAGAAGACATTGCAAGAACAAAAATCCTGGAATCTGCGGCAAAAACAAATTCACGGCAAAGTTTATAGATAAACTGAACATTTACTACGGCTTAGCTATTCGCAGAAACTGTGCCTTACGGCACAACAAACAGCAAGCCTCAACATCATTTCTGTCCAAAGGCCCAGAATCGTGGTGCCAGTGGCAATAAGCGAAGGCTGAAGGAGAACTGGAAAATGTTCGTCATGATTATTCAGCATTGCCAAAAATGGTGTTAGATGTCATCAAACCAGTACAGGATTGCAAAATCAGCAATGAAAAATTGTTGGAACGCTGTGTTGGTAGATATACCCAAAACTGCAATGAGAGCTTCAACCAACTTATTTGGAAGATAGCTCCAAAGACGATGAACAGCGGGGCCAAAATCGTTAACATTGCAGTATTTCTTGCAACATGCACATTCAACAATGGTTTCACCTCATTGTTGGAAGCTATGAATGTGCTAGGAATATTGGTCCGATGAGGAGCGCACTTGTCCGCAGCGCAAAAACATGAAACTTGCATAGCGAAAGCCGAGCTGCAAGCGCAAGAACAGAGGAAAGAAGGTCGAATACGGCGTCAGCTACAAAATTTAGAAGCTATGAATATTCCGCAGATCGTAGAAGACTTACACTATGGGTCTGGTAGCGATGATAAGTTGACAAATTTAATGATTTATTCAGGCCCAAATATTCAAACGCGTTTTTCTTAAAAACACGTTTTTCAAATCGGTACCCAATATTTCTCGAAAACTAATTATCCGATTGCCTTAATTATTTTTGTGATTATTCCATATAGCATTATCTAGTACTTGTCATAGGATTTTTATTTTTCGTTACTTAGTTATTGTTTTATAGGTAAAATAAACATCTAATTTTTGGTCCAAAAACCACTAGTCATGTTCAAACGTCCGCCATTTTGTCATTAATCGATATCATCAAAATCGGCTATGACAAGTACTAGATTATAGTATATAATTTAAGAATCTTTTTCGATTTGTTTTTCAGATGATTTTTGAAGAAACACCAGTGGGTACCGGTAACGCTGGTTTTTTTACGGCGCTCTAAGGATCATACAATATCCTTGTATATTTTTTATATTTTTATATAAAGAAAATTAAACATACTATTAGATAGTTAAACTGCCAATCCGATATTTCAAATAGTTTTCCATAAAAAAATGCACAAAAATGACCTTTTCCGGCTCTTATGTGTATAGTGTATATCTCCCCTTAAGACGGACGGTGGGATGTACATATAGTATCACCAGGAAAATTCTCCTTTGATGAAAGTTTAGTGCGATAAAGACATATTCAAGGTCAATAGTGTCAGCTATTTCCAATCGAGAAACTGGCAGTTCTCTTTGTACAGTGAGTAGAATACCAACGCCAACAGAAAATCTGGGCAATCAAGAAGGCGATCACAGCAAAAAGCAACATAGTTACTGTTGAATCATTGCTTTTTTGACACTGCCAGTTTTTAGTTAAGCAAATTATTTCGAAACTCAATACTGACGAAGATATCGCATGCCCCCAAATTGCCGTAGTACACCAGGACTTTTTTTATCCGTTTTCGCAATGACTTAAAATATTCTAATTCAAAATCCGCGATAATGCCAGAAAGAGACCAGTTAAATGCTATTGCATCGAAGCGCAATTGTTGAGGCTAATTTGAGCTGTCATTGTATGGATAGTAGTAAAAAAAACTAATTGTAGAAAGACTCATTCATATGCATAAAAAAATGTATTTAAATAGGTAATTAATACGCTATGAAATAAGATCAAATATTATTAACTGTGCCTTAAAACTTAACGGCATAAATAATATGTTTAGGTTACATCAGGCTCAGACCAATTGTCACAGAAGAAGGGTGCAGATTACCTTTGAAAAATAGATTTCTGTCAAGCTTCTAAAAGAACATTTGGCCATTATATTAAAATATTTACTTTTGGAAGGATGATAAACTGCATGAGATAAAATAAAATAGAGGTTTGTTTATTTTGATAATTGAAACAAATTGTGAAATTGAACTAAGCTTTCTTATTGAGCATATGTATGTACAGTTATTTATGCGAAAATTACGATGTTTGTTGGAAAAAATGATTTGGCTTAATTGTAATATAGTCGTATGTTAAGATTAGTCGTAACCGAGCGGGTTATTAGTTCATCGTGGATGATAGCCTCAACATTCCTTTTCTGTGGTACGCAGTCATCACAACAGAGTACTTTGGATGTGCTTCGATCTCTTATCTGAATCGATTTTTCAATGCGTTTTGGATTCTTTCAAAAAATAGCTACCTCAAGAATAAAATATCTTTTTCCTAAAATACCTACTGTTTAACCTTTCTTCACATACAAAATAGGTTTTTCTTAAATTTTTTGGATGCGCTTGTTTGGATGCTATAAACGCCAACCAAACACAATATCATTTACTTATGCAGGTCTTGAAACCGTCAAATTGTTGCCTGGAAACATCTATACGTTGTGGAATAGTATACCAAATGGAACATTATATTAAAACTGATATTTCTTTTTTCTCTTAATCGATGAATAAATAAAATCACCAGGAGAAAGGAAGTTTTATCAGCCACTAATTATTATAAGAAAAAACATTTTATCTAGCTTTTTGAGCGGATAACTGATTTATAGCGATTGTTCCGTTACATGCACTTAAATATGTACTTCTATTTATGCATATAACAAATTAGTTAAAACAGCAGCATAAGTTAAGCTGTCAATGAATTTTATTTTATTTCCACAATCGATTTTGCTTTCTAACAACAGATCGTACTCGTGTAACCTACAGGTATATATTTCAAATAAATCCTTTGTTTCAGCACCTAAAAAACTGTATATACTAACTTCAATGCTCTTGAAAAAGCCATGGTAATTTTCATATTGCCCAAGTTCGCTGGAATCATTCATGAATAATTTCACCCAGAACTATTACACAGTTCCGAAAAACAGGTGCCTTGCACGATACAATCTTATCCAAAAATAGAACAAATCTAATTGGAGTCATGAAGAACGCTCCTTGAACCTGACTTGCGAGCAGCCCAGTTCCAGTCACACACCAGACCGAAGCAATTACTACTCCTTCAACCGAATATCTATTTATAAGGATTCATCTGAATCAGACTGTGGGAAAGTCTGATCGCTACATTTCTTTGACGACAGGCAACATGTGTGCCACTTTGTGCTCTGTGCAAGACAGAGAAATTCCTACAAACATACTTTTGTACATACTTGCAGAGCATTTGATGCACGAGTACACTCTCCTGCCCAAATGAAAATGAATGGAAAAACGTTCGAGTCACGCAACACTATCCTTCTTTCTCACCGACTATTTTTAGATGCACCCTGCCACCAATGCCATGTCAGTCAAGTGGCAGCAACTGGTATCTTTAATCTTATCTCGACCGTCTTGATTTTTCAGCCTTGGAAAATTCAGTTTGAAATGTTTTGATTTTCCCGGCTCAGTGTCAGTTTTAGTGTGAAATTCATTGCAACAAGTCCACGAAATAAATTTGGGGAGTGCTGATACGGAGAAAATGCAATTGGAAAAGTACTCTGCAAATAGGGACGAAAACGTGAGTTGCAAATTGAAAAAGTGTTTTTTCAATTACCCATTTGATTTGGTTTTCCGTTTTCGATAACCAGGTTTACTCCAGTCATGAGGAAGCAGCCAGGCTGAATCAGACACATGAAAGCTATATGAGATTCGCCGCAGGATACGCTGAGTGTGCAATGGAAGTCAGCAAATTCGTTGCAGTGAACGGAGTGTACGTGCGTGTTTTGGATGATATTTGCACTAGTAATGTCACGAACATCAGCCGCAACTATAGCGATTTGAAGCAACAGGCAAACGTTGGTTGTGTTGATGTGTGTCCCAAAGATAGTAAATATGAGACCGTGATGACGAAACGTGACATAATGGATAGGATAAGGAGAAAGATTTTTGAGAGAAAAAGTCGAAAAATTGAACAAACGAAAAGTGACAAAAGCGTGAAAGTGTGGAGACCGTGGGTGAAACGGTAACTCTGGTTGCTTATGATATATATTTAGGTGCTAGTTTGTTAATTTTTGGTAATTTTGTAATAAATGCTTTGAAAAAGGAAATTTGGTCGCTGGATCTATATCTGAGTCAATGTCAAAAATAAAGGTACTCGATAATATTTGTTATAAAAATGCAACATTTTATGTACTATATTGAACTTTTTATATACATCCTGAAAGCATTCTATTTTTCTAGCATTTATTTGAATCATTTACTGTAAATCAGGCATTTATTCGAGCCTATTTGTCTTCTGATTCCTCGTTTTGTCCGTTCTAATTCTTGGAACACCCGTATTTGTAGCTTTTTTCCAAATTTCGTTCCCTCTTTTTAGGAGATATTTTATGCCTCTTGGAAGCTGTATAGGAACATGCCCCTTTGTCGGAGTTTGAATTGTGTTTTCCTCTTTTAGCTGCTTGATTTTAGCTGTTAGCGTATCTATTGCTCTATTTCCTCATATTGTTAGCTCATCATTGGATCAGCCGGAACAGTCATTCGGAAATTTTGGCTATGTCTAAGAACTCTGTCACTATGAACTCTGCCAAAGTCTGTACGTTCGTCAAGGTGATTCTGACGCATACATTTTTCTTATGGGAACTTTTGTTGTTCGATTGCAGTTGCATTGCTTTTCACATTCCTCCGGTAATGGTGACAGGTTTTCATTAGGTTTCGATTTGAAAAAAAAAACACAGTTCTCTCATCTTGAAACAGGATACTGATATCACGACCAAACTGATATGCCAAGGACCTGTTTTGGAGCATGAATTTAGACGTTCCTCTTCCCACTAGGATCGTAGTGCCTCCAACAATAACTGTCAATCCATCGTTCCGATATAGAATGAAGTCAAAGATGTGACAGTGATCACCTGCTTTTCGAAAAGTTTCCTGCATGAGTGTTATGTCTACCCTAATAATCTTATGGGATCGAATTAGTTTTTTGGTTTTGCTAATGATAGAAATTACATTCAAAATGAGAATAGACTTACGGTTGTACAAAAATATGTGAATGGATTTTGTTTTTTTTCGGGCTTGTGTAGATGCGAGCACTCACTGCACCAACTTCCCCTTCTTTATTATACTTATATACTGCAGAGCATCTGAGCCATAAAAGGATGTTTGGTTGATTCTACACCACTCCAGGCTGTGCGTTATTTTTGGATTCTTTGGGCTGGTTTTTGGGCTGGTATGTTTGAAAAAGCTGGGGTGGAGTTTTAATGCTCACACTTTCCACCCGTGCAAAGGTTATTTATCTTCCTAAGGTCGCTTGGACACCTTCTAAATATGGCTGGATAGTCGCTGCTACAATTCACACATTTAACGCTTCCTTTGCATTGCTTGATGTAGCTCCAGTAATTATGGTCGCCCTCAATATTCACGGTTAGGCTTGAGCATGATAATTACTAACGGCATTACTACACTATTGGCAAATGTTGCACCGTAGCAGCCCACCAAATGGTCACTGAGCCTTAGCCTTACATATTAATCGATATACTACACGGATGCAAAAGACATCCGCTCCTGGCGAGAGCTTTTGCCGTCATAGGAGTTCCGTTCATCAATTAGTAAAAAGATTTTCAGCGGGAAGAAGCGTTGAGCCATCAAGTCCTTCTTGTTCTCACCTGATGAGGGGTCATGGATACCTCGAATAAACCCCTTGAAATTTTCTTTTCTCATTGAAAGTACGTAAAAAATTATATTTCAAGTTAAGAATGTAATTTTGGGGCATAATGATAATTGCAGTCGTAGTCATCTTAGGCTTGGTATTGTCTGGTTTTTGTCCATTACTGTGAGGGCTATTCTTCGGTGCCGTCTGTGCTGCTGGTGTTGTCTTTTGTGCGTGATTTCATAACCGTTTGGTCATGACAATGCAGGATACTTTTTTTGAGTCTGCGCTTCATCAGCTGACTGGTGAGGAACCTGAGCTTTCATGTTAATATGACAGTATTTAACTTCTGAATTGTCTGATTCAGTTTTTTTGTTTTTTCACTGATAGTCTCGTTTTCTGTTGATGTCGGTCTAATTTGTCTTGGTGCTTTCGGACGAATTCCATCAGCTTGTTATTTTTCGAGACCAGTTCAGAGTTTTGACTTCGCTATTCGACAATGTCTGTCTGCGTGTCATTCAGTTGTTTCATTATTCTATTAATGTGTTCGTTGAGCAGTCCCGCCTAACGTTAGCTTTGGGAGATTTATTTGTTCTTCTTGATTTTCTGTTTTTTCTTCTCCGCCCTGGTCCAAAATTTCTGTAGAGTCTGATTCTGGGACCGCTTTATCTTATACCATTTAGCATTTTCAAAAATTAGTTTCTCTCCAGGTCGGATTCGTGGATAAAAACAAAAGTCAGGATTAAGTACGCGAGTGGACCCTTAAGTTCGCGAAATGAGGGCTAAGAAGTTAAAATAAAAATGTAAATTTATTTTCCTTCTCAATTTATTCGCCTGCTACTTTAGTACATTTTTCAGATATTTCAATTCGTTTTTGTATAACGTCTAAAAAATGTGCTGTCTTTGTCGGAAAGGTAAACCAAAAGCATGTCCTTAACTTCTTCATCGTTTGAAAACGTCTTGAAAGGAAGTTCCTTTTTCAGTTTTGGGAAAAAAACAATAATCACTGAGAATCAGGTCAGAGGTGAAGGGTGGATGATCTCAAATATTGAAGCCCACCTTATGGAGGCAGCCAATGCAAAACGACTCTTGTGATAAGGAGCGTTGGCGTGTAGAAAGAGAAACCCTTTGGTTAATTTTCATCCTCTCTTTTCTTTTATAGCTTCTTTCAACCGATCTAGAATTGAATCGAAGTTTCAGTTAAAGAAAAGCTTCCGTTTTGAAAATGGATCAACAGAATCCCTGCTGACACCCAAAAAAAGGTCACCATTACTTCTCTAGTTGGTTGTGATGCTTTGAGCTTATTGGGTGTTGTTGTGCCTTTTTTGTGCCTTTGGATAGAGTCTCATTTGGACTCAGGCCCAAAATGATGAATCCAAGCCCTGGCTCCAGTAATGATTCGACTCAATACTCCATCCTCGTCTTCACTGCTGAAGTCCAAAAGCGCACCACAGCAATCAACGCGTTCTTTTCGAGGCGGCGTGAGCATCCCACCTTGCGCGAACATTAGCCATTCCTAAATGATTGTGTAGAATATTTAAAATGGTTGTATGCGATACTCCAACTATTTTGCCGAGTTTTTTTTCTTTAGTTTTGCATCTTCAAATTTCTTTTTTTTATCTTTTTGAACAATTTCCGGAGTGGCCACTTCGATTGGCCTTCTTGGTCGTGAGTCGTTTTCAACTGACCTACCTGTAAACTTCCGCGAACTTAATGACACACCCTCCTATATTGTTACGCTGATTAGCCACTCATCTTTAGGAGAGATCTCTATGCGTATTACGTTACCTTTATTTCTATTATCATCAGCCAAACAATCTCAAAACAAGTAAAATTCTAGACTTTTCATACGATCTCATAAATTAACCAACCAAGAGATTCTATTTACCAGATCTAGATGCCAACTAGTTGCTACTTTAATTTCCCGATTTTCTATTTAAACGTCAATCAGCAGACAGTCAGATTTAAATTTCCCAATTATCTCTTCCTCCACACTGCTGAGCAGTACCGTCCGCTGGCGAAATTGCATTAAGGCGAGTGTAAGTTCATGTCTGTCCACTGGCTTTGCCTCGGTCGAGTCTCACAAGTCGTAATGCAATTACGATACCGTGGCAGTAATTGCTTGCGGCATAAAATGTTCGCACAACCTGCTGTTGCTGCTGCAGTGCAGAGTAGTAGCCAAGTTCGTGGTTAACATGTCTTTATTGAACAGTAAACCGCCAGGCCGCGCTTCCATTACCATTCGTAGTGGGACGATTCGGTTTGGGAACTGGGCGAAGTCAATGGAGCTCGAAGATGTCGCACAGATATAGATTCATTCGATATGGGCTGGCTTTTCTCAATGAGGTCGCAAGACAGACGCGACTTCTGACACGACCACCATACGTTTCAGAGGGAATCGACGGTGGCTACCGTGACTTGATATGAACAGAAGTAAACTGGCAGTGGGAAATCCCGTCAGTGACTCGAACAGACATTAGTAGCAGCAAATAACAAGGCATGGGAGGCGAAATCGTGGCCATTGCTTAATCATAAGCTCAAGTAGCTCAGGCAGTGGCAATTGCCTCAATTGCGCGCACAATCGCTTACTCCTTACCTACTGTCTTATTGCATCCTCCACTTAACCGATGATCAGCAATTACCGTTCACATCATTCTACTAACAATTTATGCTACCATAAAACCAGTGCTGTCGCTCTTAGCTGCTCTTCCTGATAATGAGCATGCATGGCAAGTATTTGATCGGCATCCTTTTCTCAAATAAACAGTTTGATTAATTCTGCCATCGACATTAACATGCCAAAATTATGTGTACCCATTTGATAGCTCGGAACAGTCACATCAAACCAATCTTCTTCTCCTGTTAAAATCGCAAATCTAGCAACACCTTTAACATCTTTATTTCCTGGATGTTGCAGCTCAAGCAGACACGGTGATACGGAGAAAGTACTACAAGATGCTGAGCATGATATGGGAAACAGTCGCAACGCAACACAGCACAATGTGCACCGGAGCTTCAGATGACTCAACAAGAGCAAGAACCGACCGCAAAGCACCTGTTGGCCATTCCCACGGTCCAGGCATCGGGCAATGGGACTTTAGCGGCTCCCCAGCCGCAATATCAGAAATTGTAATCTCATATGTATGATAATCGCACGAGTTGGATTGGAGCGTACGCGCCGCCACTTCATCTTCAGCTAGAATGCGCCGCAGCCCAGCCACATTTCTTACGGCCTGGATGTGGAGCTGGCTGGGAGCGTCGTCAACGTCGTCGTCGAGTCCAACAAGAAGAACGAAGAAAAGCACTAGAAATGCTTGGTTGCCTTTGACTACGATGTCGTCGGCTGCAAAACCAGCGTCACGCACAATTCTCCAAGATAAAAGATCTGAAAAGTATCCGCGAGCTCCGTGGGACTTTTTGAAGAAATTATTTTTTGCTGCTACTACGAGCGTAAACACTGCTTGGTATGGTGTGTGTTTATTTTATTTTCGCGATATGGAATCATGCAAGCAATCGAGTGTGGAACGTGCACACAAAGCGATTTCGGTATGTGTTTTGTTTGGAATACGAAACGAAAGACCTCATCGAATTTTCGCATGCGAATAAAATTGATAAGTTTTACATACATGACATAAGCTAACAGGATGTCCTGGTATGTACGAGTAGATGAACTGTTTATTTTCCATATTGATTGCATGTTGAGACCGTAAGATAAATTGAGTCACGTAAAATTTTCACAGCCTGTATTTGTTTAGAGGGTAGTAGAAGATATTTATCTATTTATGATAGATTAAGTTTAGCGTAGGGAATAACTTAATGACATCAGTAGCAAAAATTAGGAAACTGAAATTGTTTATGTCATTAGACAGTAATAGGTTCAAAAACATCTTGTTTCAGGTTTCATGGCAACATAAATGCAAATAAATGATATAATATTGGAGCATGGAAAATGAAGTTTAGGTGGTCCATGTTCGAATTGCTGGGTATGCGCATGCTCACGGAGAAAATGAGACTTTGAGGTTTGAAAATAATCACTTGAAACACAAGTCAATAAATATTAGTGTGCAATGCGATCAAAAAATGTATTAGAAGCGATGTCATGAAACCCAAACCAAAATAAATGAGCTTTCAATTCAAACTCTCCAAAGTGAACACTCTTACAGATTTGACAAACTAAGCGCCTAAATTGCCTAAACCTTTAACATTCATATGCAACATAGCTTTAAGAAAATGTGTTTTTTCAAACCGGATTAAAAATACGATTTCTACTCTGATTTCCAAAAAGGAAGATCACTACACCTACCGTCCAAATTAAATTACATCAATCTTCATCACAATGTTCCATGTTCACCATGTTTCATGTTCTTCCACAGCGGGAAGTAACACCTCAACCAATAAAGTGGATTATTTATTTATTTATTTATTCACCAAGTAAGATGTACATGTACAGAAGAATAAATAAAATAGTATGTGGATAAAATTACGAAACAAAATAAAAAACAAAACTATATATGAATACAAGACTAGTAAATAACGCATAAATAAATTTGTTACAAGTAGATAACAAATAAAGTAATAAGTAAATGACAAATAACTAAATAAATAACAGTTAAATACCAAATTTAAATTAAATATGCAATACATTTATATTAGTATGGTGGGGGAAGGGGAGAGACTATGAAGAGAGAGCCTTCATAATATTTTTTTTAAGTTGCTTTAGATATCGTAGGGAAAAAGCTCTCGCTCATGCTATTGAATAGCCTGCAGCACCTATTTATTGGCTCGTTTGTTGCATATGTTGTGTTGTGTTGGTATTCAATAAGCAATCGTCGGGATCTAGTGACTCTCAAGGGCTGATTGAGCACAAACTTTTCTTTCAAGTAAACAACATTAGCCACGTCTCTGATGACATCGAAGCTGAAGCAGGCAGATAACATTAATCTTCTCGACGCAAGGGGTAACAAGTTAATAAATTTAGGGCAATATTCGTATGGTGGTAGATTACTGAAATCATATGGGTTGAAAAGATCTCTCAGAGCGAACAGTAAAAACTGCTTCTGAACAGACTCAAATCTTTGGATGTGAATTTCGAAAGCCGGGTTCCAGATAGTGCACGCATATTCAAGAAGAGGACGAACGATTGAAATATATAAAGATTTAGTAACCCAGAGATTCTTAAGCTCTTTGGCTCGTCGCTTGATGAAACCAAGTTGTTTACTTGCTCGGGAAAGCAGTCTATCGTAATCAAGGTTGAAGCCGAGCTTTTCATCCAGGATGACATCGAGATCTAATATGTTGTCAGCCCTCTTGAGTGCCGTGCTGTTGAGGCGGTACGTATAACTAACGCGTGCAGTTTTGTGAGAGAAGCTAATTGCGCGGCATTTGGAGAGAGCTTGTTCGCGGAGCACCAATGGTCTAGAGAGTTCAGTTTAGACTGAAAAAGGTGGCGTCAGTTTGTGACCTGATGACATGGTAGATTTTGAGGTCGTCCGCATATAATTAATGAGGAACATCAAATAAAACCTCCTATATGTCAGATATAAAAATATTAAAAAGAGGAGGGCCAAGATGACTTCATTGAGGAACACCGGATTTAACGTCGACTTTCTTAGAAATAAGACCTTGGAATTTCACGAATTGCAAGCAGTCGTGAAGGTAGGAGCCAAGCCACTTTAGTAAAGATCCTGCTATTCCGAACTGTTTCAGTTTGCGGATCAAAATGGAGTGATCAACTCGGCCGAATGCTTTGCTAAAATCTGTATAGACTGCGTCAATTCGATCATCTTTCTCCATTTTGCACAAAATATCAGAAACAAGCACCATAAGATTAGTTGTAGTAGAATTACCTTTCCTAAATCCATGCTGCTGCTCGTTCAATCGAGCGTCGACCAGAGGCGAAATTTCGCAGCAGATGATTTTTCAAATAGTTTGGGAATAGCAGATAGAATAGTGATGCCTGTATAATTTTGAGTAAAACGTCTATCGCCACTTTTATAAATTGGTGTCTTATAAGAAGATTTCCAATACCAAGTAAATAACCCAGAGGAGAGAGAACTATTGAATATAGTATGAAGGGGCGAGATTAGCAGGGAAGAGGTCAGGTCCAGGGCCGTTGTTACTGTCAAGCTCCATAATGGCAGTAAATATTTCATTCCTCGATATGGTCATATCCTCAGTAAAATTGATTGAGTCGCACCCGGGAATCGGTACAATGTTGGGATGCTAACTAGACTAAAAACTCCTTGAAAATGGTCAGCAAAAAAGTTGCAGATTTCCTGAGGAGAAGAAGACAACATCGAATTTTCAGTGGACATTGAAGAGGGGTAGCCGCTTGTTTTCTGCTTCATATTAACAAAATCAAAAAATGTTTTGGAGTCGCGAATTATATTCTCCCCAGTAGATTTAATGTATCTGTCATACGCTTCGTTAGATTTAGTATAGAATTTTTGAGCAATTAAATCGTATTCTTCTTTAATACCATGGCTAATGTCGACTTGACTAGAAAGAGATTAGAAGACCGCGAACATAAAATAACAAGTGATAAAATTTTAGACTAATGGATTTTGCAGTCTCTCAACTTCGAAGGTATCGATGAAAAAAAGCCAAGATTTAACTTTTGTTTAGAAATACTAGCTTTCTGCATTCAAATCTAATATTTGATGGCAAATTGTTGAATAAACGAAGAGCGACGATGCTGTAAGAGCGGCCAAAGTGCGATTTATTGCAGACAGAAATAACCTCTAAATTCCTGGTATTTACCCGTAGATTAGTTGAAACATAAACTCTAGCTGTTTAATAACCCAAATTCTCGAAAAAAAATTCTTAAAACCTTAAAAAATATAAATGCCTTAAGAGAAGTGTTTCTAGTGATTTGAATAGGTTGAAACTTGAAGTTCTACGATGGACTTTGAAAAAAAATACGAATGGCATATTTTTGTTTGACAATCAATGGATCCAAATTAGTAAAATGTGTATCACCCCAACAGCATAAACCATATTGAAGTTTAGATAGAAACAAACCGTTGTAGACTAATTTTAGAACTGAAGAAGGCCAGTCTAAGCTCAAGTGATAAGGTGGTTTAACTAAGTTATCAAAATAAGTTTTTAGGTACAGAACGTGATCTCTCCAAATTAATTTGGTGTCAATGAAAACTCCCAAACACTTAAAACTATCAACTCTTTCATTGGCAAAACAATTTGAAGAAAAGTTCGAATTTGGATCAAACGAATGAAGAACTCTCATTGGTGAAATAACATATTTTAAGCAGTTTGGCGCGTGGAAAGTTGGATTCATATCCGCACATATTGGTCTCACTAGATTGAACAGCATAAATTTAGTCTTGTCACTTAACCTTAATTTATGAGCACTGAACCAATATCTTAGAATTTCAAGACTGTTGCTAATTTTAACGAATATGTATCGAAGCAATTTCTGTTAGAATAGGATAGACCAGCGTCAACTGCAAAAGCTGTAATTTTTCCATTGAAATCTTGACAAAACAATGAATTGATAAAGATTAGAAATAAAACTGGAGACAGAACCGAGCCTTAAGGTACTCCAGTTCTCATAGACGTGTCAGAACTCAATATATAGTTAAGTTCATTTCATGTAAGCTCACTCATAGTGTAAACAAAACTTAATACTGCAAAAGAACGTTTAAAATGGCACCACAAATATTTTCGAGGTTCGAGTTGGAATTATGGATTTGTATGTCCTCAAAAGTAGGGTAGTTTGGGATGTTGGACCATAGTTAAAACTAGAAACATTGATCTATTAAAATCTGGTGATTGGACAAAGTCGATTGATCAGTGTGTTCCAAGTAAGAAAAGTTATATTTATAGAGTTTGGGTAAAATCATGTTTAACTGATTCGATTATATTACGATCAAATTCATGCTTTGTAGACGAAACAAGAGTACAATGAATGTATATAGATCCGAAGAGTCTCCAAAAGTAGTCTAACAAAATGGCCGTGCTAAGAATACCCGTTCTACCTACATTTTAGTACTTTCGAGATATTCAATGATTTGTGTTTTGATTTGTACTGGAGATATATTCAGAGTGCATTTTTCAATAATGATTTTAACACACTTCCACAAAAGATAGGTTTTTCAAATTTTGTAAAATGATGTAATAGAGTATGTAGTATGTAGTATGTAGAATCCGATGCTAGCTCGAAAGTGGGAAAAATGCAGACAAAACATTTATACTTAACAGGGGAAAAAAGATGTAAATCGAAGAATATGGTAAAAAATGAGATGATATAAGAGAGAAGCCGGAAATTTTATTGCCAAAATTGACAATGTCAAAGATGGGTGGATAAAATTCTAGCTTACGGTCAAAGATGACTCCAAGATTCCTGACGTATGCAAGGAAATGTAGTATATGGCCATTGATTACATAACTATATACCAGTGGATTTTCATTTTTTTTTACTGCTTAGCTTGTTAGTTTGACACTAGATTTAAAATATGAGCAGGCAACAGTCTTAGAATGATCTTATAGTTGCAAAAACTGTCAAGTACCACCACTCACATGAAAGAAGAAAAGTAAAAAGGGAACACGAAAAATAGATGAGGAATGAATAAAGATCCTCGAGGAACTCCAGTTTTGGGTTTGAAGGGAGTTGGCAAACAGAGTTTGTACCGAAAATGACAGGAATTATCATAAAAATAGGACAAGTATTATCATCGAGTGGAATCCAAGTTGCTATAGTTTGAACAGGAGAAAGTTAGAGTCCACATCGTCAAATGCATTTGAAAAGTTAGTTTATAAAATAGTCAGTTAAGGTTATAAAATAGTATAAAAGTCAGTGTGTACATCAAACCGGTGATCGAGAAATTTATCAATGTAATTCGTGAATAGATAGTGAAAGACTCAGAAACTCATCAGCCCCGTTTCAAGACCATCCAAGCCAGCACGAACAGATGGTTTTAGTTTTTTTGCACAACTTTCCCAATAACTGGTCGAGTCAGAGAAGCAATTGAAAGTAATGGTTTGCCACAAACTTCACCTGCGATCAAGTGCGCAGGGAATGAAATATAAAAGAATGAAAAATGCAAAGAAAAAAACCCCCACCTGTTTGATGAGTAATAGAGATTTCAACAGATTGTTTGATATTTTGAGAAGAAGAAGAGATTAGGAGAAATATATGTAACTCTTTGGTGACTGTGGGCTCTTTAATGGCATTTTAACTACATATGTACTTTTAACAACAAAAGACTTGCAAAAAAATCAAATATATTGGGTTGAAAAATAACTTCATAGCGTTTTATATTTTCTTTTATCCTAATACGGTTTGTTTGGTCTTTGACAAAGTGCTCATATTTATTTGAAAAAGCTTTTTTGATGTAAAAAACTGTGTTAATCATTATACTGAATTGTTTAGTTTTCTTTAAGTTTAAAAATGGAATATCCAGGAGGTGAAAATCAACATTTTCGACACGTGCTATTTTTTGCTTTTAATCGAGATCAAAAGGCTGCCGGAAGCCCGGGGCATTTGTAAAGGGTACGAATTTGGTGTCGTAGGCAAATCTAAAGCACGAAAATGGTTTGCGAAGTTATGAAAGGGTGATTTTGCCCTCAAAGACACATCTCGCAGCGGAAGATCTTTGGAATTCAACGAGAAGCATCTTAAATCACTTCTAAAGGAGGACGGTTGCCAAACTAGTCGTGAACTGGCCACACAAACGAACTGCGATCAGAAGACGATTCTCAATCATCTTCATTCAATGCGGGTTTTTTTCAAAATTGGGAGGCTGGTCGACTCACAAACTGATCAAGAAAAACAAAGCATATCGCCTTCAATTTGCTTCTCAGCGTCTTGCATGCTACCGAGCCACAAACAAAACCGACACACCAAAACCGACACAAACAAAACCTTTTTGTACTGAATCGTCACGAGAGATGAGAAATGTTGCCTATACGTCAATATGAAATAAAAAGAGAGTGGGTGGCCCCAGGAGATACGCCGAAGCCGAGAGTCAAGTAAGACCCCTACCAAAATAAAACCATGATCTGCATTTGATGGGACTGAAAGGGGTACATAGAGAGAGGCTCGAGAGGAACATTACAATCTGCAAGGAACTTTACATTGAGTAACTGCACCGCGGAAATGAAGCAATACAGCTGATAGGGCTGAAAGGCGAAACAATTGTTCTTTACTACGTTGCCACGTCCCAAGTGGGATGTTCTTCAGCATCAGCAATACACTCCAGATTTGGGCCAATTAATTAACACCTGTTCCGCTCAATCTCGAAACAAATTACGGACGTTACCTTCAATGACGAAGAGGACACCAAAAACTGGCTCCACAGCTTCTATGATTTTTGGCGAAACGGGATCAATAAATTGGTCGAAAGGTGGAAGCAGGTCATAAACAGCAACGGCGAGTACATTATTGATTAATTGATTGTTATAATTATTGTTTTTTGTTCAAATAAAACTATTTGACAAAAATGCTCCGAACTTATTCTTCAACCCAATAGTAAATGAATTCTGAAAAGTTCGGTTGGAAAATTTCAAACCACATGTGAGCACTTAGTGTCTAAAACAGACAAAGAAAATTTGAGAAATTCCTTCCGACCGAGTCATTAGCTGCTTACATTGATTGCCAAGCAAGCAATATTTGTTTCTCCGAGAATTCACCACCGAATCATTCACAGTCTGCATAGGTAATAGTAATTTGAATATGATGGCTACCATCAGGCTGTGATGCAATTTTGAAATATCGCCACCAGAAAGATTTCTTCCTTTCTATCACTTCCGACGCAATCATCAAATTACAACGAAGTTAATAATAAAGAAATAATAATAATAAATAAATCTCCAAATTGCAATTATTTGGCAATAAAATATGTTGATAATGTTTAAATTACACAAAATTTAATTTTTTCCCTCCAGGCAGCCTTAAAAATCATTCGACTTGCGAGTTATAGGATTCAAACGGAATTCAGAGGTTAGCTTAATGTAATCATGAAACAAATTCAATACAACAATAAGCCCACAACTTTTGGATCAGTTTAGTGCCAAGAAATGCTAATTTTGTGCAAAAAAAAATGTACGACAAAAACAAGCGAAAATGCTTACTTTACCTTAACTTAGAAATATTTTTTTATTTATTATGATTGAAAGTCATAGCTATCCTTTTATGGGATTAACACGAATATCATCGAGAAAGTTGGCCACAATGTGAAGTAGATTTGATACATTTGGTGTAAAACCTGAATTCTTTAAATTTCGAATTTTTAAAATTTTGAAATTGTTGAAGGAGGCAGCTCGTTAAGTCTTTCTCCCCTTATTACTTTGAATGCAGTCATCTCCTCCGTAAATTTTGCCACTTTGTGCAATGAGAAGTGCTATGAAAAATCGAACCGTGAACATGTCACCCGTGAATTAGCGACTAAACGAGAAACTGCAGTTTTTGGCTTCTTGGAGTTATTTCTATTCTTTATGAGATTATTAAGAAAAATTTTCGTGGGAGATTATTAAAAAATTCCAGAAGTGTAGTTGAGCAAGCATGCTGGTGTCGTATATGGAGCACATTACACATTTCCTTTACTTTTCTTCGATAATCAGCCTTTTCGGTGGTTCCTATGCGTTAGAGTTGAGTATTACTTTATTCTAAGGTCTATGGTTGCTTTGATTTCTCGTACCTTAACAGTGTCAGGAATGGTTTTGTTTGAACATTTTTCTTCTTAACGTGTTACATCGAATTCGTAACACCATCACTGTTTTGAAATTAAACTCTTTTCAAAAGCTAGTTTTCTTAAATCAATAGAATTTATAATATACATTTTTTTTGATATTGACAATCAGTTGTTAGAAAAGGAATCTTGTAAGAAGTCGTTTTCACGGAATTATAATATCTACCAAATTTTTATTGCACCGTTAGAAACCGTTAGAAAAATGTCTCCGAGATGTATGAACAATTCAACCTTGAAACAAGCAAGTTTAGCTTTTATTCTTATTGAGAAACTAGTTTTGCAAATAGGAATACTCAGCGTTCCTGCAATTTTCAAATCATCAATTTGATGTTTCAGATTGCGACAAAGGGGAAAACTTAATAGCAAGTATATTTTTGAAAGTTCTTAACATTTAATCTTATCTTCTTAATGTACTGCGCTTCATTCCATTGGGCCTCTTTTTTCCCTTTTTTACTGTACTGAACCACGCAATTATTAGCAAATTAGCACTTCCAGGCATTCTTAAACTGCCCAGACTAAAGCTACTCAATTATGACTACTAACCGCAACCATCCACCAAAACAAGAGCAGCGCTGCAATTAAGGCCTGAGAATTGGTGCGCAATTAACACGCGACCATTTACAAAAGTTCCCATCTTTATTCTTCGTCAAAACAAAGCAGTCATCGACGGATGTATGACTCGTGTAGCCAATTCACCGAAACGATCTTCAGACGGAGCGCACAGTGCACTGCACACGTAACTAAAGATCAATTTACTGTGAGAATGCCAGGCTCCATCTTGTCATCCAGTGATACACAAACACTCCGCTCGATCCACTCGGCGTCTTATTCTTGTACAGGCGCGGAACGTCTTGACCTTATGCGGCGGCTTTCTATTTTTAGTGGGATCTTTTCCCAGATATCAGGAATAGGTCTTGCACTCGTTAACTCTAACACCAGCTCGCTGGTGACTCGACTGGAGCTGAAGCTGAGGTTGTCGTAAGTAGCGCTTATTGATGACTGGTTTTATTTTAGTTCTAGTGATGAATGTATTGTAGTTGTTGTTTTTGCAGTAGTTCTTCTTGTGCTATTGCGCTGCTTCTGGTGCTTCAAGTTGCGGTTCAAATGTTTTGGGATCGCAACAGGCCGACAGTTCCCACGATTACTCGGTGCACGCGCGATAGTCGACTTCTTGTTTTCCCCGCGCTCGTGCGCGAGTTTTTTGTTTTTCACCATTTTCCCATGCAACAGAAATCAGCAGGCCACAGAGCAGATCGACTTGATCAGTTGAATGCTTCAGAGATCCAATCTTCGGTTTGCTTGATTGCGTCAATTCGCTTACGGCTATTGCTGGGATAGTAAACGGCCAGTCAGCATGGCATGAGACTTGACGCGGAGATTTCCTCAATGATTTTCGCACAGGTAGTGATAGTATTCGGATTAGAGAACTGAAACGTAGATTTTGCTAATGGGTTACAGATATTTTTTTGCCAGTTCCTGTTTTCGTTCGACATAGATTTTAAGTGATAGATAATATTTTTTACTTTTGTAAACATGCAATATTACTATCGGAAAACCTAAATTTTGCCCAATCAAAAGTTTTCGTTAGGATAATATAAATAAACGGAAAAAAACTTATTTTCGTTTCCGTTTTGAGTACCTACTTATCTGAAAATTGTATGTAAAAGAAGTTTTTGATTGAAAGCAAATGAATCAACTCCCTTTCGCAGTTAAAAAAATTAAATAATAGTAACTTTTAACGTTTGAGCTTTAGGAGGAGCGCTGGACTATGAGCTCGAAGGGAGCATGGACAATTAAGCTCATTCGTGCCTTAAAACCTTGGCTTAATCGCGACCACGGTGAAATAAACTTCTGCCTGTGCCAGTTCCTATCGGGCCACGGCTACTTCAGGAAATACCTTCACAGAATCGGGAAAGTCCGGACGGAGCTCTGTAAGTACTGTGCTGAGGAAAGTCATGACGCTTTGCATAGCTTTTTTCCATTGCGCCCGCTTCAGAAGGGAGCGACACATGTTTTTCTCTGCAATTGGCATTGTAACGCCGCGGCGCGCCGGAGTCAATGTTGGAGATGATGTTACAGTCAGATGACGCCTGGTCTACTGGTATTGCGTTTAAAAATAGAAGAAGGATGCCTCACAGACTCTTGAAAGCCTGACAGTACGGAAGTAAGCCAATAGGACACCTGATAGGTGGAAGTAGCATGGCCGAGTTGAAGTAATGCGAAAGCGGTTCTGGCTCGGACCTCCGTGGTCGGTGGTTGGCGTTTTTTAGTAAGTACGAATCTCACATAATTTTTTATCGTTCGCAGGATACCTATTGTAGGTTTTTGACATCTGCTCCCAAAAAAAAGAAAAAAAAACATTTGTGATCAGAAACAACACCACTCTTGTGGCGCAAGTCCATCAAATGCACAATCTATAAAAACACGAGACAAAATATGGTGCGAACAACATTACAAAAGAGCACTACTTTGTACGTCCTAAAAATATTGACTAAAATATTAGAAGAGAAATGTAAAATTTACGCTAACATGGCATTGAAGGGTACCCTACCCAGGGGGCATTTTAGGTCTGGAAGATTGACGAATGACCAACTGTTCAGCATGATATTGATTTAAGCTTAGTATTGACTTTTGTTTGGACGGCGAAAATATAGCTTGAAATTTAGCAAGAGTAGTATTCACTAATCTGTGTGAAATGTTGTTTCTGTATTTGAAATATATGTAGCTAGTATTGGCAGTGTGTTACCACTCATTTCACGCCAATTCTTTATGGTTATTTCTTTCGAGCTAATAAGTTACATTGATGTCAATAAATGTTTGAATCTGAAAATTAAATTGTGCCGAGGTCTTGTCTATAAAAAAATCGATTCAAATACCTGACATTTTAAAATACTTGGTATGCTATCTGTACGTAATCAACAGAGTCTCCGTTTTTTCAACTTTGTCGAAAATTTCAGTGCAAAGAATGACCAGATAATAGAGACATGTCAAAATTTATCTTCAAGCTTAAGTGAATATGAGCCTTAAGTCAATTCCAGCCCTTAAGCGTGAAGATACATTTTTACAAGTCTCCAATATCTGATCATTCTTGGGAGCGAAAAATTCTAGGAGTTTCTATGCTATGAAATTCCAAATGGATCCTCACACAAGCTTTCGCGAATTTGTTGAACGCCTATGAAAAGAAAGGTCCTTAGGCAAATAAATGAAGCAAAACTGGAGAGAGAACAATGGTGAATAAAATACAACCACGCAAAATACAGCCACACTCATTAGCCAACGGGAGCTGCAATAAGTTGATGGCGTGCAGCAAATTGCTGAACACCATTAAGTACCTAAAAAAGTGTTTAAAAGATAAGAAAGAAAAAACCCATGAAACGCCAGCCCGGTACTAGCTACGAAGACTGTAGATGGCTGCTTGAGTTTGGTCACTGGAGGACGCAGTCGTTGGTCCGGATACTGTGAGTCATATAATTTTAAGCATTTGATTTTTTCAGGCGGTACATTAGTTAAATGAGTGTCTATTTCAGATCAATACATGGCTCGTTTCATAAGTAAAATGACCAGTTTTTTTTAACTACGCTCGAGCAAAACAGGTGAAGGATGTTTTATTTTTGAGTTAAACAATCCAGCAGTCGTCACCGAACTTTGGAGCGGATAGGATGACCGTTTCCGTACACATCTGCTTGGTCTCGTATTCCAGTACGTAAAAGAGGGTTCTCTCGAGTTTTGAGGTTCTCTCTCAGATTGCTACGCAATCAAATTTTGTGAGAAATTCGGGGAATCGGCTCGAAGACTTACCCAATGATTCAACAGGCATACGGAGATGATTGTCTTTCAAAAACACAAATTTTTAGGTGGAAAAATCTTTTGAAGATGGCCAGGAAGAGGTCGCCGGCAAAATCCGGAGTACACGAAAATCAAAAACCCGCAACGAAGACAGTGTGCAGCTTGTGCGCAATTGTTTCAATTCTGACCGTCGCTTGAGTCTCAATTTAATAGTCAATAGTGTAGACTTGCCGGAGCATAATAGAAGATTTGCAGATGAGAAAAGATTGCGCAAAACTTCTGCCGAAAGTTTTGAACGACGACCAGAAAAAACCACTCGTTTTGCTATTTTGTGAAAAAATGTTACAGTTCTTTCAAACTCCTAATTTTTTTGGAGACAGGAATAAATGGTGAATAAAAACTCAAATAGTATTAAGCACCGGGAACATTGTTAAGTAAGACACAGAACGATTATAAACACACGTTTATTTATTAAAGGTTTAAAGAAGACTGAGTAACTGAGTTATGTTAAGTACAATATGAGAGTAGTAGTTGTAACATTTCAATAGAAAATTCCGAGTAATTTATGCATGCAAAGAGAATAAATACATACAAAAGTAGAATATTATGATGAATTCATTTACGTATTTACTGGAATACAAAATTAACAGTTTAATTTTGAAAACATGTAAACGAGAGCTAGATTTTTGTGTAAGGTTCAGAAAGCAAGCGGAAGAGTGCGGAGTGGCACTCATTATCTTCTCCCCGCGCCAAAAACATTTGCATGAACGAGTCTCGAGCAAAAGTAATGCTCCTTGTCTTTTTTGTCTATGTAGCCCCAACGTGGCACCATCAGACTTTTTTCTATTTCCCTACCTCAAACGATCCGTCAAAGGTCGATATTTGGAGTCCATAGACAACATCAGAGCGATTGTAACACGTGCCCTAAAGGACATCCCGGAGTGAGCTTTGCAAGACGCCTACCAACCATAGAAATACGGTATCTAGAAGTGAACGCAAACAGAGAATATTATTTCGAAGAATTTTAATCCTTTGTCCCGATCTGTTAAATAAATCGTTTTTTTTTTCGGGACTTAGCATTATTTGCGGATCGCACTCTGTAAAAAAATAGAACATGTTAACTTACATTCAAACATTACTCTTCATTGTAAACGTAGAACTAACTAATCATGATTAAAACAAAGCAGCAAATAGATTCAATATGATTTATTTTCAATAAATTTTACACATACATCAAACCATAGTTTTGTTAACTGTTTTGAATTCACTTCAATTTTGTTGAATTTCATCAAATCGAACAGAATTTTGTGAATAAGACCAACTTGGATTTGATTTATTTTTACTTTTTTTCAAATATTTATTGCCTATAGTCACTTATTCTGGGCAAATATTTCTTTGTTTAAAATTATATCACTGCATATTGTTATTGCCTAATTCATATGACTTAATGTTAGAGCGAATCAACAACGAAAAGCAAACGCATCTGAACTAATTGACTTGATTTTATTTGGTTGAATCGCTGGATGCGAATGATTGAAATAATTTTATCGATTAGTAAAATTTTGTTATCATAGCGTTGAATTTAATGCAGAGCTGCGAAAGTTGTGTATGTACGTGAAAAATCAATTTACAGATTATTCATTGAATCGTTACAGCTTTCAGAAAAAAATGCATAGAGTTCATATTAATATTATTTCAATTTTATTTATAAAATTTTTCAACTTTTCAAATTTCCAAGCATACTTAACCGGCTTTTTTTATTTTGTTTAAAAATGTATTAACAATTTACGTTCCCTCTAAAAATTATCTTGTTTAATTCATAGAACATAAGCTATTTACAATATGAGTATGATTAACAATATACTCTTCATATTATGTATCATTTCGTTATTGCATAGTATTATCGAAAGTTATTTTCACTTATTCCTAGTTATATTTGTATGTATAGTAAATTTGCTTTTGAAGAATATCGGTGAGGGTTAGATAAAAAGAGGTGCACATCGGAATGTTCTATTGAGTTGCATATCATCAAAATGCAGTTACAATGCAATACTAATATCGTAGAAAGTGCTTAACATTAAGAATACGAAAAGGATTTTGTGTTGCTTTTCGCAGAAATAAAAGCTAATGAAGCGTAAAGGAAAAGCTTTGCTTTTTATGAGTTTGTTTTCGAGGGGCACAATGTGCCGCCCACGTTTCAAATCAAGGATTTTTTGGGATTTATATTAAATGCTTAAGGCGAATCATTGAACTGGTGTTTTTCTTATTTGATTTGAATCATGTATTGTTTTTTTTTATTTCATTTTACTATTACTTATAAGGCATAATAATTGATAACTGAAAAATTTGAATGCTGTCGCTTAGTGCAACAATTTCAAATAAGATTCGTAAAAAATTTAACAATTCAAGCATTGAAGCTTTCAACAATGGACTCCGAATGCTAAAGCTGATGCTTCGTGATTGAATTTTAAAACGTGTAAATATTCAATTGCAAAATGAAATATGCTATGAGTTATTGACTTATACTTAATGTAAAAATGTCAAGTAGCAAATTAGACTTGCTCTTGTATCAATTTATACTTATATTTCAACATTTCTTGTCATAAGAATAATTTTTAAATGTATTGTAGTTTTAAGCTAAAAGCTGAATGGCTTTGATTGATTTTGAAATATGTTAAAATATGCAAGGGTAATAGTAAGTACTACTCAAATTAAATTGAAATTTCTTTGATTTAAAAGGTTTTTTTTTCTAAAATGACGTGAGTTAGAAACTGATGTTAAATTTTTGAAATCAATCAATTGTTTTAAAAAACATGCTTAAGCCATCTTTTATCTTAAATATTCAAACGGAGAGTAATATGAGCTAAATTTTTCAATGCAAGAATTGAATTCCTTCACCACTAGCATTGTTTTGTCGTGTTAAGTTTTTATCCTGACGGATCTTTACTCTCTACTTTTTATACTCATCAGTCATGTTCAAATGTTGCGACTTCAATTTAATTGTTCATATCTTTTAACTTTTCAAATTTTCTGTTTTCCTAGTTTTATTTTTCTTTCGTGTTTTCATTGTCTATGATTGTTGTCTTTTATCACAGAAAGTTGAAAACCGAATAAAACAAAGCGATTCAGTTGAATGGAAGGTAACATTTATTACATTTACAAAAACCTGGTTACCAAATCTATCGAAAGGCAAATTCAATAAGTTTCAGACGCTCTCAATACAAGTAGTGGTGTTATAGAGTGGATGAAAAGAGCTTATGTATTGGATGTAAGATGATGCTGTTTGAGACCTTTAATTGTTATCCGAAACCTATCGCTTGAACCTTTCGATATTTTGGATATTATCATTGAGGGTTGTTGCGCTTGAGCTGCAGGCACTGAACATTGATATATGTATATATTTATTAAGGTTGAAATAATAATGGAAAAACATAAAGCTGAACCACATATAGGAGAGAAATTAAATTAGAATGATGAATGTGTCGGTTTTTTTTTTATTTATTTATTACGCGGCATTTGTGTTCGATATTTTACTGTTCTTTCATACTGCGGTTAGAAAGTACTGTACTCTTTGGATATGATCATCTACCTGTTGGGAAATAAGCCTTAAATATATGTTGAGATTTTGGTGAGTGAACTAAGTTTTTTGAATGAGATTCTTCTGATACAAACATTTAATAATGTTGCATATTACTCGCCAACACTATCGAACATTGACTCATAGAAAATATTTTGTTAACCTTGTAGATTATTTTTGAAATACAAAAAAATTCATTAACTTTTTCAAAATTTTTAGATTATTCAAATCAAACTAGCGAAAACATAGATAACTCGTTTCCAAAGGTAGTTTTTAGCAGTCTACATGGTATCATAAATTTCGAATAACAAGCCAGTATTCCAGTGTATTACATTACTTTTTGATTGATTAAAATATTTTTCCATTTGATATCTAGTCCAAACAGAATTTGAACCTCTCGTCTTCAAAAATTTAGACAGCATATTTTTTGCCTGTTTAAGATATTTTTTAAGAGTTTTTGACTTAGCAACCTTATGTTGAAATACAAATTGGTAGAATATATGTCTCAGTGACAACTGTGCTTCACAATTTTGCCGATGGGCAGGTATCTCTTTTTTTCATGTAGAATTGTCTTGCCAGGTTTTATCGCATGATCAAGTTTAATTCAACCACAGCCATTAGTCGATTATGTAGAAAGACAAATTATTTTAGAAAATATGTATGTGCTCTACGCTTTTCGACTGGTAGAAGTCTAATATTTACCTCCTTGTGGTTTCTATTGACAGGAATTATTCATAAAAGAAAGGTTGGCTAATATAATTAGCCTAATTTCTTCCAATGTAACCGGTACCATCTCCCGACAATAGGCCTTGAAACCGGACTGATATCACAACAATAACCACGCAAGCGATTTGAGAAATTCCTCCCATTGAGCTTTACAGAGATCGAGCTGCGCGGCAGCTGGCCGGTGTCAAATAAAGAAGTCAAATGAACAGAGAATAGTGTTTTACAACTGCCACCATTGACTTTAGCACTTCTAATGAAAGGCTATACACTCCTCGGGCGTGAGGAAAATTTGTAAACATGAGCCTCATAAACGTTAACCGACCTAAAGGAGGAATCCACTAACGGCAAAAAAGGAACATATTACGAACAGGTCAAGCAGCTCCTCAAGGTTTGCTCAAGGTATGGTTCTAAGCGCTAAAATAGACCAGGAGTTGATATTCAGGTACTACGCGTGCACTCATAGTTTCCATAAAATAACTAGCAGCGTCATAAAGGCCATTTGTTGCGAGTACCAGGTTCCTGTTTCCACTTGGCCACTGGGTATCACCTGATGGAGGCACTCGTAATCAGAAAGACAACATGTTGATAGATTATTGCCAATACCTGAAGAGGGTACGAACATACTGAGGAACGAGCAAAGGTTCGGTTGGATTTAGAAGTCACGCTTAGATCTATTGATACATAGCGATACTAGATAAGAAAACATGAAGCTTCAAAGCTTAGTCCAAGTTGCCACCGAAAAACTCAGACTTTTTCACGAATTTGAGTATCACCTTCAACCTCTACTGTGGCATGTGTATCAGGTGTACTAGCCAAAGTTCATCGAAGCAGCACTGTTTGGTTTTTTTCAGTGACGGATAGTGACACAAGGTATGCTGAATTGTCCCTGATACTCCCGATTTCAGACACTTCCGACTGATTAGTTATCGCAATTTCATAGCGTGAGCTGCTACAAAATAGTGGCAAGTAATTATGCTTGCAGCCAGTCCAGGTTCATTCAAGTAGTTATTTGGTAGCTTCGAGGCTGTATGACCCCCACATGATCCTGGTTACACTGTAAGTCTGAGTTTTACGAAATTAGCGAGCTCAACTTGCATCATATTGGAGTCAATTAAGCCATTGACTGTTTCGATAGGAATTGGGACGTTTACCAATCCAACTAGAGGTAGACTGGCCTCATGCTTAGCTTGCACATCAGCTTTCTCATACCCACCAATGCCATAACCACCGGCAGTTTAAAAGATTGTGACTCTTCTGTTATTGCCTAGCCTGTTCAGACCCGGCTTGCAGTTAAATACGCACTTCGATTTATATGTGTGAGACATCAGTAGTTTTATCATAGCTTGACTCTCCTTGAAAATGTTGATCTTTACATCTCCAGCATCCTCAGCGAATATTAGTCTAGCACCTTTTCGTATTGTAATTACTATAGTGATTAACAAGCCTGAAGGCTGATTCTATACATTTGTCGGTTGAGTATGCTGCAGCACCTACTCCTGGAGTTTTTAAGCACGACAACCAACGCAGTCGAAAGAATCGTAGTAAAGGCAACTATAATACAGAGGCGTTATAATCGCTTAACTTTGTTCGTCATGTCAGCAGGGGTGATTTCATATGTTGCAGCCCACCATAGCAGGCAGTCGTAAGCAGGAATTGCTGTACAGATGCAGTGCGTTAGAGCAGGATTCAGGCCCAATACCATCTTGCTGGCGTAAATCGCGTTGCTCGCCATCTTTACTACTTTTTCCAGTTTTGTCTTCCACGAGAGTTGGCTGTCGAAAATCAGGCCCGATCACTGGAGACCTATACTAGTGCCGCCCAACTTGATTGCATGTATTTCAGGAATCTTGTATTTTCTCCTGAAGAGAATAACATCGTTTTTAACGGAGTTGAGGTTACGTTTCATGATGTTTGTCTGCTCACTAACCAAGCCGAGAGCATAATCGATCAACTGGCCAGGAGAATTCGGGAGTCCACTCGAGATTATGATAGTGATGTCTTCGGCATAGAGGCCATAACCGCCCGTTCCTTGCTTTCCTACCTGTTTAAAACTGTATTTTTCACCAAGTTCGACAAAGGAGGAGCATTTGCTGATATGAGCATTTGCTTAAGCATGTTACTTATCTTGCCAGCATAGACTTAGACCACAGTCTTGTTAGTATGATTTTACAAACAGGAATTACATTCCACAAACGTATCGCATCTTCGAACCAGTTTGAAATCAATATGGCTACCTTAAGCAATAAGAGTTCCATTAACATCTTTGGTATTTTTCCAATATCAATGTGGCTTTATTCCAGTCGAATCATCAGATCAGATATTCACTCTTATACAGGCTAGGGAACATTGGTTCGGCTATAATCAGTTGAGTATCGATCAGATAAGAACCCAGACAGACAGAATCCGAATGTATTGTTCCATTTCACGCTATCAAGGAGCTTTGTTTACTAAAGAGACTCACGGTCGAACAGTCGTTTGAGAAGAATTTAAAGGACGAATTTCCCTTCCACAACCAAAACGCAATTCGATTGGTTAAAAAATCTAGTGTTTCACAATCGCACGATGCACATTAATTTTTAACACCATTTTATTCAAGAAATGAGAGACATTTTGAAGAAGAATATTTTCGTACCGTGATAATTTCAGTTTTTCTATTTAACACTTTTGTTAAATAATCCTCGCCGTGGACTTAGGTGTCAAATAATGAACTTAGCTTTTTGAATCAAAATATGTTTAACTTAGAGTTGAGTATCTTTTTCGAAGCGGAAATTAAATGAGAACCATGGACATCATTCGCCGTCCCAAATTCACATAACAAAAAGTTTCAACTCTCAAAAAATCTGTTCTTATTTGGAAACGAGTAAATATCACTTAAAATTTATTACTGAGTACCATCTATGATTCAATTTTATTTACAAAATACGCTCACCAAAATCCATTGTGTAGTAAAACATTCAATTGCTACCAACAGTCAAAGCTTTGACTTTATGTATGTATGTATGTATCTTAACTAAACAACGGTGACCTTTTATTTCTTACATTTTCTGATTTCAACAATTATTCGAAAGTGTACATATTTACAAAGCAATTAAACATCAAACCGAATGTACGAAGCGCAAGCATCAAGCAGTGCAGAAGGAATAAAAGCTAAAATCGTGGTGCAATCGGTGCAGGACAGACATTGCAAAAACAAAGAAAATATTCACAAATCATGCCTAAACAATCAACAGGCAGTACGGAAAAATTTCCGGCATACAACAATGTCTGTTGAATGTTACAATTTGTGTTAGCTTTTATCTGGTAGACCAATTAGTACTTTCAATCTTCCCGAAAATATGCCTCATTTCGGACTTTCTACTCAAATATAAAAGCGAGAATAGATACTAATTTATAAGTGTCAGTTCTAGGAAACGGTTTCAAAGCACAAACATTTGACTTTATCCACAAGCTTTATGATTGTGTATAATTTTTCATTATTAAATTTTAAGACTATTGAAAGGAAATGCGTGTTGGAATATGAAGCAATCTAAGTGTGTATACACAACAACACCATTCATTGTAATAAGAATTTTATGATTACGTCTAGTTCATATTCAATATTTAACAATGAACACTTAGTCGCTATGTTTCCCTATTATTCACATTTTAAACTACATAATCGCAATAGAAAGCACCAGTGAGTTCTTAAGTCATCGGTGCTCTCTATGGCATTCTTTGCATAGCCACTTATATATTAATATTGTAAAAAATCTTCTTTTAAGTTAGTTGTCGTTACGATGTTTTCAATTTTTCATTTTCTTCAATATTCCTTACATATTACTTTTATATAATTAATTTATCTCTCACTAGCAAATGCTCAAATTGCTTTAAAATCACATAAGCGGTATATTTTTTTAAATTTTATTTCAATTTTTAATGTTCTGAATAAATTATTGACTCACTGAAGATACAAACAGAAAATTATGAAATCATCATGATTGAATTTCTATTGCAAGTACAAAATCAAATATAATTTTTGGTGTGTAGCTAGAAAACATTCAGGCAAATGCAATACATTGTCAATAAATCGTCAGTCGATTATCGAAAATTTCAGTTCAACTTAATACATAGTTTATAAGTTTAGTGCCATAAAACATCTTATTCTAGATCAACTTATCAACGTAACATACTAAATCGCTAAACAAACTAAATCATTTGAATTCTTACTAGGTCAACAAATTTTTACAATAAATCAAAGTATACGACTATTTTCAACCAATCGGGCCACATGGCTCCTAATAAGCATTCTTCGTACAACAGTAACATCAAATCAAAAGTGGTAACTAGTATGCTTTTTGCAAATTAGCCAAAACAGAAACTGAACGAGTGTTTACAAAAATCAGAAATCATTTAAAATGAAAATTTAAAACGAGCAATGTACTTTACTACTATAAATCGAACGACTCTTAAGTCAGTTTAGTAATCGTAGTATCTAGAAATATTTTTTTTTATTTCTTATAGATTGTTTCAACAGTGTGAGCGTTTTTTCCACTTTCCATTAGTAATTACATGTATTATTTGATTATTTATGCTTTTTAAAGAATTTTGTTTTTGTACAATATTAGCAGTAAAAAATTTCGGTTTTATACCATCCACACTCTAACGGTTGTAGTTTTTAGACACTTTTTTTATTTATTTATTGGTGTTCTTTTACATTCAATTTCGCGTGCACTTTATACCCGAAAACAATCGATCTCAGATGTTTGGCATAAATTAATCGAATGATTATATAAAATCCCGGCGAAAAGATACTGGTAGAGCAAAATCAATTAAAGGTTTAGCGTTTTCATGAATGTTGTTAAAGATATTGTTGGGGGATTATCTATTTTCAATACTCTGAAAAGCGATTTTTTTTTTTCTCAGAGCTACCTCTATATTTAAAAAGATTTATTATAGAACCAAGGGTGTAAAAATTATCTCATCAAAATAAAAAGTAATAAGTCCAACCAGTAACGATTAAAATCTCATAATTCACATCTAAGATATTTGATTTGCAAGCCAAAATTGACATTTTCTTTTGATTGCTACAAATGCCCTAATGAAATGTTCCATTTTTGCTGGATATTGCCAAGGAGCAATTATTTTGGGATCTCAGAAACAGATTTCTGATGTCAAGTCGCTTGCATAGCTCTGGGAAAATTTGCCAAACTTCCGCGAAAATTCGTTCACTTTTAACTAAATCTCTCATCTGTAATATATTAAATTATTTGGTTACTAATATTTCTTCAATTCTCTTCTTTATCCGATTTAATTATTTATTTGTAGTTTATTCAAAACCGCACTCTATCAACATTATCATTATCATCGTTATCGAACAGCTTAGTTCATAGCGCGTCACTATTATCGTACCGCACATCTACATCTAATTGCATTAATTGCATATCTTTGATTTTATGTTAATTTGATTTCGTATTGTATTTATTTTTTTTGCTCATTTTCTCATTTTATTATTCGACATTTTCTTTTGTTAGTTTGGTTTTGTTTAGTTTTGTTGTTGTCATCGCTGTTTTGCTTTAATAATTTCTAGAAAACTACTGAATGTCTTTGGGTTAGTCACCACCTAAACTTAATGCCTGTACTATACGTGGATCAGCTTTACTACCCTCACGAAATTCTTCTAATGTTAAACGATCATCATGATTCTTATCCATTTGATCAAATATCTTATCAACACGTTTCTGTGGCGTATTATCATCTTCTGTCTGTGGTTGTTGTCCCTGTGATTGAATTTATTTAATAATTGATTGATTAACGGTGGAAAAATAAATAATAGAGAAATAACTAGATGAGTGAAAATATTGTGAATTATCATATAGTTATAAAAAAACTGTATAGGAGTAAAAATATTAATTTTATAGAAAAAGCTGTTTTAAGCAAGATAAGGGCATAAGCGTAGGTATTAAGTAAAAAATGTTTGGATTCGTAACGAAATCGTTCAGGTTCAATATTCAATCCAATATTATAATGCACTAGGCTAATAAACACAGACAACATTCAAGAAAGTAAATAAAACTAATCACATTATTTACTGCTCCCTAAAAATGGTAAAAAGTAATTAGGTATGTAGTAAATATGCAAGTAAATGGCCTGCAGCTGACGATCTCAATGAAAGAGCTCATCATGCCGACGAACAGGAGGATACCAACTGTCATAACAATGACAGCTGGCTCCGTGGAAGTGCAAAGCAGCAAGTTGGTCAGATATTTATCTATTTATTTATTTGGTGCGTATTCAATTCAACAGGCAAACTGCCCAATTACAGGTTGGATACAAGCAAAAAATAAAATAATAACAAGTAAATGAGTAAATATAAATATAAGTATGTAAAAAATAATTAAAGAAGTAATTAAATGAAGTAGTGCGAAAATAAAGAAAGGATTCATTTTAAAAGGAAGAGAAAATAAAATTAATAAAAACGAAAAAATAAAATAATAGGAATTAAATAAGTAAATATGAATGAACATAAGTATATTTAAAAAATAATTAAAGTAGTAATTATATAAAGTAAAATTAAATAGTGCAAAAAAGAAAAGAAAGAATCCATTATAAACAAACATTGAAAATAGAATTAATTATAAACAAAAGTTTTACAACGCACCGCATTTTTAAAGATGACAATAGAATCCGAAAGACTACCAAGTTGAAGACTGTTATGAGTGCGTAAAAGTCACAGAACAGCAGAGTGGAAGAAAGTATTAGTACAAATATACGGTACTTCAAATAAAATGGAGGACCTGATTGGGCTTACGGGTTACCGCGCAATGAAAAAAGATGCTAAAGAGGAAGATAGGTAGCTGCGGCATATTTTGAAGAAGAAACTCTCATCCAAGTAAACTCAGCGCTGCTCAAGTACAGGAATGCTAAAAACAGATAGACGTTCAGTGTAGGGTATAAACGACAGATTATATTTAAAAGTAAAGTGCGTGTAAATCTGCGCTGAATTGATTCAACAGTATCAAAAAGGTATTTGCACCACACTTGACTGCAATATTCAAGTACAGAACGGACTAGGGTAATAAACAGGTGGACACAAGTAGAAATACTAAATGAACTGTGGCAGGAACGAACCACGAAGCCAGCAATCAGATAAACTTTTCTAGTGACAATTAGGACATGAAAATCGAATTTCAGTTTGCGATCAAATGTGACCCCAAGATCTGAGAAATGTTCGGCACAAGAGAGGATAGTACCATCAAAAGCATAAGAAGGCATAAGAGGGTGAAATTTAAATGAAAAAGATATGGAAAAACACTTGAAAACATTAGGAGACAAATAGTTTAAGTTACACCAACCTGAGAGAGAGAGAGAGAGCATTCAAATCATCCTGAAGAAGCAGATTTTTGATCACCCGGAAGAATTTTAAATCATCTGCATTCAGAAGATATGAACATTTAAAAACACTGGGAAGATCATTGATAAACAGAGTGAATAAAAGTGGTCCTAAGATGGAACCTTGGGGTACACCAGAAGAAGGGGGGAAGGTGAGGATAACAGGCCTAAAAGGGGGACAACACAAGTGCGATTAGTTAAAAAGGAGGAGATTTAGGAAAGCAAATTTTCACGGAAGCTATAATGCTTTAGTTTGATAAAAAGCAGCGTATGATTAACAGTGTCAAAAGCTTTGGCAAAATCAGTATAAATGACATCAACTTGATTGTTGCTGTAAATTGAAGAAGATTTACACGAGTAAACTCGAGAAGATAAGTATCTGGGAATGACCCTGGATACCAAGTCTACCTACTGGAATCATGATCGCAGGGCATATGATAGGACTCTGTTATTTCCTGAGTAGGCTAATGTCCAACATAAGACTATTCAGTGAGACGAGGCGGAGACTGCTGATGACGACGTCTTGCTGTATAGAATGAATGCTTGAATGCTGCAATAAAATTAAGATTTCTACCTGTAAAAAGCAAACTGGTAATGCTCTATTCTTGAATATGGTAAAGCTTTTGAAATTATTAACCTTATATGTGTGCTGTGTGCTAAAAAGTAGACAAAGGATTTCAATTTGATATAACTTCTGTCAGGAACATTAGATCATTACGAAAATTTACAGAACGTATTGTATCAGTAAAAATTAAATGAATATGTGGACATCCCTGTGGCTAGGGTAGGAGCGTGAAAAAAATTCCCTTCAAATAATCTATTCTTCCCAAAAAACAACTCCTTGTTTAGAAAACGTAAGTGATTTATACAGTCAATAGTTTGCCTATCATATCAGTTTGAGGTTTTCGAAATTTTGCGTCCTACAGAAACGGTAACCTTTCACCCAATTACAAATTTATCACGCACTTGAAATTTTTTTTTGGCGAGAACTCATCGATAAATCAACAGATCAACACAACATTAACTGGATGTGTTTGTCTTAAGTAGAACCAGATCTGGTAAAAGTCATTTGAAAATGGGAATAACTGTGTCGTTGTGATCTAGAAGCATCGACAATCAAAACAAAACCATTTTTTGCTTTTTTTGCTATTTTTTGAGCCGAATTTGACAAATCTTTCGTTTTTTAAATTTTTAACTTTTTCTGTTGGCAGCATTCAACACTTTTCATGCCTATAACGTACGATTCATTGACCGGGTCAAAACGAAATACAAGGAGTATGTTGGCCTCAACAAGAAGTATGTACAGGCATTTTTTCAACAATGACACAACAATTTTGCATTTAAGTAAAACAGCGAAAAGTTGAGATATTGGACTGTTCGAGATGAACAATCGAGTAGTGAGGACGTGTTTCAGACTGACCTAGCATTGCAATCTGGTGATAGATGAATAAGAAGGCTCTCGAAATCATCAAAAAACAGCTAATAGTGCAAAATACGTTTTGTCTAACTTCTTCCGTGTAAGGTAGTATTATACTGTTATTTCGGTAGTATAGTTATATTTAGCATTATTAACACGTCAATAAATACATTGAATCCGCAGATATTATAAGTCCATTAATGTAGGTATTTGCTCACAATGGCGACCAAAATGCAAGTTGATAGCATCGTCGCAGCAGGGATCGATGAAAATTCGAAGCAGTTGAATATTTTTATCGCATATAGGAAACTTGATCATCAAGTGATGATGATCAAGCACTTTTTGACACATAGCCGTGGAATCGAGCTGTAAAAGAAAAAAAACCATTGGAGACAAAATTGATGCCCGAGCCGGAGGTCCTGGCTAGGTAAAGAAATTTATACGAAATTTTGTCAATGGACAATGAACGGAGAAAGCAACAAAGTAGTTAGCATACACTAAGACATCCAAATCAGCCGGGGAGAAGAAAATCTCGATAACCTGGACGGATCAAACAGGACGCGGAAAAAAGACAATTATTAAAGCGATGGACCCGGAAACTTTTTTGTGCAATAGAAATCGGACGACGTTAAATGATTAACCCTGCATTCAGCACTTGCAAATATTTACTGGCAGAAAATGCAATGCTTCAAAACAGCAAAAGACTCAGCTCGACATGTCTCTGGTACAACTACCAGCGGATGATAAAGTAGAGCAGTCAGCTCAAATCCGGTACCCTCTCAGCCAAAAAGTACATTTCGAGAATCTATGTCTAATAAGCACTACTCAGCTCTTCAAATACCGAGCGCACTGCCATATTGCTATGAACTACGAAAGAAAGTAAAGCTACATCAGTATAACAAGACGTATCAGTGCTGGCGAGGATACTCTAACTTTGTGCGTGAATTTGGCTTCCGCCGGAGGTTTAGTAGGCAGTAGATGGAGGCCAGGCGTGTCCAAAATACAGAAAGACAGAATTTAATCGAAAACTTATTAAGTCTAGATGCCAATACTAAATTCGAGCGTAGCGACTAGTAAGCCCCAAAAAAATCTTAATGAAACTAAAGTGGAGGATCGTAGGTATAGACTTGTCCTGCTTATCAAGACGGTAAAAGAGCTTTTTCTCAAGTTTGGGAAAATAAATGATATGTAAGAGAAAAATCTTGCTTTCAAGCGAAGCATTTTCAGTATGCTGCCTTGCTAAGCATAAACGTTCTATCTACATTTTTGTATTTTCGAGATACGTTCTATCTACATCTTAGGATTTTCGAGAATGATGTAATAGATTATGTAGTTTTCGAGTCCGGTGTTAACTGAAAAATGAGAAAAATGCCGATCGAGCATTTGTGCTAAGCAGGGTAGTATGAGTTTATCATGAACGAGAAAATCATATGTCTGAATACAGGACCTCTTGATTCGTCTGCCAAAAAAATTGCAGCTCTAAATTTCTTACAAGCACATAAACCTGGCGTACACTGAAAGAAAAATCTTGGTATAATCAACCATTTTCCTTAGTTGTTTTTGCGTCAACTACGGGCTATGGTTAAAACAACCATAAAAAAATAGTTGATTACTTTTATGCACCATGACGCGTGGTTGATAAACAACTTCCGTGGTGCAAAAAAGTACTGGTTCAGGCGGTAACGATGTATTGGTATATTTTTCTCTGAATGCTTGTATCATTAGAGGAGCATTGATAAGCCATAAACTATAGCAACATAATCCATCCAAGCCTTAAATAGAAACAGGACGTGAGACGTGAAATTGAGTTCATATACATAGTTGCAAGCTGCAGCATCTATGAACACAATTGAAACTGCTAAACAATTTCTGGCATTGGGACAATCGTATTCGTTTTCGGGACTCTCTGTTTTATAACAGTGATCTGCAAACAGAAGACTTATGTTTTGTGAATAGAAGAAGCAAAATATAAAGGCTTCAGCGCATAACATGAATATGAATTATATCGAACAGCAAACCGAACACAATTTTGCCATGTAGCATATGAAACTTCTATGATAGAATAGGAGTATGAGTATGAGGAGTATGAAAAATCAACAGTTTTCCTTAGTTGTTTTTGCATCAACTAGGGCTATAGTTAAAACAACCATAAGAAAATTGTTGATTACTTTTATGCACCATGACGCGTGGTTGGTAAACAATTTCATTCGGAGCATGAAAAACATTCAAATGTTGAAACCATTCTACTTTGCGTAGAGTAATTCCAAAGACGTTGCTCACTGAATTACGTTTGTTGAAATCAACTATTGCGAAGTAGTTTAAGTACCATAAAAACAGTTGATAATTCGAAACGTTGAAGTTTTGAGTGAATTGATGAAAATTTTTCTATTTATCAACTAATTTTCGTGGTTATGAAACAATTAAAACAGTTGATTTCATGAACGTTGCGATATTTTTTGTACAACCAGAATCAACTACTTTTATATCGTTAAATGAACTATATTAACATAATAAAAATAACTATTTTCCGTAGTTCGTTTAACGATTTTGAATGAATCGTTGCAATACTATTAAAAATAGTTTAACCAACCAAGAGTTTTTCTTTCAGTGTAATGTTTCTCTCTGGAACTCATCTCTCCCTTCATCATAAAACATCTTTCCAGGTTACATCCGCCTCAAGTGTGATACCGCTTCAGGCAGAGCAGTTCTTTATAAACAAAATCTTTGCGTTGTAGAAGTGACGCCACCCAACTTGGATGTTGTGACAAGAATGGGCTAGAAAATTTATGCAGTAGATTAGTAAATACGTCCTTTTAAAATTCAGAGGAGACCTTTCATTGCTTCAAACATTTTTTAGTGAATTATTGTACGTTATTTTCGGGGTTGGCTTTAGCAGAAAAGATCGGGATTGTAATGCGTGAGTTGTCAATGTACTTGGTAATATATTGCCTTTTTGGTTACATGACAATATTTTTCAGGTTGGTTGAATTGTAGTTCCATCACCAAGTCTATTCTTTCTTAGAAGACAGTCCTACATCGAATTCTTCATAGCATCAGCAAGTCTTCTAGAACATGTTCCTAGTTGCTTGTGTATTACAATGACATACAGATCAATGGCAGTACAAATACGACTACGTATTTCTTAAAGTCTTTCTTCAGTTCTACAAGAGCACCTGTTTTATTGCCTTTTTAAATCCAAAGAGTGGATAAATCGCGGAGGAACACTTGATTTGAATCTGTCACATATCGAACTGACAGCAACCTTCAGAATCAGCAGATCGGTCTTCTCATACTTCTTATTTTAGGTGTTATTGAACCCACCGTTTACTCATAAAAAAACGTGAACCTTAACTGGCGCCCAAAGGTATCAAAACGTCCCTTCCTGCGCATCTCCAGTGGGAATCTAAACGGAGCTAATAATGAATACAGGCAAGTGCTTAAGCATATTATAATTCAGTCAGAAACCATAACATAAGTTGTTAAAAGCTGGCAGGACTTGAAGTTTTAGGTAGCCCTTAGAATAGTAGGCACGCCAAAATATTTTCAAAAATCCTATGACCTTATTGGCCGGAACCCATTCTCTTCAGTATATTTCGCTGAGTAATGGACAGATGACCAAAAATCAGGACCTTTAACATTTTAAATCATCTTTCAAATCCAAAGCTTTTCATTCAAATCCTTTCTAGAAGCCAACAGCCTTCCACATTTGACGACAGAAAATTCTTCGGTTTGTCCTACTAACCATTTTTACCTTCCAATCTCGTGGACAAGTAGCCACTGTTTGATTTTCTGAAGCAGTAAAATTTTAACGTGCACTAGCTCTCAAAATTTTTCTTCTTTTATAGCTTCCCATGCAGTTATCGCCACCAAAACATTAGTTTATTTTTCGCTGAGAAATGCTAGGATTAAATTACCATCTGCTATATGGATAGGAAAACAAAAACCAGCGTCTTAAAATGAAAATCTTCAAAGCTAGGGAGTATTTTGAAAATAACATTGTACCTTGACCTAAGATATATATCATGTATTTTTATTTCAACACAAAAACAAACTAATTTTTCAAATATGAACCACCTGAACCAGAACTAATTTCGTTACGAAACATCATAAATTCAGCCCCATTCATAAATCCAACCACAACGGCTTCAAACAATTTATATTTAGATACTTACCACCATCTGATAAATTGCATCAACTATATTGTACATTTCTTCTCTCGTTATGTATCCGTCATTGTCGACGTCGTATAACCTAAATGCCCCTGGAAATGAAAATGTCTGTTAAATTAATTTTTTTTTCTCTCATTGTAGCCTTGAAATGACAAATGTTTTCTCGATTGCAATTGATCGATAAATTGAATACAACGTCAATAACGGCGACATTGTTATTATTGTTGACTTACAGTGTAATTTTTCATCCAAATTACCCCTAGATGTGATTGATAACGCCCGGATGAATTCTTCGAATTCTATTGAACCGTCCTGTGAATGAAGAGAAAGAAGTAGTGCAAAAGAGTGAGCGATGAGCACGACTATGAATGACGAATAAGAAATGTTTGAATAACATGTTTATTTGCCAAGATGAACAATTTTCTATTTACTAGCTAAAGCATGCAATTATAAGAATGTTTCTAGAAGGAGCGAAAAAAATTCTATTTGCGGTACTTTCACTTGTACTACGTCACCATGATGAATTATCACAAGGTATCACGCAAATTTTTTTTGGATATTGAGCTCGCGAAAAGCGGTTTTCCGCGATGAACGAAGTGGCACGTGGTTAGGCCAACATTACGAAATGGAAAAGGATCCATCGATTTAGTGATTGAGCGCACGTCAGATTTGCGTCAGAGCTTGATTTCGAGAGAAAAAAAAACACGTTCGTTCGATGTAAATTCAATCAATATTCAATGGCGCATTTAGGTAACAGGCTGTCAATTGACTCTCAACCGCGCGAACATCAAACAAAAATAAACTTTAGATCCATTTTGGTTTGAGTGCATAATTGGCATACGCGTATGTTTATTTTACGGTGAACTCGTTTTGTATCCTTTTTAACGTTACATACATAGTAGAAAATGTTTTGAATAGAGAAGGGAATTTACGTACATATGTATGTACATAGACTTACATTATTTTCATCGAACACTCTAAATACCAGTGATGCAAATTTACTGGGATCGCCTTGTGGGAAGAATTGTTTGTAGATTTTGATGAAACCCTGAAAGTAACAATTAATTTTACATCTTTCGGCAAATTATTCACGTAGACACAATATCACCTGCTCTGTGAGCAATCCGTTTGGGCAATCTTTTAGAAATCCTTTGTGCCTGTAAGAAAAATGATATGTTGGTGAATAATAAATGAAATTTCAGAAGAGAAATTTGTGAAAAAGATTTCAGGCTAAGACATTCTGAGATTGTCATTTTAATTTAATGGTACTCTGAATAAAAACCAAACTTAAAACATAATCAATTTTCACTTTACATACTTAATGCTTTAAAATGTCTGTCTTGCATAGAAATACATGGATTGCCAATAACTAACTAGCTTTTGCCAAAGGATTAAATATATTTTTGTGTTTTCCACAAAAAATAAGCTTTGTGATATCGAAATTCTCTACGCCTACGAAATAAAACAATTTTTTTTACTACTACTAAACACACTTGTTTTTAGAAATAATATGGTTCATAGCTCTGCTCGCTAGGCACCAGTATGCAATATGCTCATGGTTGTATTTGTTCGTCTTGAGTTCTCTAAATAGCCGGCGACTGGGCATAATACCAGCGTTCCACGTATTAAGTGTCAAATCATCGCTTTAGCGGTGAGCCAGCACCAGCACGGATAGCACCAGCACTTCACAGTAATAAAGTGTGGCAGTTAAAAAATTGTAGAATTAATTGTAATCGGCTTTTCCCATATATGACACCCAATCGCCATAGCTAAGTATTCGGGTTAAAGGATAATCTCCTGAGCTTTGGCATTATCATAACAAAAAAAGAATTACCATTAAATCACTATACTACAATTTGTTAAGCTCGCGAACACGCTTTCATAGTCGCGTTAATATCAGTTGAAATAAACTCTCCCTGAAATTAACCCAGTCAGAAATTAATTGAAATTAACCCACTAACTTTGAAATTAACCCACTAATTAACCCAAACTTAATTCGCTTTTTCAAAAAACTGACTTCGCAAACACTCACACCAATGCCTTCTAGAAGTACGGGCCGTCATGCAGAATGATGACGTCAGAGTTTGCGGGAAAAATGTCGCAAAAAACACACGTAGTCTTATGAGACGTCCGCCGGAAAATGTTATTTGTACATGTTGTGTTAAAGTGAGTGAAATGAAAATAAAGTGAGCTCTGCGGAACAGTGCTAGTGAACAGCTTAAATACAAATTAATGCGGTGCGTGCGGTATAATTGGAAAAATTCGCTACGAAATGTTAATCATTGGTTGTTAGGTTATGTGATGTTTTGTGTCGATTCACTGTCGATACAATTGACTGACACAAAATGCAAGTTATGACTGAATATTATTATTACAATGCATCCACGCACAAAAAACTAGCGTTTTATTTATATTTTAGCTAAAAATCGGCACGTGAAATCTCTGTGTATATCGGCACTGCCTGATGGTAATGTCAAAACTCCCACAAAAAATAACGTCAAAACTACAATGACTGCATAGCATGACGGCCCGTACTTCTAGAAGGCATTGCTCACACCGAGGATATTTATATTTAGACATTTCCAGAATCGTCCTTTGTGATGTAATTATCAAAAAAAAAACAAAATTCTCACCCTATAGAAATCTGTCTAGGTTTTGGTTTCTCGAAGTTTCTTGCAGCGGTTCATCACGGGATCTTCCATGGAATTTTAGAGACTACATATATATGTACATATATCGATATTTTTCGGTATTTCTGCACTGATAGTGTGAAATATGATTTATGTTGGTATTCAGCCAACAATATTTTTTTTGAAGCTAAGAGAGTTATTTCGTTGTATACATCCAATCTTTTATTGAAAATTAAAATAACTTTTTTCAGCTTGTCATACTTTTAGCTTTATTAATAAATCGAATATCTTTCTAATAAATATTATATAGCTCGCGCTCGAAAAATAGAGGTTTAAGATTTGAGTTCCAGATATGAACATTCCATGATTTTTCTTTGAAACTTTTTCAATATTGCTTGCAAATACGACCATATGAGCAGCTTTGTTGTTTGCAAAAGTGGGGATAATTTTTTTCATTAAAAATAGAGTTGTTGGTACTTCACCAAGAAGATTGTTGAAGGTGACACCCAGATATTTTACCAAATTGTTTCCTCAAACTTAATTTCCGTTTATTTTCAGACATATAGATTTTTTGCAGCCAGATTAATTTTTACTGCTAGAAGGAATTCAGGTTTCGTCGTAGCACTACAGCCCCTCTTGGGCCTTGGCTTCTCGCAGGTGACGCCTCCAGTTGTCTCGGTCCAATGACCACGTCCTCCAATTTCGAAAGCCGAGCAGCTTTGCGGTTTGGTGACGTTCAATTGGACGTCCAACTGATTTTAATATTTACTGAGAGAAGCTATTTGTCTTTGAACACAAGTTGTTGCATACTCAGGATTATGCACTGATGCGTAAATAGGGAGTCATTAGCGTACCTAATGGTTTAAACTTTGTTGTTTAGTTTGCAAGGCTAATCCACAGTGAAAATGTTAAAAAGTAAAAGAGTTTGAGCTGGCTATTTGAACGAAGAAAGGTTTGTTTTTGAGAAAACATTCATTCATTTTTACAATGTCAGTTGAAAAGTTGTACTTTATGTGTTTAGAAATGATTCCATATATTCTTAGATAGTCAAAAACTTTCTGGATGTCAAGAAAGCATGATATGGTTGATGGACCAATTCGTAGTGCTTTCGAGGAGTCACACTGAAATTTTAGAAAGGTATGGGTGGTTGTGTTAAGTTTTGTTTATGAGACTGAATTTTCCGGATATTTCCAAGATTTTCCAGGGCCTAAAAATAAACGAGATTGGTCTAAAGTTGCTCATAACATTTGGTTTTCCTTTCTTTTTGCCACTTTTAATACCCATTTCTAGTTATCTTTGACTACAACCATTGCGAACGAGTTACGAGTTCTGCACAAGATTGCTTTATTAACCTCCTCGTCAAGTGAAATACAGGTGAAACAATCATCTCCTTGCAGCTTAACTGCTCAAAAATATTTTTTGGGTCTGTCATTTTAATTATTGTTTTTTCCGTAGTTGAAATTTTCTAGCTAACCGACATTTTTGCTGATGTTTTTCTGAAATTTTTTCAAGATTATCGGTTTTTTTTTCTTTAGATAGACACAAATACTGAATTCAATAGACACAAATACTGAAATATGAAGAAAACTAACAAAATATTACCTCGCATGGCCGAAACTAAACAAAGGAGATTTTCTAAAAATAATTGCCTATTATTGTCTTTTTCCTCATGCATCGGGTACCACATTGAAAATCTCACCTTAATAAGAAGGGAAAAAATAAAAGTGAATTGATGAAACAATGAGAGGTACGCTTATATTAGGGAAGAACGCACACTTGGCATTTTCAAAGGAAGAAATAAAAAAGCAGCAGTTTCATGATAGCAGAGTTCTTTTATCAGTAGTGAAATTCAATGAAACATTTTTGCATATGACGTCAAAAAAAATTTGCATATTTTTGTAAGAGATTTGTTGCTTGAACTTCGAAATTTTCGTTATATTTGTATAATAGTTTCATTCTTTGTGGAGTAGGGCTTGCATGAAAAACGATCCGCCGTAGCCTGCACGTATATTTCATTCCTACTCAGTTGGCAGCAGTGGGGGTATTAGACATTTGGCAGTTGAAAATTCAAATTTCATATAGCAAATGTCTAGCTAGAAAATTAAAATCAGGTTTTTTTTTAAAAATATGATCAAAAAATAGTTCTACCCATAGGATAGGAAACCCATTAACAGATCAAACTCATCCAATTTAAGCTGTGTTTAATGAGCACGAAAAAAAGGCAGAGCATCTCAAGGCAAGTTATAGTAGCGTGGCTGTCAAAAAAAGTCGAGCAAAACAGAGCAATTGAGAGGCAGAAAAAAGTCGAGCAAGTGAGTGCAGCTGAGAGGCAATTCTCAAAATTCATTACTTGTCAGAAGATCAACCTGTCAATTCACTAGCAAAAAACTGCACTTTAGTAACAATTTATTGTTGACATTCGGTTCCGTGACAATTGGAAAACAGCTGGTCGCTTGCCCGAGCTTGTTCTACCAAAAAAAGTGGAGTGAAAATTGTACTCTAAAGTTTTCTAGTTCAACAAGCAGACTCATGAAACACAAATCAGAGCAACTTCGGGCAAGTTAGAGCAGCCGAATTGCTGATCAAACACTATTTGTTGATCTAGAGCAGCTCATTAAACACAGCTTTAATGTTTCCCGGCTGTCAGGCTGACAGGTAAATTTTGGGAATTTATCATAACAGCCCACTATTTCAATTGAGATGGCTTAGCCAAATACGTTCCATAAAAAGCAGAGTATGAGATCCACTGATTCTACAAGAGCTCATACTCTGGATGCTTTTGTTGTTTTACCTTATCTCAAACAATTTATTGATTCAAGTTTAAGTATGTGATTCTTCACTTAGAAGTAATGAAATCAAGCCATTTCTCATAAATGTTTCCGGAAGACATAAAATGCATAACACAAGATAACGTAGTTAACGAAAACATGGAGAATTGTCTTAATCCGTACCAAACAAAGATAGAAAAATGTTGCTGACCATCTGATGGGACTGCAAAAGTATCGCTTATTATGAGCTCCTTTTACCGATCCGAATTATAAATTCTGATGTCTACTTTCAGCAGCTAACCTTCTTTTGATATTGCCGAAAAGGACCCGAAAGCTTAAAAAAATTAAAAATCGTTGCATATTTGCTTTGTTATACGTAAAAACTTTTCCTTCATCGCTGTTCTATTATGTTTTATGACATGCTTTAAAAGCATTTAGTGCTACTAAACTTTATAGGTCCCTTATAAAAAATAACCTAAGTGAGAGTTTTACTCCTCACTTTGAAAATGTTTCGTTTTACTAAAAATCTATGCAATCAATTTTCACAATCACTGCATACGCTATTTAAGGATTTTAGTCAAATATATATAGCACAGATTACAAAAATATGGTAAACTGTTAGGCTATGCATGAAGATAATTCATAATCTAGCTTCTAAAGAAGTATCAGTTATTCCTATAAATTAGTGTTTTTTCCTGTCGATATCCATGGGAAACTTCACCAAATTTTAAGAAAAGAAAATACTGCAGGAAAAGTTGTAAGAAGTATGTACTATATACCCCATAAACAAATTTATCGAAAGAAGTTAAAGTAATTCATGAAAAAGACAAATTCACATCATTTAAGTAGTTGTAGTTCTAGTACATGGGGCTAAGCAATATTGAAATTTTTCTCAACAATCACGACCCTTTAAACAGTTAAGCAGACGTGCATAAATGAGAAAGTTTAGTAAAACATAAAATACGCCTCAACCTTAATCTAAAAATCAAGTAAAAACAAAACAATTCGGTATTTTCATAAATGTACTCATACTATGTTTTTGAAACTGAAATGAATTTTCTGAGTCTGAGGAATGTAGTAAGCATAGCAGTGAAAATGGTAAAATTCGTCACGTCAATTTAGCAATCTTTGAGAAGGCGGTTCATATCTACGAAAGATGCTCAACATTATTTTAATATTCAATGTTGACATTATCAGAAAATCTTGAAAAATTGAAAAATCCACTTGTCATTTACCACTAATATCACACTTTAATAGCCAACCATCCTTTATATAAGCTATCATCACTGTTCCTGACATTTTTGCGGCCTCTTAAAAATTCAAACCCCGGCCGAGTATACCACTTGACGAGAGAGAAATTGTCAATATGCGAAAGTGCTTGAGGCTGACGTCGATCAACAAAAGATTTATTTGTGCACTTGAGCATCGAGATGGCTTAAGTACTAATGGATTGCCAGGAGGATATTATCTGTGTGATGAGAAAACTCATAGCCACCGGATCATCTCTAAATCATTGGCCAGGAACACTTTATTGTGTCAGTTTATTTAAGGGTAGGAAAGCATCTCTTGGCATAGTTATGGAGGACGAAGATATGAAAGTTTCAATTGAAATCAGAGGCAATCGGAGTAGAAAAGCAACTAAAGAAGAAAGAGCGAAGGGTTTGAGGAAGAAAATATCCATGAAAACGAACTAATGGATCACTGGATAAAGTTCGGCGTGTGGGAATTAATTTGGCATCACGCAAAAGATACGCATCAGGAGAGAGAAAAATACAAGCATTACAATTATTTGTTCAAAACTGGCAAACGAAGCAGCTAGTGTCTTAATAGTAGAAATCGAACAATAAACATTATTACAATCGCAAAATCATATTTTTTTTATATTAAAAGTTGGACTAAAAATACTAATAACTAAATACTATTAAAGTCGTTACAAATGTACAAAAAGAAAAAGTATATGAACGATTTGCGAAGTTCATTTTTTATTAAATTATGTCAAAAACAAGAATTTCAAGTTTCAGATTATTACGGTGATTTCACCGCTCCTACTGCAAAAGTTTAATCATACAAAAAAGAATTTTTTTTTATACAAGTTACAAACCTTGAAATAGCAAAAAACAATTAAAGATGAAATTCAATTTATTCAGAATTGGTTATTTTTAATCGTTTCAATCAATTATTTGTTTTCTTAATGTGAAGGGTGTCGCAAAATATCTCAATTTCAATTTATAAAAGCTATCACTTCAGAGTTTCCAGAATTTCGATTATCAGCATTTCGCATTTAATATATGAGAGCTATCAATTCAATAATAAAATTTACCAAAAAGCATTTTGGAGCAACACTGACTATTTTTCAAAAAATAATATAATCATAGTTTTGACCAGATTCTAATGCTAATGTCTTGTGACTTACCATTGTCTTATCTCCTTTTCTGTGACTGCAAGTAAGAAAAAAAATACGTTAATAAAATATCCTTGTCAGTTTTAAGTAACTTATGGTATAACTTTCATAGTATGAAAAAAAAACAAGCATTCAAATCCTTTTCTGTACAATTTTCGGATCAAACTTATCTAATAAAAGCTCCAAACTTTGAAACACATTATCCGAAAAAAACATTTGAACATCTTTTATTGCTAAAAGAGCAATCAATTTGCCATCAATTCAGAATCCAAATTAGAATTCAATTAAGGTACAATGGTACGTGATCGCAATATACATATGTCAGACTCGATTCTCCGCAATAGAAAGTTTTACAGTTTCTGCGCATCAAAAAATGATTCCCTGCTTGCGAATCGCCATTTTCTAGCGAAATTTCAATCATTTTGTGCAATAAAAAAAGCTTCGTGCATTGCAATTCTCGTCCTTTCCTGAATCCAAACCGAGTTCCGGATGGATGCAATGTTTCAGGAACAATAGTTTCAGTTTTTCATTGAGAGTGTAAATAATTGTAGCTTGTGGTACTGAGAAACGAACGTATGAAAAATCTCAAGAGAACTACCGGAGTGTAAAATAAAAAGTTTTATTGCTTTTTAGTGAGTATGAAATACAAAACACGACAATGGTCTTATGAACTATTGACATGTTCTTGAATTCAAATTAAAAATATTTTAAGAGTTAATTGGTGTTCAAGTTATCTGAAGTGCATCTTTGCTTCATCATTTTATTATAACTAAGGTAGTATTTCGAGTTGAAATCGACATGCAGTTCGGAAAATGTATTTAGTTCTGCCCACACTGGGCGCTGTAATAATATAGCGATTAAATTGCAAATATTCCTATAGAAACATGTTACAGTATCAAATACAAATAATATTTTAAACCAGTGTTGATGTTAAGCCTCTGATTTGGGTCTATTTTCTCCACTTTGCTGGCTAATTAGAGCTAGTGCTGGCTAATTAAAAAACCAAAGACATTGAGGTGTTTGCTGTTTAGCATTGGACACATGCAAAGAGACTTCTTCAAAAACGCTTCCCTGGCTTACATTGCTGAATGCCAGTTCTAGCCTATTTGAGTGACATGAATAATGGCAATGCTTTGCAAACAATCCAACCGTCATTCTCAAACAGTTTCTGCTGGGCTCGAGAGGTTTCCTGCTGTTGCTTGAATCGAATGATGGGCATAATATTAAAGGTGTGCTACACGGCGTCTTGTTTTCCCACATAGACTTTAGTTTAGCCCATATGGCTGCGTCTAGTTGTCTCATATTTGTAATATTCATCAAACCTCAATTATCTGACTAAATTATTGAGTGGCATCATTTAAATGATGTGATGAAATTTTAATCTCACAACCAATATTTTGCAATTATTTCATTCATAATGATTGCCCATACAATAATGGTAATTCAACAAGGTAATTTATAACCGACAAGAAAATTACAGCAGGTGAGCACGATAACATCCTCCCACACTGATTTCTGACGACAGCGATGTTCTGCTTCAGTAAATGCTCTTCGCAGATATGTTTCAAGATATAAAAGATGTGTTCTGTTGTTTTTCCAAATCGCTATAAATAATAATACTTCGTTTGATTTAGAAAATCGAAAGTGGGTAAAAAAGACATGTGTTTATTTTTGAAAACATTGCAAGTGGCATTATAAATATATTAAAAACTAATAGTTTGCTGCTTGCTAATTGTTGTCATTTTTCTACGTTTCTACGTTTAATTTTAGCATTGAACAAAATTTTTCAAAATCGTTGAAATATCCGTTGACTTCATAAAAATCGAAAGTGTAAAATGAGCACTAAACAGTCGCACAAGCTTTTACGTTCTGGAAACAACAGATTTTATGCTTCACTGAAAATATAATCCAAATAGATAACAAGTTTTTACGAGTCTACTGGGGGATATTAGTGGCACGATTAGAGGAAAAAACCATTTCATGTTTTCCATCATCATACACGAGACACTCTGGCAGCGCACCACAAGTGAGCCTAGATAAATGCTACTATAGTATATGTACATGTATGTATGCAACATCTATGAAGATAGCAAAATGGTCGACAAGATTTATAAACTGCAAAATAGTAGTAAAATCTCTACCACAAAGCTTTCATGTGAAACATCTGAAGATCTTTTACACATGTTACAATAGCTCTCTGATATGGCTCCCAAGTGACACAAACATCTCGTTCAATACATGCTGACATTTTGGTTAACGACTGTTGAGTACGGATGAAATTTGCTGAGAAATAAAGCGTGGTGAAGCTGTTTCGTGAAATTTAGCAAACAAAAGAACAAAGAAGAAGTATATGGACATATGTATTTTCGTATAAAAATATACATGAATGCTTTGAATGGCTGTCAGCGAAACGTCATCCACTTAAGAAAAATTTGATGGCATGAGCTGTACATGTAGCTTCGTGAAACGGACGGAAAAATAGCTATTGTCCGTTTTGTAAACACCTGCGGCAGCAACTTGATATTCTCTGTGACATAAACATCAAAAAGATGTTCAAAAGGGTTCGAAAACCTGAACTAGGCTAAAGGATGTCAAGCATCAAAACAGTATACCAAAAAGCAACCGACTTTATTGTTTTTCTATTATACTCAAAAAATTAAGAAAAAAAAGTATCTTCAACTATCTAAGGGCGTTTTTGAAAAGTTTTTTCTGCAGTATTTCAAAACTTTGTTGCATACACTATTAAAAAATGGTCAGTTATACACTAACATCGTATCGATTGAACTCTTTTGTGTCAATTTACTATTACATTTGAGTCATTTATAGATTTCGTAAATTAAGTCGAAAATTGAGCACACGATAAAATAATAGCTATTTCGTAGTTTATATAAATGTATTCTGAGTTAATCAACCATATTTGACTAAGACTCATTAATTTTGGCCCGAGCATTTTTCACTCAAACTTATCTGGGAATTTTTTGAGTCGTTTTAAATATTTAATAATGATATAATATTATTTTTCTTTTTGTTTTTTTATAATTTTCAAGTGAAAATTAACGAAATAAGATGATTTTTGCCAGCATATGCCGGAAAACAGCACAGCGTGGTAGAACAATATTATGCACCACATGCACCTCAACTTTGCATATAAACTGCGCAGATCTTTGAAATGAAGGTGGTAAATAGTTTCGTTAGCAGACTAAAGTGCAACGCTGGGAATGCAAAAAAAATGTAACAGCCAACAGAGGATTCAATAGCACTCCGACAATACTCCTGTTAAAAATACTACAGTGGAATGTCATGCAACAACCTCGCTGAATGATCCAAACGATAGTGCCCGCAAGCTTTTTCGCTCGTTTGAGTTTGATCCCGACAAAAAACTAGGGCACTTTACAAAAAAACTATGTGATTTAATTGAAAGTAATGCCTATTTTACGCAACAGCAAATGGAAACCAATAAACACTGAAAAGAAACTACGATTAAAATGAAAAAACTTCCGAAAAAACAGTCAAACTCAGAAAAGAAAACAAATGCAAGTACTTGAGAGGAAAGTCAACTTTATGGAGCAAAAATCTCTAGAGACGAAAGTGGAAATGTATTGTCTTCAAGCTAAAAACAACGAAACAGCATTTCAAACAACTCATAGTACGAGGGTAGTTTGATAAGTCAGCGACTTTTCGAAACAAACATTTATTTTCAGCAAACAAGCATTTTATTTCTCAACATAGTCTCTTTTTAGCTCTATAAACTTAGCTCAGCGTTTTTACAATTTTTTTTAGTTCGTCCAAATAATAGGATTCCTCAGGACTTCATAACAGGCGTTTGTTTCAGTGATGACTTCTTCATTCGATCTAAATCTATTATCGCCCACTCATTTCTTCAGGTTTCAAAACAGGAAATAGTCGCAGAGGCCTAAATGCTGGATGTGGTAGCAGTTTATAGCCCAATCTATGGACTTTTGCCATGGTGACATTGTCTTCATAGAACAACACTTTTTTCTTTACTAAATACGATCGTTTCTGCTTTATATCAAAATCGAATCTGTCCAAAAAGCTCTGAATAATATTTGCTGAGATTATTTTACCGTTTTTAAGGTAATCAATATGAATCAATATGTATCCCAAAAAAATGGTGACCATGACCGTGTTGGCCGACCGACCCCTCTTGGGCTTCTTTGGTGCACGTTCGCCTGAAGAAACCCACTGTTTTGATTGTTTGTTAGTTTCTGGTGTGGTGTGATATATCCAGGTTTTGTTAACGGTAACAAAATGGCGCAAAAAGTCGTACAGATTGCGATTGAACATTGCCAAAGACTCCTTTGTAGTGGTCACATGGTTCCGTTTATGATCAAGTGAAAGCAATCGCGGCACCCATCCCGCGGATAGTTTTTTTCGTGCCCAAAATGTGATGTGATGTAAAATCAACAGTTTCAGCCTCCTAGCGCATTTTCATTCTCCGCTCTTCCGATATCATTCCAAGGATTTTATCGACAATTTATGGCGTGACGACCTCTTTTGGGCGACCTGAACGTTCAGTGTCACTTGTACTGCTACGACCGCAACAAAACTCAGCAAACCACTTCATTACCATTGAAACTGATGGTGCAGAGAGAGTCCCTATAGTATTTATCGCCCCTTTTTTGGTTTTGGCGATGGTTGTTTTACGCATAAAGTAATGCTTAGCCAGCACATAAATTTTATTCTTTTCCATTTTTGTTAAAATTCCTCAGGTAGTCTGTTTTCACTGGCGGTCGAACACAAACTAAATGGCAGAGCTTGCTCAAAATTTTACAGTAATCTATTAATAGATGACAGTTGATGGGAGCAGTATTATATTTAAAGCTACTGCGCCGGAAATTGAAAAAGTCACTAACTTACCAAACTGCCCTCGTATCTTCAGTGAAGCTTATTTAGGCAAGGATAAGGAGGTAATGTCGCCATATTCAGAATCTGCTCAAATGGTTTATGAACTGATGACGATCCAAATTCAGAATCTGCTCAAATGGTTTATGAACTGATGAACCGTTTAAATAACTCAATACAAGATGGCGATCTAACATGTAACGATATCTCTAAACTTATCAATCAAGTAGAGTATATTTGACTCTAATATACGTAGCATTTGTTGTTGATAGTCTTCTCTTAATTCTATATTAGATGAGCTTATGGGTTGATGTAATAGCCTTAAATGCTAGAATGTTTTAGATCTGAAATGTTCACAAATCCAAGATTATACCGGCTACATAACGGTAAGAATTATCAACCAAAATAGTGGTGTTACAGTTTATAGTCTTTTCAATCTTTTCGTACGAGAGGTTAGTGCGAAAATTGCGTGGGGATAATCTCTAGATACAAAACTATGGATACAAAACTATCTGGGTGATCGTAAGCAAAAGCTGTGAATAGCTAGAAAACTAAGCTTCGAGCTCTCTATTGAGTATGGTGTATTAGGACGTGTTCTTTTCCTCATCAATGTTAATGATTTAATCTCACAGCATATAAAAGGTCACTTGACATCATTTGCTAATGATACCGTACACTATATGCAGGCTGCAGACTGAAAATTTGTGAAGCTGAAGACTAAGCATAGCCTCACATTACTGACAAACTAAATGAATTCTAAATGTCACACTCTTTACTTTCAAAACACTAATTAGGTAAAGTTTGCTAATCTTCCCGAGGAAATTGATATGTATATTGGATTTTAAATTTTCAGTGCTCGCCATTAGATCGTTTAAATGAGACTAAATTTTTAGGAGTTATTATCGACCAAAATTTGAAATGGGACATTCAAGTACAAAGTATATTTAATAAAGTAAGAAGGTTTATGCTTCGAAACTCGAGACTTCTTAAGCTTGCAAGCTATTGGAGCTTTATATCAATTTTGCAATATTCGATGGTTGCTTGAAATGGTGCTATACATGGCATTATTTTCGTTTGCTACTTATTCAAAAGACACTGATTAAAATACTATAAAAAAAAACCTCAACGATTTGACTTTGTACAACTGTTTCGACAGTAAAGCCATGTATGGAGATTCGGTGAAATAAAAAATTGAAAGCAGTAAAATCATAGGCTTAGAGAAATTGAATAGCATGTAAATAACGGTAAATTTAAAATTAATGCGACTGAACACTGAAAAAAATCGCCACCTAATAATAATGAATGCAGATCATCCACTTGAAATTCATTAAAACTATGCTGCCCTGATTCTCTACATTATTCTTATTTTTGAGTTAACAAAGGATTCAAAAACAGCGTCCTCTATTACATCATAGCGCAAAATTTGAAAAACCTATCTTTTGTGAAAGTATGTTAAAACGGACTCTCCATATATCTTCAGTACAAATCAAAACACGAATGATTGAATTTAGCGAAAATACTAAAATATAGATAGAACGTTTACGCGAATCAGCTCAGTATGAACATTTCATAATGCCAATGAAAATTTCCGCAAAACATTTCGGAAGGCTTTGAACAGTTCATGAAAAATACATAAACACTTACTCAAAGTTTAATTACCACTATTATGATCCTGATGAACGCGTTTAAGAAAAGTTTGAACCGTATTCCTAACTATAAAAAAAACTTTTTTACAACCATCGTTGATGAACAATTAAGTGTCCATTGAATCTAAGAATGGGTTCATCACAATGATGTACAGTGCCGAGAAAAAGTGATGCAAAAGCTCATATTTAAGTGATGGTGATTGGTGTGGGGCCTTTTCAAGCAATTTGGAACATTATAAAGTATCCACATTCGAGTTTGGTGGGCGGTATACTTAGGATCATTTTCTTGTATGAATATGTAGTTTGTTCCCAAATTCAACTTTTGAACGCTAGCTGCTAGCCAATCCTTTAAAATCTGGATGCAGACTTTGTGATCCATCGTTTTTTCTTCTATTATATGAAGTTCGCCAACTCCATTGAAAGCCATACATCCCCATACCAAAATAGAACCACCACCATGCTTCACAGCTCCTATCATATTTTTCGTATCTAGCTCCGTAAGAGGCTTTCTGCGCACTTTTGCTCGTCCATCTTGAGAAAACACATTAAACTTGCTTTCATACGTGAATAAGACGCGTTGCCAAAATTCGACATCCTTATTCAAATGTTCTTTGGCGAAATTTAATCTTTTTTCACGGTTTATGTCGCTAACGAAGAATTTCTTTCGTGGAATACAACACACGTAACCCAATTTCCTTAAATGACTGAATGAACGCTAACATCTTTTTTATAAATAGATCTTAGTGTTGCTTTGATTTTCGTCACCGGTATAAAAGGATCTTTCTTGATTGCTCGTTCGAATATTCGCATATCACGTCCTGATAATATTTTCTTCCTCCCTGAGCGCTTTTTATTTTCTAAGCTTTTATTTTAGCAGAACCTGTCTATTATGTGGAAATGGGTCTATTAACGATGGATGCAATTTCCTTGTATGGAGCGTTCTGGTTATGAAGCCGAAGAATAATTTTTTTTTCATCTAAAGAAGCCTCTTTTCTCATGTTGATCGACTGAAAATTGGCTAAATAGTAATATTAATGAAACCCTAAACCGGATGATTCAGGAATTACTTTTTTTTACGAATTTTTTCCTCCAATCGCCTCTAAAATTGATTTTCAATGATGAAAACAACTAACAATGGACTGCAACCGCTGATAAAATGACACATTTTTAATGAAAAGCAATTATTGCATCACTTTTTCTCGGTATGTTTTAAGTTATGCCTAGTACTATACTCTTCGCGAAACGAATTCAACGGTCAAATCCCATACAAAAGAGCTTTACTGACGAATTGAAAAGCTCTTTTTGTATGGGATTTGACCGTTAAATTCGTTTCGCGAAGAGTATAGTACTAGGCATTAAAGCTAGAACTACACTGGTCACACGTAACGTGAGCTCACGTGTCGTCACGTTATGCGTGTGGAGGCATGAGCTCACGCTTGGAAATACACTTGTCTCATGCTAGCAGCTCACGTGTGTTGCAATTGCATATCGACGGTTTGAGGTTTAACTAAATTTCGCTGCGCACATAAAAATTCTGTTACAATTTTTTCCCACAATTTACCAGCATCAATGTATTTCGCCATTTCACAAGTATTCATGCTTATACATTTGCAACAAATCACTTACCTTATACATTTCAAACAAATCAAATACCATGCGGTAAAAATATTGGCTAAACGTGCTCTCACGTGAGCTCAAAAATCTGAATTTGCAGATTATCAAAAACGTGAGCTCACGTGAGCTCACATGAGCCGTGTGACGTGTCGCCAGTGTAGTTCTAACCATACAAAATGGTACAGCAGATCTATCACACGTGTGGTCAGCTGATGTGACCACACGTGAGCTCACGTTACGTGAGACCAGTGTAGTTCTAGCTTAAAGGTTAATCTGAAAGCGTAAACAAACTTTCAGAAACCGGTTCTTGGGAAAATAATGAAGAAATTTTACCAATGGCACATAGAACCATACTCCGAAATATGAATTTTGCCGATATTACTTTTGAGAGTTCGCAAATAAGCTATCGAAGCCAAAATTTTGTATATTTTCATCTTTTTGCATCACTTCTTCTCGGCACTGTATATTCACTTATGCAAACTTTAAATCGCATTGATACATAAATTGTGTTTATTAATCAGCATTGATTCAGGAACTTACTAAGCGCAAACTGTGTAAAATTATCAGAGCATTCTGTCCTAAAATAGCACTTTTAGCCGAAGTGAGCAACTGGTGTATGTATGTTTAAAAACAGGAAGTCAATAAGATAGTTGATAGTCCATTAAATCCTATCTGAATGAAATTTGAATTATGCGAATGGACTTGTGAAATTTCAGTCAATGTGACCAGGAAGTGCAAAAAAGTGCCCAGAGTAAAGGTTGTCAATTGAATTCCCCAACGCGAAAGCCAGAAAGAGGAAAAACTGCCTAAACAAGCAAATTTTAGTAAATTTTCTTCAAAAAATTATTTGTGTAGATTTTATATTAGTTTTTCAATTTTTTCAGATCTAAAAGCAGGTGCTCGTTTTTTTATCCAAAACTGAAATTTGTGAGACAATTTGCAGAATATTTTCGTATTTAGAAATAATAGTTCTTATAATTAGTTAATCATAAAATTAATACAATCATAATGCCAAATATTCTGTTTTGTATAAATATTATGAATGCTTCCATAATAATGGGTGTAACTGAGAGAATGTCAATGAACCTATTCATGAAAATTATAAACATATTTATAACATTACACATTCATTCGTTTATACTATGAACTCCTTTATAATATCAAGAAACCGCTCATCTAAACGTAAACGCTATAAAAATGTTCATCAATATTATGTTCTCCATCATACAAATTATGAATGAATTCGAAAGAAATTAGACATAGCAGCAATGAATATTTCCATCGATGCTTCGAAAAAGTGCAAGGAACATATTCTTTGTGACTTATTCCTTGATTTTTTCAGTGTATAAGTAAAAGGCCGGTACAATAAAATTGATGAACGGCTATTTATTATGCCAATGAATTCCTGCATCAGTTGAAAAATGATATTTTAATTATAATGATGAAAATTTTCATCAATTGGATGTATCTTTTTCGTTCAGCGAACAAGGTTCCGGCACCAAAAGAGCTAAAAGATATACACAGCGTGAAATCATTTAAAGTTGCCTTTAAAAAATACTCTGTTAATAATTTCCAATGGCCATGAATTATTCTGCACTTTTTAATCTATCTATTTCGGATTTTTTTTATCTGTTTATAAACGTGATTTTATTTTTGTATGAATAATATTGTGATATGAATAATATTTTAACTCCTCGCGCATGACACAAAGTTTGTTGCCTTAAAAGGAGGAGTAGTTCAAAAAATTTGTAGCTGTGTTATACATAATATTATGAAATGTATGCATATTAAAAATATTACTAAAGTAAACTGACTACGATAGAACAGATATTATAAAATTGGAATTGTTTTTGCGGGATGATTAAAATTGAAAAAATTTTTAAATTTATCTTGAAAATTTTTATTTGACAAAGTGGTTTCGAAAGCATGCACTGTTTTCTCATCCACAATTCCAATTTGATTCTGCTTTCGGAGGCTTATTCCGCAAAACGATTGAGTTTCCCGTATCAATTATTCTCTGCTTTGATAAGCTTTAGAGACGATATACGTTGTATATGCGATTATAGATATTATAGTTGGTTAGTTTTGAAGATAAAAAGAAGAACAGCTCTAGGGTAATCGATACAGTCAAATTTGCTTGGTTAAAAATAGGAGTACTCACTGTTTTGTAATTTTTATTTTTATTGGTACTTAAGTTCGGTTAAGAACGTACAAATGAACTTAAAATAAAATAGAATTGAATTTAAATTTTAATAGCTTATTTGCCAGTCAGCTATTCAAACTCAAAGTTTTCAAACAGGCTAAGATTATTGGTGCTTCAGATGAAATATTAGTTTTCATCAAATAGTGCCTTAAGCGCTGTTTGAGATATTTTGGGAATAAAAGATCGCCTTGTGCAATTGAAGAACTAAAACTATTATGATTCACTATTTTAGGTCAGTAAACAATCATAGATCCCATCATGGTTATTCGAAACACAAAAAAAATGTACTTCAACTTGCCCTAAAGATTAAAGTTTCAATATCAAATGTGTATTACTAGATATCACACACTGTAAACACATATTCTCAACATCCTCGATCCCAACTTTGCTCCTAAAAATGTCGCAACTGCCGTTGGGATTTCAGTTGACGATATTTTGTTCCGCGGGGTGTCGCAAACTTAATGCCAGCCATGCTCGTCAGCAACAACACCAACAACAGAACTACTTTCAAACATCTGTCGTATAATAAAATGACATGCTTTTGAAATGGCGGGTATCGTTATGGGAGCCTACGGAATCCCAAAAAGGCTCGCGAAATAACAAGGACAAGCACCTAAGTGGATCAGGGATTGCGTGGGTTGAATGAAAAATGCCTTTCACCCCCGATGTGATGAACGAACACAACAGCACTTGAATATATTCCTTCACCACGCCACTCTGCAGTACATTATGCGGACAAGTCTTTAAGAAAACACCGGAAGACATAAGACAAGAAGAACTTCCCCATAAGGTACTATAGAGATTCCCTGGCGAGTTGCCCTGTTCTCGATTTCAGATTTCTACGGCATTTTTTGAAGCATTCTGTTAAAGCCAATAATGTTTTTGTGTCGGCCTCGCTGTTGGAATGCAGAGCTAACGCACACTTCATTCCATAATACCAGTGAATGAATGGTTTTGGGGGAGCTTATGATTCGTGTTGTTATCTCTTTGTGCCAACACACTTCGGTGCGTTGATTTTCATCGCGATTATGTTGAAAGAGTCAATGACGACGTTAATGCGTTCGGTGACATTTCGAGGTACACAGCAGGTGCACAGCAAGAGTTATAGGCAATTATGTGAAAAAAATTCTTCCAGAAGATAAGCTGACAGGCTCAATTTCGACATATTCACAACAAACACATTATTAAGAGAAAATCTGATTGCTTTTCAACGCAAAATCGAATGATCTGTTTTGATTCCGTTCGATTCATAAAACTGGTTTCTGCATATATCTTTCATTCAAGCAAAATCAGCAAGCTTGTATGTTTTGACATTTTTCCCATTACTTGGAACATGAGGTGTAATTTTTTTCTTGGAATAGGTAAAAGTGATTCAAGGAATTCCGAATGCTTCATACTGTGATACTATTATTTTTTTTGGAAGACATGTGCAATTCCTTATCCGGATCAGCCTCTCCAGGATCGAATAATAAACAGACAAGTCTACGCTGGCAATATACTAGCATACAATTTTGCTTTGATTCCTACTATGTTTATCAAATAAATAAGATATTTCATCAAAATCGTTTTTCATGGTTTTTGAGTCCTCACATGACACAGACAATACAGTAAGACATACTTCGATGTCGATTATCAAACCAGCGCATTCATGCATCCTGGAGCAAATCAACATTTTGCTGACTTTGGCCAATCGAAAAATTCTCTCTAAAGACGACCACAAGACGTATTTGGGAAATTCATATCGGATTTACAGTATTCGTTGCAGTGGTAGACTGGGAACGATTATTTGGAAGCTAGCTCGGGCACGTGTTCCAAACGGCAGCAAAATCTAAAGAAGGAAAAATGCTCCGCAGTAGCCATGAAAAAAGTATCCTAGCAGCATCATCCTAGTCAGAACTTTCTCCGAGCCTGCAAATGTGCGGTGATAAACTATTGCGAATATGATTTTTCCACATTTTGATATTTTTGGTCTTATGGCTAGTACTTCCGATAAAGCCGCACAAACACTCTAATGCAGAAAACTCTGCAGATGATAATAAATTGTGAGAATGGATTCTATATGCTTTTCATTTGTTATATGTATGTATGTACCCGTATATGTTTGTTAACGCATTTATATTGCGGAAATATCAATAGCTTAGATGTCACAAATGTTTTCAGGATTCCATGATAAGACCGAAAGACAAGAAGAAATTGATAGCCTCGAGTGAAATTGGTTGCGTCTGACTAGAAGACATCGAAGAAAATACGTATCTATGATAGGTTTGTTTATTTCGAATATCAGATATTTTTAAAGTGACTGAGATATCAAACTTTTTCATTGTGAGGACATTAAGAAGTTTTAACATAGTTATAATAGTAAGCAGTAAATATTTCATGACATGAATATGTACGTACTTTTCAAATGAGTGTGTTTAAAAGTAATAGTGAAGTAAAGTAATTCCACGGCTACCCTCGTACGGGTCTAGGGTTTGAAGCTGGTAGAGAGCTTCATTACAAATTTACAATCATTGTGAATACGAGTGTGAAATGATGAGTTCCACGACTATTTTTACCCCTGATTAATTCAGGTACTTATTTGGAGCTAGGTGTACTCAAAACTTGGTGTGCGGACCTTCGTCCTCAACCCACTAGGCTTGTTTAAAAGTATTAGCGCGAAATCTTTCTTTGTCAAATATTTTTATGCAGAAATTTCGAAACTTTTTTTTAGCACCAGAAATGTACTTGTGATCTAAATTTAAAATGCTTCCAATTGCTAAAATGCCATTACGTCCAGTTTTTCGATACCTTGAGATAAGTTATCGTTCTCAAATTATACTGTCTCTCATGATTTTTCAAGTAAAACAAATTCATTGGAAATCAACAAAAAAAATGTACAATGTCCACATGAATCAGGGCTATACCCCAACCATTTTGTTGGTTTTTTTTGCTGTGGAGAGAAAACTATCTTTAAAAACCTTAACATGCTGTGTAAAGTGAAAGTTAACTAAGAAGAACATAACAGTTTAAGATTCATTTTCAATTTTAAGAAAATATTTCCAACAAAGGATTTCGCAGAGCTGCAATCAAACAAATTCAGGATCTAATTCCAGGAAAATAATAGCTGAACCGAAAATTTTAAGTCAAAAAATAGAATTGTGAGGAAGATCAAATGCGATAAAAAAATAATTGTAGCATGGCTAGTACATATTGCTTTTTTGATAGTCATGTTTGTTCTATAGCTCTTTCAGATGCTTGTCAGCAGGCTGTGCAGGATCCAGCGCTAGACAATTTTCCCAGAGTGGGTTAAATATCGGCAACATTTTTCAAAAATTCATGACATAAGGACGCTACAGCTAATTATCCTTCCTAAGACCCTAAAAAGAAGCAGCTGAAAGGTTGCTTGGAAGGATAACCGGAACCTGACAGTCACATCGGACATATTTTTCTAGACACTTGATGTTACTATTAAAACATGAAATAAATTAGAAAAAGCAATTTATATTTTTATCAAAATTATACTTCTTTTTTTTTTTGAATATAATACTTTCACGAAAACAAACATGATCTCGTATACAAAACTCAAAGTTTTTTACGTTTGCATTCAATCGATGGCCGATAGTACCGATGTATTTAATGAAGGGCATTTTGTGCCTCGATTATCGTCTCATCGCTTCGTCAGCGCAAATCGGAAAAGGACCGAAAACATATTTCGAATCATCAAAAATTTGTGTTGTAAAAAAATTTATATCAAATTTTAGATGAACTGAAATAGGTATTTATTTCAACCCTCTATTCTTCGAATTATCGAAATTAGACTTAAAAAAACTCTTATTAAATAAATACTTATGATTTTGACACTAAATAGTTCTAGTCATATATGTTTCCATATTTATACTCGTTGTACAAGTGAGATTCCGTGCTCCAAAAAAAACGAAACCAAATCGAGTCATTTCTGAAACGTACTGTTGCTCTGCTGAATTGAGTCGAATCAAGTGAAGAATTTTTTTGATTGGTTAGTGTGGCAAGTATTAAAGGAAGTTTTTTCGGCAGGAAAAAATTGACATAATATAGCGTAGATCCGCTAATGCGGTTCCCAAGAAACAAAGGAAAAACGGAAAGAAGCACTTAGTTTTGGGACTCTCGAGAAATAAGATGACGAGGAGATCAAGTGAATATTGGAACGCGAAACTGTAAAAGAACATTTTAGAAATTTTGAAAACGGTAGATTATTAGCCTTTGGCTCTGTCAAGCATAACCTGCTTCTTCAAGAGCTAAGGAATATATGGTACATATATGGTCGTACCTGTATTATGACTGTTCTTCGATTTCCTTTTTTCCTGAATCAGGTATTCCGCAAGGATCTATTCTTGGTCCTCTTCTCATTTTTTTTGTTAATAAACGATCTATCTTCTTTAATCCAATCTTCTTGTCTGTTATATACTGACGATTTCAAGATATTTGGAGTGATCGAGTCACAAAATGACTGTACGCTTTTACAAAATGACGTTGATAGCTTACAGACTTGGTGCTGCGCCAATGCTCTCACTTTGAACATCGCGAAATGTCACAAAATGTATTTTACCTGTAAAACGTCACTTTTAATGTTCTCCTACTTTATTTCTGGCTCTCCTCTTAATGCTGTTGATGATTTTAGGGATCTTGGTGTAATTCTTGATTCTAAGCTTAAATTTCATATATTACTGCCAGGGCCTTTAAATTATCAGGTTTCATTATTAGATCCTCTAAAACCTTCGTTAATATTTCCAACTTTGTACATCTTTTTCTCTCTTTTGTGCGTAGTGTTCTTGAATATTGCTGTCAAGTGTGGTGTCCTCATTATGTCTACTTAAATACTGCGTTGGAGTCTGTTCAACGCAGATTTATTCGTACTTTATTCTTAAAGTTCCAGCTTCCTCATCGTCCTTATAGTGATCGTCTTTCATTCCTAAATCTTCCTTCCCTCGAATCACGCAGACTTTTCCTAGATGAGTACCTACTCTTTAAACTATTTTATAGGATAGTTGTTTCTGATATCATTAACCACGTTTCTGTCCGTGAAGCAGTTCATGGCACGCGTTCTTCCGTTGTGTTTAGTTTGTCATTTGCACGCACTGATATTAACTTTTTTTTCCACTATTGCGGTTACCAAGGCAACACAATAACTTACAGTTTGGTACTCTGCCGTCGACATTACGTGCTTTTAAAACTTTTAAAAAAAATCATATGTTGTATACTAGTACGTAGCTTGTTGTACTTTTTCTTTTTTTCTCTTCTCTCTTTTTAATTTTTTTTTTTAGTTTGTACTTTTTTAACTTACTTTTATTTCTTATTATTTTTTTCCTTATATTCATCTTGATTCTGTTTTTTATTAGGATTATTATGTTTCTGTTTTTTATTATTTTCTTATCATTTTTATTATAATATTCTGGATACGTTTGTTGAATATGTATTAATAAATAAATAAATTATTTAAAACTAAAATAGTGATATAATTTTTATAAACCAAGAAAAGTTTGATGGAAAATTTGAAAACCAAGATGCAGAAAACTTTTGAGAAAAGCGCAGACAGCTGATTTTCAAGTGTTGAGAGGCGATATACAAAAAACCGAAGTCTGATTTTGCGATAAAAAGAAGTATCATATATAAGAAAAGGAACGTTTTGGTAGGAAATGGACAGTAAGGGTACATCAGAGCCGGAGCGAAGTAAGCGTCGAGCAACGAAATCGGTCTGAATCGATCTCGTCGCTACTATCACATTTATGTTTTAGTTGCTGATTGTACATGGAAATATATGAACCGTTTAAGCGCGTTGCTCGACTCGATGCTCTCGTCGCTTCGTCTTGGCCATACCCTAAGATAAGAATGAAGCTTCCTGAAAAGGTTCGAAAGAGTTCCTTTGGAAAACCATTGTCTTTGACGGCCTAGCGATGGAAAGCTTGCAAAAAGGATCAAGATCAGTATACGAGTAAAATTTGCTGGTTAAAACTTAAAAATAAAATTTAAAAAAGATAAAAGAAATAAATCAGTTAAAGAAATAAATTAATTATATATTAATTATATTTAGAAAAAAAAATCTATTCAATTTTGCTTTATATTTTTTTTTTTACATTTCTCCTAGCAAGAACGATGGTTTCTTATTCCAGTCTCGTAACATGAATTTGATTGTGTCAGGATCCAATAGCGTACGAGCTACTCCACTCTTACATCATCTTCAAACCCTGGTCTTCCTATAGCTTCTCAAAGCGGCCCAAATAAATCAATATTGCAAGGCAATATTGATTTATTTGGGCCGTAGGACTGTAGGATTCGTTAAGTTTTTTTTCTTGGTATTTCGCAATCGTTCAACGTGTGTATTTTCAACAACACACATCAATATTTCTCATGCTCAACACCATTATATTCCGCAAAGGACTGAGCCATAAATATTTAAACAAAAAAAAACACTAACCGTATCTATGCAAGTTTGCCCCCATTTATGATTTTCTTAACAGAACAATCAAAAAATATTCGCGGAATCCATTGTTTGACTTCGAAGTTTGGAAACAGGTCTGATTGTTTTTCTTTCTAATGCATTGCCCATAAAAAAATCTGATCCGAAATTGATACATCAGGGGCTTCCGTTTTTGGCTATAAAAATACCAAAATAAGTTTGAATTAATATTACAAATGGTTCTCACTACAAGCAAGATTTTTTTAAAAGTTTTGCCACTTGCTTCCAAGTGCTGAGAATTCAAAGATTTTAATCTTAAAATATATACATCTATGATTGATATATATCTGTATTCTGCTTAGAAAGCAAATTCAACTCTAATTGATCGTCAAATTGTCGAAAACACACTATTTATTATAGTTCTGATAATTTATACGACTATATATCTCAATTGAAGACCATTAACCCTGGAATGGTACGGTAAATTTTTGGATGATTTTAGGTACATGTTTTTACTAAAAAGAAGGCAACAATAGTATTATGTACATTTTTTATTTTATCATTAAACATAAAAAGATTATATAGCTTCTAGCCTCATGGCAGTCGGAGTGGCCAACTGGCTGATGCGCGACGAAATATATACCCTATGTGAGTAAAATTTACTCATCGGTACCATTCTAGGGTTAAGAACGTTTCAAACACTATTATAATAGAACCATTGTTACCGCATAAATAATTCTTATCATCTAAAATGAATTGAATAGAACTGAATAGAATTGAATTGATTTTTTCTACTACACCCATAGTGCAAGCAAGTATCCCATAGTTCCATATATGCAAACAATCCTAGCACAGCTATATTCGCCTCAATTTTTAGCGCCAAAAAACGTTTGTCAGGCGAATTTAGTATCTTCAGTCATTTGTTGCTAAACATGAAAGCTAATGTGCTGGCAAATATTTCCATTAATTATCCATTGTAAGAAACCTCCACTATGTGAAGTATTTAAAAATACGAACTGTGGAAATTTCAATGAAAAATTCAATTCAGATATTCTCGTCTGAGCCAAATGTTCGGAAGATGCAAATCAAAACTTTACATTTCATAGACATGTCTTCTATACTTGTCATACTGCTTGAAAAAAAGTATAGAATCATTCGCTTTTCGGTAAATCTTATACAATTTACCCACATTGGGCGCTATTTTATTCGAGCTTATTAGCTTACGTCACCCCCATAAAACGGTAAAACATTTCTACCAGACTTGCTTTTATAATTGAGTCTACTGTGTTTTCATATTTTCAATGATTTTTTGACAGAACCTAGTTGTACAGAAGAAATCTATCAATAATTTTTCCTACTGAATATAAAATACAAAATCCATCCATCCACACTAAGACTTCTTATTTTACCAGCTCAAATCTTAACTGACATCCAAAAATACGAATATACCTAGTTTCTAAAATATTATTTCATCTCTTACATGTACCAGCAATCGAGTCCGCTTGTATCGAAAAGTTTCGAAATAACTGACATCCATCGTAATATTATACAAAACTCCAACTCATCTTGGACTATAAAACCAACTGACACGGAATTAGTTATACGAACAAACAACCAAGCGAAAGAACGAAAAACATCATAACAACATAAAAACTTTTTTCTGGCGCCCGTATGACTGTAATATTTGTTTGGCTATATATTTCGAGGCGAAAAATTCCCGCTCATTTATTTATTTGCGCTTCAATTCACTTTTATCTCTGTCACTGTGAGTGAGCCTTGTTTTTATCCGGATAAACAAAAATAATACACATTCTAGCCAGAGTATGGTTCAGAAGGAATAAAGATTAGACAATCTACAGTGTATGCCCCACACATTCAATTCTGAATGTGTGAGTATATATGAACGCAAGTCAGTGAAGGGATGAATTTTGCGGGTGTATTGTTTAACCATTGCTCAGCATAAGAGCAAAGATTGTATTATTATGCCTGAAGCCACCAAAAAAGCAAACATTTATGCTAATTTAAGCAATTCGAAAGGAAATTTAGAAGCATGCTCTCTGCCAAATGCATTTGCCGTGGTCGTGGAATAGCTTTGTCGTGGAAAATGCTGTCTCACGTTCAGTGTCATAAAAGTTTTAGGGCATATAGGAAATTTTCCTCGTTTTACTTTAGTGACTGAATATTAAAAGAGAAGGTGATATAGATTTATTTGTTCTGTCACAGTACAGTGAGCTTGTACTGTGACAGAACAACGAGGTATCCGCAATTCAATTCAGGGTGAGCGTCTTTTTATCCATGTCCACTTTCATATTCATAAGATTTTGAATTTTAAACAACTGACTTAACTGCCGAAAGCGTATGCTGTTGCACCAGAGTGTCAAAAAGCATAGAAGTTTTCAACTCAGGGAATTCAACTGCAACATAGTAGTTTACTTTAGGAGGAAATCGGCACCTGAGTTGAATCCAAAATAAAATGGCTCCTAGAATTAAGTGCTCCATACTAATTCAAGTTTTTTGACACTCTGGTGCAACAGCATACACTCAGATTGAATTGTGGTTTTAATGAAAGTAGTTTTAATGGTAATGCAGCAAACGTTTTTAAGCAAAACCAGTCTTTCGGAAATCAGTAATAACACTTTTTGTATGAAATTGATAAATATTTAGGCTCCGATTTTTAAATAAAATGAATGAACCGCTACTAATTTTAGTTATTTTTCGCATTATTCCGCTCATCACGAAAAAGCATTTCATAGTTTTCATAATGCAGAGCTCATTGGAAGAGCGGCATTGGAACTGTTTGAAAGCCAACAAGGTTGAAAAAATCTTATTTGAGCTTTCTTTAGAGAAAAACACTTTTATACATACCCCCGATGGTCCAACCTGCTTCCCCCAAGAGGAAATCCCTCAACTCTTGATCTTATTATAGCCACCAGCAAGATTCCCTTGTCTCAGCCCTCAGTGATTAACGAACTATCCTCTATTCACCTGCCGGTTCGATTTGACATCTACAAACACTTAAAGCTTTCAACCTTTTCCTGTTTCAATTACAATAAAACCTCTTAGGTTTCTTATCGTAGAATCTTGGGGGATGATATTAACCTTAACGATTATGACCTCTCGAAAATTGTAAACGTCTTCCAAATTGACAGTCTAATATCTACTTTCTCTAATAAGCTGACATTAGCCCGAAACAACTCCACATCCACTTCAAAGTGAGTGATCTCTAAATTTCATATAAACAACGCCACTGCTGCTTTAATCAAACACCGCAATGACACTCGTAGGCAGTGGCAAAGAACTCATTGTCCTCAATTAAAAGCCCATCTAAACACTCTGAACAATCAAATACGTAAAACGTTTCTTGAACTTCATAATAAACGGTGGAATGACTTACTATGCGCACAAGCACCTGAGTCAAATCGTCTCTGGAAATTGCTCAAGCTACTGAAGAACAAAAAACATATGCTTCCTCCCTTACTCCTTCCTAATGGCGATGTTGCGTATACTGAAAGAGCAAAAGCTGATGCACTTGCTGACTCCTTTCAAAGCTCACACAAGCTTACGCTTCTCTGCAGTGACCCCGACACCAGTCTCCAAGTTGACCTTGAAATTGCCAAACTATTAGAAGCCAGAACCCATTTCCAACCTAATGATTTTTGCTCTTCTGCAGAAACAAGATCCCATCTCGAAAGCTTGAAATTAAAATCCGCGCTTGGTGATAACGGCTTGCCGAACGTCCTTTTTCAAAATCTTCTTAGGAAGACAATAATTTTAGCTACATTTATTTTTAACTGCTGCTTAAAGCTAGGATACTTTCCTTCTGCTTGCAAAAACGCAATTGTCATTTCAATTTTAAAGCCAAGTAAAAACCCTAGGCTCCTCAGTAGCAACCGCCCTATCAGCTTACTTCCTTCTTTTAGTAAACTTTTCGAAAAAGTTATCCTTTCCCGTATTCGAAAAGAACTCGAAGCTTCCTCCACTATTCCGGATTTTCAGTTCGGCTTTCAACCTGGTATGTCTACCACTCATGAGCTACTCATAGTTGGAAATGTTTTTGCGGGATGATTAAAATTGAACAACTTTTTATTAACATTAAAAATTTTAATCTACATTGAAAATTCTATTTTGACAAAGTGGTTTCGAAAGTATGCACTGCTTCTCATCAGACACCAGCACACAGTGCATACTTGACTGGCGTGACCACTTGCAGGTGGAAATCATTACATTTTTATTTATGCTAGTTGTGATCAAATTCAATTACCTTTACTAAGTAAAATTATATCCATGGATATAAGTCGGAGATGTTAAAATTTGTCACAACTAGCATAAATAAAAATGTAATGATTTCCACCTGCAAGTGGTCACGCCAGTCAAGTATGCACTGTGTGCTGGTGTCTGATGAGAAGTAGTGCATACTTTCGAAACCACTTTGTCAAAATCGAATTTTCCATGTAGATTAAAATTTTTAATGTTAATAAAAAGTTTTTCAATTTTAATCATCCCGCAAAAACATTTCCAATTTGATTCTGCTTTCGGAGGCTGATTCCGCAAAACGATCGAAGTTTCCCGTTTCAATATGCTCGGCTTCGATGCTGTAGAAATGATATACGTTGTCTATGCTGATTTATAGACAAGAAGGGAACCGTGATCAAATTCAATTACCTTTACTCATAGTTGTTTACCACACCAATGATAATTTCATATCAAAACGCTCAACTAGTCGCATAGCGCTTGATATTAAAAAAGGCTTTGACACAGTATGGCATGACGGCCTAGTTTTCAGACTTGTTAAATGCTCACTGCCTGCTTACTTATGCAAAATTGTCCATTCCTTTTTAGACTCGCGCACTTTTAATGTAAAGACAGTTAGATTATCAAAAAAAAATGTGGTTTACCTGCCGGAGCTCCCCAAGACTCCGTCCTTAGTCCCAAACTGTATAATGTTTTCATGTCTGACCTCGAAATATCACCGCGATGCAACTTTGCAATGTATGTTGACGACACTACAATTTTCGCTAGCGAAGCTGACCAAGCGTTGATAATTAACAATCTCCAGGAGCAATTATCTCTCATAGATCAATTTTGTAAAAGGTGGAAGATTAGAATAAACTCAAAGAAAAAAATACAAAAAAACGTGCACGAAAAAAACCTACCGAATTCGCAAATAAACGTTCTTGGATCAATTGTAAATTGGTCAAAAGACATTAATTATCTTGGAATCCATCTAGAGTCAAAATAAACGTTTCACTTGCACATTGAAAGCACCAAATCTAAAATATTGAAAATGAAAATGGACAGGAAGTCTAAGCTGTCACTACACAATAAACTGCTAATATACAAATCCGCGATGCAGCCTATTATCCTATACGGTTGTCCAATATGGATTAGCTGTGCAGCTTCTCATGTTAGCCAGCTTCAAATACTCTAAAGTAAATGCCTCAAAATCATATTGAACAAACCCTACTACTTCTCCACCACTCGCCTGCACAAGTTGGCAAAAGTCAATTAAATCAAGTCCAGAGCTCTTACAGTGCAACAAAAGTTCCTTGATAAATGTGCACGTTCGTCTAACCCACTAATTGCATTCTTGAATCGTGCGTAATGCCGGGTTTCCACCAAAGAGACAAAACAAAAAACACGGACAAAACATGTTTTTCTGAACAAAAACACGAATGTTTTGTAAAAACTGAACAGTTTCGCGAGCATTTTTGTCTCTGAAAACTGTTTTAGTGAACAAAACACCTTTTTTGTCCGTGTTTCTTGTTTTGTCTCTTTGGTGGAAACCCGGCATAAGGTAGCGTTTTCTCCAATACATTTCCTTAAGGGGGGAGTAGGGTTAATTCGTGTAAAAAAGGCACATTTTTGTGTTTTTTTAGATGAAATAGTTAAAATCTATTTACTTAAACCAATGGTACATTTAAGTGTGGTACATTGTGAAATTTTCATGAAAAAATATTAAAAAATACGGCAGTGGCAGCAATTCTTCTGGAGCGTCTCGGAAAAAAGGTGAATTGCGGTGCCCATCATAGCTCGGTGCCGGATCATCTGAAATCCAAAAATCAAAAGTGTTTCCTTAGATAATCGCTTTCCCCAGGTAACGCTGGGAGAGTTTTTCGAAATTTCAATTTTTCACTTTTTGGGAGCACTTTGAACGAAAAAACACGATTTTGCGCAAAAAAAATATCGGTTAATTTGCTATTGTAAAATTAAAAGTATAAACAAATTATTCGCAAAAAAATTAAATTATGTAGAGAAATATTGTTCAAAATTTTAAAAGGATTGGTGCGGCAGTTTTGGAGTTATGATGGGCACCGACTTTGAAAACTTGAGTTGTGGGAAAAACGATTTAAAGTTTCCAGCACTAAAAAATTTGGGATGAAACGTTCATAAGCGAGTTCTATCGGCTTACCTCACACTGAATCATCGATGCCAGGTCCGTAAAGGATGTTGTTATCATCCACAATGTCTAGAGCATCTTTTTGCTCCTGTCTACGATGAATCCTGCCTTCTTTTGTTTGCTTTTCAGCTTCCGGCTCTGCTCGGCCTATCCGCATGGAGTCTGTTGATCCCGCCCACTCATGAGCGTTTGGTCCACTACTGATTCCCATGTCTTGCATGAAGATTAGATAAGCAAAAGCAACTTCACAGGCTGCCACATAAGCTGCAATCCGAACAATGACAGAGGTTCTACCCAAGTGCTTTGGTGAGATTTTCCAAATAAGTTGTTTCAAACTCTCATTGTTGTTCTGCGTAAAGCCTCCGACACCTCGCTCCAGGAGGGCATCTTTGCTCAGATCTTCATAGATGAGCTTCATTGCATCCAAAACATCACTGAGAAGAGAACTTAGCAGCTGCAGCTCTTTGCCATTCACACCAGGAGTCCGCGCCGTTCAGGCATTTTTCATGCTGTGGATTCTGGTCCGTCGAACTGTAGTGGAAGAACGTTGCCCAGATGGAATTTTTCATATTTTCCACGGAATCAGAGTGACGTCTAATAGCCAAACCGTAGTATACCGTCAACTTAACGATCATTTTAGCCGTAAGCTTCCCTTTACCAGACAGATTCTTCCTTTTGACCGTCTTTCCAGCCTTAGTTTCAGTATCTACATTGGTATTTTTGACTATTTTTCGCAGACGAGTGCCCATTCTTTTTTTAACATGTCCTACACATTTTTTTTTCACTATTGAGAAATCATCGCCATAAGGTTTGGAATTCACTAACCCGGAGTAAGCTTTGGAGTCACCGTCACCAATATAATTGCGATGTTGCACACCATTCCTTACCGAGCGTGCAAACATGGTTTTTATCGCTTCGACCTCCATATTTCCAGCTGCACCAGTATGATTTGCTTGACACTTTCCAGCAGCTACATGATCTTCATGCCACTCTTCGTATCGGGTAGAGTTTAATTTATTCTCCCAAGTTTTACATTCCTGGCAATATGAACTTTTGACGAAAATGTCAAGAACTTTACCTGTGAAGAAGCCAATTAACGAGATGACGCCGAATAAAGATGAGAAACTTCTTTTTTTCCATGTTCCGTCGCCTGATACAGTGAGATCGTCGGCTTTTGCTGCTTTTTCTTCTTTTACAGCAGATAACAAAAATCTATTCGCTACTTCTCTTACAGTCGAGCACATTGTACGTCGATTTTCATTAAAAACTACAAGACAAATCCATCAAGCCGCAAAACTTTTCACAGCCAGCTAATCTTCAGCCTAACATCCTCATCTCGAAAACAAACCGATAATTAACTTCGTAAACACCTGAATTTATTCTTGCACTAGACGGAACATTTGTAATCTGTTTATAGTTTTCGCACGACATTTTGATGTTAAATCCAAGGCCTTCTTTTTTAGTCGAATGAAAATTTATTTTTCCATCACATTTTATGCATTTCACTAGCGTTGCAATTGTTGAAAAGACCAATAAAAAATTTATTATCTTATAGTATTTTTGAAGATCCTCCGTAACTTGATCTTCAATTATCACTTTTATTTTTTTAGCTAACGCGCTACTTGTCGAAATGTCTTCATTTTTCCGTTTTTGCGGAGGTACAGCTTTTTTAAGATCGATATAATCTCGCACTAGTTGATGCTCTATCAGATCTTGTAACTTTTTTCGGCATTTTAGAAATATTTTAACACAAAACGGAACGAAAATGGAGCTAAAATGATGCGAAAATAGGAAAGTGCGTGTACGCCTGCTCAATAGAACGTTTACTGCCACATTAAATTATATACTCTACATTGACTAAAGCTACAAATAATATAATATAAAGTTTTTATTGACTAAAGTTAACACGTTTGTACTCGTTTTTAAATGTCTATAAAGAAAAATAGGGGTAGCTTTTAAGATATTCTATAGAAATTGAAAAGAAATTCGTCAATTTTGCTCCGATCGACTTGAAATTTAGAACAACATTCTTGCGATATTAGTCATTCATTTAAAATACAAACTAAAATCGAAAAAAATAAATTTAAAAAACTTACTCCCCCCTTAACCTTGTTTGCAGTTCCTATTTGTAAAAACTATCCAAAGTTTATTTTAAGTGTTCCAGTCGGTTTTAAACTAATTTTGCCTAATCTGAGATAACTTGTAACTCTATACACAATTAATTATTTCTAAATTTATATCTATTAGTAAGTTAGCTGTGAAGACATTGTCTAAACTCTAGATTTAACTGAAACACTGAAAATATTTCTAAATCCGTTCGATCTATAAAATAAAGCTATTATTATTATTATTTATTAAAAGAAATCTCAATCAACAGGGATGATTTCTACTTCATCATTAATACTTGTATACATACAACGACCTCACAAAGTCAATCATTGATTATGGATAGCAGCGACACGTGGCACGCCTATATGTAGCACTCAAGCACGGCATATCTATTATTCAAAGCATATCATCCTAAGACTTCATCTTAAATTGTCGAAGGTTTAGACCACAAACCGTAAGCATGAAAACTTGTGAGTCTTGTTCCATAATGAAGGTAAAACCTCTACATTAGACCTGCATGTGCCCATTTTACAACACTATAAATTTAGTCCATAAAAGTTTTGCTAAACATCAAATATTCAAAACAACTGAAGTTGTCCAGAAATCGGCAGAATCCATTACTTATTTGGTATCGATAATTCTTCATTCATCCTATTTTACTACTACACATCATGTCAGGTAGCCGCTAGTCAATGTTTTGGTAAATTCTTCTTGGGTTGTACATTTTTCACCTCAAACCATTTTTACAAAGCTTCCTGAAAGTCGACAATACCCAACTTTCACTGGTAAAAAAAACGAATTGAAGAACGAATGGCTGACAAAACTTACAACGCCACTCAATGTTAGTAAAAGATAGCTTAGCGAGCTAAAGAGTAGCATTTTATGTATTTATTTCAAATTAATTTCTGCAGTTAAAGCGTAGCAACTATGAAAGGTCCCACAAAAAAATTAATAAAAGAACTTGTATAATCGGATCGAAAGTAATTGTAGGTGAGAGAAAAAGTGAGTTGCGTTTAAATTCATTTCAAGCACAGCTGAATAGATTCGCAACTGCTAAGCTTTTTGGAAGAAACATTTTTTTTTATATCATCTAAGTATCCCAGTCCAACTTTAACACAGTACTCTTCAAATAGAAAAAAAATATCAATGTTCATCTGCACCCTTATTTAATCCCAGAATCCACTCAACTCATTTTTCTTATCTTATAAAACCCTGGCATTTATTTCTCAGCTAGTCTGATCTCCAAGAAAAATTTCCTTATCTATCTCTCTTGAAAACTTTTAAACCAGATTCCATCGCGATTACGAAGCAAAATCCAAAAAAAAAATCCTGACGAGTAAATGAATGTTTTTCCCTAGCCTCTTTCCATCGAAAGGTCGAAACGTTTCTCTCTCCCATTCAGTAGACTCACAAAAACTCACCAAAGTAATCAAGCCAGAGAAATTGTGCAGGTATTTATGACCCTACGAAGACGACGAAAACCCAACGGCGACAGCAGAATACCAGCCAGGTTTAGGTAATTGCAAGGAAATAAGAAAAACGGTAGACAGTCCGAAAGTGCTTACAGTAAGTTTCATAGCACTCAGCCGAGTGCCATTGCGAAGTCTTCGTGTTGTCAAATGGTGCAGAAAATTGAAAAATTTCGATGGAAAACGTTCAGGAACGCAATACTTAAGTGCGTTACAAAATACTGTGAAAGGCAATTAAATTTGAATCATTATTGATTAGGTTTAGATTGGAATTTTGTGAAGTCTGAGTTGGGTCGGTTCGGGGATTTTTTTTTTCTTGTTTTCAATGGGATTTTGAAAGTATCGCACATCCTTAAATAAATAATATACAAATTTAATTTGTGTGCTTTAATTTTAATCACTTGTGTGAAAATCTAACTTTGAAAATTTGTTTGCCTGATTTTTTGAACATATAGTTAGGTGCGTTTTTTTGCATTCTTGGGTAGGGTAAGTTAAGGTAAGTATAGGTAATTTCATTGAATACAACAACAATTGCTGCCGCAGTGAAGTTGCAGGGCATCAATTTTGGTTATATTCAATGAAATTATTGGGTTATTTTTATTATTGCCGATTTTGTGCTATAAAATTATTTCATTATAAAAATTACAAATTCATAAACTAATGTATAATATATTCACCATTATTATTTATTACTTGTTGCCATCTATCAGGCAATGTGGCAATCCCCTCCTCGTAGAATGTTCTTGGCTTCGACGTGCTGAAGCGACCGGAAAAGATGAAAATCGGTTGGAGCACGGTCGAGTGAATGTGGCGGGTGAGGTAAAACGAAACAGCCTAGCTCCAATATTTTGTCCTGGGTGATTCTAGCGGTGTAGAGCCTCGCATTGTCATGGAGTAACGCTACTTGCCGTCGATTAATCAACGCTGGATGCTTGTTAATAAGTTTTTGTTGCACATGTTGCAGCTGTTGAACATACACGTTTGCTGAAACTGTTTCGTTGCGATTCATCAGCTCATAGTGAATGATACCCTGGCGATCCCACCATACACACAATAAAATTTTCTTGCCGTGAATACTAGCTTTAGGATCAGGTTCCGCTGCCTTCCACTGCCTTTTCCTGACAAAATTTTCGTAGGTTATCCACTTTTCATCCCCTGTAACAATATTGGCCAAAAAAGGCTCATTTCTTTGGCGTGAGAGGAGACTTGTGTCGATCGACATTCTGTTCGCCTTGTTGTTTTCAGTGAGATTGTGTGGCACCCAGACTCCAAGTTTACAAACTTTCCCTAGCTTTTCAAGGTGCCGGCGCACAGTCGATTGAGGTGTATCCAGCTTCTCTGCTAATTCTCGCGTTGTTTGGCGAGGGTTTTGTTCTACCAAAATTTTGAATTGGTTACCGTCAAAAAATCACAATTTAAGTGCTGTTTACCGAGTTTCTTTAGAATAAAATTTTTGTAGTATGAATTGATTTGAAAATGTTAAAATAAATAAATTAAAAGCATTTGAAATTGTATGATAATGCTATTTTCATGGAGTAAATTTAGTAAAATAATGTAAATTTAATTTGAATAATTTACATTAATACATTAATCATCGAGCAGGAAGTGATCTTTATTCTTTTGTGCGGTTTGAACCAATTATGAGCAGAAAAGTGCAAATTTGAAGTAATTTTCGTTTCAAAGAAATGCGACTTTTCTTTTAGTATTTTCACCATGAAAATGACTTATCATTCAGTTTTTGAATTTCCAGTACAATTTCTATTGCATGAACATAGTAATAGGTTCCAAACAAGTTAAATTTGATCACTGAAAGAAAAATCTTAGTAAAATCAACAATTTTCCTTAGTTGTTTTTGCGTCAACTACGGGCTATAGTTAAAACAACCATAAAAAAATAGTTGATTACTTTTATGCACCATGACGCGTGGTTGATAAACAACGTCCGTGGTGCAATAAAAGTAAGCAACCACAAACAATGGTATTCCAACCATATACATAGTACGAAATATAGGCAGCGGAGGCGTGAATGCCGCAGTTGAATTTGGTGTATCACAATGCAGCGACAATGTCGCTGTCAATGCAATCAAGGCACCAACCAAATTCATTTTTTTTTCTTTTGTATTGCTAAATCCTGTTGTACGAGGATTAGGTTGGCCAGACCATTCAACCTAATTCAATCAGATTTACTTCAACCTAGTGGTGATGCCAACCTATGGTAGGTATCACCGCTAGCGGTGCGGCAAAATTAGAAATTTGGCAAATTCTGCCGCTGCCGCAAATTCTGCCGCTGCCGCAAATTCGGCCGCGGCCATTGTGCGCGTTACTATACAAAACAGTGCATTCTAATTTTTTAACTGCGCTTTGCAGCAGCCCACTGTTTTGCCACAGCGGAAAACGCTGTATTCTGAACAAAATAGCGTCATGCAACGTAATATAAAGGCTTCACAGCATAACATGAATATGAATTATATCGAACAGCAAACCGAACACAATTTTGCCATGTATCATATGAAACTTCTATGATAGAATAGGAGTATGAGTATGAGGAGTATGAAAAATCTACAGTTTTCCTTAGTTTTGCCATCAACTAGGGCTATAGTTAAAACAACCATAAGAAAATGGTTGATTACTTTTATGCACCATGACGCGTGGTTGATAAACAATTTCATTCGGAGCATGAAAAACGTCCAAATGTTGAAACTATTCTACTTTACGTAGAATAATTCCAAAGACTTTGCTCACTGAATTACGTTTGTTGAAATCAACTATTGCAAAGTAGTTTAAGTACCATAAAAACTGTTGATAATTCGAAACGTTGAAGTTTTGAGTGAATTGATGAATATTTTCTATTTATCAACTAATTTTCGTGGTTATGAAACAATTAAAACAGTTGATTTCATGAACGTTGCGATATTTTTTGTACAACCAGAACCAACTACTTTTATATCGTTAAATTAACTATATTAACATAATAAAAATAACCATTTTCCTTAGTTCATTTAACGATTTTGAATGAATCGTTGCAATACTATTAAAAATAGTTGAATCAACCAAGAGTTTTTCTTTCAGTGATAGAAATTGTAACGCCTAAACTTTTTGAAAATGCCAAATGATAATGGTAGCTAACAGAGTGCTACAGTTTCCAAAGAAAACTACAACTGTACAGTGGCGAAGCGTCCATACAACCCGACTCATTCCAGCTTCCCTTTCGAAAATATCGACCTACCTCAAATTTTACAAAGCATGTATACATCTTAAATATGTACATGAAATTTCAAATGACTAAAGATCATATACCATCTTCTGTATAATACAATAATGTGAAAATTCCCATTCATAAGCCGAAATTTTACTTTCGATAGTCGTATTGCTCACATAAAAAACAGGACGTGAAGATTATATATTTGAGAAATGAGTATGAAGATACAATTTCACTGGCTATCTAAAAACTAAAATTTTTCTTATGTTAGTTTTTAGAAATGAAATTTTCCGTGATAAGAAAAAAGTCACAGGCACCAGAATGCAGTTTTTGGGTTAATTTCATGATGTAATAGAGCTCTGTCTTTGTAGCCTGCCAACAGTTTGTTTCTGAAGCACGTTTATAAACAAATCGGCTAACATTATTGTCACGTCTCCAGAATGTAGCACTTTTCCTTAGTTTAAAAATCTTAGCTCCAATTTTTCTACGCAGAACTGTAAATCAACTAAGTTTAAACATGTTCATGCAAGGTCCGCTAATATTTGCGTGTAGTGATTAAAAGCCTCATTCCTATGAACTAGAATATCAGTTTTTGCGAGAGCTTGCCATAAGAAAGTTTAACTGAAATAAAAAAGAGACTGAAACAATTTATACTTTAAATGATTTAAGGTTTTGATTGATTTAGGTATTACAAGGGCTATCATAATTTACAATGTATTATGTTTTAACGAAAATGTTATTTCAAGTGAATTTGTTTCATATTTTTAGTAGATTATATCAAAGAAATGTCTTTTAGTGTTAACAACTTTGTTTTCACCTTTGGACGTTGTCCTAAACAAAAAAAAGTATGAAGTGCCTCTATTCACTAAACATCAAACATTTCTTGGCGAAGTTATTTTTTGGAAGTGCAAAGTTTTTATTATGTGCCAAATCGGAAAAATGAAAGTTCAAATTTCCTGGAAACAACAGATATGGAAATTTTTAACTAAAGACTGCAGAATTCCTGTCTTGCGTTAAACTCTTTTATGATACATATTCTGCGTAAAATTGTTTTCATCTTTCTAATTACATAATATTGATTCATGAAAAGCAGGAATCAAGAAATAAAAGAAAAGTACATAAAACTATTTGTCGTGGGAAATCTGAAACTTGATATTTTTAATATGTATGCCTAAAAAATATACGTTAACCCTTAAAAATATTAAAACTAGAAGTCGCAAAACTGCTCACTAATTTATTGATATACATGTGCTTATCATTTTTCTGAATTACGATTTTTTAGACTGTCTGCAAGTGTGACGAGAATTAAATAGAAATTAGTAAGTCTGACAAACATCAGCATGCCAAACATTATTGTTGATATACATATATAAAGTGGTGGCGGTATTTAATATAATATTGCTAGAAATTTCAAAATTTCAAAACAAATCGATAACTTTGAATGGCTGTGTCTCGGAAACTAGCGGGTCTACAGAGACGATTCTGGTATCAAATTGTAGCAAGTTCAAAACAGTTTGAAAATTTTTTGTGCTTATTTTATAATAAAACAACTCCTATGGTATGAGTTGGCAAAAACCAAAAAAAATCGAAAATTTCTCGATTTTTTCGATTTTGACAAGTTTGCGTTCGATGCTCATAAGCAATTCAGCAAAAATCAGAGCTACCGGATTCAACGCAAGTTCTAATGTAAATATAAGGGAATTGGTCTCTTATGTATGGTTGTTAGTTAGTTGAAGAAAAATATAATGTTAGAAGATGATTTTACTACTAGAAGTGTGATGAATCATCAAAACTTTAATATGTTTACAACAGTGTTTGAAATTAAACAGCAACTTAAATATTTGCAAGAATAATTAAACTGAAAAAGTAATTCATTGGATTCACTGCAATGTAACATGGGCTAAAAAAAATGTGTTAAAAAATTTAATATATTGTAACAAACTACATTAAGAAATTTTTTTCTAGCAAAGATAGAAAGAACATCCTTCAAAATCAAACTAAAAAGAATAACCACCTTTAAATGTGTGAATAAAAACCAAAGAAGGCTACTAGGAACAATAAAAACTTTTGGAAAACCTCAAAAACTGAAATGAAACTTGGCAGTTTTCTATAAAAACAAACCAAGACAGGCCAGTATAGTAACACGTTAAAGCTTCCCGTGAAATAATGTTTTTGTTAATGCTATCATATGTATGTTAAAGGAAAAGACAGCTTTGATTTTTTTTCTTGCACAAAATAATCTTTATTGCACAATATGTGACTATTTACATATTTTCAAATAATTTTTTTGTAAAATTAAACATGAAACCTAATGTTGAGTTGGATAATCTTGGTTTTAAAAATGCCTCGATTTTAACCATTTCAGCTTTTTTGCAAAAATGTACGACTTGCAATCCTTCAAATATGTTGACTTCAAAACACAGCAGGATGTGTCTGCATGAAATACTGCAAGATTTTTTCACTGGAAATTTTCATCGTGTTATAAAATCAGTTAAGGGTGCAGGTACACTTAGAATTTGGAGAAAATCGATATTATTTTCTTTGCATTTTCTAAAAGTAGCAGCATTCTCTGCAAATTTCAGACATATCGAACAATTCTTGATGGAGATAAAGAACTTTGACTGAAGTCGTCTCTAATGCATAAAGCATTTTTTGCATGGTTTAAAAGCATTTTTCTCGAAACTATGTTTTCGAAGTCGGTGATCACTGTAACTTGAAAACGGCTTTATCGATCAGCATGAAATTTTCCTAACTTATTTTATATATAATTATCCTCTGGATGAATGAAGAATTTTTTGATTGGGAGATATTTTTTTTCAATAGCCGAAAATGTGAGTCAAATTTTGGCCGAAAATACAATTTTGAATTTCAACAGCCGCCATTTTTCGAAAAATCAAAATCTGCCAAAGTCCTTCGTTCATCCGGAGTACTATGTCGTTAACTCATAATCCCAGATTTTTTTTTATTTCGAATGATCCAGTGGCAAGCTAAAGTGATCACAGCAAAACAATTTTTTTTTACCCCTCTAAGATTTACTCTATTTCGACTAATTTTCAACCTTTTGCCTTAAAAAATTACAATAGCTTCTGCAAATATATTTTTTTCAAGTAAAAAAACATTTGTTATTAATTATTGGAATGTATGTCTACAAAAATCATAAAAAAGACCTTTTTTTGGACATTCCAAGTGTACCTAACCCCTTAAAGTAACATCTACTGACAATATTACAAGTGAGAATTTCAAGTTATGAACAGTCATGCATTTCACATGATTGTTTACTTTTATAAGTACACAAAAAAGTATTTTTAGATTCTGCATAACAGCATTTAAATCGAATATCCTGGGTTGATACAATTTAATGGCAGGTTAAGGATGTTAAATGTTTTTGCACTTGCAACCAAAATTATTCATCGGTAAAATAAGTTGAGAAAAAAACCGATTAAAACTGTTTATTGAACTAAAAATCCTTATTGAAAAATAATTCTGGCTAATCACCTTCTGCTAATCAATAATTTACTTTCAATATCGAGAAAAAAAATTTATTCAAGTCACAGTTATTTCACATATCACACATTTAAAACTTTGACAGTAGTGTTAACAAAACATTCCTTCAACTAAATTTCTATCTTCTTCGCACAAAATTTGAATTAATAGAGTATTATCAATCAACTCAGCAGCCAACACATAGACAACAACCATGTAAGCCACTTAATTACATTTCATATTTACTTTTGAGTATCTCTTTCGTTGCCACTCATACATTAACTTCTAACACTAAGCCGCATAACTTTCTGCGTCAATTAAAAAGTTTACGTCACCAAAACTACATAATTTAAATTTATTTCAAGTATTTAACTTAGTAATTGCATAAGTTTGAAGCAAGGCAGGATTCGGTTGAAAGTTCGCCAAATTGTCTAGATATATTGAGTGCTGAGGGATTCGTATGAACACCATTTTCATATGCTTGGTTTGAAACTAATTGGAAAGAGTTGAGAATTGTGGATGAATACTATTTACTTGCGTGGGTGCTTTTGTATAATTATTTTACCATACTGAAGAGGTTAAGTATCGAAATTCGAATACACTTTCGAAACATGAGCTGAAAAGGTTATGAACACTACTTAAAGAAAGAAAAGTAACGAACTTCGCCTTTTTTTCGGTTTGCTAATTTCAGCACAAGTCAGTTTTTTTTACTCGAGGGTAAATTCTATCTGGGTGATAATTTAACGCATTCTGGGTGCCTCCTGGTATAGGCATAAATATGGGAACCTTTTTAATTTTTTGCTATGAGAAAATAAACTGACACACCCAAGATTTTTTTTCTCGTGTAGATGCTATACGTGTAATTCCAAGGCAGCTCGAAAAATCTAAGGTTCATTTAATATCCCTCTTGCCTCAGGAAAAGAGCATCCTTTAAGGAAACAAGCTAACGTAAGTTGAGTTTCTGTTGATGAGCCTCTATCATGCTAAGATGAACAACAGTGGTTGCTGTCGATAACGAAAACCAAATCCATTCAAAAGAGACCGTAATCCATTCGCAATTCAAATACAATATCGATTTTATCTTTGCAAGCCACTTAACCATGCCCATATAATAAATCGCCTCAAATGATTTTGCAGATGCCATTTGATTTGAATTTAATTGTGTGAATAGTCTTTTAAAGCGATTTTCTCATCATTTAACTTCCATATCGTAATTTAATTGCTTTAGATGATCTATTAAGTATATTAGCTGTATAAATTTCATTCACTCAAGAAACTTTGCTCACTATTTTATCACATTAAATGAATCCGTTTTCCAGGAAGCAACTGACTGAAAGACCATTGTAAGGCTTGTGAAGACTGTATGGATAATGCTGCTTAAGTAGAGGAATTACGGTAGAAACCACGAGCTGTTTGGATTGCATTGAGTAACCTGAATTTATATTATTTCGTTAACTACGTCTCTTGTTCTTCGCTAAGGCAGATTAGTTCAGCAATGTACTTACCGAGACTGTTCGTACACAAACCTGTTTAGAAAAAATCCTTTACTGTTTCTCTTCAAATGCAGTGTTTACCTTGAGCTAACTAGAGATGAAAAAAATGAAGTCTACCGCACAAATTAAATAGCTGTTTATGAAATGGGAGCTCGATGCTAGTAGTCGAACGATTTGAACATGAAGAGTAAAAAAAACTTGGAATTCCTCTTGCAAGCGTAACAATTAGAATAATGAACTGATTTCTTTTATTTATTACTAATTATCGTTTACTAATTATCGTTTATTATTTGTTCTGATTTTATGCAATAAAAGAAAACTTTATGCAATAATAGAAAAATAACTTGATTGTATATCCACAAATTTAAAGATCTTTCCAGACTAAAATTGAAGAAAAGAAACATTTCATTACCGTTTAATTTCATTTATCTTATTCAGTTCATCATGAATTCCTCACCTATTTTACTATTTACAATAATCTTGAAAAGCAAGAATGCTTATAACATTGCTTACTTTCATACGACTTTAATGTCTTGAAAGACAAAAACGATAAAGCTGTTAAACGCTCAACTATTGATGGAAAGCTTGAGTCCTGTAAACAGAATTAAGTACGGCTAAGGAAAACCTGAGCCTCGTAACTTTTTATGCTTGATTTGTATTATTAAGTGTAAGACTGGTATTTGACAGATAAGCGTGCTTGTTTTACGGGCGAGTACTAAAAAGCAGGTGCTTGGACTAATGCTTTTGTGTTTCAATGATTATCGATGAAAGCAAGAAGATAATTTATGATGAACAGTTTTATGAGCGTTCATTTTCAAAGTAGACCAGAATAAGGCCAATGACAAACACTTCGGCGCGTCGGCCGACCCACACAGCGGTTTTCAGAAGCGTTTATCGAGTCGGTTCAGTTACAATTTACGTCGGAGTACCATATAGATGCTTGTGAAAAAAGCTGTCGTATATCCATACATATGTATATATATCTAAGTTAAGTTAAGTTATTTTTATTCAACCAATGATTACAACTTATAATGAAAGCTTAATCTAAAACTAAATAGTACAGTGATACGAGCCTGGGCTCTTGCACAATAAGCGACGAATTAGTGGCGATCAAGGAGAACTTTTGTTTTTTAATAAAATATAATGGTAAGTGAGAGGGAAATGGGAAAAACCCTAACATCAAAAAAAGCTTAATTTAACCTTAAACTAGCAACTGGGGATTAAAACAACAACTAGTATAGCAAAAAGAGTACGAAAGATTAATAATAATATCGTAATGATAAAAGGACTTTACTTAAGTAATACTTAGAATTTAGCTTAGAGTTAATTATAAATTAAAATAATGCTAAGAGGGCTTGACGGCAACCAGTTATTATGTATCACTAAGAAGTGGAACAACTGTGGATTAATGTCAGATCCTTAGACTTTGAACTAAAGGGTTCGATGATAGGCGATAGGTGTTGGCAAAGCGGTGCCTAATCGATAGGATCCTATCTGCTATTAGCGGAACTTGTGCTCTCAAGTGCAGATCGGTGGTCGAGTGATAAAAGGGTAGGTTAAGGAGCATTTTAAGAATTTTGTTTTGCTTAACTTGAATTTTTTTAATGTGTGATAATGCACATCGGCCCCAAACTTCTGCTCCATATAGAAGTCTCGGTTGGAAAATCGCTGGAAAGAGAAGGATTTTGTTAGAGAGAGATAATTTGGATCTCCTATTTATCAGGGGATAAAGAGTCCTAATAATCATATCACATTTCTCCAAAGCAAGCATTGTGTTGCTCTTGAAAGTGAGTTTTTTGTCCAAGAGGATCCCTAGATAGCGGATAGAGTCTGGATTCCAGTTAACGGAAAAGTTATTTAAAATAAGAGGCATATTAGGTAGAAGGCAGGGTTTACGATTTCTAGAGAAAATTAGGGCTTCAGTTTTATCGGCATTAATTTTTACTTTCCATTTGACAAAATAGCTATATAATTCTGTGTATCCATTTTCTAGGGTGGATTTAATAACATCTGGGTATACTGAAGAACAGAGTAATGCGGTGTCGTCAGCGAAAAGGCTGATTAAACAACCAGAAGGTTTGGGAATATCACTTATAAAAATATTAAAAAGGATCGGGCTGAGCACCGATCCTTGGGGGACTCCAGCTAAAATGCTATAATTAATGGAAGCAGTTTCATTTATTTTGACATAAAAGGACCGATCTTGTAGAAAGTTCATGACAAGTTTGGTGAGATATATTGGAAATCCAAATGAGTGCATTTTGTAAACAAGTCCACCGTGCCAAACACAGTCAAAGGCTTTTTCTAGACCTAATGTCAGAAAACCAGTAGATTTTTTAGCGGCAAAGTTGCTGAGGACGACATTTTTGATTCGAAGGATTTGTTGGGTAGTACAGTGTTTATTCCTGAATCCGAATTGTTCGTCGGGAAGTAGACTATTTTCATCAATATAAGACTGGAGAAATTCTTTTAATATTCGTTCAAAAATCTTACCTAATGAACTAAGCAAACTTATGGGCCTGTAGTTAGCTATGTTACACCTAGGCTTGTTTGGTTTAGGAATCATTATAACTGAAGCAATTTTCCACTTTTTTGGAAAATATGATTTATGCAGACAAGCATTTAATATTTTACTAAAGTAAACAATTGTTTTCCTGTGTAGATGTTTAAGAAAGATGGTATTGATTGAATCCGGGCCTGGAGCTTTATTTAACTTCAAGGAACGTATAATATTTCTGATGGTGCGAGGAGGTATATGTGGAATATTTGAATTAGAGGAAGTTTTCAGGTGATTAATTGCTATGCGAACATCACTCTCAGTAGAAAGATCACTAGTAGTAGTAGCTGCAGTGCTGTGAATACTATAAAGGTGTTCACCAAACGCCTGACTTTTTCCCACATCCGTTACAAGCAAGTTATCACCTTGTTTAATTGGGTAAAAACTGTAATTTTTCTTCTTTAGAGCTCTCGCAATGTTATATATGTAAGTATATATATGCATATGAGTTTTGAGCAAAGTGATTGGTCTTACTTATGAGTCAACAAGATAGTGAGCATGAAATACACAAAAATAATACCGAAACACTTTGGCGAAAGTTCATTGCAAGATAAGTCTAGAAACTGGCTGAAAACATCAAACTATTCTGTCCGATTCAAATGAGTTTGTATTTTGCTGATCCCACACTGGGCGCAATCTTGAAACCTTATTTTTAACAAATATTCTTTAAAACGACTTTCCATTTGAATACACTTGAATTTAAAAATATACATATATTGAATAACGTTTTGTATCCAAACTGAAATGTTCATCTGCGTCTTAGTACCAGAAAAAAATAAAGTGCCATTCTCGCCATATAGTACGAGAGACAAATTGTGCTTTTCTCGTTCCTCACAGCTCCTTTGCTTCAGACAAGTTTTTTTCGAAAGAAATATGTCCCAGCTCACTAATAATTTTTTAATAGAATTCGTATTAGAACCACGTTGCCCAACAAATTTCAGTGGTTTTCCCCCCGGATGGTGTGTATTCCGATCGACCAGAAATGTTGAAGAGGTATTGTTACATCTAAGTTTGAAAAGAAGATATATTTAATCATTTGTCGGCAGTGGGCATTTTATTAAAATTATGTAGGCGAATATTTTTGTGCGAACAAGATATTTGGAAATAAAACTAAAGGACATGTACATCAGTTATGTTTGAGTTTGGTGATGATAATGTTTTAGAAATTGTTTAGCCCCATGCTATGCCTATGAGTAAGCAAGGAAAATTTGTGAATTTTTGAGTATGTATAACTTTGTGTCATTAAATCATTACAAAATTCACAGGACACATTAATTAAGAGTTTGATATACGATTACATGATGAGTCTTTGGGTAACCCTGTAGCTATGGATGGCACGTAAATAAACAGTTTTTGCAAATTTCTGCTTTTTACGATAAACTGCTTACGACTGATAAATTTTATGCTTGGTTTACACAGCCGAAGTAAAATTTCCCTGAACAACCAGCATCTGAATTTCGTATAAGCGAGGATTGACTTCTTATAAACAAATTCAATTAAAACGATCAGCATCTGAGTAAGAGCAAGTTTGACCTTTCACTAGAAGTGTAAAAATATGCTGGAAACTCTATGTCAGTAGTGCAATCTTGAAAAATCACTAAGCAAAATAAAAGCTTTATCTCCTCAAATTTTCAATGCCTAAACTATATTCAAATAGTAAGTCAATCTTACTGTTTGGAAAACTTTATGGCAAGAAATTGATTAGGCTTCAGGTTTTGATAATTTTTCTCGTTTGTTTCCGGAAACATAGCAACAATCAATTTTCAAGTAATAATGTTTTTTTACTGAGAGGAAATAACAATTTCAAAGATTTCGAAATTTCGCAGGTGTGAATCCTTTTTGAATAAAATAAGAAGAAAAAACTTGAACTCATCAGATAGAAGTGTACATAAAAACAGCCATACTTTTTAATATTGACGGGGAACCCTTGGGTGCAGCTAAAACCTTATTAAGTGAAGTTATCGCAAACAAGCCAGCTTCATTGGTTCCCAGGACATTTTCAACTTTTGGTGCGCGTGATCTAAAGGTTTTGGTCACCAAAATTATCCCGGAAAATAACATAGAAGCTCATTTTAGCATATATTGCCAGTTTCAACCCCGATCTTTTTCAGCCATTCAACGCTCATCCACTAGCTCTTCTGGGACATATCGAAGTAAAAACTCAGCCTTCAAACTTTTGGGGAAGCTAAAAAATGACTCTCCGTTGTCGTAAAAAGGGCAAAAACACCCTTTAATTCATTGGGAGAGCTTCTGGGCTGAATAATATTGCAGATGCTGCTCAGAAACGACTCAAGTTAGCTGAGCAAAAAGGTCAAAGCAGGTGAACATCGAAAAAGCAACTAAAAACTGGTGGCAACTGTTTCAGGGCTATTTCGGATTTTCAATGAAATGGCCAAAGAGAACCGTATCTGGGCTCTGATTTATGCCAGCATAGAAAATGATACCATTTCTGCAAAAAAATAAACAATCTGAAGTACGCTTTGCTGAAATTCTGTAACAAACTAAAAATTCCCAAGTTGTGTCTTCCGTCTACGGTGACTGACACATATTGATGTCTAGAGTTCAGGCAGAATGTGTGTGAAGCTCAAAGCTCAGCCAACTTCTACAAGCATGCAATCTTTGAACTGGAAGAATTTTGGCCTGGTGCTAAATGAAAGATGATCACGAAGGACAGAATCACTAGGAAGAACAGACAAAGCGTCTAAATTCCCTGATTCAGAAGAAGCTCCGGAGATCGTCAGGCTTTTCTACCCTGATTTTCTAACGGGGGAGTGGAGAGTCACCAAAATTTTGAGCCTGCTGAAAATTAACGAGAGACAATCTTCATTTCAAATGAAAGAGCAGTGGCGCTTTTAGTGGCCCCAAAGTACATTCCTAAGCATGGCGTGGAGAAATTGTCCCTGCGTGTTTATGAGTGACAAGGCTAAGGGTTCTGGATCAAAGAATCCAGAGTCTGCCAAACACGACTCGAACCAGGAAACTTAGACAGATATGACAAGAAGTTCATCACTGTATGTGATGATACATTTAAGCGAGAATTAAATGCGAAGTTTCTCTCAACTGATGGGCTCAGATTTATAATGGTAATGGTACTTCTAATTAGCTTCCACTATTCCGATGCAGTAATTTCTGCCCTGCTTCTACATTTGTCCAAGAGAGTTATTAATACAAAAACTATCAACTGGAAGCAACCGGGTTTTCAGAAAGCACACCAATGAATCCAAACTAATTACAGCCGACAGTTTGGATAAGCCACACATTTGCCTTTTTGTCAAAAATAGCATCGATATCCTTGTTCTTCACAATTTTTTTGACGACAATAATTTAGCTATTGCAGCAAAAATCGATGGGAGGATATGTTTCTCTGTGACAGTATTGCATTAGCTGTAGCTGCTAGGACAGGTTTACTAATTATTCAAAGAGCTGTTATTAAAGCTCATCATCAAGTGTGGAGCAGATTTGGCAAAAATAGTAAAGGTGAAGCTCTTTTTGACTTTACCTTGAAATATAACCTGTCCATCGCAAATGAAGGCAACAAACAGACTTTCCTCGCCTGAAACTAGATGGAGATTCTTGACATTTTCTTAGCTGATAGTACGCCTATAGTAGTAGTACACATCTCTTGAATAAATAGAAGATCATACAGGAGTGATTGCTCCCTGATCACAGGTACATATTTTATAATGTTGGGGACCAAACTTCAATTCAACAGGTAACCTTAATTAATTGGAGAAGAACGGACACTCTTTAGAAATTCTTGGTTTCCAGTGGAGCTGTGGCTTAGAGGATACCAGCCCTCCATTTCAGGTTCTAGTGGCTTCCCTTCCTCGATTGGTCTATCCTTAAGCGACTGAAAGGGAATCGTACAGTTTAGCAAAGAAATTAAATTGTTGGCAGAGTACAGTGGCTAAGGAAAATTATATTTGTGGTATTGCAACAGGACTGTAATGTGCCTTTCGACAAAACTCTCCAATAGACATGTATCCTTTAGCAAGACTTGAAAGACGTCAGAGCCAATTTAAGTTATTAATGGTATTATAGACAAGGATGTAAATAACGATGCAATTAAAAAACTTCTATGAGACATAATCTTTGATACAGGTCAGTAAGAATGAGCAGCACGTTTGGTATATCACCACAAATCTACATTATAACTTTTTTTTTTTAAAAAAAACAACCTTTCTAGAAGTTGTTATGTGCTAGATTTTTTTTAACATTCAAACTCAATGCGAATCTTGCATTGATAAAAAATTGCTACAATGTAATGATTTCGCCAAATTGTAATTAGATCATCAGCTTAACATATAGAAAAAATCAAATGCCTAGAACTTGCAAGCAAACTATATTTTATTTTTAAGGTTATTATTCCAATTTCTCTCATCTTTAGACTTCAATATTTAACGAAAATTTGCAAAATGAGCTAGCACTCTTTGTTTTTGACTTCATTTCTAAAATATCTTTTAGTTTTACCACTTACAAACCATCTGAAATGTAATGAACACGCAATATGTATACCTACTATGTAGACGCATACGACTATACGTTTATTTATTATCGCCATATATCGATTTCTTCATACCTGTTTCAACCTGAATTTAGGTCAAGTACGTCAATATGAAGACTGAGGCTTATAATTTCGCAACGTGAAATTAAGACTCTGTGCCTTCCTTCAAACAAGTGATCTGTTTTTGAGTTAACAGTGTATTCAATTTTTCGCTCACGTCTTCACTGTGCATTCATCAACCACGTTTGAGATTCCGCTTCGAATTGCTTTCATTTGAGTTCAAAAAACTCTTCATGCTTTACGCCAATATATGTTTCTACCTGCTGTCTACCATCGAAAGATGAGAATGTTCTAAAATGTGCTTGCTTAACGATAAGCATAATGACTCTCCTTCAGCCATCTTTAGATTAGATGCAATTTTCTCTGCAACAGATGATGCAATTTAGTATACCGTCATCGTATCATGCGATCGTTTGGTTCGTTTTTTTCTCATAGCAATGAAATATCCTTATGAAGGATGTATACGTACGTGAATGGCTGGCATATTCCTGATTATAAGAGCTGAAGTGCTGTGGTATCAACTTATTAGTGGCAAAGAAGTATGAGTCGGTGAGACTTAGAGCGGTTCCGGATTTGATTACCAATAATTTCCATAACGTGTGGAAAATCACAACAAATTGAATCAAATACTATGTTGTGTGTGATGGTTAATATGTTTTGAGATAGTGGATAGTGAAAAGTATACGGTCCGTTAGTGAAAGGATATTGAGCATAGCGTGCATTATAGTTGAAATTGATTCTGCATTAAATGTCGTGACTGAAAATAATAAAACTAATATTTAAATCGCATTTCGTTTACACTGAGAACATTAGTGTGAATTTTTAGCAGGCTAAAATACAATTGCAGGCATATTATTGTACAGAATTATTTGTGAGTGCTGCTGAATCTATTAATAACTCTATGTATAATAAGTTTCTATTGCATATTTACACTCTAGACCACTCATAGTTGACAAATTTACTCAACCGATGGTACCTGTCAACATTATTTCATCTGAATTAATTCCTTTCAAGAGTTATGGCAAGCTTACGAATTTCAAGATATATCTCATCTTAACCACTTTTTTCAAAACGGCAATTAATCTGCAAAGTTGAAGACGATGCATTTCCTTGTAAAACAAAACTCTGCAATTCTTTTCAGTTCTTTCATAATAGTTTCAGATCACTTATCTCTTTTGACCTACTGCATGGTAGAATTACGATGACAGCTGGAGCAGTTAAATCAAGGCAGCATGACTCGATGAACTTTGAATTCCGGAACCACTTTCAGTGTGTTCATTAAAAACTTATCCTTTCAACTAGAAGTCAGTGAAATTAGATATTATAGATGAAGCGGATTTTACACATTAACATTATATGCCTAACTTGAAATTTTAAATGCAAGCGACAAATTTAACTCCTATCAATATTCCGTGAATACTGCTTACTTCCGTGAATAGCTGCTTACACAGTGAAATTTAACATTTACTTTCTATTTGAAAGGTACACGAGTGCTTTATCCTGCAGCTTCGACGTTTATCAAAGAGCGCCCAGTGTGGGTTAAACCGTCGTTAATCATTTTGTATGGTATTTATTTAAGAAAGAGCTGTCAACGCAGTGTCAAAAGTACATGTGTGGTTTGATGACATTTTTACTCTTTCACTGAGGAAAATAATTTGGGTTTTCATGGTAACATGTTTGAGATATTGTAGCCTATTCCTTTTACGTCTCTTGCAGACACAAAATCCTCAAAAACGCTAAATGATCCCTTCGTTTATTGCAAGATTTGTTAAGAACGAACGACAATCTGTCAAGCTATTGGTGAACAAGCTCACACCAATGGCTGCAACAGTATAGACTTAACTACTTATAAAATTTGTCCGTTATTTTCTTATACCCCAGTCATGCGAAATTTCCAACAAGAAAATATATACCAATCAGTCAAAATTCTAAACTTCGTCTTATTCATCATTCATATGGGAACGGCACAAGAGCATACTCAAAATTATGCTACAGAAGAATTTTCATTGATTGTCAGATTCTGCTAGACACATTTCCAGTAAAAGATGAATTGACAGCACCTCGCTCGTACCAATTGCTGTAACATGCCTTCGTAACTTATTACGAATGTACCTCTGTAAAATGTTGGCGCACAGATACATGTTAGCGCGTACGCACATAAATATGTATAACGGTTGGTTTATAAATATATAACAACCCAACGGGAAAAATAATGCTTACGGATATATTCGGTAAGCATTTCGCGTAATGCGTGTAAGCATTACCGGACCATTACGCGTTGTTTCTTTTAAACATTGCATGTCCTAGGCTGGGAAGATTTATACAAGGGGAAACTCATGCTTTAAGCTCTATAGCTTTATGTATAAGAGCTTTTTGGAAAGTACGACATCGTATTCTCGCATTTATACGCCTCAATATGAATGAAAGCTTTGGCCGGCGGCCGATCGTATCTCTGCATGTGTGGTTTTTGCATGCTGACGCTCATTGGAAATTCCAATAGCTCATGCTCTTTGCTACTAGGGGGAATTGTCTTCATACATTTTACTTACCCGTGCGTGATGATTTGAAATGCTTCGAAATTTTCATCTTTCCGCTTTATATAGCAGGCTACCCATAACCGATGTATGCTCGCAAGTTCTTTTCCCCTTGTTTCTGCGAGTGAATTTCATTGGCCAGTCTTGGACTTATAACATATGAGCTTTCTCCCTTGCAGCATTTTCCATGCTCCAAGTCATGTTTACGAGTATATCTTATAATTGCTGAAAAATAGCTTTGGAAATCGGAAATGTGCATTACCAGCATTGTTTGATTCATGCATTACACCAGCATACATTACCGCGATTCCCGTTGGGAAAATGCAGGATTTATGTATGTATGTACAAGTCACAGCATGACTATGAAAAGATACGTCTAGCATCGTGAATATCGTACAAGCGTTCTCATAATCAAAATAGAGTGGAAGCGTACATCTGCATTGCGAATTTCGTTTAAGATTTTAATAACAAATCAAAATGGCATTTATTATGACGGTGAATGATTGGATGGGTTTTTGCGATTAGCGCCATATTATTTTACAGCGTCTTGTCAGAGTGGATAAAACGGATTTCGAAATTTCAAATGTATCAAAAATGATAATGAGCTTTTCATTATCGCTTTAACGTGACGAGCTTACGATATAAATGTCAGAATTTAATGCAGGAGTTTTTTTTTTATTTGAAAGCTTTACGAGATTTGCTGACATAAGATATGATTTGCGCAGATATATTACATGATTATATGCGAAAAAAATTTTTAAGCAACTTGAGTGATATTTGATACGGATATGGTTTTGGCCACGTTTTTCATTCGTCAATATAATATGATAAAAAAGGAAGGAGTCAATTCATTAAAAGATTGGTGCAGCGTAGAAAATTAATAACATTTACAAAATAATTAATAACATTTTTATAAAAATATATTTTTTCTCGAAAGAAAATATATTTTTTTATGTTTCGAGCTGCGTCGACATGGCGAATTTCAATTCGATTCAGGTTCATTAGTTAGATCCAACTGAACCGATTTCTTTTTTTGGTCTAATATCCTATCCGAACCGATCTCTTATTTTTTCGGTCTGCGATTTTTTTATGGAATCTAGATCGATGCCGGATTGAATCTTTTTTTAGTAAAGTTTCAGGAGGTATATGGACGCTTTATTAAGATTGCTGTCTCCAAAAATTCTTTGGTTTTATGAATGTAAAACTAATATTTTTTCCTCAAGAGATTTTAATTGAATTTGCAGATATTATTGAAGAAGTTTGCGGTAATCAAATTGATTGGTTTTTGGGTCAAAAGTATGCAATAACTTTTAGAAATGGTTGATAAAAAAAATGACCATAGTATAAAATAGTTCATGCTTTTACCTATAACAAAGTTTAGTATTTAATACATTGATTATTATAATATTATTAGATTGCTCATGAAATTACATAAAAACTCATATGGCGCAAATATGTTATGCTAGTTAAAATCTAGCATTTCTCTTAGTATTTTTAATCTTCAACACAAGTTTCACCTGAATTACTGCAATCACATATTACGACAAATAAACAAATGCCATAGCTCATGCAAAACTGTTACAAGATATCCAAGAAGTAAGCGTATCTATTATTCAATAGAAACACACACACAATTTGAGTGTATGTACTTGCCTCTCGTTTCTATTCACCTAAAGTACACATTTTATGAAAATAGGTCAGGTCAACTGACTCGGATGACAAGTCTAGATCGAATCATAAGTGTGCATAATTCTCGACAATCATACCCAACGACGATCCTCTTCCAAGCAAACGAGAAGCTGTCATCTTTTTTTAAATACATATTTCATTAACCGAAAAACAAAACATTTCAGTTATTTTCCTCTTAAAATAATAGTTCTCTCCACATAGTCAGTCGGCCGTTCAAAAAACAACGTACGCTTTCGTTCAACTGCATCTTGAATATCCAAAGCATTCCTTTCATAATTTCATATGCATGTAAGGCCTCAAACCATTGACTTAGGAATACGGATAGCACATAACCAGAAGACAGGACGACATGCATATTTCAAATACTCAATGCCCTTGTTCTGTGCATGAAAACTTCAGTACGGGTACAACGACGAAAAATTCTTTGAGTAAGTTGAAAGTCTCTAATTACAAAGTACGTAGCTCCAGGCGTCGGAGACGTTTCTGTGGAGTAGAAGTTTAAACGTCCTTTTGATGTGTAAAAAGCAATGAGATGAAGGTTTTCCATTCATAGGATCTGTTTTAAATCACTGGAGTACTCTTTTACGAGACATAATATAATACGGGTCTGTGTATTTCGAATGTATGCTTAAGATGTCTACGCCCTTGGTTTGATTTAATGGGGTCACTTGCATATGTGGTTGCCGCATAATTAAGATACTAGTTGGGTTTTATTTAATAAAGTTCCTAACAAGTGCGGAAAAAAGTACTTCACTTAGTGGATATGCATTTTGAATTTTTGAAAAAGTCATCAGTTTTAAGTGGAGCTTAATGCTTCGGAATCGATACTAGGTGCGTTTTTTTTGCGTATCGATCAATAGCAGATTAGAGTAGGCAGCATTGAAAACAACAACAATCTTGCTTCAGTTGTTGCTGTTTTCAATACTGCCTACCCTAATCTGCTATTGATCGAGACGCAAAAAAACGCACCTATTATAAAATCCATTCCACCAACCCCAAAAAAATCATCCTGCGATTTCAAATCATAGCTTCAATGTGGCGTTTCAGGTGAGCTTCCTGTCAACGTGCATTCCAAGATACTTTAATTTGTTACTTTGATTTATTTTGAGTCAGTTAGTGACGTGAATGCGTTTGGTTTCGTCCATTCTGATTCTCCACTTTTTTCTCGCCATCCTTCAAGAAGTGAGATGTGGGCCAGCAGGGTCCGGGATGTCATAACTGGCTCTAAACCAGTACATAGAATGGTGACGTTATCTGTGAAGGTAGCTGCAGCTGTTTAGTCGCATTTTGAGAGATCAAATGTGAAGAATGTCTAGAGTAAAGGTCCCAAAACAGTTCCTCAAGCTACTCCAGCATGTGCATGATATTTAGCGTTCGAATAGCTTTTGTATTTAACCTTGAATGTACGGTCGGAAGCATTCATTTGATTTCAAAGATCTATTTTTCAAGCCTTACTTTATCGAAGCCTGAGCTTCATCTCAAAAGGTTGTTAAACAATACTTTATTTATTATTTATTTATTTATTTCTTGTCTAAAATCAACAGATACAGATCCAATTAACAACTAGACAAGGAGCAACTTACCTATGTATGTAAATAAATGAATTAGAAAAGAAACTATAAATTAAAACTAAACAAAATATAAAAAGGTGGTGAAATCTAATTAAAATTCAACACAGATAAGGAATCGAAAATTCAGAAAATTAGTTCATTTCATAAGATAAAACGCATTCTCTTAACTTATTTTTAAAAGTGCGAAACGAAGGCGGAATAGGAGCAATATTCAAACAATTATGCTGCCCAGGCAAGCGTAAAAGTGGAGAGTAAAAATATACATTAGTGCGAGCAAAAGGTGCATTGAGGATAAACGAAGACCTGTTAAGACGTACAGGGTCACGAACAGAAAGCTGCGCTCTGGGGATATATGTAACAGAACCAGTAATCATTTTGAAAAGGAAACATTCATCGAAATACACTCTGCGTGAAAGGAGGGTAGGAATCTCAAGGATGGCAAGATGCATGCTATACTCACAGTAGGGAATACGGAACTTGAGGAATAGTGAGCGAATAAATCTACGTTGTACCAACTCAACAGCATCAATTAAGAAACGGTAATGAGGACACCAAATTTGACAACAATATTCGAGGACACTACGCATGAAAGAGACGTACAGACGTACACTTGAGGAAATGTCAGTAAAAGGTCTGGACCCTCTTAGAATGAGGCCACACAAGCGCGAGGCCTTGGATGTGACACGCAAAATGTGGACATCAAATTTTAATTTAGTGTCAAACACAACACCAAGGTCCATGAAATTATCAACTGGATTGAGGAAGGAGCCAAGGATAGAATAGGAAAACGTGATGTGGGATAATTTATATGTGAAGGACATCTGGAAAGATTTAGCAACATTAAGGGTAATACAATTGGCAGAGCACCAGTTACCCAGAGCAGACAGGTCATCCTGCAGCTGGAAGCAGTCATCCACTAACTTAATAACCCTAAAAACTTTCAGATCTTCAGCGTACAAGAGACATAGGGAGTTGAAGAGGGGGGAAAGATAATTTATAAAGAGGAGGAAAAGGAGATGACCAAGAATCGACCCTTGCGGAACACCACAAGTAGGATAAAAGGGGGACGAATAACAAGAGTGAAACGTTACAAAACAAGCACGATCACGAAGGTATGAGGAAGACCAGCAACGCAGCTGACCCGAAATATTGAAACCATTGAGCTTTGAGAGGAGAATTTCGTGGTTCACGGAGTCAAGAGCCTTGGCAAAGTCTGTGTATACTACATCCACTTGCTTTTGCTGGTTGATAGCGGAGGCAACAGTATTGGTGAACGAAAGTAAGTTGGAAACGTTAACCTACTCTTGACGAAACCATTTTGCTAGGAGCTAGAAGAGGTTTAATTAGAGGATTAACCCTATTGTAAACAACTCTTTCAACAAGCTTACTGAAGCAAGATAGAAGGGATATGGGACGAAAATTGGAGACGCAGGATGAATTTCTGATTTTATGGATGGGGAAAATATTTGCGGACTTCCAGGAAGAGGGAAACGTGCAGGAAGAAATACTTCGGTTAAAGAGGATAGATAAAAGAACACACAAAGACGATCACAGTGACTTTGCAAATATGTTAGGTACACCGTTGGGTCCGCAGCTGGCGCTACTATCTAGGTTAGCAAGCAAACCTTCGATCTTCAACGGGTTCGTTAAAGAGAAACAAAAACTATTAACATCAGAGGAGGGAATATTAGCGGAAAAAGGTGGATTAGGTTGAGGTTTGGCTGAAGAAAAGGAATGAGCAAACAACTCACATATTTCTTTAGGCGAGGAAGCAGACAAATCGTTTAGGTACATCAGAGAAGAGATAGAGGGAGACTTTTTAAGGGAACGGATGTAGGATCAGAAGTGCTTCTGCTGACAAGATGATATGGAGGCTTCAATGTCGGCATGATAAGCACTCATCGCATCTTTAACCATCTTTTTAGCATACGAGCGTAAATTTTTGTATCTAAGTAAATCAACCTCTAAGTCGGAGCTTCGAAATCTACGACGCGCCACGCCTTTGGTTTTAAGAGCACGTATCACGTCAACAGTTAGCCCAGGGCGGATCAACACTTCTTCAAACACGAAAAGTGGGAGTGCGACAGAAAACAATAATAGACAAGAAATCATAGAACGCATGAAGGCCATCATCAACATTTAGACCTATGAAAAACCCAAACCAGTTAACAGCATTAATAACATCTGACATGGAAGTGAATTCAGCTTTAGCAAAGTTATAACGTAGTGCAGAGATATTTTTATTCTTAGGGAATGAGGTGAAGGAAAGTTTTAATAGCCTGTTGCTGTGATGTCAATTTTCCAAGATTTTTTAAAGCAGAGTTCCTGTATAATAATATTTTGCACCTCCTTAACCAAAGTTTTATTTGGTTGTGAGTCCTGAGCATAGATATTAGATGGAAAGTTGCATGTAGCTTTCTCTGCGTCATTTTTCGCACATTATCCGATGCCAGGTTTTAGTAAAGCTTCCCTGTTGGTATTCGTAGTTTTGTTAATTTTTTTATCGTTTTCAACAGCGAATAGTCGGTATTTTCAGTGGGTGTTTTCAAAAATGATTGAATTAGTCATTCGCTGTATTTTGAAAGTGTAAGCCTGAGCTCTTTAGAAGCTTTGTTGAATCCTGCTTTAGTTTAGGGTAACATGTGCTTCTGCCAATGTCTTCATGACAGTCTTTTTTGTCTCTCTTTTAAGTAATTGTAGCACGTTGCATTGTTTTTCTTGTTAATTAAATCTTGTCTAAATTGTACTTAATTCGACTACTTTTGACGCTTCGGTAAAAATGAGTATTTTGTCAGTATTAGCTCACTAAAATTGGTTATAAATGATCAAAATACAGAAAATATCTAAACATTTAAAAATTAACCAAAAAAATCAACTAAATAAGAAGGTATGAAAAACAATCTGGATAATTCACAGAACGCCCAACGTGGGCGTCTGCTTTCATGTAAAAATATATATTTTTCATTGTATTTCATTTCTGTTTATTCGCCAACAAATAATGAAATAGCCATTGAATTCAATCAAAATCCAGAAATCAAAGCTACTGTCATCATTCCATTCAAACCACAACAAATGCATTGTGCGCGGAACATACACGCTATCGTCAATTGAAAAATCATTGCCTGGAAAATTGAAAAAGAAAATTGCATGCCAACTGAACGTTTAAATTAAGTGCTCGAAGAAGAAGAAAAAACTTATCTCGCCAGCCCTGTCAAATGAAATTCAGACTTTTTCGTTGATTTAAATTAAAAATTGAAATGCTACTCGTTGCAAATAATTGAAAAAAGTAACGAGCTTGTGCTCGTGCAACAGATGTTTACTTGGCATGCTATAAAACGTTGTTATTGTTGTCTTCAAGCAGCACTGTTTGCACATAAAAACATGTAGGAAGCAAGCAGCTATGTCACGAAAACTTGAAATGCAACAGCTGCTTATGAAATGGATTGATGATTGTTTGCCATTAAAGTCCTTAAGACAGTAGCAGTTCCGGCAACGTGTGGGAGTGATGCGCATTGTAAATTTTGATGCTCGCTTTTATGACTTGATGCTTTCATGTCATAGCGTGGGGTGAAAACATGTCACATGCATACGTATCTTCGAACATGAAATAACGGAAATGGAAAACCACCCGTGAAGTTCATGTAAGAAATATCGTATGCAGAGGTAAATAGAAGAGTTCGCTGAGAGAAAATTGATTTTTTTTAATGATATCCTTATAAAAGAAAGATATTTCAACATCATGAATTTTTATTAAATTGAATATTTTTTCTTACTACGGCATTTTGCAAATACATTGTTTTTCATTGTTGTGAATGAAATTCAAGAATTTCGTCCGTTTTTCAACTTTGTACTATGCTTTCTATTGCAGACTTAAAATCAAATAGTTGAAGGAAAAAATCATGTTCCTGTCCGTGCCTGGTGTCTTAGCATGTCAATCTAACAAGAGGACGAAACTTTAAAGCACTCTTAAAACATTGGGAGAAAGTTTGCGTGTCTTCTTTCATTCGAAACTTTTTCAAGTGCAACGTGACGAAAAAATGAAGGATGAGAACGACACTGTGATCATCATCATCATCACATTATCGTACTTCGTATTTCGTTTTATGATTGAAGTTGTGAAAACTTTTTGAACATGAACTGAGTGTGCTACCAAGTGCAACTAGCAGCTCAAAAGAAAATGTATTATATAGTGTGCGTTCTAGGTATTGTATTGTCTTTTGCCATGATTTCCGTTTGGCTGGAGCAATTGTCAAGAGAAGCGACGACATGAAAACGTATTTAAATTTTGTATTGTACATATTAAGTGGATCAAATGAGTTCCTTTCAAGAAATGAATATAAAAAGAGAGTGAAAAGATTTTAAAGTTCCATCTAAATTGTGTTAAAATTTTATGCATTTTAACAATTACAACAATCACTGAAAAATTGATGGTATGAGCTGAAAACATTGTTGCGAAGGCAAATAGCTTTAATACTCATGCTAAAGGATTGTTTGTTAAGGAGCATATTAGACACGTTTTTTTTTTCAAATCTATAAAGTTTTAAATGGGTTAATTGCATTGGAAACAGCATTAAAACTCTGGGTACCTAAAACACTGAAGTAGAAGCTTATGGGCTCACAATGGGAACACCCTGCCGAAACAGCGTTAGACGTCATGATAATGCTTAACAAAAGTGCCTGATAAAAAAAAATTACTCTGAAGTTAGCAACTTACGTGAAAGCAGCAACCTACCTAGGGCTTTTCCGATTTCACATCTTCGTTCTCACTTTCAGCTTGCTATTATAGATTGTGACGTCAGCAGAGTAGCTGAGCTATTCTAACAGTTTGATATAGACCTAGACGAGGTGCCTGAAATCGTTGGCTTTTCTTTGTAACATTGCCTCAAAACACCATCAAGCCAATGAAAAGTCAAATTAAAACGTGACTTCGTGAACTGTTATACAGGAGAGTAATGCCAAGACGTCGGTAACTGAATTCGGACAAGCTCAACCTGGTCTGACGTTACATTCTGTTATAACAAGCTGAAGACGTTTGCAAAAACGTCAATATAACAAAAAAATATCGCTGCGGATCATGTTAAAAATAAAAAGTGCCATAATGGCCCAGTCATTTTAGCATAATAAAGGGGTGAACCTCGGAATGGGAGATAATAAGCTGAATTTTTATATATACCTTCATTTTGAGGTCCTCAAAGTTGCCTCAAAAGTCTCATATAATCTCGTGTCTGCGTCGAAAGTTATTCAAGGTCAAAAGTGAGAAAAAAACAGTTTTTTGCGATTATCTTGGTTTCTATTGCTCCAATGATGTTAACACATCGGATCGAAATTGTAGAAAATAAAATTTCCGACAGATTTTATTTCAAGCATTTTTTCATGCGCTCAACCGTTTTTCCGATAGAGGGCGATAAGCGCGCAGCACTCAGCCATATGTACTGTAATGCAAGGTCAACCGTGAATACCTGTGAATGCTACCTTCAGTTTTGAATTATTTGTATTATTTTCAGGTTTTTTCTCACTTTTGACCTTGAATAACTTTCGACGCAGACACGAGAGTTTATGAGACTTTTGAGGCAACTTTGAGGATCCCAAAATGAAGGTATATACAAAAATTCAGCTTATTATCTCTCATTCCGAGGTTGCTAAAATGACTGGGCTATAAACAAAAAGGATTGAACTGATTATCAAAATCACCATTGAAATTGTTGAAAATAAAAACATTTCTATAGACAGGAGGCTACACTTCACTATATACGACGATTTTCGTAAAATGTTCAAGTCATTAGTAATGAAAAAGTTCTTGTTTTTATTATCCAGAGAAACGCAAAACCAGCAAAAACTATTTTTTCTCCTATTTTTTAACATTAACTTTCTTAGTATTTATTATCCCATGCAAAGAGCTGAAAGAAACACTAAACAGGGAACACAATGTACAGGCCTTACAATGGTAAACCCTAATGTATAATTTCTGCCAAACAAGATTTGGTTTAAATTGTAGAATTAGGCAGAATTAAACCAATAACTTAATTAGGATTACCACTCAAAGTCTAAATTCAAACCAGCGAAATGTATAAATTTTCATTTTTATGGCCACGAATCTAGTTGTTGCAGCCTGCCACCCAAATGCTAAATTTTTGGTAGACGTCATAGCCACTCTGACTGCATTGAGACTCACGATGACGAGAATATTTGTCCGAAAGGCCAAAAATGGCATATGGCTAACGACAAATCTTTTGCAAAATACATGTAAATACGAAACAAATTATCACGAAATTGAATTCAGTGTTATATGCCTTCCCTCCCTTCACAATAAATAAATTTCACAAGGTCGGCAAATGGCAGCCACAATTCACACGAATGTTTTGAAAACATCCGCTTGAATATGTCCAAACAAAATATTTTCGAAACGTTCGCGCGATGTCTCATTTTGACTCTGCGACACATTCACGCGAAGCTCATGCATTGTGAGCATAGATTACTTCATCTGAAACAATGAGCGAAACACACCGATAACGAAACACAGGCTCGAATCTCGTTTCAAACGAGTTTCATACCGGATTTGAGTATCTATTCGAATTCACGAAACTCCTACTGGAATCAGATTCGATCATTAATCTTCAAAAAAATGTCCATACAAGCCAGCCAAAAGCTTCATTTCACGCAGCTCTATCATGAGTTAAAAACATCCCAAGCAGAATTTCCATATTGTCAGCTGTGATGTTGACAGCCATAACACACTAATCTTCAATCTACTCTTCGAAATATCATCAAATCTTGAAATAATCAAGATTTTACGGTCTGGCCGAGCAGAATCTAGAAGTCGAGCTAAAAATATTAAACAAATGATGCAGGCTGTGGATAAAGTCAGGCTCTGCTAACTTGTTTTTAGAAGAAATTTTGTTTAAGTAAGATATTTAAATTTACTTACAGGAACAAGAAATGGCCTCCAATGAAAGATACAAAGACGAAAATTTAAAAGTGGGCTTTCCTTTCAAAGCTAGTAGAGGAAGAAATTGTCAAAAAGGGAAAATAAGGGAAACATTAATATCGAGTGTTTTTCGAATTCAGGCTGCATTTAATGGAAGATTCGAATGCGTCTAAAATAAAATAGGACATACTCAGTGGGGATCTGAATTTGTATACAAACATGCCAGTTTCCGAAGTACCCAATTCGCAAGGAAATGGAAGTCCTGCTAATCGACTAAAAATGGGAGACTAATTTGCACAGCCCAGCAGATTCCTGGAAAACGGCTACATGTGCTTAAGAAGAGGGTGGCTTTCTGTAGACTATACTTTTTGTTAGAGCATAGCATTGGTTAGATTAGGTAGAACTGGCAGGCAAAAGGCCACTCATAGGCTTACTGGTACATAGTGACAAATGGACCTCGAGAAAGAAAGTTTTTCACGAACTGAAGGATGTCCTTCAGCTTTTGCTCTGCCACGTGCGAGAGATCCACCTCCCAGGGCTCACCGAAGGATCGCAATCTGGTTTTCCCCAGTGCCCGGCAGTGACACAGGAGATGCTGGATTGTTTCTGAGACCCCCGACTCTTGACACATCCTACAGGTGTCGCTGGTTAGGAGTCAGATTTTCATAGCATGCGCTGCTACGAGACAATGGCCAGTAATGATACCAACCAGTCGTTTGCAGTCAGTCCGCGTTAACTCGAGGAGGTATCTAGTCGATATGAGATTGTATGACCCCCACATAATTTTGGTTACCTAGCAGGTCTGAGTTGCACCCTATCTGCACGTCGCACCCTGCAACGGAGCATAGCCTAAATTTTTAAAATATTATTGCATGGTTTCATATTAGAGTGCATTAAGCATTTTTTTGCATTTTGATTTGTGAGTACTTGTTTTGCGTGATGTTCTTCTACGCTGATAAGTATGAGTTTTAGATTTAAGGAAAGTGAATGTATTTAGCCCTTGACTTGTGGTAAGGAAAGATGTGGCAAAAAATTTGTTTTTAAAATAAATATGAATAGGATATGTGATAGTTCTTGCGATCAAGGACTGTGTTAGGGAATCTTTGCCATATACTATGTTATATATTTCTTACCTGACTCATTTTATATCAAATACTAATACACAATGTCTGCTTCGTATAACATTGCGATTTCTTTTCGCATAACAGCAATGGGATTCTCGTGCAGAGACGTTTATGGGCTACCCCTAGTTAATGACCAAATATAAATTTAAAGATGATTTGAAGGAGCTGTTGCATTTCAATTCTACCAGAGTAGAATATTTTTTTAAAGATAATAGTATATGTAATTGGAATGTTTTTTTCTTTAAATTTTCTGGTATTTTGTAGTGATGGTTTATTATTTAACACTTTTTGACATTTATTTCTGATTATTTGACATGAAGAGAGATGGAACTCTTCTGATGTAGCCAGGCATATGAAGATCATCCTCGCACAACTCAACCATAGGTCTTTCTCCTCCTCCTCAACAAGAGTAGGAAGATTAGTAAAACCATGGCAGGTATAATACCTAGAAGGACATACAGTGAGACAAAATTGTTGGCACAATTAAAACTTTCAAGTAAAATTAGATTTTAGAGAAAATACAAAGAATATATTGATTATTTTTTTTTAACAAAAGTGTTCTTTCATATGCTCTGTATGAAGTAATATCAAAAACTTCTGCAGAAATATACACATAAACAAGAATTCTGAGAAAAATCCAGCTCATATCACGTTTTTGATGGAAAAAATTATTGCCTAAGTAATCCTTTAACGGGCGTATCAGCCTTTAGTTGTCTGTCTAGTCAGCTTGAACTGAAGAAATGATTATTTATTATTTATTATTAGCTTCATTTGGTTGCTTGATTTTCTTATAAAATTCAACTATGGACTGTAAATAAAACGACACGAGTGAAACTGAAAGAAAAATTATTTTTAATTTGCATAAACTAAATAAATCTTACGCGGAAATCGGGGAAATTATGGGAAAAAGTCGGTTTACTACTTGCAGTATCGGAAAAAATCGTGCACATAGTAGAAGGCCGTAGAAGCTAACTGCAAGAGACATAGCTACAATTATAAGAAACGTAAAACAATCCTAAAACCATTTCATCGGAGGTTGCAGCGCAAGTAAAACAAGAATCAAATAAAGACATTCTATCAGAACCCGTTGCGAAGAACCTTACATCGTGCAGGATAGAGAGCGAGAAAACCACACAAAACATACTGCTTATGACATGCGATAATTGCTCCTTTACAACATTCCCCACATCTTTCCCACTCCCCCACAATTACGCGGCCTTAATCCGATCGAACACTTGTAGGAAGATTTGGAATGATGTAAATACGAAAACATCACCCGGTAGCTCTGCTCGCTAAGGCGTCAGGCCGAAAAGCGGCGTGCTACGGGGCCTGCGGGTTCGAATCCCGATAATGCCATGGCTGTAAGTGTGAATGCGTGTGATTGTCCATAAGGGTGGCAACTGGGCCCAAACTGGTGGCCTAATGCTGGCCGCGTTCCCGGCAGCCCTCTTCACTAACCTAACCTAACCTAAACTCAAGGGAATCATTTCAGACGAACGCATAAAATCGGACCAGAAGTAACAAAAAAGATGATATTATCTATTCCAAATAAATTTAACGTAACAATGAAAAGAAAAAGTTTACCAACGAAACATTATAAGTGGATTTACTATATATATTTGACATACATTTAACATGTACCAATAATTATGTCCATTCAAAAACGTGATCTGAGCTGGATGTTTTTGATAATTTTTATTTATGTTTACATTTTGATCGTTTTATTGTCCATTCTGCATTTCCTTCGCGGATGCTAACGAATGCGCGTACTAGATACAAATATTTCGGAGATGTTGCTTGCAGTCAGAGAATTTCCTATTATTCCCTGTCAGTGATCCAGGACCTCATAAATAGATTCGGTAAACTCTGGTAGACTGGAGTTATGAGTAGAGCAAAAGTTTTTATTGTAATACAACTTTTCATTTGGAAGACAAATCGATTTTAATTTCTTGACTGAAATTGTTATATAAACTCAAGTAATATGTATGTCACTGGTCAGCAGTTCAATTTCAAATATCGGTGGCTACTTGCAATTATATACAGACCTTCTTAAAGTTAACTTTCTAAAATCGTTTTTTTAAAAGATTATTTTCAGCTTATGAATCCTCGGTGTGATTTTATTTATTATTGGTTGATTAATTTATTATTGATAAATTCAATAAAAAAAATACTTAAAATATATTATCAATTATGTCGCAAAAAATGCATAAAAGATGCTTCAGTCTTTATAAGATAAAACTAATAAAATAGTATTTTCTTTTTCGCTTGAGTCAGTAGATTTGAAATTTAATTTAATCTACGAATATTAACCGAATACTATACATCAGCTGGTGTTGTACTCCAAATAAAAACCATATTGCTAAAAACAAATTTTTAAATAATTGCATTTTTTTACGTCTGTGAATACCTTCACTTTCAGATAAATGAATTAATCTTATTGACTTTTTTTCGGCAATTTATAAAGTATTCATCTACATTAAGTATACATACAATCGCATAGCACAATACTTCTTGTATAACTTTGCTACTAAATAAATAGTTTACTGCGATGAATTCCGTTTTAATTATTTTCAATTATCATCAAGTCTACCAGACAATCTTGGTTTCCATTTGGACAAATTGAATTAACTACGAGCTATCATAGTATTTGGGTATCTATCTAACTTCGGTTTTCTTGGTCTCTTTAATCGTTCGTTAGGCTTAAGTGACGTGAATATTCTTCTTGTGATGTAGTAGAATTCATTAAGTTAGATCGATGGAAACGGAGAAAGACCTTCTGTTGAAATAATTGGTGAAAACTTTTACTTCCTTCGCATTGAATTGTTTGTGACGCTTTTGTCTTAAATTATTCTTCATTATTGCGAAGAGAATGAATTTGTTTGAGTTTATCAGTTTGCGAGTTATTTTTTGGGTTATTGTTTGTTCTGCATGATGATGATTAAAATGAGGAGAAGGGAGTTTGAATGTTTGTCGAATTATTCGAATAAATTTGCAAATAAACTATTTTGGATGATAAGTATTTTAAGAAATGTTTTATTCGTTATTTTTCTGAATTCTGATATTAAAGCAGATATATATTTAACCCCATCACCAAGCCTTACTACTTTAGCTACAAGATATTTACATCAAGTCCTTAACTATATTTGATGACAATGTAAGGTGCAATATTGCCAAGACCGCTTAAAACCTATATTTAGAAAGACTACAGTTCAAAATACATCTTTTAGATGGTGAGATATTTATTTTGATAAAGCGTTTAGGTATCGATATTAAACTTGCTGATTGATATTGTGGATACACAAACACATACACTTATTTCACTGACATTCTACTACTCACTACACTACATTCCAGTATTCATCAGACATCAAAATTTTAACAACAAATAGACTAAGCTAAAAAATGAAGTTTGTGAAAACTAATTTTTGAATTGTCAATTGAAAGATGATTGTGATACGTAAAAAAATGTTGCTAAAAATTTAAAAACGGTATTCTGAATTGAAATATAAAGACTGTTTTTATTCAAAAATACCTGGAATCCGGAAGCAATTAATTAATTTTAATTAAAATACATAATTGATTCTGATTTTAGAAATTAAATTACTAAAATTGGTGACCCCGATCAACACGTCTTCTGGTTTGCGAGCTGAAGAAGCAGGATCCTAAAACGAAACGAACGAGGCTGGATGAATATACAAACTGCCTGATATTACTCATATGTGGTTGAGCCAGTCGTCTTGTTTCACTATATGTTTACGCAACGCGACTATTCAATTTCGAGGCGGATATCTAATTGTTGAAATATAGTTTTCAAAGACCTGTCGCGTTAACTGAAGAAACTCCCAACGGGAGTATCGAAGCGAAATACGCTTCTCATATTGAAGGTCTTCAGCAGCAGCAACAAGCTCAACAGCAAACGCAACATCTAAACAACAAGGTTTATCTTCGTGTTTGGTGAGAAATCTGGTGCCAAAAACAAGTGCAATGCAAAATTGTTGCGGAGCACCTGACAAATGAATAGCTGAGTGAAAATTCGAACGAAGTGAAATTCGCAGCGAAATAATCTGGAACCACGATAGTTGCTTACATCGTGGAAATACAAGAAATACGACAATACTGTCACGTCCGACACCAGCGACCACAATTCAAGCAGCAACAATTACAACAAAAAGTATTATGCCGATCAACCAACAACCACAGCCTCAAACCCATCAAGAGAACACATCCACCAGTAAAAAACAGTGGTGCTCCAGACAAGTTAAACGATCTAATTATATTTAATGTTGAATACAACAAAAAAAGTGATTAAAACAAACGAACTGATGATGAGAAGCTGTGTCACAAGACATCATCATCTTAGCATGCTCGTGGCAGTCTTTTTGACTTCCTCACGTAATCCAGCCTTGTTGTGGTCGTCGGAGCTCATTGAATTGAAGCTTTGTCGAAAGGTCGATTCGATTGCATAAATGAGCAAAACGTTTGCTAGTGCTCGGTATATTCACACCGTCAGTAATTAAGTGAACTAGCTTGTGAGTGGTTAATCACATCAGCAAAAATCACAAGCTATAAATTTGTGAACTACATCGGAATTTCTGCCTTCAACTTAAACCCATTATTTTAAATTTAAAAATTAAAATTTATTTATAAATAAACACCACCTCTCAAATATATATATATATATATATATATATATATATATATATATATATATATATATATATATATATATATATATAAATATATATATATATATATATATATATATATATAAATATATATACATATATATATATATATATATATATATATATATATATATACACATTTTTCAACCACCCTACTCTTCTGCCACGTTTCGGTTCTGTTCGTTCGTCGCGTATTACTATTAGAATGTCGTTAGACAAAAAAGGATGCGGTTCCCTCATGCGCGTCATCCAGTCCCGAAATTAACACCACGTCCGTCAAACCCCCGCGTTCTGGCAAGCAGAAACAACTTTGTGGTTCTCTCAATTGGAGAGCCAATTCGCGAATGCACACATTAAGTGCTCAATAACAAAGTACCACTATGTGATTTCGTCGCTGGGTCCTGAACAGCTTAAGGTGGTCAGGGACGTGTTTGCGAGCCCGGACCCCGAAGCACCATACGAGATCCTCAAGAAGGCGCTTATATCGCGGCTTTCAGCCAGCGATTCGGCAATACTTAAACACCTCTTGGGGAATCTCTCGTTAGGTGACAGACAGCCTTTCCAATTGCTTCGTGATATGAAACAGGTAGAAGGCTCCGCCGTTGGAGACGACCTGTTAAGGACCATCTGGCTGCAGCTACTTCCGGAGCAAACTTAGGCTATTTTAACCTACTCTCCGGAAGCCAACCTGGACAAGTTGGCGGAAACGTCAGACAAAATAGCTGAATTTTTTTGTCCAGCCACAAGTGAACTCAGTCGCCGTTTCTTCCCAGCAGTCAGAGGTGACCGCTTTAACAAAACAGGCCGCTGTTCTAACAAAACTCGTTCATCAACAGCTACGGTTGCGTTCGAGGTCCCATGGGAGATCTCACTCGCAGCCGCGTCGCCAAAGCCAGTCACGAGGAGCTGGTGTTTGCTGGTATCACAACAAATATGGTCAAATGCGTCTCTCCATGCGCCTACAAGGTAGTTAGAGCACAATGTCAAACAATTTATTATATTCTACAAAATCATGTCCAATTTCAGTAAAGAACCCTATTTGGTGAGAAATTCAGTGGCATAAAATCACGGATAAAACACATTAAACAAACAACAAAACCCACAAAAAAAATCATAAAATTTCTCCCTCATTTCTAATGACTACTAACAATATTTTCATCTAACTACAAGCTAATCAACTCGATGCGACTTAAATATTAATCTAAGATTAGCAGGCAAATTTATTCTCAACAGAAAAGCTCTTTAACACTCTGTTTCTTTAAATCTGAAATGAATTTTTATTCACGATAGGAGTCCTAATAAAAACTTACCTGGAATTAAAAACAAAATCAGCCAGTTAGTAAAACAAGATATTCGCAACGCTTTTCTTTTGTAAATATTCTTAAAGTATCACGATAAAAGTTTACAAAAAGAGTTTCCCAACTTGAAATCCCTAGATTAAGCACCTTGAATAAATCATCCAGCGGCAGAATTTCCGCGCTTTGACTCTTTAAAAGACAGCACTCGGGAAAAAAATTTTAACGTACTTTCTTCTTGTTTTATATTTGTTTGCACACCAGTTTTCGCAAACTGCGAAAAACTCAACGAAACTTTTTTTTAACGATAGCTTATGGCCTGTGGGCAAAAGAAAGTGGAAAATAATTTCGGTTAGATGGTTAAACTTTGACTTAAGTGATTTGTGTGTGCCATGAAAGTAAGCCCTAGACGATGCGCTCAAAAAAGCCACTTGAAGGACATGTAATGTAAAGGAAAAATTACAATACTTAACTGTAAACTAACGTAGATATTTTTGTTGGGTACTTTGTCCTTCAAAACTTTTAATTGAGTCAGTTTGGTGATTTCAGATTCTGATGTGATAAATTTTAATGAAACTGAGGAACATCTAAGCAACGTTGCTCGAATGTTAAAATTATTTTCTTTGACAAGGAAGAAACACTAAAGACTTTTCATAGTTTTTTTCATTTCATAAATCTATTTTGATTCTTCCATTTTCATTCAGAATAAAAGTTACAAACATTTAAGTCAAACTCCCATTCAAATTAAGTTTCACTTCATTTCGATACATAATACAATTTCCTAAACTACCTCACAATTAACTCATTTCTCTGTTTCAGTTCACATTTCAACCAGAAAGTTTCCATAGCAACTGGCGCCCAACCACTAGTATCTAATAAGATCCTTGAAAGCAAATAACGTTTGAAACCGAATCTAAATGAGTCTGGAATTAATAAAGGCAATGAGAAGCTTTCCTTGTTATTTGATTCCGCGTGGTTTCTACTTGCTTTGAAGACTATGAACAAGGCAACAGAAGACAATGAATTTCATCGTGGCGACTACAGATTTATGATTATACATTTATATCAGAATTATTCAAGACTGTGACCATGATAGCAATAAAATAAAAACGAAATGAAATGAAATGAAATAAATGACTGCGAGAATCGGGTGAGCTACTTTTGTTGAAATTGTCCTTTGCGGCAAGTCTGATGTTTCATGGCATTGCTATCGAATAGGATGAAACATTTACTAACATGGGCTATAAACTGTTTGTCAGAGAAATTGATCTTTATGGCATTTTGTTAATGGTTTAGTTATTTAGAATTCATGTCATTTAGTATAACTTTTTTACTGCTGTTGTAGTTTGACTAGCTGTAATTGTTTTGATTTTTGTTAAAATTTTAGTAGTTATCTGATCGTGGTCAAACAACAAAGATATTTTATAGCACATTCGTAAGCTTCACTACGCAACTAATATGACTTTCAAAATCGAATCGAAATGGTTTGTCTTCTTTTTGTTGAAGTATCCATACCTGCAAAGCGAACGCAGTAAGCGTTATATTTTTGTTCAGAATTGTCATACATTTACTATCAGTCTAAATAAAACTGCTCGAAACATTCGGACGTGTTTTGTTAATTTTCCAATAAGCAAAACTTAACACTTTTAACGTCTGTATGCATATGAGTGTTACTACCACTTTTGCTGGGCAGGAAGTAGATTTATTTTAATAATCTGTTTAAAGTTTCACTTATTTAAACATTTTCTTTTATTCCTAAATTTTAGACATTACCATGGATAGTTATGTTGAAATAAACCTCTATCATATAAGAACAGAACAGTAGAATAGCTGTGTCAATTTAATTGGCTCAAGTGCCAGTTCTGAAGCTACAGCAGCCACTTTAACGGAAACCCTTCAAAACATCCAGTCTTCCGGAAATGTATCACTTTCCGAGAAAAATGCATACGACTGAGAAACCTGATGTTTTGTTTACACATTTACTCTAAAAATTTCAAAAATGTTCATTCTACAAAACTAGTAGCCCTTTAACAAACTACTAAATTTTTGAGCGCCCGAAATTTATGTTTGCAAGAACTGGGTCATAAGATCAAACATTGAATCCTTACAAAATTCACATGAATTCAAATTGATTTCTAAGTTCAGCAGAGCTAGTATACTTTTGAGTGCAAAATTAGGATAGAGTTAAAAGCAGTGGTGATTATTCGTCATTTTTATACTAAGAAATGCTATCATCACATTTTTATATCATAAATGCCTTAAAATGAAAATAAGCGACAAATGTTTCAACAGACTCATAGAAATTTTTGCTAGGAGTATCCTTAAAAATTCCCCTTTGACTTCTTAAGATTTTCATCCATTGAAATCAAACGAAATTCACAAGGTAGTTTGAGCAAATTTGATTTAACAAATCTCGTAGATATGTAGTTGCGGTAACAGCTAAGGATTGGTATCAACTTTCGATAATTTTAACATTCAAAACATTCTATGCAGGAAACAAGCAACAAATAATTCAATTAACAAAATATTCAAATTTTCGCCAGTAACAGCTTCAAAATCTTTACACTCATTATTACTTCCGGTGGAGTCATCACATAAAAACGAAATCGACAGATTAGGTTAGTCTTTTTGTCGAGCAAGTCTGATAGGTTTTTGGTCGTTTCGCTAGCGAAACGCTGACGAAGTCAACAGGTAAGTTCCAACATAATAGATAATTGACTTTTGGCAGCGAACACGATTTGGCCACTTTTGTTTTGGAGAATCCTGGCATTAAAAAATGAAAGTTTGATAGTAGCATGTCGTGGGTACCTTGCACGCTCAATTTTAGCGCATGCACGCACGCGACTACTCTACACTCAGAAAAAAATCGTTGTATAAATAAAAAAACTCTAGCGCACCTGAACCGCTAGAAAACTAATTTTCGAAGAAATTGTCTTTGAGTGACAAAAAAATGTGGAAAGACGTAAGACACTTTTTTGTACAACCATTCCTTATCCCAAGCAACAAAACTCAACTATAACACAAATGATGAAAATGTTCAGTGCTGGCAACACTTTCCCAATGAAGCAGCAATAAGTTTACCTAAACAAGCTCATACTTAAATCAACTTATCCTTTAAATCTCGTTCTCATCGGAGGATTTCATCGAAAGTTTTAGCGGTTAAACGTTGTTTGAGGCTGCCATCCGAAAAATGCTCAAAACTCGGAAAATTTAAAAATTGGTTTCTGATTTTTATCGCAAATGCTTTGCATACGAGAGCGTAATTTGAAGCATCTGTTGGTGCAATATTTACGAAAATGGCTAATGCTGGTTAGCCTGTGTCAGCAGCAAAACAAAAAATATACCAAATCTGCTTCACGTTAAGTTAAACCCACCAGTAAATTTCGACCAAGACCAGTAAATTTCGTTTCGATTGAATCACTGCGCTGGAAGGTATACGGTTGAAAAGAATTTAAGGGTTACCACCCTCAAAACTTTTCAAATTTTTAAAACGTTAATATTTGTTGTTAATTTTCATTGCAGGATCATTCTCAATTGCAAATCTAATGACATAATCGCTCAGTAAAGAAATTCCACAAAATTACAAAAAATTTCATAGCTGGCAGCCCTTTCATAATTTTTGTACAAAATTCCTACGACATTTACTTCACATTAAGGTCCATTTACTGCATGAACTTCGTTTTGATTTCTACACTGGACCGGAAGTTATAGGGAAAAAAGCTTTATTTTGCTGAGCAAATTTGCAAGATTTATGAGACAAAAATCACCACAGCTGCCAGTTCCATACTAATTTTTCAACCAAATTTTCACCAAATGTTACATAAACTAACATCCAAGTACTGTGTAAATTTCGTTAAAATCTGACGGCTGAATCGGAAGTTATAGGCCAAAAAGATGTTTTTTTTCTCAGTTATTTTTCAAGATGGTACCACTGCCACAGGGTTGCCCGCATTTCAAAATCACTTCTATCAGACTTGGTCGTAGCTAATACAAACATGTCCTGTAAATTTCATTATGATCGGATTATCCGGTCGTCAGTTCTCGTGAACAGAACTTTCGAGTGCTGAAAATAGAGGTAATTTGGTGATGGGTTGCCGTTCTTGTGCAAATCGGAATTTTGAAAATTTTATCTTGAGATGAAGGACAAAAGATAAAATTTATCAAAAATTTGAAACTTTTGTCAAAAATCAAAAAAATTTCAGGAAGGTCGATGATTTGAAGGATTTTTGCTCAGGAGCCTGCTGTAGCTACAGAGTTGCCCGCACAGTCTTGAAAGTCAATGTGTGTAAAATTTTAGTCTATATCAATACGCTCTGAAAATTTTACGATGATTCATTGTTTTTCTTAGAAGTTATGACAAATCAAAATTTGAAAAAAAATCCTTGCCTACTTTTAGGCACCCTGCACCCACACACGGCTCAAAATTTCCAATTCTTTATCATAGACAAGCTTAGAACATAATTAGTTTTCATTTCCAATACTTTTTTTTAACAAAAATTTACACTGCTTGGAAATATAGGAGTTCCTCAAAATTCACTAAAACGCTCGCCGCCGCCAAAAGGTTTGAGATATCTGAATTTGAGAAAATCATGAACCTATCTATTATATACATCTACGTTCTCCGAAAATTTCAGCTCAATCGGACCGGCCACTCCAGAGATTTTCTCCCTTAATCATTTTGCTGATATATATATATATATATATATATATATATATATATATATATATATATATATATATATATATATATATATATATATATATATATATATATATATATATATATATATATATATATAAAGAAATATGAATTTTCGGCGAAACGAGTTTAATACTATTGTTCTTCGAACATTAGTAAAAATAGATATGAATCAAATATTTTCAAATATGATTTGGCGTCATATACGTTTCTTTTTAATTCAAATAATCTGCCTTCATTTCAATAACGCTGTATCAAAGTGGTCTTGTTTAGCTCAAAATGTTTTGTTTTACATTCAATGATGAAAATTATGATTTCAAAATAACATTTGTATAATAAAGTGGAATCATTTTTATTGAATGTGGGGGGGGGCTTGTTTAATTCAAATAAGATTCGTTTTTTATTTAAAAGTGTTTCAACTTTTGATTTAAATTTGATTCTATTAAATTTTACGTGGTGAAATTTTTCAGAGTGCAGTAACTCTACTACTCTAATAAAGGTCGCTGGATGGCGAGACTGATAGGTTTTCTGGACCGACGGGTCAGCCGTGGCCACAGAGAGAAAAAAATTTACCTGTGCCAATTCTTAACGGGGCATGGCCTATCAGAATAGCTAAATTGCGTACACCGTACTGTTGGTACTTTATGGATAAGTGTGTTGATGCTTAGCACACATTCTTTGCATGTAGTCGATTCGCAAGTCGTTCAGGAGCAGCCTCGAATCGTCGATTGGCTTGATCACGCCAGAATCGATTGTTAAAATGATGTTGTGCAACAAAGATAATTCCTAAGCTTTAGTGACGAAAACATGTTGGGAAACGCACAACGGATTATTCTAACGGAACCTGGAATGTACGCTCCCTGAACAAACCGGGGACCGAGAAGGCCCTCCTTCATCAGGTTCAACAATATGAACTGAGCATCACTGCAATCCAGGAAACAAAATGGCTAGTAAAATGAAAAGTCGAACTCGTTTCCTTTATTTCTACCAATTTATTTTTCAAAAATCCGTATACCAGTATTTCGGCTATCACTTATAGCCTTCTTCAGCGATGTTTCTTCGACTGAGGAAAATAGTCCCTAATCGTCCTATTTGTAGATAAACTTTTAAGTCTCCTTAAGCGTTTTCTTTCCGTCTGGGTATTTCCCCCATCGTCGGTAGGTGGGCCGCTAATTAAATCCTCATTAGCAGCCTCATTAACTGTTTCGTTAATCCTTCTTTCCTGGCTCGTGGGTGAGATGTTAATTATCGTGTTATTATGATCTCCGGTTGCCCTTGCGGTACTTCTTCTAATTAATTTGAACAGTGGGGAATATCCGTTTCCCAAATCCCTGTTAAGGAGACACTCCCGTGGAGCCTTGAATATCTCCAAACTTTCCGCTACTTAGGTCATCTGATGATGATGATTTGATCGTGAAGATGGTGATATCAAAAAAAAATATCAAAAAACTATCCTTTATGTTACTAATTGACTTGAACATTTATATCAATTTTTAATGGATCTAACAATACTATTCATAATTTTTTGCTGATTTTTACAGGCATCTGAGGCATTTATAACGCATAGTTCAATTACGAAAGGAATTAATGAGCTTTTGAAACATTCAATATTTTTACTAAGGACGGCTTTTTACGAAGTAATAATAAACTTCCATCAAAACTTTAACTCATCGCTTTCATCTCAAAAGCCCGAGTGTTAATAAAAAGTTAAATTTGATGGCCTCCATCTTATACAGCCACTCACCACTCCAAGCGGCTTAAGTATATGGATGACGTCAAACTAGTTGATAAAAATATATGAATTTTAAATTGAACTCTCCTTAAGAGCCACACAAATTGAAATTTCACTCCCTCTGCCAAGAAAGAAAAACCTGCTGCCGGTTTCTTGTCGGCATAATAATAATGTCGTGTCCTGCTCCAACATCCTCTACTCTTCTCCATGCCTTAAATAATTTAGGCTACGATCCAAATACATGTATTTTCTAGTCTTCATGACCACACTCCAAAATCTCTCACATGATATTTTGATATTCTTTCAACTTACACTACTGCTTATATGTAAACTTCTGTCAAGTAGGCGGAAAAAAACCTAAAAGTGCTGTAAATACAACGTCAACGTAGACATTACACATCTTTGTTAATTTCAAACAAGCATATGAAAGCATCGACCGAAGCGCACTATATAACATCATGCTGCAATTTGCTATACCGGCCAAATTAGTGAGGCTCATAAAGTTGATGATGACCAACTCCATCTCGCAGGTCCGGATCCAGAACAAATTCACAAATCCTTTCGAAACTATTATTGGCCTGAAGCAGGTCGATGGAATAGCGCCGATGCTTTTTAACCTGGCACTTGAGTTCACTATTCGGGCAATGATCTGAACACTACTGGCACGCTACTCTTTAAGTCGACACAATTGGTAGCATACGCGGATGACATTAGCATTATGGCTCGAAAACTGACCGATGCAGAAGAACTTCAGCTTAAACTTGACACCGCAGTAAAGGAAGTTGGACTACGAATCGACGTGGATATAACGAAAGCTATGATGTAATCTAGGACAAGGACGCCCGTGCACTCGACCATTAACTTAGGGGACTTACGCTCAAATTCATGAACAACTTTATTTATCTTGGTTAACCTATCGAAAGACGCCAACGAAACTGACGAAATCAATCGACGGATACAACTAGGAAATAAAGAAAGACAAATCTCAGCGTTTTTAAAACCATACTGACCCAAGCTTCCGAAAATATGATTGACACATTCAAATGGAAAGTTCTATGGCGTATTTTCGGGGTTCTTCGTCACTGATATGGATGGCGTATCCACTAAAATGAGCTGGAAGCCTCCAAAATCATCAAATTACAACGTCTATAATACACAGTGCATGATGATCACATGCCGAAACGAGTTATGAATGAAAGACGAGTCGACGGAGCGAAACTACGAGGAAGACCGAGAGCTCATAGGGAGAGCTCAGTATATGCGAAAGCCGAGCAACTACTGGGATTCCAAGACTGGATGACGCAGTTACGTGACGGAGATAATTGGAGAACAACGATTCAAGCGGCTTGGGCCCGACATCGAGCTGTTCTGCCACGATGATGATGATGATTTGATCGTGAAGATGGTGATATAAAAAAAAAATATCAAAAAACTATCCTTTATGTTACTAATTGACTTGAACATTTATATCAATTTTTAATGGATCTAACAATACTATTCATAATTTTTTGCTGATTTTTACAGGCATCTGAGGCATTTATAACGCATAGTTCAATTACGAAAGGAATTAATGAGCTTTTGAAACATTCAATATTTTTACTAAGGACGGCTTTTTACGAAGTAATAATAAACTTCCATCAAAACTTTAACTCATCGCTTTCATCTCAAAAGCCCGAGTGTTAATAAAAAGTTAAATTTGATGGCCTCCATCTTATACAGCCACTCACCACTCCAGGCGGCTTAAGTATATGGATGACGTCAAACTAGTTGATAAAAATATATGAATTTTAAATTGAACTCTCCTTAAGAGCCACACAAATTGAAATTTCACTCCCTCTGCCAAGAAAGAAAAACCTGCTGCCGGTTTCTTGTCGGCATAATAATAATGTCGTGTCCTGCTCCAACATCCTCTACTCTTCTCCATGCCTTAAATAATTTAGGCTGCGATCCAAATACATGTATTTTCTAGTCTTCATGACCACACTCCAAAATCTCTCACATGATATTTTGATATTCTTTCAACTTACACTACTGCTTATATGTAAACTTCTGTCAAGTAGACGGGGGAAAAAAACCTAAAACCCAATGCGACATGAACTTCTACCTGCAAACACATACCGAATTCCATTAAAACTTCTGGCATTTCATTTTAACATAGACTACGCGATAGGTGGACCGGATATCCAACTTTTTGACTCAATAGAGCTTTGGCAACGGCCAGCAACCAAAGGACAAACGAATGAACATGCATGGGCTCATCGCTGAGAAATCGTGCATTTTGGGCAGGCAATTTGGCCACTGTCCAAAATACAAACAACCACAAAGTCAAACACACCGAGCACTAGCGAAAACTTCTGCATGAAAATCATGACAGAGATGTTATCTCACACTTATGGAAAATTCTTCAACTAGCTGCTATCGTCTCAGTTCCTTGGAATGACGTCAGGATGAAAATAGCAGGCTAAGAAAAAAGAGACTCGTACGTCATCACCATTTGCACGTTTATCTTTCAGGCTTCCTCTCCGTCTTATAGTCTTCTTTATTTCAATCGGCCGGGTATAAATAAGCGCTTCTCACCTTTTGTCCGATGTGACGACTGACAGCTCCGGTTACATAAGCTCACAAAGGCACTGAACGGAGCCAAGTGGAAATGATAGGCTAATATTGAATTCAGGCAATGCCATTTAAAGTGTTTGCAGACGTTAAAAGGCAAAGTTTGGTTGTTTGCGAAAAAGGAGGACAGTGGAACGGAAAATTCACTCGGTTCTTATACAATAGATGTTGTGGAATGAAAACGGTTTTATTTTAGGCTACCAAGCTATCAATATATTATTTAAGGACACAGTATCAAATTCATGCGGATAATAAGTTGAACGAACATATTTATTTTACATCTTTCCATAAACCGAATGTAGGTCTACATATCTTCGCTAGGGAGCATTGTTACTTCGTTGGATGACAATTTATCAGTAGCTTCTTCTTCTTCTTCGTGCCTTTCAATCTCGTATATATAATTAAGTTCCTCGGAATCCTGCTCAACATCGAACACAAGAGACGGACGCTGCGAGCTGAGGATGGACATAGTGAAGCGACTTGGGACGGATAGAAGTTTTGATTTTTGTGTCACCAGCTGGTCGGTGTCCAACGTTGTCCTAGAGGTAAGCACACTCGATTGGGAGCCTAGTTCGATCTCACTCAGCGATTCCTCTGATATTACTTCTGTATCAATATTGCCACAAATTTGGCTAATCGAGCCTTGGGACATTTCGTACACGTTATCAATAAAATTTTTCAGCTCTTCATGCTGAAAGAGCTTTTCTTCTGCCGAAGAGAAAATTTGCACCTTATTTTTGCGAAAATTCACTATCATCGTGGCCAATTTGAATATATCGCTTTTTGCCTGTAGCATTTTATTATAATTCATATGCATATCATGGTAACGGTTCTTCGTTTCCTCGAGGATTACTTTCTCACTTTCCAACTCCACTAAAAAGTTTTCGCGTGGCGACATCTCGTCAAACATCCATTCCGAGCTGCAGGATGGACTGACATCTGGCTTATCTTCAAGTCTTTTCCGATTCTCAAGCTTTATCTGCGCTATTTCATTAGTAAGTTCATCTATCTCATTTCTTAAATCTTGGATTTCTTTAATCATATTTCTTAAAGCAACATAGTCCACTTTCTCACTGCTTCTCTTTTGTGTTAGCATTCGATTGGTTTTTCTCGTATGTCGATACTGCTCAGATGTTCTATGGATGTAAGTTTTAAGCCCCGTGTTGTTGATTTTTGCCCAAATAAAATTTCGCGTAGTTCCGCCCAAGTTTTTCCAGCCAATATTAAAAGCCTCAGTCACTACCCAACGGGAATCGCGGTAATGTATGCCGGCGTAATGCATGAATCAAACAATGCTGGTAATGTCAATTTCCGATTTCCACAGCTATTTTCCAGCAATTATAAGATATACTCGTATAAATGACTTGGAGCATGGGGAATGATGCAAGGGAGAAAGCTCATATGTTATAAGTCCAAGATTGGCCAATCAACATCATTCGCACAAACAAGGGGAAAAGAACTTGCGAGCATACATCGGTTATGGGTAGTCTGCTATATAAAGCGGAAAGATGAAAATTTCGAAGCATTTCAAATCATCACGCACGGGTAAGTAAAATGTATGAAGACGATTCCCTCTAGTAGCAAAGAGCTTGCGCTATTGGAATTACCAATGAGCGTCAGCATGCAAAAACAACACATGCAGAGATACGATCGGCCGCCGGCCAAAGCTTTAATTCATATTGACGCGTATAAATGCAAGAATACGATGTCGTACTTTCCAAAAAGCTCTTATACATAAAGCTATTGAGCTAAAAGCATGAGTTTCCCCTTGTATAAATCTTCCCAGCCTAGGACATGCAATGTTAAAAAGAAACAACGCGTAATGGTCCGGTAATGCTTACACGCATTACGCGTAATGCTTACCGAATATATCCGTAAGCATTATTTTTCCCGTTGGGTAGAGCTCGACGAATACGGCTAACAATCATCCGTTTCTGCTCCGCCACATGCGCATTTGTGATTTGAACTCTATCCAAAAGTTCAGCAACTTTATCAACGACGCGTTTTTCCAAAGCGGCATGGTTTTTCTTAAATTCTTCCTGATTGTTCTTGTAATCCGTATAAGTTGTATACTTGGCGCGTAGTCTTCTCATCTCGAAAATTATGTCGCCACATTCTTTTATCGATTCCAGGTGTGCGGTAACTTTGAACTTTTTGAAGTTTTCCGTAAGTTCTTTTTCTGTATTTTCGACTTCATCAAGATTCGACTCGAGCTGAAGGTAGATTTGATGTTTTTGATTCAAGACAGATACGAAATACTCTTGTTGAGGATCTTCAGCGAAATATTCGACATTTTCGAAACGAATTTTAGCTTCGTTCGTTGCCTCTTTGTACAATTTGAGTTTATTTTGAAGTCCTTGTACTTCTGATTCTAGAAATTGTATATTGACGCGGTTTAGTGGCTCCTCCATTGTGATGCAATGACTTCTTTTGGCTGATGAAAACAAACTCTCTTCGAAATAAAATGCAAGAAAATAGATTTTAATGACAGTAAAATGTCAAAATACACGATTTCGTGTAGAAAGCTGTGAGACCTACTTAACTCGTTGCTCTAAGCTATTTCGTCATTGCTAAGGGCTCGCGCAATAGGAATATTAAACTGCACAATAAGAATAAAGGCAGATTGATGGTGCAGGTGGTTATTGTGAGAAAAAATTATAACTAATGTTTATTGGTCGGAATTACCTAATTATATTACAAAACAAAACGATGATTTGAAACTTTTCCAAGACAAACATATACAAAAAGACGGACAAGAAATGTTAAAGGTGCTAGTTGTTGAATTGCTGAAATTTTATGAACAGTGTACTTTTGATGCCTTAATTTGAATATTTATGTTAGTTTGGTTTCGATTTCAAAGTTTTGTAGTAGTAAATATTGAATTACAGCGTAAGTAGTCAAATTCCTTAAATTTTAACCAAAATTACGGTACAAAAAGGCAAAATTAAATAAAATTCATATATTTTTCAGATTATTTAATGCAACGAAAACTGATATCCCCAATGGAAAAAATTGCAATTTTCGCACTACTGTGAACAGCGAATCACTCAACAAGAGAAATTTCTTGCCTGCAGAGAGTTTCATCAAATGTATGGGTCCCAATCTCGAGAAAAAAAAATGGATGAAAAATTCTTTGGAAACCCCACCAAAACGGGTAAATTGGGGACGAAAAAAGACCACGCCTAGGATAGACCGCAAAGTTATGTCAATTGCCGCTGCAAACCGCATGGCATTTTTGCCGGAACTTAATAAAGTGGTCTATGAGGCTAGTGTGGCAATTTCGAACCAAACTTTGTGAATCGAGCTTTATGTAAAAAAAACACGTTTAGCTGAGAAGATAAAGAAAGCGAGACTTACATTTGCTACAGAATATTTACAAGTCTCTACAGAATGCAAGAAAAATGTAGGTGTTATTATTTCTTTAAGGCCATCCAAATTTTGAAGAATGCGCAGAATGCAAGAAAAAGGTATATGTTAATAATCTCCCAGGGCCATCCAAATTTTAGAACATGAATTCTAATTTTTATTTTTCCGATTTTTTCAGATAATGTTTACAGACAAATCAACGATCTGATGCCTCACAAAAGCTGGTGGATTTGTGAAAAGGTACCCGGGAGGGTTACCATTAACTGACCAAAATCACTATATTTTGTCGAGGAAACCATGAGACAGTATCAATACAAAAAAGCTTTGGAGACCGGAGTGCTACCATATTTTGATGGCATCCTTGTTTACGTTTATGTAAGATGGTACCTCTTTTCATTCGCAAAATCTATAAAAAGATTCATTTCCAAAACAAATATTCCTTTACTACCATGGCCAGGAAATTCACCAAATTGCGGCATGAACTAAAAAGGCTACTTTGTAAAGAAAACAACACCAATCATTTAATTTTGGTCGAAAATATAAAAAAAGAGACATTGAAAATTTGTGATTGTTTTATGGCTTTACGAACAAGTAAACTTGCCATTTTTAAAACTTTGCAATTTCGCAAGGTGTCCACAAAAATAATCTGCATACGTTGTTTTTGCTGATTTCTTTACGCTGGTGGCATCATTGATTATGTTTTCCTGTCAGACACCGCCTTACGCATAGACCAATTGCTCCGTAGTAATACCAGATAAGAAGACCAGGAGCTTAAACTTTCAGGCTATAAGTGATCGTCGAAGGCTCCAGATCTGATCGAGATCTAATCGCAGATCAAACTGTGGGATACTCTTTAACTTTCACATCACCAAGTGTATGAAGCCCACCAGTAATGGCTCACTGTAAATACATTGACGGGCTTTCCCCTAGCGCCGGGTGAAGACAGAGAAGATATTGGGTAGTTTGCGAGACTCCAGGATCCTGGCACTTTCTGCATGTGTCACTGGTTGAGAATTGTAGTTTCGTAATGTGTGTTTCTGCAAAACAGTAGCCGGTAATGACTTCGAATCAACCGTTTGAAGCCAGTCTAGGTTGACGCAAGGAGTTTATGTGAACCCCAAATGATTTTGATAATTTGGTAAATCTGATTTGTTCCCCAGCTACGCCCTATAACCAGCATCGTATTAAAATCATTCAAGTATTTATTTAAACATAGATAAATACGTACTTAAATTTAAACATAAGTGAGCGATATACATATGTGCTATTACCGCAAATTGACAGTCTATGAAAATTTTGATTGTAGCGTCTCTAGTTAAAGAAAGTGCTGCGCATAAAGCGTTAGGAGGGTTGCCTTACCTACCCATAAGCTGTGGTAGTTCTTGAAGTGCGTGGTTACCAATGGGTGAGTCAGCACGACCGGGTCGAAGCAGTGCTTAGGCGGGTCCCGACTTGGAACTTCGTGGGCTTGTAGATAGTCCTATTTTTTAGTGAGTCAAACCTCACATATCCCTTGGTGATAGGTCACCCGAGGTAAGCAGATTTTTTTTTGCCATCTACACTAGGGAAAAATATATATACATATGTGCTTTTACCGCAAATTGACTATCTATGAAAATTTTGATTGTAGCGTCTCTAGTATCCTTTACGTGAATCAGTTATGGACCTTTTTGCATCGCAAAGACATTTATCTGAAAAATACTTAAGTCATAACGTGTTTTGCTGCTGTAACTTTTAAATAATTTAATTTCTGCTGGTTTCCTCCAAAAGGAAAAAGTGGCAGCAAATTAGTCAGTACAGCTTGCAAAACCTTGCCCTACACTACTGTGGCCAAAAGCTGATTCCTGAAGCGTGCCAAGAGCTTTTGCAGCCACAATTCTAGCAAAGAGGTCAAGTAGATGAAAATTTAGCAGGATGTTTAGTATAGACGAAAAAGCTGTGGTGAGAGCACCTATAATGCAGAGTGCTAGCAATCGCTGTGCCTTATTCGCTATGTCGCAAAGGTAAGTTTCTCCATTGCTAGCTACCAGATCAGACAATCATAAGCAAGTATCGGCCTTATTATTGACGTGCAGGTCTAGTGCATTAGGTCAAGGCTGGCGCCCCATGCATTAAATCAGTGCTGTTCGACTCTGTGGTAAGTTGTGTCTCCTCCTCTAAAGAGCGGATCATTGCAGTCGTGAGCCTTGTGGGTGAACACTAAGAGCAAGCGCTCTTTTTATCCCCCTCACATGGAACGACAGTTAAATCATCATTGCCGTAGCTAGGAAAAACAACCTTTCTCATCAGTGTAGCCGTTCATATTTCAGCTACTGTAGTGGAAAAGAAAAGATAAAAATTCCTTGACTCACTACAATTATTCATATATCAAGCAATCATTGATGCAACGAGATATTTTGGTCAATCAGTAAAATGATTAGATGCTCTTTTTGCATCTCTCGATTTCAGGTCCTTTCTTGGTTTAGATAAATGTAGAAAAATGTCTCTTGGCGACCATTGTCATTCTTCAGTTTTTTAGCCACAAATTTTTCAACATCTGCTTTTTCGCTGTCAGTTTCTTGTCCAAACTCTGCTCTACCTTATTGGGGAACGCAAAGCTTTTCTATACAAAGTTATCTTTGCCAGTAAAGAGTTCGCTGCTCTTTGCCACTGTCATGCAAGCCCAGCTGGGCTCTTTTTTCTTCTGAAAAAAGGATGGTTTGTCGTCAATTTTTTCCTTCTTCGCTTAGCTTCTCCTGGTTAAATTACTCAGAAGGTTTTAAAAGAAATGTTTCCACTTCATTTGAAATCACACTTTCCGAATCTAAATCTGCGTCATCAAACACTGTTACATCACATTTTATTGACAGGGAAATATTTCTTTATAGAAATATATTTGAATTTCTTGGCAGATATAAATGTTTCCGATGAGACATAAAACTTTCGAGTTGTGATAACTTCTGATAGAAACATCACATCATTACGAAATTTAGAGGAATTTACAGGACCTATTGATGTTTACTAGAAACACACATGAAAGATTTTTATGTAAGGCAAACTCCTAATCCATTTTACCCTTGTTGACTCGCTTATAAGAATAAAAATAATCAAATTGATTTCTTATTTATCTTCCTTAATGAAGACTACACCTGGTGTAAAGCTAGCTACTTTTTTGCTCACTCTGAATGTTTTTCAAGCATATTTATTTGTGTGTATTAGACTTAAATAATGATATACTACCAATGTAGTTGATATAATAGCTGCACCCTTTATTCCATCTAAACTGGAAAGCTCTATTCGCCAGCAAACATTTTCAAACAACATTAATATTTTGGAAAAAAGGACAACAATTACGATTTATCTGAGATTTAAAAGCTAGACCGACTAATGACTTCCAACACGTTTGATTCCGTGTTGCCAAACAAATAGACCATACATGTCTAGACAATATCGTGTTTACTGGTGATAGAAAAAAATTATTTCTAATAGCACCACTATCATTTCTCTCCCGTCACGTCAACATACTACTAGGCCATTGACATTTTCATTGGAAAATTTTAATAAAAAATATTTCTACGTTATATGATATGGAAAGTAAACATAATCAAGATCAATATATGTACATATATTAAATTCTGGATTCAGTATATTATATATGTATTATGCTAGTTTGAGGGAATAGCCATGAGCGAGATTGGACTGATTGAGTTAAGTAAATTTGTATTTTATTATTCAGTTTTTTTTCTAAGAGATTGAAAGATAATTTCAAAAAAAAATTTAAAATTTACGTACAATATTTTTAATTTTTTCGCGTTTTCAAGAAACCCACCCTCCTCCTAGTGAATTTAAACGGTGTATGCTGTAATCCACAATGGAAAATACTTTTTGCTGATTTTTTCGAAGAGCTTATATTTGTTGGAAAACACATTCATAAAGCGTAATTATTCTTGTTTTCTAATACAAATTTTCAGGATGCCACGAGCTTGTATAATGAAAATACCTCATACAAGTTCAGTGTTAAGCAGCCTGTAGGATACTTGCCGTTTTTTAATCAGAATTGCATATGCACATTTTATAATCTAGCAAGGTCTTTGTGATATTTAATTAATTTTTTTTCCTTACTCTATTTTTCTTTCGCATATGGCCACAAAACAAATTTCACGATGCCAAGTTTCCCATTTTTCATCACTGAAAATGATATTGTTGGTCTATTTTTATTATTAGGAAGAACTTTTTCTTCCGGAACACTGAATTTAATTTTCTCCTCTAAATGCTTAAATACTATTTTTTGAATCACGTGAGGAATCATATGCTTTGATTTCTATGCAAACTAAATTGGAATTGATATCAGATATGGTTAAAAAAAAAACAGTCAAGCTTCCGATTTTTCTAACATATTTTGAAAAAAATTCACCCGAATCTCTGAAAAGCGTTCTATATATAATTTCATAAGTTTCATTACTATTTTCCATCTTCAAGTTTTGTTCGTAATGTAAACACGTAAGGACGATGCTTGTTGCTTAACAGTCATGAATAGTTAAAGTAAAGTTAACAGTCATGAATAGTTAAAATAAATCTACTAACGTTTATCTTGCCCTTTCGAAATCAAACTAAATTCCTCTTGATGGCTATTTTTCCTGTTTAATTTTTTGCAGATTAACTACAAAAAAGCCTAACAATATTAGCTACCAGAAAAAGCTATTGTACAACATCTATGTAGGTTAAGTTTCTTAAAAAAATGTATTAAATTTAATCTTCAAGATAATTGAAGAACAATCAATGTTTTTTTTTCATCTTCTCAAAAATACTTAATTCACTCTGCCCACGTTGGGCGCTATCTATCGATAGCGAAATTTCAGCGGAATAAGCAAAATAAAAGTCGTTGATGATTTTTTTTGCAGCCAAATAGCTATTTAAAACATCACCACAGCTTTAATGATCACATTTTGCACAATATCTTTGGAAAATATAGGATCGCAAAATCAATTTGGAGTATCATTTACTGAATTCAGATCCAAACTACTCTCAATAAGAGATGAAGCTTTGTATTTATCATACAATATCGAAAGTTAAAAATCTACTAACTGAAATTCCATCATATTTTCAAAAAACAGGTACAAACTCAAATGATTTTGAGTGGATATAAGGATATTTATTTAAAGATACTGGTAGTGCAAGTGAAAGGACTTATATACAGCATTTTGGAAGACGTTAAAATATGTACCCAGTTGAATAAAGAAGAAAAGTCAAAAATACAGGTCCTCTAATAACAACAACAAAAATCTCATTTAGGCAATGCAGACAAAAAAAAATGACTGATTACCCGCGAATGTTTATATAGCTTTACAAGCTCATTTGATTTTTCGGACATATTTTAGCAATGCTTTTGCCACAGCAGTAGAAATGATGGTGAAGGCCAAGGCTACTGAAAATATTAAATTTAGTGTGCATATGGTGCGTCGAAAGTCACGTGAGACTAGACTACGAGGAAAAAAAACCCGCAAAAAGTCTCTCTTCACACAAAAAATCAAGCGTGCATAAAATAAAATCATAAAATCACATAAACTAGATAAATCAAAAGCTCAGCATCTTTGACCTTATCTTCGAATCTTAATTTTCCGAATTTCGTTTTAGGTTAAAAATTATCTAAAAACTGGAATTAAGCCCAATAATTGGCCAAAAAATACCCTACGCCATAGCCCAAAAGAAAACATATGTGTAACGATGAAAACGGTTGAGTGAATTTCATGTAGCTAGTATTGAGAACTTTCAAATATAATAGAAATGGTATGATGTGAGAAAATTTCTTTACCATGAATTCCATGAATACCATGAATTCTATACATAAGCGAGTAACAGCAATCCCTGATGCAAATAAATATTCAAATATGAGCCGTTTATTTTGAAAGTGGCATAAGTCACTTTTTCAAAAAAATCAAGTTAATGATAACATTAATTACAAAAAAAAAAATCAATTTGTTCAGAACTATTGAAATTTTGTTTGAGAGACGTTTATTTTGAAATCTACATGTGAATTTTGAAAGTGGCGTAAGTCGCTGTACTCAGGAAATGAATTGCGGGGCTTAGTGGAGAAGATAAAGAAAAAGTTTTGATCAGTGGACACATTTTCATAAGTGAGAAAAGATAGTGCAGTTTTGTAGCTATATTATAGTGATATCTAATATAGTACACATCATTAGCATTATTAAAATGATTTTTACATGATGTTATCAGACAGTGAATCAGGTAAAACATACTTGCTTTAGTTATGAAATTAGGTGGCTTTCAAAGCATATTATTATTTTATAGAAATATTCCATATAATGCGAAAAAGCGTTAACGCCAGAAAAAGACATATGAGAGTGATTTCATCAGATGGAGAAACAACTTCTATGGAGTCATTAAAAAAAGAAAACAACACAACATAGGGAACAGAAAGTCATCGTGCACAAAAAAGAGGATGTAGAAACGAGAAAAATTATACTCAAAACCTTAATAAGCATCAAAGAAATAGCGGTGAAAAGTATGTAAGAGCAAACTCCAAAATTATTTTTCCCAAAAAAATTGCAGTTAAGTCATGTTGTTTGAAAAATTGCGGCGATAAAATAAGTTCGTTTGATCGACAACTTATCTTTGATAAATTTTGGAAGTAAGCAAACTTCGGGAAGCAAAATTTGTTTTGTAAATACTATAGTTAAGCGTGGAATACCCAAAAAGAGAAAACCTTGGAATTACAAATCAAAGCCAAGACAATGCCAATTTAACTATTATTTGGCATGTGAAAATGCAAGTGAGTTGGTTTGTAAAAAAAATCTTTCTGGATACTTTCAATATCTCAGAAGGACGATTAGCTCGAGCTCTTACAAAAGATGTTCCTGGAGAAGATTTGCGTGGGAAATCTGAAAATTCCAGGAGAAAAATGGAAGAATCTCTTGAAAAAGCTATCAAAGAGCATATTCAAAGCTTCCCTGCCTCTCCTAGCCATTACACAAGGTGTCATAGTCCCCACAGAAAATATTTAAGTCCAGATCTAAATATTAGGAAAATGTATAATCTCTATCTTGAAAAGTGTAAAAATGATAAACAACCACAGGATATACAGGAAAATTTTCAAAAATTATTTTAATTTGCACTTTCATCAACCTAGAAAAGATACATGCAGAAAATGCGATTTTTTTAAATTAAAGATTGAAGCATGTGAGGATGAATGTGAAAAAGGCAATTAAAGCTTGAAAATGATTTACATTTAAGATCGCCAGAAACGGCTAGGAAATGTTTAGCAGAAGATCAAAAAAAAGCAGCAGAGAATCCAGATGAATATTTTGCTTTTTCATTTGACTTTGGAAAAGCGTTGCCTTTTCCCAAACTTACGACTTCCATATCATATTACAAAAGGAATATGTACGTGCTAAATTTGGGATTCCATGATTTTCATAACGATAATACTGACATGTACCTGTGGGATGAAACAATTGCATCTAGAGGCTCTCAGGAAGTTGCTTCGTCGTGCATAAAACATCTTCAGAATGTCACAACTCAAAAGCATATTGTTGCATATAGTGACGCATGTACAGGACAAAATCATAACATAAAACTGGCATTAACTTGGATGAAAATTGTTCAGTCTTCAGAAAACGATACTGAAATTGTTGACCACAAATTTTTGATTTCAGGTCATTCATACTTTGGTGTAATAAAAATGGCCTTAAAAAAATAATGTTTTATACACTCCACATGATTACTACAGCGTGATAGCTGACTGCTGCAGAAAATCCTTCGCAGTACATAACATGCAAGGAAAAGACTTTATTTCAACACAATCCTTGGCAAAATCTGTTTCAAGAAGAACAATAAATACAGATCAAAACGAAGTTAGTTGGCTAAAAATTCAATGGATGAGATTTTACCATGATATTCCCTATAAAATGTTTTATAAACTAACTTTAGATGAAAAAGATAAATTTCTAACATTGGATTTGTCACCAAAAAGAGGAAGACCTAGGCGTTATTCACAAATATAAATGACACCTTTAAACGCTGTTCCTCGTCCTATTACTTTAGCAAAATACAAGGACATGACGGAATTGCTTCATTATGTATCTCCAATATACTACAGTTATTTCAAAAATCTGAAACAAAATACGATTTCCCAGGACTTAATTACTCATATTAATGACGACGGTATAATTGAACTGATGCAATTTCATATGAAATACGTTATCATTATAAATAACTTTTACTTATGTTTTAAAATGTACTAATTATTTTTGTATTTTATGAATATTAACATAATTTTTCGTTGTTGAATAAACCTTTATATGAAATACATAATATAAATTATTATTATTATTTATTTGATTTGTTCATCAATAATCTTCAATTACTGTCTTTTCAAATTATCACTTTAGTAAAATACATCGAACAAAATTAATATAACTCAGTAATTTTTCTACACTATTTAATTTGAAAGTGACATAAGTGTCTTTCCGTAATGAAAAATGGTGATTTATCAATGACTTTACTAAATTATTCACTCTGAGAAAAATATAAGTATCCTGAGGTAACAAATACAAGTAAATCTTCTCGAAGGTTGGCATCAATTTTTTTAAACATGTTAAAACGCAAACCTTTAATTATCACGATTTAAAAACAAAGTGGCTTATGCCACTTTCTTTTTCTAATTGCTGCCACACTTTCTTTCTCTAATATCAATTGAGCTATATTTTTGATTTAATAAGAAAACAAGACGTGTACAATTAGCCAAAACCATAAAAAGTAAACAATAAAGCCAGAAAACTATTAATTATTAATTCCGTTTACAAAAATGTATATCCTTTGAATTCGGTTGCTCAGATACTGCTGATGAGCCAACATTAATTTATTTTTTACCTGGCAAGATTAACGATAATTGATTATTTCCAGTCAAAAATACCTAATTCACGGTTCACCACAAACAAACATGTAAAAATTGGAGACAATTCTTAACAAGGAGATATTTAAATAATAAAAATAAGTGCAGTTTCAGTACTTTATTTTACTTACTTTATTTCAATCCAATCTTATTCATAGTTTGTCTCTTGAAACATTGCAAAATTTTTGGTCCACATCATAAACGAAAAAAAACCAGCTACCATAACCAGTTCGTTAGCTATGAAAGCCTTTTTTTCCGAGGCACATGCAAAAAAAAACCCGAAAAGTTCTCGCTGGCATACAAACCACAAAAAAGCACTCAAAGGCCAATGTAATAGTGAAGCAAGCGTATAATATCTGTATTTTGCTTCTAATGCTCGAAAGGTCCAACCAAAGCAAACATTCTCGTAGGTTCGTATGTGAATAAATAACGAATCCTTTAACGAAACCACATAGAATCACATCTGAGCTTTGACGATTCAACTACACTCACATATTAGCAGACCAAAGGTACCAGCTTCAATTTTAAGCGAATCTCTAAAGGAATGAATGTTAATATGGAATACTATCATTTTGGTTAAAATGATGTTTACTTATTCCTATTACTTATTATATGCTATGTGGGTGGTCGAAACAATGGTGAAAAGTTTGCGTTCTTAATTGGGCACCCTGTTTGAAAATCGAGAAGTAACAAAAGATTTTCATGGACGATGGAACCATTTTACTTTTACAAATGAATAATCCTTGGAGACTCTTATCTAAATTTTATTTGGTTTGGTGTATGCAATCATAAATTTAATTGCCCTTTGTTCAGTTATCAAGTCAAACAAACGTTTTATGGATCTATTTTATGAAGTAAGATGTCGGAACTCTAGATTTATGTTCTGAACATTTGCTTTCCTCATTTTCGCTCGGCATAATAAAACTCAAATATCGGCAGTGACTTAAGTGAGATAGCGGCAGGTTTTTTATAGAAAACTTTTTTTAAACTTGTTGTGATGTACTTTGTCTTATGAAAAATCATATGCTATTCCTACCGAAATTAGAAATGAAGTTTAAGAAATGAGTTCAATGAAAGTTTCAATTCGTTTTTTCAAAATAGATAGCACTAAACTGAAATAAGCTGACTGTTTGAATCAGTTCAACTTCAGTACATTTACAATTGATAGGTCAAACACATTCACTCATTGAAATCTGAAATTTCTGTCGGACCTCGTTTGAATCTTCCCAGAATCAACAACTTATTAAATAGCATTCGAATCATCTTCTTACCATTCGAAATTCCTTAATATAATAACAATATGGGTTTCCTGTTTGTTGTGTAACTATTCAAAACATCAAATTCATACATGTTTGCTGAACTATTCAATTACCTCAAACCAAGGCAAACACCCATATCAATAATAGTATCACATTCAAATATTATAGAATACTCGTTGATTATAATCTCCGGAATAAGGAAATGCTATTGTAATCAATACATACAATCTCATGCATGCTAACCGCCTCTTTGAACGTATCAATAATAGCTTACGTAAAGTATACTCTGCATTGTCACCAAGAAATCAATGTATTGTCATTTGATTCTGATGCGAAAATATATATACATACATACTTATATACTTCTAGGACTATTCAAAGGCATGACGGTGTCACATAATTTAGCATTTCATTAAGCCGTAGCACGTTTCGGTTATCCTGGAGATGAGAGAGAGAGAGAGAGCGGAATTCCAAGAAGTGACACTAATAAAATTGAGAATATGGGGGCTGTGAATGTGACATGTGGAGCTTCTATTTTAATCCATAGAAATTAAGCAAAACAGAAACGACGCCATTCATTACGTGACCCAACATTTTCGCGTTTATTATTAATTGACGCTTGTATGTTGATTAATTATTGTTAGCTGACTGGGGTAATTCAAAAAGGATACGGAAAGAAAAAATTGCCGTCATGGTTTTTGAAGATAAGGGTGAAAATTAAAATTTTATTATTTTTATGCAAAGATGAAACCTTTGAGGTGGAGAGTGCGAAATCCAAGATAAAACCACCACTGCCCGAATAAGGCTGACTATCATTATTTTTTCTATAGCGAAAAGTGTGCAAAGTATAAAATCATCTGATGAAATATATGATTTGCACTTGCTTATAAAATGTTAAGCAAGCTACTAAAAAAGCTCTCACAGAAAAATTATGCACATAGTATCATTTTAAACAGTCAGACAACAACAAAAAGACGCATCTGCGAGAAAATCCTTAATTATCTTTATTGTGGTATCTAAAATATTATATCAAAAGTCCATTACGTAATCGTGCGCGCGCAAAAGCTGTTCAAAGTCATAGGTTACGAAAACCATTTTCTTCAAATATCTCGTAAACTAAGCGAAAGCTACGACAGTTTTTTGAGACATGAGTTTGGAAAAATTTCGACGCTTTGATGCATTTATCGTCTATTTTAATAATAAAAACAAAATTAAGTGAAGTGAAAAATATTCGCCTATCATATTGGTTACAACATGAAGAAATTCATTCATTTTAGGAAATTATTTTCTAAATAGCAAATGGCAAATTTTGACGAATAGTTTTCTGATTTAAGTTGATGTGGAAAATATAACGTTACTTTGATTCCCAGGAATTTTAGTGTTTCTGACAGAATAAAATGAAAAGCTGATAAATATCTGGCATTAAGTAAGATATAACGAAATGGATGACAGTGGATAAACTAATACTGATGAGTTCATAAAATCTATTGGAAACAAAATGACTAATGTTTTATCGCCGCAGAAAATCAAAGCTGTTGTTAATTTTTTTACGACAAAAAGTATTAAAGATCTACTTTTTTCTGGTTTAGCGGTATTTAGTTCGTATTATGAAAATTAAATTGATTCGCAAAGCTCATGAAAATGTTCGTTCAGCAAACACAACACTACTTCAAAAGTACTGCGGAAGTTGTGATCAAACCAGTGGATGCTTTTAATACCAGAGATAGCATTTTACCCCAAAATTTACATATTTACTTTTTACCCCAAAATTCACATATTTACTTCCTATTACAAGCGTACGTGTAATATGTTTTGTTTCATGGTTGATCGTTAACTTCCCATAAATAGGAATAGGACAAACGATAGGAATAAAAGGAATGCAATACTATACTACTGCTGAAGTGATGAACGAGTAGCACGCAAAATGTACTGCTGTACTACTGCCTTAGAGGCAGTATAGCAAGACATTTAAATAGCTGCATAGCTATAATTTCACCAGTAGTATAGCAGCTCATTTGAATTACTTTGCATAGATATCATCTTTAATTGCAGTAGACCTTTTAATGTATTGTTAACCTTTTTATTTGATGAAAATGAATAAATACCTTCAGATTAAATATGTTTTAATTATAAATTTCACAATGTTTCACATCTCACTTGCGAAATATGACTGATGCTTTAAACGAAGTAAGGGCGAATCCATTTGATTTTGGAGAAAGGATTTGAATTACACCATCTGGTCACCAGTTTGAAAGTAGTGCAGCAGATAGTTCTTGACCACCAGTTTGGCTTTAAGCACAAGCACGACACTCAGCTCGCCATCTCATACTTGCATGATCCAATTGTATTTCACTTGAATGAGCGAAACATTTCGACAGTAGTGTGTGCTTTAGATATAGAGAAGGCTTTCGATTCCATCTGGTGTGAAGGTCATTCTAATAAGCTAATCAAATTTGGATTCCCCGAAGAGGTAATAAAACTCGCCCCAAGCTCTTTTACCAACACACATTACTATGTGAACGGTAACGGAACAGATTCACTCATAGAGCCTGTGACATCAGGAGAGTCACAAGGTTTTGTCACTGAACCAATTCTTTATACCATATTCACTGCTGAATTTCCTGTTCCAATAGGCCAACCCCAAGTCCAAATCCTCTAATATGTCGATGACACGATCTTATTTGCGTCGAGTCAAGATTCGCTCTAAGCAGCGAAGGGTCTGGAATACTACTTGCTAGAACTAAGACTTTACTTTGACGAATGGGGCATCAAACTAAACAGCAGTAAGACTTAGCTACGCGTAGTTCACAACCCTTCCAAGTATCGGAAATCTCAACCAAACCAAAAAACTTACTGTCTCGTTCGGAACATTTAAAATTACTCCTGGCTCATCTCTAAAGTACCTCGGAATCGATTTCCATGAGTTTTGAAAATTTAATCGCTTTGTGCGGCGAAAATCCAAAGCTGCCAAATCTACATTTCGAAGCACCCGACTTCCTTTTACTGGCAAGATGGGCATGACCACTAAAAGCTAAATCCATTTGCTATCAGACACTGATCCGGCCTATCCTGACTTATGCATCCCCATCCTGAATTACCTGTCCAAACACTATCATGGCAGAAGCGGAGGTATTCGAAAGAAGAATCCTGCGCCTATGCACTGGCAGGTTCTAAAACCCGGTAACTAAAAAGTGGCCGAAGAACCTTCTCCTGTGTCAGGAGTCAGGAGTGAAGCCACTTAAGGACCGCGTTGTGGAATTATCGACATGATTCTACGGACAGACAGATGGACATGAGAATGGACTGGTGGCGTACAGGTGGGTCTAATAAGCCATTTATGCACCTCGCGATGATAGCATTGAAATGGCGGCTTATGGATGTGCTTTTCGGCTATATAGGACTCCTGACAAATAGAAGGGATTAGATTTGAGACCTAAGCTATGATTTAGATGTAATTAGGCTAAGTTAACTGTAATTAGGTATAGGTTAGATCGTAATTTTTGTGTAAGGTTTTGTGTAAGCAAATTATTGCCAGGGTAATCGCAGCTGCTGTACAGACTGAGTAATACCATAAGTGTGTAAGAAACAAAATGTATGCCGCAAAAATTACTATACAAACCAGACCAATATGAGCCAGCAGGCCAAAAAAGTATAGCCGCTAGATTTTAAATTTCCTTTGCAAATTAATCTTGAAGTTAAACTTATAATGTAGGTTCAACTAATTTGAATTTGAATTGAATTTGAAAAATAATTTAAATATTATTTTCAATTCAAGAATACAATAGCTCAGTGTTGTTACTCCTAAAATGCTGAAAAATCATCTAGTTAATAGTGATTTCGCCTATAAATTAAAAAAAAATCAATTTAAAAGGGCTGTTTAAATTGTGTCTTGTTTTTATTAAATAAATTCAAAGTATGATTATGATTGTTTAGAAAGTAAAATGATCAAAAATATCAGACCTAAATTCATTTATTTATTTATTTTTCTCATAAATAACGGAGTCAATACCTATATATGTATGCCTAAAAATTTTTTTCTATTTTCTTTTAAGTTTTCAAACCTTTTTGCTTTCGTATAAATATTGTCTGTACGTACATACAGGGCGATAAAGCGCCATGTCTTTTTTGAATCTACACTTTCATTTTAAGGGGTTAGTCCACTGTTAAACTGCTCCAAATGAACTTTTTTTTTAAACAGCTACCAAAAAAAAACTATACAAGATATCGATTTGAAATTTTACATGCATCTTTACTGAAGTTAAGAGTTAACATTTTCATTGGAAGAAATTATTAAAAAACAAAATGGCGGCCGCCCCAATGGATCGCCGCAGCACCGCCGGAAAAAAAAAGCAAATTGCGCCTCGTAAATTCCTGGACAAAATAAGCATCTGTGAACAAAAAACCAAAAATATTTCATTAGTTTTGAGTATGAAGGACTGCACAGGCCTAAATTTAGAGCCCTAAAGCGATTAAAAAAAATTTGGTATACTTTTGAATCAAAAAAATGAATCAAAAATTTTTTTTCAATCAAAAAAATTTTTCCCAAATCGTCAAAAAAATTTTTTTTTTCTAAATTTAGGCCCGTGCAGTCCTTTATACTCAAAGCTAATGAAATATTTTTGGTAATTTGTTTACAGACGCTTATTTTGTCCAGGAATTTACGAGGCGCAATTTGCCTTTTTTTCGGCGGTGCTGCGGCGATTCATTGGGGCGGCCGCCATATTGTTTTGTAATAATTTTTTCCAATGAAAATGTTAACTCTTAACTTTAATTAAGATGCATGTAAAATTTCAAATCGATATCTTGTATAGTTTTTTTTTTGGTAGCTGTTTAAAAAAAATAGTTCATTTTGAGCAGTTTAACAGTGGACTAGCCCCTTAAGAGCAATAAATATACCAAAAGAAATTGAAATGAATATGGAAGAATTAGAGTCTCCACAATAAGCGATTGTAATTTTACTGAACAAAATTGGTTTGAAAGATTGCCAGGTTTTAGGAAGAAAGTAAGTTTGTCCCCCGTAGAAAAGTAATTCTAAAAAAACACACACGATGCCCAAAAGTCACCCATTTTGGGAGTGAGATCACCAAATATGCTGTTGCTTAAATATGAAGTTGCTAAGAAAAGTAAAATTTTGTTGGTGGTGATTTACAACCGTCAATAATTGTTGAAGCATTGCAATTATTTCTAGTGTTAGAGTCTTAATATAATTCGAAAGATTTTACGTAATTTTTTTCTTACATATGAATATAAAAATATTGTTACCCACTTTTTTCAGCAATGAATGACAAGTTGTCAAAAACTAGCTCATCTTAGTTAACAGAAAATTTCCGAACATAATAGAAAAATTATGTAAACTAAAAAATATAAAACCATAAACTATATTTTGTGCTTGAAATCGTAATGAAACTGTTTAAAATAGAATTGAAAGTGAATTGTGTATGTCAGCTGAAAATATCGTTAAAATTTTCTAACGAGTTTTTTTCATAACTGGGCCCAAACAAAAGTTTGTAGTTCACCGCACTTACACGCCAAAGAAAATTATTCTAAGTAACACACTTTCGAAAAATTAATTATATACCATCAGATACTTCAAAGCATATGAGTCACTTTTGGGAACATATTAAATTTGTAAAATTTATTCATTCGATTGATTTTAGATTATTAAGATGGTAGACATACAGCGCTGCCTAAATTATCATTTAAGTGATGTGTGTTATATGGTAATTTGAACTAAATACCACAAAATCATCTAATTATCAACCATTATCAAACTTTGGTCATTTATTCCTAAATGATGAAGAGTTTGTCGATAGAATACATAATCCCCTTGTACAAAGTCGCTTTTTCAATGAAAAAAAAAGAAGAAGACAGCTTTTTTGAAATGTCAAATTTAAATTCAAAATATTTAAAAAATTTAAATATAGTTCTTGCGCGGCTGTATTCCAACTTCGTTTATCAGATCACAAAAGAGAGTCTGTCTAGGCTCTAAGCTGGAACATTGTTTCGATAAATCCTCAGCAGATAGTATTGTAAACACTTATTATTGAAATCATATCTTTTAAATATTTTCCATGTAAATTTCTATTTATAATAAGCTTTTAAATAATATTTAAAATATACTCACAGTATGTATCTGTCGTAAGCCGATCGATGGTGTCCTGCTTCAGTTTAGAATTTTTCTTACCCATTTTAGTTGACGACTTCAAATGCAATGATTAAATACACAAATCACACAAATCTACTGGGCACTACTAAAACTCCAAAGTGTTCACTCTTTTATAACTTTCCTTTACTGATAACTTTCACAATATCACCTTAAACTTTCGAATTGTACGTCTTCTTGGCTAAAAACTTTCAATGCAAAAACAAAAATGTAGTTCGATTTTATGCTTACACAAACCTGCAAAATACGAATCTTTTTCACAAACACAAAACTTCAACTGTAGACAACAACACATAACCGCTCTCGTCCGAAGATATGTTGATTGCATAAAACCAGACCGATATTTCGAATTCAAGTCATTCAACTCTATTAAGCTTAAAATGTCTGGTGGATTTGCATGTGTTCACTCAGTGAATTGCATTTTATTGTCATGTGATTCAATTAAGTTTGTTCCTAGATTATAGTCTCGTTGCAAGCGATGCAGACAGAATCTTTTAAACATTCAATTTTTCCCCCAATCGACCTTGTCGCAACGACGTCCAATCCTATTCGAAAAACTTTCGAAAACAAACAAACTGGAAGAGTGGAAAAAGCACCTACCAGAACCGGAATGGCAACAAACAAACGTATAAATTTATTCAATCCTTTTACTATACTTGCTTCGGTTGCATCTATAATCTAAGTCCTCTAAGGACCTTTGCACGGGCTCACGATTTGTAATCGGATATCGGTCGATTCAATTTGCTATTTATGCAGAGAATCGGAAGCTTTATCTGGTAGTGGTGCATTGATTGAAGAAGATAGAGAAACAGTAGGTTTTAAAAATCAAAGAATGTGATTGATTCAGCCTGAAATCCAATGATATTAGGAACCTTTTTACGAAATGCATCTTTTGGTCGAGGAAATATGTCGGAAAAATATGCTGAAGTAATTGAACTGAAAAGTAGAATCTATTGAGTTTTTAAGTTCCTTAAAAAGTTTCTCCTTTTCCAATTTTGTTTTAGAAAGTTTCTTTCATAAAATTAATCTTTAAGTAGCAGATTCTGAAGTTTTTTTTATGTCAAGTTAAAGATTCTATATTTTTGCCATGAAACTATCGCTCACTTATTTTACTCAGTAATTACTAAACAGCAGATTTTACGACATCCTAAATTACTGGGACTAATTTAGTTACAGTGATTCACTTAGAACGTTGTCAGCTAACCTAAAGTTTGCCATTGATATTGAATCTCGGATACTTAAACCTACAGGCGGAAAGTTTCGCTTGCAAAGATAATCACTTGCCTTCCAATCAAGGCCCGTTTTGCTAGTCATCGGAATTGTCAGAGGCAGAACGAGAAAAAACTGTACAAATTACTGTGCTGGAAGTATGAGCAGACTAGGAACAACATGATGACTAAGGAAGACATCGTCGTCAAAATTTTACGGTTGCTTCTCGTAGGTTCATTGGTATGCCGAAATCGGATTTCTACAATCTGACTTAAATGAACGATTCAAAGCGACATGGTGTGTCGGTGGAAACCTACACAAAAGTAGAACGAACGCCTCGTCGTAACGTGGCTCTGATGGGACATCCGCTGTAATAAGTATTTCCCGTCACATGCAAGCATTAGCAAGAAACGATTGAGAAGGATAAGAAGAAGGATTTGTTTCGAATACTTTATGTCTCCTTTTATAGTTGCTCTTCTGAAAATCTCTTAATTCAGACCTATGGATATTACGGTGATGTTGTTGAAATGTGCTTCGTATGTTATTTTTTCAAGCTAAAAAATTTCGACTTGCCTGCTGTAAAATTCGGGGCCGACACGTGAAGAGAATGTTGAGGATAGGTTTTACTTAAATAGAGAAGAAAATGATAAATGATTTATTCTCGGCTCGTTCCCACGACAGCTGCTGCAGCAATTGTGGTACAGAAGCGTTTTTTCTGCGGATATTGAAAAGAATAATAATCGTTTAAATGTAAATGAAGTGAAGTTGAATGTATTTTATACAAAATACAACACTAGACAAAAAATTTATGCTACGAAGTGAATTTTCCAAGACCGTTCACATGATCTTTTCAGTTATGACAAAGCTTATCAAGTTTATTTATAATACTTCCATGCATGTAAGTATTTTTTTCCCTAGTGTAGATGGCAAAAAAAATCTGCTAGCCAAATCCCCGAGTGGCCTATCACCACGGGGTATGTGAGGTTTCACTCGCTAAAAAAAGGACCATCTACAAGCCCACGAGGTTCCGAGTCGGGACCAGCCTAAGCACTGCTTCGACCCGTTCGTGCTGACTCACCCATCGGTAACTACGGACTTCAGAAACTACCACAGTTCATGGGTCGGTAAGGCAACCCTCCTCCCGCTTTATGCCCAGCACTTTCTCAACATATGGCATATATGTATGTATTACTTTCGTTTCAAATGCAGTCATGTGATACCTATACCTCAAGTATTAGTAAGTTTAGTGAATTTTTAAACACGAATTTCAGCATTAAAAAATATATACTCATAGCCTTCGAAAGTGGTACACCAAAATTCTTGCAGGGTTTTTCTGCTTATGAAGAGAATGTGCAGAACATGTATGGAAGGAAAAACTCGGGCTTCTAAGTAGTAATAGTCAGGGCAATCAAAGTTGGGCTTATTAGTGAATTAAATACAAAATATATATGTATACTTTAATAACGATTAATATATCAAAGTGATTTCAATTTGATTTCCATCAAAATTTTTCATAGTCTTCAAAATATACCCGGGTCCGCAAACCACGATTCATGTAAGATGTTTTTCCGATTAAAACTATTAGCTTACAAGCCAAGAAGGTCTAGGTCAAAATCTGCTTTTTGCATTGCTTCAATCTGATCGGCCTTGGTTATCGTTGCGAAAAGACTTCAGAGCATACGCAGATTAGTAATGCAACAATCTATCCGCTTTTTACGCAGCCCTTTCTCAATCTGTGCTGATACGGTGCACCACTTATCTTCGTTGTATGCAACATCGGTCCCACGATCGAGTCTAGCGATATCGAGCCGATCGTAGATTCAAGGGGGCCGGTAGCTTAGCTCGCTAACGCGTCAGTCCAAAGCAGCGATCTACTGCCTGCGGGTTCGAATCCCGCCATGCCCATGGCTGTATTTGTTCGTCTTGTGTTTTTTTTAATTGCCGGCGACTGGGCATAATACCAGTGCTCCATTAATTAAGTGTCACATTAAAAACTTTAGTGGGGACTAGGCATAACTCTTGCGCTTCAAAAAATAAAGCAAAGATATGGCACTTAGAAAAAAAAGAATAATGGTACAATTGATATCGGCTTCTCCCATATGTGTCTCTCTACCGCCATAGCTAAGCATTCTCGCTTCAAAGGGTAATCCCCTGAGCTTTGGCATTATTATAGAAACCGGTGTCTAGTTCGGAGCTGATACGGGAAGAAATCTACCATTCCATAGCCATGGCTGGCCCCTGGATCCAAAAGACTTACGAGTTTGGCCGCCAAGACACATTTGTTACTTACATTCCAGCGTTGCTTCCAAAAGTGCAGGCTTCGCATTCATGCGTGTGTTTAAGCCTAAATTATTAGTAGCTCAGAGCAAATAAGGTATGCTTCCTTTCGTTCTTGTACCAGAAGATTTGTCGGGACCACTCCTGAAGTCATAAACACAGCCTCGTCTGATACCTTGTGGTAGCAAAAGGCGATACACAGGGCACTACTGCATTAGAAGCAAGCAATTCTTGCTCTAAACTTCTGAGCCATGAGTACAGTCGACCAAATTTTCACCGCGTACAGAAAGATAGAGTTGTTTGTCAAAATCAACAGCCTCCATCTAGGATGGATACGCTTCTGTAATATTAAAGATCATTTGCTTCTAGCCTATTCATTTTAGCCAAAAAGGACCTATCTGGGTAAGCTTGAGTAGCCTAGTTGGTAGAGCACTGGCTTTTTGTGTGTGGGTTCCTGGTTCGAATTCAGGTTCGGACGAGGGTCCACGTACCAAACTTTAAGTTCACCTAGCTTTAAGTAGATACCTGCACTAATCAGGGGTAAAATGAGTCTTGGAACTAATCACTTCACACTCGTATTCACATTGATTGTAAATTTATAATGAAACTCTCTACCAGCTTCAAACCCTAGACCCTTACGAAAGTTGTCGTGAAATTAATTTACTTTTCTTATACGTAGAATATAACTTTCGTGTTACTGGTTTATTGTTGGAGCTAGTGCTAATTACATTTCGAAATCTTTCCTCTCGGGTCTTACCTCTGATTTTTCGGTCTTACGTCTTATTTTTCTTTCCCTGGTATGTGATTTTTTACCTATAGTTTTTCTCTGAGCAAGATTCTAGCGGGTGTTCTTTGTTTGTTTTGTGTGTTTGACAAAAAATTGTACTTCCATATATAATGATCGGTATAATGGTCTGCTCATAGATAAGGACGGGCAAAAGTTAATTCGATGTATTTAGCTATGGTTTTCCACTCTATAGGCTCATTGTTTACCGTCAGTTGAAATAGATTTTGACTTCGTTGTCTCGTCACTACTACTATCTGCGTCTTTACCGCTTTCGTGCGTATCCTCCACTTTTGGAAGCCTTACACTATTGTGTCTAAATATTGTTGAAGTTTGGAGGTTGTGACTTCCACCTACCGATTTGTATAGTAGGAGTAGATATCGTCATCGAGAAAAGGAAGGTCCGCTGTATACCTAGGTTTTCTATGAACTTGGTTTCTTTTTTATTGCCACTTAAGCTCGTAGAGATTATAACCCTTACTCGGATTTTCTGTGGCGAATTCTTCTTTATCTGGACGAATCGAACTAGTCTTTCTATTTACATCGCTGGCACTTTAAAGTTTTTAGGAAGGATTATCGTTCGCCATTACGTTAAGAAAAGCTTTTGTTTTGTGTCCTTTTGAATCTAAGAGCATATTTCAAAAAAAAAAAGACACCGGCTTATTGTGCAATGAGAGCTCATCTAGAAACTGAATAATTAGTCGGACACATATTTCAAGAAAGTCCTTGTTGGTTATTATAAAAAGGGTAGGCTCACTCGAAATGTATGGGCTAATTTGTTTGTCCATTACAAACTTGTTCAATATAGTCCCTGCTCTATTAGTACTCTTGTTACTCCAGAATTGGTGATAGGATTAACATTTCTTTTTATCGAGAATGATCCTTCTTGGTAGAAGGGTTTAGAGACTTTGATGGCAACGAACTCAAAAGACTGTATGTGTTTTGATTACTGTTTGCTTGTCCTCCGTTGGTACAGCTTTTGAATGGGAACATGATGGTGACGGATATTTTTTCATCAAGATCTCTGAGCCGCTTCTACTTCCAACAATCTGTAGTACCCTTCTAAAGTGTAATTAGGAAATCGGAGGTGATCTGTGGGCTTCATTAATGCTTTGCAGTTAGTCAACCTTCTAAAAAAACAAGAATCGCAATTGTTTTTCCATCTTTTTGACAATGGAGTTTGCATTCCGGTTGAGGATAGAAACATGGTTCAGCATATACATTCTGGGTGCTTTTAAGTAAAACTTGCAACGGCTGAGAATTCAGAAAGCATTCGTTGCTCCATATTCTCCATAATATTTTGCATCGGAATTTCCTAATGTTTTTTTTGCTGCTTAGTGTTTTGCTTAGTTTTTTTGCTTCCATAGTTAGCGAAATATTTTCGCAACAGTTTACGTGCTAAGTTTTCTTCTCGGTTTTTTGCTTTGTGCATTGCAAGTGGTGATGAAAACGACGACATTCTTCGTATTTGATTTTACTTTTTGAGGAAGAAAAACGAAATTAAATGTTGAAGTTTTATTTCAGCAGGACTGAGCTTATATAGGCCTCTAATATAAATGATAGTGGTACTTCTTTGAGATGAACTGGATTTCCAGGTAAACTGTTTTTGCCGTCTCGTAGCTAGTATTATTGGTTGTCGTATTATGACTGACACCGATAATCTAAATGACTTTGGTTCATTTGTAGTATGGGTAGATATTGTTACTTGTTTTCCATTTTGATTGTTTGTTTCTAGTTCTTAAGAGAGGTTGGTCTCACCATCAAGATCACAGACGTAGATTGGATACTCTCATTCGTTCTTTCTCTCACTTCCTCTCTCTTAGTGTTCGCTCGTTATCTTTTTCGCCTCCATTAGTACAGTATCGCTGTCTAAAAGGCGACTGGTTCCTTAAGCACTTTGTCAGTGCTTTAGTTGGAATGTTATTCGCTGCCGTCAACCAGTTGACCATCCTCTGACTTTGCTTCATCATCTCTGTATTATACTTCCTATGTTCTATTCGCTCCTTTGGCGTATGCTTTAATTGTTGCACGATTTCTATGATCTGTTGATTAATTATATTAACGCACGATACAAAATTTGATATTAATGTTCTTGTCAGATTCCTTCCCCTCCTCTTCGAATGATTCACTATCAGAGCTTGGTTCCATTTGGAAATCCTGGTTCTCATTGCGAAAACTCTCTCTTCTTACCCGTTTTAAATTCCAACAAAATTCTAACGCAAATAGGAATGCCATATCTTCCGGGTTCATCCTACACATCTTTCAAGATTTAAGGTATTTTTCACACAAAAAAACCTAGTTTTACCAACAAACCATGATAAATTTACATTGGTAGGATCATTATGGTTCAATTTTAAGCCAAATAGTTTCTCTATTTTCAGATTATCAATTTCCTTTCAATTATTCTCCTCATCTTTTTATTTTCTTTTCATACCACCAAGGACAATGAAACACGCAAAATCGTTTTTTCAAACAGTCCATAAAAATAACATTCATTCTACCAATACTGCATCCAGCCGTTAAATAATTAAAGTCTACTGACCAACGCACATTTATCGGTCATCATTGTCTAAGTAACCACACTGGCTATTTTTCTTCATAGTCGTTATTCCGATACATCCATCAGATATCGATCGACAGATGTTCATTTGTTCAGGAGCTAGTTGTACCTCATGAATATTAAATTCTCAAGTGCGTCTAAGTCCCGACGAGAACAGAAACAGCTCGTCAGAGTAAGTAAACACAAGCCATGACCATTCCAAGAAACAATTTGCCTAATGATCAAATCCTTCCTTTGAGAGTACTTTCCTAAACAATTTGCAAGAAACAAGGAACTCGACCATGTCATTCAAGTCAGAAGGTGTATTGCAGCTGCACATTTGTTGTAACTATTCGGCTTATGCTCTAAGACTTAAAGCAAGCACTGGAGCTAGTAGATAGTCTCATCGATAAACGGAGTCGAAATCAAAACAATGATGTTTTGGGCTTTGAATCAATTTATAGTAGATATAGTTCAACTGAGGACAATATCTGACTATTTGATTCTGTATTTGTTTGAAGAGTTGCTATTGATCTGACTGCTATCTCATGGGCTTTATTGAAGAATCAAACTTTGCTCTTCGGCACCAGTTAATATGAAAATAACATTATAATTCAAATAAATTCGGTAGTTTATTTTTTACTCTATCCATATATAGTCGGACCACTCTGAAAAAGATTTCAGTTAATGCAATAAATCAAATAAATGTAAATGCTGCACACACAAAATTATCTGACTCCCTTGTGTTGTACGCAATTCATTTCAACACATTTTACTCGAAAGACATCATTTCCACAATTTTCCTATTTCCGCGTTTGCACACATGAGAGGGCATAGTTGTCGAGCTTAAGGCTCGAAGGTGTGAATGCCCTTTTTAATACTTTCCAGGCACACTGAAGCTCAAGTGCAACTATAATATACGGCTCCAAGTACTAGTCCATTTCTACCTGTTGTATTCGTTTGAATATGTAACATTTTTTTCGGTGAATATGTGTGAATATTTCTCTATGACAAGGGTGACGAATAGAGAATAAGAGTCCAAAGAATAAATGGAATGCACATGTCTACGTACGTGTGTCATTATAACCGTCTACCATGCCTATCATATTCATTTCCATTTTGAATGCAAACTTCTGTCTAGTTACTTTTTTTTCTTTCGGTTTTAGCGATTCAATAACGTGTTGGTATTGTTGGTATTCATAGGCCAAGTGCCGCTCTGTAACGGGACCAACAGAAACTGAATTGAAAATTACTGTGGTAATAAGAATTCACTGTAATTTCCGGACTTGTCATTTAAGTGGCACCTCATAAATTTTATTTGTTCTTTGTGTGAAAACAAGATAATATCCTTTGAGCTTTAGAATGCGCTTCAGTTGATATGGCTTGAAAACTTATATGTTTTACAGAGTAGTGAGTTTTGTGGATGCGATTTATGAAAAATTAGAAAATTAGAAACAGTCATTATATGAAATCGTTTTATTTCGGAAGTACTTGGTTTTTGCTAATGATGAATTGAAGAATAGCTCTAAATTACCAACCCGATTTGATCACTTATATTTCGTTTTCGAGTCCTTCGGTACCGTAAAGAACCTTACTGCTTAAGCCCAATCATTATAGCAATGTTTGTGATTTCTTGTGAATCTGTGTGAGTCTGATTGGCTAACAAGATGAAAAAATGTAGAGGCATTAAATGCATTAGCGAAAAGTAGAAGAGTGAATAATTTAACCTATAATACAAAATACTACTGAAGAAAATCGAATCTGACTCAAAAGTACCATTTTCAAGAAGAACTTATTGGAAAACTGAGGGGAAGAGCATTAAGAACAGGAGCTCCAGCAATCTGCACTCAGCAGTAAATTTTTCATGCATTTACCAATTGAAAAAAAAATTGAGGAGAAAATCAGAACTTGCCGAAAAAGTTTTAGAAACATAATTGCCAGTTTAAAATCTTACTGTTCTAGAAACCACTAAAAAAACTCAACGGTATAATAGAGGTTTCATGTTTCTTAGTTTTGAAAAGTGGGTCGTTTCGCTAGTTTGTCGCTGTTTTTATCCTAATTTTATCCAAATTAGACTCTAACCTTAATTCTAGAGTTCTGTTCAATATAGCGACTGATAGAGAAGGCACCTGTTTCACTAAGGATATAAATGATTTCATGCCTTAGATAATCAACACAACAATGTTGTTACATACTGAGCCACTCAGGCCAAATAGCTACAGATTTTTGGGTGATACGATAACAGCGATGCCGAACTTACAATTTAAAGCCCAGAAAATAAATATCTGAAAGAATGAATGGTAGCTACAAAGTTGACCATTGGGCAGCTGCTGCAGCGTACCAGTGCTCTTCGACCATCTATGGCAGCACCTTCAAATGAATCTCAAGAAAATTTTACGAACTTCAGGACGAAATTGCATATACTCCTGAGTGTGGTAGGCATCCCCAAGCAAAAAATATTGGAAGATTTGAAGACCTACTGGTGGAAGTGCGTCAAAAGTGGCTTGGAAGGAAGCCATTACTATTTTCGAAACTGTCCTCTCATGAACTGAGCTAGCATACTAAATGCACGAAAAGCTTTTCAGAGAGATACAAGGTGGCAATTACTCCACAGACCGCTTTATTCATACGATGAGAGCCAGTAAATAGATCTGCATTTTTAAGTCTCAAAATCGGGCATAAAATCAACCAACTTCGCACATTTGCTACAGCATGCAAAGTTCATCAAAGAAAACAAAGTAGAACGAAAATCATCACGCAGAGATCCGAAAATCCAATCTTCCGCAGACGACTTGAAGGGCAAGTTCTGCAACGAATTCGAACAAACAATTGACGCATGCCGAAAACGAGTAGCAACTAGTTAATGAAGGAATTCACTATCGTAAATCAGCATAGTAATGTATCCTGCTACGAATGCCGACAGCAAGGATTTTCAGGAAACATTGGCCCAAACTACAGAGAGGCAGTGAAATCCCGGGCTATGAACTTCTACCCAATTTAATTGACACAGAAGGACTAATTCGCTTACGTTGGCGACAAGCAGCAGATATTTTTTTCAACGGTATCAACGGGTCAAGTAGCCAACACCTCAGCAAGAGTCAGCATTGCCAGCTACGAGCTTTACTATCAGCAGCAAGGATGTAACTTTCAGCATTGGCGGATGGCAAGAGATGAAAGATAGGTTTATTTGAGTTTGTATTGATGATCGGCATCTCAACGCATTCCACAACTAGCCTTTTCCGCAAATGGTCGATCTTCTGCTTAACGCTCACGGCGCACATCACATGATGAGCATCGACCTCAACCAGCACAACCATGCAGATTAGTGACTAACAGCAATATAAGGACAAAATCGAGTTTGTCACGCTATTTGGAGTTTTCAAACTAAAATTGATGCGATTTTGTCTTCGAGATGCAGCTAATATTGTCCAAAATATGATGGAAAAAGTCTGCACGAAGTGCAAACATGCAAACACATTACCATACCTAGACAAATTATTAATTTGATCAAAAGACTTCAAAGACTAAATCAGGCCTTTAAAGCACTCGGATATTTTGCAGTCACTTACCAAACCAAACGTAGTTACAGTATAAACTACTATATTGTTGCTCCAGCATAAAGTTTTTGAACCAGATCTTATCTGATCAAGGAGTATCCGTAGATCAAGCAAATGACAGTACTTTCAAAGATAGACCAGAACCAACAAACCTGTAGCAACTCTTCACCTTCTTCCAAACCTGTTGATGATTCCGGCGGTTTATCATTGGGTTTGCTGATAAAGCGAGGCCACTAACGAATCCGACTAAAAATGATGCGTACAATAGAAATGTACAGAGAAACAGCAAACACAATACGACTAGCTTCAGATGTTTTGCCTACAAATCGGCAATATTGCAAGAGTAAGGGAGCAAAAAACGAACAATTGAGTACACTAGCTGGCTCTCCATTAGTGCTGAGAGAAACCACAATATCGTGAAAACAGAAATGCGGTAACTGTCTGTAACACCAGGTAAAAAACCAAACTAGATACCAGTTGGCATCTTTATTCCAAAGGCTGACTTCATTCAAACAATCATTGAAAAATTCATAACTAGTCTGTGCTAATCAGCCGTTACTCTGTATGGAATTGCCCTTGCCCTTGCCCTTGCACTTCCGGCAAAAATTCTTTAGCATCTATTTGAAATTCTTTTTTTAGTGCACTATATAAAATATTCCGTACTTCTGAGTAACATAGAAACACACAAACAGACAATGCCATGGGTGGTTTAAATAAACTGAAAAACATGATTCGGGATTTTGCAATACAAGATTTCATTACACGGGATTTTCTGATACGACATTTTAAAGTATAGTATTTTTTAATACAGAACTATGCAATAGGAGTTTTGTAAACTATATGATATTTTACCAAGTTATAATGCACTCAAACTTTAATCAACTCATTGTTAGAAATAATGAAATTCGACATTTTACTAGAGGATTTTTACTACAGGTACACAAGCCCGGAACTAGTTTTCCCACAATGGGCGCCAAAAAATTATCAGCAGTTTTGGAAGTTTAACAAGCAATACATGCAAGAAATCTGCACTTAAAATACTGATCACTAAACATCTGAAAGCCTAAAGTTGTTTAAAGGTACAATACGCTTAGCGCTGGAGCTCTCAGAACCCATAAGGACTTAATTTGTTCCCATGTGGAATCAACACCCTACCGCACATCGAATTGCAACGAAAGTAAAATACTGCGTTCATACAATCGTTAAAGCAAATCATGATGCTTTTGGAAAGCCTTTCAAACAAATTTTTTAGCATTGGTCAAGCCAAAATTTACATTTGAATATAATATAATAAAATCAGACATCTACATTTGGGCACATATAAACTAAAATATAGTTGATATTATTCATTAGCTGTTTAGGAAAAAACAGGTATGATAACTAGCAACTAATATTTTAGTAAAACTATACTAGCAACAGTACACGCGAACTTTTCTACATACAATAATGCATTTATGAAAGAACATTCAAAAGTTATTTGGTGTTCTTAATCATTGGTCTTTAGGTTAAGTTCTACTGGCTGACACAAGGCCACACATAGACGTATTGGTCCATAATGATACCAGATAAATGGTCCAGGAGAAAGAAAGTTCAGTTCATGTGACCATCGAAGGCCCCGGACTTTTTCGCGAACTGAAGGATATCCGTCAGCTTTCGCTCCACCACTTGCGAGAGACCTACCAGCCAGGGCTCACCGAAGCAGCGCAGTCTGATTTTTCACAGTACCGGACAGGAACACAGGAGATGCTGGATTGTTTCTGAGACACCCGGCTCTTGACACATCGTACAGGTGTCACTGGTTAGTAGTCCCATTTTCATAACATGTGCTGTTACGCGACAATGGCCAGTAATGATGCCAACCAGCCATTTGCCGTCAGTCCGTGTTAATTCGAGGAGGTATTTAGTCGCTGCGAGATTGTATGACGCCGCATGATTTTGGTTACCCTGCAGGCCTGTGTTGCACCCCATCTGCACATCGCACCTTGCATCATTTTACAGTCGATGGTCATTAAAGAACATTTAAAAATGATTTTTTTATTTTAGATCATTGGTCTTTAAGTTCTTCAAGTTCAAAACTGCAATGATATTTATTCGTATGAGTACATATGCTGCCATTTAAAGGATACTGCAGCAACATATATACAATACCCATAAAATGATTCCAAAAAATCAACAAAGGCTTTCAAGCTCAGGTAAACCCGTGTTATCTAACTAGCCTGCATAGAAAACCATGCAAACATACATGAGTTGTCCTTGAATGCTGTCTGCCCCTGTTCAAATCATTTCATGTTTAACGATCTTAAGTAACCAATGCTTAAAATTAGCTAAGAAGTTTATATTCACAAATAAGTTTCTCTGTCAAATAACTACATGGTAGCGTTTGAATTTGCTTTACCACTAGCATTGTATATAATAAAAGCTTGAATATATTTTAACCAGCCAAAAGGACATAAAAGTAGAAATAATATTGGTTTTCTGCACAAGTATGAACTTTTAGTCATTTTAACTAATGAATCGGAAAATAAATACCACGCTTAATATACCAGTTTATGAATATGAATCTAGTGATGATAAAATTATAAATTGCAATTTTGCCATATAAGTTCGGCAATATTTTCAAGTAAAACCATTCCTTTTATATTACGTGAAATATTACATATATAATCACAGAAACTGTTAGCTAAGAAATAAATTCCATTTATTTAATTTACAATCGAAAATTAAACACTTGACTGCTTTCCTTCGAAATTTCCCAATTTTCCATAACCTATCGATATTGTATAACGATAATGTCATAACCATTTCAATTTCATCCCATTTACCATTACGCCATTTCTAACTAATCTTCAACAAGCTTCTACCTACACTCACTCGAAAAATACTTGTTTGTCCTTCAAAACATGTTTTTATTATTACATCACCGAAACGCCATCGAAATCCATGAAACCTCGAGACCCATCATAAATACCAACTCTTGCAGCGATTGCCTAACATAGTACCGGTTAAATAACCTCATCCACACTACTTCTCGCCTACTATAACCATTCGTGCGCTCACCGCCGTAACGGGTATGCAGTCAAAAAATGTACATTTATATGTTTCTGAAATACATACCTCTACAATTCAACCCATTCCCTTTCCCCATTTCAATCCGAATTCGTGCGGGAGATTTTCGAGGCATTGAAAACTTGCCCAATTTTCTCTGATTACACCGTCGAAATCCCTATGACCGTAAAACTTACCCTAAGCCTCGATCCCAATCTCAATCTGAAGCACTTCGCCAACGGAGAGCAGAAGAGAGAAAACTGCGAGAGAAACGGGATTTACTAAATCCCGTTAGTTATCCATTCTATACGGTCTCTGCGAATTAAGTCAACTTGAAAAAATTAAAGCTTGGATCGGGCACAAACGGGTAGAGTCTAGTACGAATAAAAATAGAGGCAAAGCAGGCAGCTAGAAATAGCTCAAAAGCCCTCCGTCATAGTTGAGTTTGATCCTGGCAGTGCAAAGTGAGCATCCGTGCTGGTGGAAGTGAAAGGAACAAAAACATTTCGGTCGGTTGAGTGGATTTCACGTTGAGGGAAAAAATATCTTCGACCGTAGCAAACTGGTTCCTAACAACAGTTTTTAGGTGGTTTGGTATACGATGGATATTAACACTGATATGATACAAGCCTATTTATGTGAAGTAGCCATAGGCTAGCAATAGCATCGTACCCACAAACCATTTGCCCCACTGACGCCCTTCAACCAAAAATCTCACCCACACACGTTTGCCCGAAACAAAACGACTACGAGAGAGCTTGAAGTCGAGCAGCAGGCAGAACAAAAGTCTGCGATACACAATTACGTAAGAGGCAGAAAACTGCTGACGTTTTTCTTCGGCTACGCCACAACGAATTCTATATGAAGCAGTAGACTGGTCAACCAGGACATAAACAATGTGCCACTCTACCATGCAAATTATCTCTGAATTCGAATCTGCTTTTCTCGATAAACAGTCGATGCTTGGCTGCCAGAGGTCATTTCACGTCAATGACATATCACCTTACCAAGTACGGCGCAGGCATAGGGGTTGAGTCCTTAGCATTTATCTCCATTAAAAAATAATTATCGCCAGTAATCTGATACATTGTTAGTGAAAAATGAATATTTAATTGATTATCAATCACCAACAGTCGACCATCAATAAGTCAGTCTGGTGTTGTCCCGCGATTTCCTCTGAGAGATTGCAACTGTGTCGAACATATGTAATCCGTCGTCTCAAGCAAGAAAACACCCATGATTTGCACTATTCTCTCAAAAACAATGGCAATTTTAAAGTCTCATCCAGGCCGAATCAACAAACTAATCGCTCCTTCAACGGCACAATGAACACAATGCAAAGCACTATCACCTTTTTTTCCGTCTACAACAAGCACACTATTTCTCGAGTATCTAGCGGGCTTATCACAGTAACATGTAGGGAAATGATACCGACAAACAATGATTCTAAAAGTAGTGGGTAACACTTGTCACGAAGCTGAAACAAAACGATCAAAACCGCGAGGCTATCAGCATGCTCCTAGCATGCCACGAACTAGTTTCGGACTGAATGAACTGAAACTGATGCGCATTTTCAAAATCGTTGATATCCTTGCCGGGAGAGCTTTTCATGAGAGTGACGCGAGAACCAGTGGATTGTAGCAAAAGAGTATTTTGTACCAAAGCATTTTTAAGGAGGAAAAGTGGAAAATATCTCTTTTCCGACATTTTATTGGTTTTAACTCAAAATTTTAATCAATCGTAGTGGACCAATTCATCATTTCTTTTTGATTTTTCTTCAAAAATTAATAAATCCAAAAGTATCTATTAAAAACATAGCTAAGAGTTCAGTTTGTTGATAAGCTGACAAGGTTTTCATTCCTACAAATCTAATCACATGTAATTTAAATGACATTCTTCGAGCTATTTTCCTCTCATTCTACATTTTTCAAACACTACAGTCGTACCAAATGACACTCATCTGCCCCTAGCAGCCTTCTTCTCTATTCCCGCTAGCTTTGTACTCCAAGCTTTTTCACCCATCTAATGAGAAATCTTCCTGTACAACCACTACCTAAACAACCAACCATGTCCTGTATTAACATTCCTGAGCTGTTACCAAACTTGAATTTCGCTAGGACAACTGCCGCCGAATATCTTTTTCATTCCGGGCTTTCATTTGCTTGCTATCCTTGTGCGGCTAACCGAAAGTCAACTTTCCACTAACACGTCGTCGGGAACTCCGTTAGTTTACAGCCCGGAGCATTTTTATAATGCAAAGCTTTGCGATATTTGCTAGTAGAAAGCGAATAAATTTCAACGAGATCCGCATAAGAGATGAAGAGAAACGAAGCAAAAGGTATGTAATATAGTCCGTCGGCAGAACAGCAATGCTCAAGTCTCAGAGGACAGAAACAGGACAAACAGGTCAAGGGTAAAAATCGACAGGAACAAAAGTAAACTTTGCGCTACTTACCATTGCCTATAAATGGTCGATGCAGAATTTGATGATGCAAAGATAGAGAACTACAGATAATTTATTCAAAGATTTCTTGCAAGATTTTTATATTGTTGTTGTCAGCTGTCTTTGATCTTGCTTTTTGAGTTCAGTGATATCGTGAGTTTGACAGTTTATGAAGTCTTGGCAAAATGCTACATATTTCTCTGGTAAGTAGAATCTTACAATGCAAAAAGTTGCTGCTATTGTTGTATCAGGGGCATTCAATCGTCCTAATCGACCCTTCTACCGCCGATTCGTCAGATGGAGTTTTCGATTCTCCCAGCCTAGTTCACTCCGAGTTTACTTCCAAAAAAATTGCGCTTATTAATCTGCAGCTCAAAACTTTAAACGCTTACACCATTCCGAAATACAATCACATAGAAAACTTTCTGAAAAATGAGAAAAGATGTTTGGTGCACTGTCGAGTTCCAGAGGATTTGTCTTAAATTTACAGCGCCCACTGTGGGTAGCGAACAACAGGATTTTTTATGAATTTCACGTTATTATACCTACATTTGTGATCAAATCGAAATTTCAAAAAAAAATCCTTGCCTACTTTTGGGCACTCAGCGCCAACACAAGGGTCAAAAATTCCATTTTTTATCATGAACGTACATAAAACATAATCAGTTTTTATTTCCAATATTAACTTTTAGCGAAAATGTACTCTGCATAGAAGTACAAGGGTACCTGAAAGTTCACTAAAATGTCCGCCGCCACCAATGAGTTAAAAATATCTTAATTCTAACAAGTCATGGACCTACCTGTTATATACATATATGCTCTCCGAAAGTTTCATTTGAACCGGATCAGCAACTCCAGAGATTATTTCCCTTAATCATTTTGCTATATATATATATATATATATATATATATATATATATATATATATATATATATATATATATATATATATATATATATTTATATATTTATTTATATATATATATATATATATATATATATATATATATATATATATATATATATATATATATGTATATATATATGTAGGGGAGAGTCCCCCAAGGTGGACACCAATCTTTTAAACAATCGTAGAGTCTAAACAACATTGCATATCTTGTACAATGATATATTTCCTGAAACCTTATCTCATGAGCTAACCATCCATGAAATACAATTTCGATATCATCAATGTAACTAAAATTGTAGTTCGTTTTAAAAATACGCCAAAATTTCGATTTTAAAAAAAGGTCCCCCAAGGAGGACACCTTTGAGAAATCCACAGCAAAAGTTGGAAAATAATCCAAAAATTCAAATTTTGATCATTTTATTTAATTTTCAATGTTTTTCATTTGAAATTACATCGAATGCGTATGAAAAAGAAATTTACTATAAAAAAAAACGAACAGCAAGCGTAGAATAGACAAAAAATAAGAATTTAGTCTGAATCATCAGAATTACACTGAGGACAAGTGTACCAAGAGCCCCACATTTCGACACATTTCAAGTCCACTTCTCTTTTACATTCGTTGCACGCAATCGAATTGAATTTCGTAAGGGTTGGAGGCATATTTTTCAAACAAATTATACAAAAATCTACATCTTCTTCTGAAGATTATTGCTTAGCTGGTGGTTTTGACTACCTCAAAGATTTTCGCGTTGGTTCAGATTTTGTGTTTTATTGGTAGTGATGGGTCGCTCAGGAGCGAGTCAATCAAAAAGAGCAACTCTTTTGAAGGAGCTGTGTGAGCCAGCTCTTCAGAAAAAAGAGCAACTCTTTTGAAAGAGCTATGTGAGCCATCATTTAAAATAGCTCCGCACACTTCATACCTTCACTTTAGTGGCAATAGTGATATTGCGGAGCCACTCAAGCAACCACCTGACCAAATAGAGCTTATGCATATACACACGGCAATACTTCATTAGACTACCGTGTGTAGTTGAAGCGAAATCTAGGCTATTCTAATGTCGGAACACGAACTGCAAAAAAGTGTCCACCTTGTGGTCATTTCGCAATTTCATTGGAAAAAACAAAAGAAAATTTCCACTCACAGCATCATGCAAATCTGTTTGGAATATACTTGTCTAGTACGTAAGCAGAGTCAAAATGGTATTTACCTTTTCGGAATCACTGTTTTTGATACTATCGTCACTCTTTTACGAAGCGTCTTCGAAACTTCCAGAGCAAATTTTTCATAGTGTGTGGCACGGCGGACACTGTCTAGTCATGGCCTAGACACTTCATGACATAACTAAAAACTGCGTATTCGCAAACTGTAATAACGACATAAAGCACACAGTGCTACCACCGAATTCACCAAACCAAATTCAATTTAAATTTCCCCCCATTCTATAAGGTTTCGAGAGGTCGCAATTCGCGTACAAATAGTTTAACACATGTGTTGAACATTCATAACTTCGAAAAAGTCGCAATGTTGAAGCCAAGTGCAGAGTATAATCGAAAAGCCGCGATAATCGAAAGTCTTCGCGCTGGGCGGTCAGCACGGGAGATTATTCAATTTTTCCGGTATCCGAAATCAACTGTTTATGAGGTTGTTACTAAGTACAAAGCTCAAGAACAGTTAAGTGAAGGTTCAAGTACACCGGCGAGAAAGCAGCACTCAAAAGAACACACCGTGAGAACCCCTGAAGTCACCAAAAGGACTGAAGAGCTGATTCTGGAAGACCCGGGGCTATCGTTACGAAAACTGGCGTCTATTGTGAATGTCAGCGAGCCTACCATGCGGAGAATCGTTGATATTATTCTTACATGATTAAGGTTAGACAAATGCTTTCTGAGGCTGTAAGAACGCAGCGAGTGGCTCGCTGCAATTTGATCATATTTTCTAAGGTTCAATTTGATCAGCCTCCGAATAGTCCAGATTTAAATCCCCTGGACTATTACGTATAGAGCGTGATTGAAAGGACTACCAACAAGTCTCGACATCCAAATTTGACATCATTAATGACCGCCATTGAGGCAGCGTTCGCCAATATTGAGAGCGCAGAATTGCAGAGGGCGTGCGAGCGCTTTAGACCGCAAATGGAGGCCGTGATTGAAGCTGATGGGGGCTACATTGAATAATTACAATGTCAGTAGATGCACGAAATGCCATGTAAGACGTTTTTGTACTTAAACTTCATTTTTCAATAAATAGCACTATTTGAAGGATGTTCATTGATTTGTCCGGATTTTGATGACCCACCCTGTATTTGCATATATATATATATATATATATATATATATATATATATATATATATATATATATATATATATATATATATATATATATATATATATATATATATATATATATATATATATATCAAGAAAAACTAGTCAAAACTAGTTTAATGCTAATTTTCTTCAAAAATCAGTAAAAATATCTTCAATGCTCGAAAATAATTAGAGGCTTGATCCAAATGTAATGCTAAAAACAATTTCATTGACAACCCATTCGTGTTTTCCTTGACAAATCATTCATATATAACCTTACTAAAATAAGACCCATTTGAACTTAAACTTAATTTGCTTTGAGCATATTTCTGCATTAACTCTATCTGGTTAGGTCAACTCTCATGACGAATGAGTTAAATATAATTCAACCGAATTCTTGAGATTACAGTATCGTTTTTGGGAAATTCATTACTGCTCAGTGACGATGCTTTAGAAACCTACTAACCTTTACAACAGGCAAAATCACTTTTATTGAGATTTATTATTCAAAAACTCAGCATATCGATATATTCAGCGAATAAAGGATTCCAGTTGAATTTAATATAATCCCGCCCCTTTTCATTCAATTATGTTTCCTTCGTTTATACTCCAAATGCACATTTTGGATAAAATTTCTTATTTCTCTTCAATCGCTGATATGAAAAATTATAATGGATCATATTTATCACAGAACTAAATTGGCCATTTTGTCTTAACTACTAATGATTTATTACTTTTTCAAACTGTACAAAAATAAAATTTAATTTCTTTCTTCTATGCTTAGTTCCAACCAAGTCGTTCAATGTAAATATACATACATACAACTTCTATTATCACTGTTTCAATGCTCTTTTCAACGCAACAAACAAATCTCATTCATTCTTTCACTTTCCCCGCACAATTTGAATATATTCCTGCTTAAGACTTTGTGCGAATTGTTGTTTTCGAAAAATTCAATATCTTCGAAACACACAAATAAATCTGGTGAATTGGATAATTTCGTAAGAAAAACTTGACGACAAATGTCGCCAATTTGTCGAGAAGTAGTTTTTATCGCTGTTTTCTCTTTCAATTCTTTCAGACGACAAAACGTACATAGCAAATATCAATCGTTTCTCTACTATATAAATGTAGCAGAATGCGGTCTGTGAACTAAAATTGTTTAGACCAGTAGGAAAGATGGTCTGTCGTCATATAGACCCTAAGAAATTACATTATTAGCATTAACAATTTCTGGAGATATGCTGAGCAATTTTTGCTGAAATATATGCTGAAATAATTTTTCTTAGCAAAAATCTATGGAGAAGACTTCCGTGGAATGAAAATCTGCCAAATTTTAACCTTCCAGACACTAAAGAATGACTAAATCTCAAACCCCGCTGCTATTACCTTTCAAATTGCCCTATTCACAGGAAACCCAAAAAGTAACCGTAGCAATTTCAAATTCCACTACACTTGAAATACCAACTGGGACTAGTAGACGCTTTGGATTCTTTGTTCTGATAAGAACACAGTGCTATATATTTCTCCGCTGACTTCAATTTCAATTACATTTGCGACTTAAAGACGAACTTCTATGTAGTGCACTTACATTCAAGAGCGCAGAAACTTTAGAAATCAGTGACAGTAACTGGTGAATCCAGCAGACACTTCGGAATCATGGCGAAGAAGGTTCCATGCAAAGAAAATTGCGGTAATGTAACGAATGAACCATCTTTAAGTCTCTCGCTCACACACATACAAACAAATTCTGAATTTAAATGGAACCATTTTCAGAACTGACTCAGAGACCCGTTTTGCGGACATCTTACCCAGCATTTTTATGCGTGTTTCCGGAAATTCTCGGCTGGAAAAGCAAACTCCAAACTGATTTGCATTTATATTGGATTTCAACGTAAATCCGAAAATGTCATTAGTTTTAGTTCATTAGCTGATACGGTGAAAGAGAAAATCAATTGGGATCTAACGAAAGGACAACAGTAATAGCTCTATCCAATTGTCACTGTATGTGACTAAAATCCGAAGCTGTTCGCAATCAGCACTCCTTGTTCGGTTTGTTTTTATTTCAATTCAAAATAGTAAGTAAATGTTCTCGAATTTTTTCATCGGAAGATATTCTAGGCCCTAGACCTTTTCTGACTTTTTGAGAGTCATGGCAAGAAATAGAAAAAATATTTAAATTTATTCGGATAAGGCAGCAAACAAATAGTAATTACATAGAAGTGGCTGAATGATTTGAGTAATACAGTTACTTTTTGTGTGCGTTGAAATTTTACACCCCACAATTTCTGTAGCAGTTCCTCAGTTTCATATATTAAGCTCACTGAACTGGAGAAGTTGTTTAGCGCTCTTCAAGAAAAACACTGATTGTTTACGCCAGGTATTGAAAAAAGGTTTAACGCTTATTAAACCTTCTCTCACCTATTTCACCTATTTACACCAGTCTGTTTTTTTTTTGTCTGAACGACTGTAAAAACATATTAAGTTGAAATGATCTAAGAATACCGAAAACTCAACCTGACAAGATGGAATATATTTAAAACTTGGTAATTTACTGCGATAAGTTATTAAATGCATTATCTATAAGTCCGAAAGGATTATAACGTTGCACAATTCATCCTGGGAGTGAAATATTTTTTAGCGCCCATTGTGGTTGTCTATGGCTAGTGATGGGCTCAAAAGCGCCAAACAGTTTGAAAAAAACGTTTGGCTGCAAAAAACGAACGAACAGTTTTTCCAAATAGCGACAAACAGTTTTTCTAAAACGAAATTTTTTTCTAAAACGAACAGCATTTCTAAAACGAACCATTTTTCTACAACGAATAGTTTTTCTAAAGCCAATCGTTTTTGTAAAACGAATCGTTTTTCTTTTTCTAAAACGAATCGTTTTTTTTAAAACGAACTGTTTTTTCAAAGGAATTGTTTTTCGTTTTTTTTTTTTCAAACGAACCGTTTTTTTAAAACGAATCATTTTTCGTTTTTTTCAAACGAACTGTTTTTTTAAAACGAATCGTTTTTCGTTTTTTTTTTCAAACGAACTGTTTTCTTAAAACGAACTGTTTTTTTCAAACGTATCGTTTTTCGTTTTTCTCAAACGAATCGTTTTTTAAAACGAATCGTTTTTCATCGTTTTTCGTTTTTTTTTAACGAACCGTTTTTCGTTTGTTAAAACGAACTGTTTGGCAGTGGAAAACTGTTTAGGTGCGGAAAACAATATTTTCATACTTGCAAGCATTTTCGTACTTGCAAGTATTTTATTTAAATATTCAAAAAGTTTTTAGGGCAAAAGGAGCTGAAATCGGACAAAATCGGCCAATTTTGGGTTAGAGTGGTTTGGGACATAACGGGCCAAGACTTATTACTGTGATATAAAAATTTCGGTTTTGTAAGGGAGTAAGGGGTTTTTTGGCCATAGTTTGGCAAAAACTGCCTTTACCGCGCTTTCGATGATTGGAAGTGGTCGGGGAGTATATTAGTGATATTTTAAGGACAAAAAAATTTTGATAGGGGAAATTGGGCAAAAACGTCAATATATGACCTAGCATGAATTCGGGGACCTTTCTGAGTTGTTTCAGTCGAAATTTCTTTACAAATCTGGGAAAAAGCGGCCTAGTTTCGAAGATACGGCAAAATGAAATTAGCCTAAAAGTAGCACTAAAAATGCTAAGGAGGAACAGGTTGAGATCCTTTTTGGTTCATCAGTTGGCGTCTTCAGTTATGCTGAGGCCCTCCTCCTTACTGCAGGTCGCCACGAGGATGTCTCTATACCTACCGGAGTTGTAAAATTTACGCGACCATGGGAGGTAAGGTGCCCCTGGACTCATGCTCAGCCTTACGGAAGAGGTTGGCCCCCTAGTGGGTGCATGCTTATTAAACGAAACATTTTTTTTATTTCTTAATAAAAACTTCATGCTTCAGTGAGGCGAAGTGGAAATCCGACTGTTTTAGATTAGCCAGGAAAAGTTTGGTATCAGAGATCGCTCAATGAAAAGTTATATAGATGACAACAGGATTAGTTAGTCCTATCTTAGTAATTTTTTTACTTTTGTCATTTGAACGAATACAGGAGCTATTTTTTGCATATAATAAAATGAAAAACAAATTGAATTGATTGAATTTGATCGTTTTTCTTTAGATGGTGAAAAACTTGCCAAATAAATGACCGACCATTGGAAAGTTACGGACAAGCTGCATATTCTAATGACTCGGTATTCTTTGAAGGTAATCTTGCACCATCACCATTCTAGCTTGGTAACGCTGTGTCTGGAGGGTGGAAGAGGGCATATTAGTCCATTTCATTACATTACTGCAAATCGTATGCATTGTATGCATACATGTACATACTTCAAATAGGTATTTGGAACAGGTATTTTTTCGTACTCGTACTAGTTACACCTAGTATGTGAAAATCCTAGTACGACCTAACTCAACTACGACCTAATAGCATAAAATTTGTTCTTCTCGTTAATTCAAACTGTTTTTTTCAAACAGTTTTAAAAAACAGTTGTTTTTGGAAAAAAAACAGTTCGTTTTCGTTTTTTGAAAAAAAACTGAAACGCCCATCACTAGCTTTGGGCGGGCTTTAAGAACCGCCCCAGCGGCTGGGTTGGAAATGGTTCTGGAACTGATGCCTCTGGATCGATTAAGCTTTAGAAGCACAAGCTTAGCGGCAATACGCGCTAAAAGTTCCAGCATTTGGAACCATTCAAATCAGTGGGGCAACTGCAGTAGTCTTACAGAATACCGCAGATGATTCGGGCTCGTTGCTGAAGACACGGATTATTTGAGCAAAATGATACATCTTAACAAGAATTTCCAGGTCAAGATACATACCCACAAGAACAGACTGGAAGAAGAAGAGAGCGTCTGGATTTGAACGGACGGGTCAAAGACGGACTTCTGTATTGTAGACCGTCGGACTATGCTACTGTCTTTCTGTTTGAAATATATGCTATGCGCATGGCAGTTGAGTCCATTAAAGGAACATCAACCAAACCAACGACGATTTGCGTCCACAATAGGGCAGCCATTCTTGCTCTTGCTTCTTACAGATGTTCTTCACAAATTATTAACGCTTGCAGAGTGGTTCTCAATGAAAATAACAAGGCATATTCTTCTCCGGACTATCTGTTTGCTGGGGCATAGTGGGCTCAGAGGCAAGAAATAAGCCGATGAATTGGCGAAGCAATGCTCAGGCGCTAGTAATAGCACCTGCATCACTGCACAACGGTCAATTACTGACAACAGAAGCAAACTAGATGCTGCCATATGGGCCAAACTAAAGTTCGAATGAGAAAAGAGGATGGACTGCAGAGTATCCGGGACATTATGGCCATCACGTGATCTAAACAAAACCAAAAATCTGCTCAAGCTCAGCAGAAACTGCTTCAGTGTGACGGTCGGCTTGCTCAAAAGGCACTGCCTTACCGCATTTGATGCGAACAAAATGAAACTGACATCCAGTAATTCACGCAAGAGGTGCGAGTTGAAAGAAGACACCATCGAGCATATTCTCTGCGATTGGCCAGCCCTAAATAATAAACGCCTCAAGATTTTTGATTCTTACCACTTTCACGAGTTAGTAGAGCTGACTAGTGCCGTTACGTTGAGTCAGCTAATTCAGTTTGACGAATCAGTCACCTGAAAGCTCTAACAAGCCAACGGAGGTAGGCAAATGGGCCCAAATTGGCAGTCTAACCATAACTAATCTTTTCACTTCATACCAAAGTTTTAGTTCTTATTTCTACATATCATTCTACAAAAGAGATTTCAATACCAGGAACTTACTACCTAATTCAACTTAAATGCTTTTCACAGTATCCGAAATCGTTAATGTGCACTATTTATTTGTTATCATCAAAAAGAGTTAGCTTAAATGCACTTGGCGACAGATAGTTTTATGAAATATACCAATCACAGTATTGAATCACTGAAAATTGCACTTATACTTTTACACGCACATTAATGTACTGATATACCGAATGTTTTCTTTTGATTGTCAATATTTCACATTGCCGTCTATCAAACGTATCAACAAATTAAGCTTAATCGTCCACAACGTATTTCATTATGTTCTCTTTTTGTTATGAAACAAATAATTTCTGGCACTACTGACTTATCGACCATAAATTCAATTACACTTGCCGAATTAATGAAATTCAAACTTTTTTATTGGAAGCCGTAATCTAATTGCTCTTTTCACACAGCTTTCGTTGGAAGGAAACTAGATACTGAAAAACGATTTCTGGCATCTCAAGTCATTCAAGATTCATCGCAAATTGGCTTTCCCCAATAAAACCCCATTAATTTTCGGTGAATCATAAACCATCGCTAGCAAATGATAAATATCTTTAGTACTTATAGTTCATATTGGCTCGCATCGACGCCGAAAGAATAGAAAGCTGCCCACACACCAAGTGCTAGAGTATACCAGTCTGATTCGGATAGTCATATCAAACAGCAATAATTATTCGGCGAGAAGAAAAATGCCCCATGTTTATCTTAGACATTGTTTCATTACATATAATAAAAGTTAGATAAATTACTCGATGTTCCTACTGCTTCTTGCATCGATTTTACCATACATACATCGGATTTTCCATGGATATATGTATGTGTAGAACGAAACGATAAACCACCAAACATTTGCATGGTGCGAATCCTACAAACAATAGGAGTCTTCAAATGAATGCATAGAAATCGTCACCATATTATCCAAATCACTAGGCTATCTGGACGACGAAAATGGCTAAACTTTAGTGATAATAAACAACAGTAACATAACAAATGGAAACCGAAATGAGAATCCATCGCTGCTATGAGCTCCAAGAGATTTCCCCAAAACACACACTCGAATAGGGTATCGAATGAAGCACAAGAGTTATCAACAGCACGAAAGTATTTGTGTGGCGAAAAAAGCAATTTGCTGATTGCGTCTAGTGTTCCTCCATAGAACACCTACGTACCCAACACATGACCGGGAAGGTCGGTACACGAATAAGTAGTTACTCTACTCACATGGACATGGTGTGAAAATGTTGATTTAACGATTGCACTGGTAAATTTAACGTCCCAGGATGCTCGTATTCTCCAGCATGCACGATGAATTCAAGAATGAGTTATTATTCAATTCTGCAAAAATATAAAGTTGCATATATAAACAAACCGTAGAGACTTTCGTGGAGCATCGGGGGAAAATTACCATATTCATATAATTTTCCACCATTTAAAATTTTAGTATTCCCATTTAAGTTACAATAGCAAATGAAACGTTGTCGATTTTCAGCTAAGCTGCTTTGCATATTTACCGCTGATTCTGACAGTTTGTTTATTTATATGAATGCCATAGTTTTGCGACCATGGCTTCTTGCATTTTCCAGCTGATTCACTGGGCAAAACATACATTTGTTGATTTCATGGAATTTTAAGGCTTTAAAACAGAGGATCATTTCCCTTTTTATCCTGATCACTTTTCTACCTTCTCGTAACCATTCGACCATAAACATTTATCGCCTTCTTCCACAACAACCAGCTTTCTACGAAAACGTAAACAGTTGCAAATAATACGAAACCAACAGTTATGTTCCTCATACTTCTGAAAAACATTCAAGATGTTTTCTCTCCGCAGCATTTCATTTTCGTAAACGTATTAAAAACGCTACGACCATATCAGATCAAGTATCTTGAAAACTGTTGAAAGTGAATGGATTGCTGCCCACCCTTTTATCCTGATAGCAAAGCTTCATAGAGGCGCTTGTTTATTGGAGCATATAAATCAACGAGTCACAGCACACAGCTAACATTACATCAGCTATTGTGCTCACAAACAGAGAGATATTTACACTAGAGTATTTTTCTGCAACAAATGGCTAGCCACGAAACGTTGAAATGTTCAATAACGAGTAGCCGGCGTATGGACCACAGACTATAAAACGCAACTTCGGCCGTATCTAAAGCTATACCGAAAGGATCAGTTTTGATGCGTTGAGTATCTAAAGACTATACACAAATACATTTGAATTTCAATTTGAAACTGGCAAGTGTGTAAACACGTTTGATGCATTTTCAAATAAATATATGTTTTGAGTGAATTATTTTCATATGATCAATGTTTATTGAAGTTTGTTGTGAAATACCTCAAATATTGCATTTATCAATCAGTCTGCCCGGAAACAGTGTGGTTTCAATCGATGAACTATCAAAATAGAAGTTTTGATTACTTATGCATTCTTATTTTAGTTTCACGATAGTTTTGCATTTATAGCAAAATTGATTATGAACTATATCTCCAGTAGAGCTTGAAGTGCTGCAGAAACTGCTTTCCAGGTATCAAGTAATGAAATCAGAATTTTCTAAACAATGATATCAGCTACAATAAGTTCATCAAAATATATTGTTACCGATCTTTAAACACTAACCTTAAGAAAAAATTCAAGAAAGTTTGCAATTTCCAGTTATTATGTTGATATTTTAAGTTTTAGTTTAAGTTTGTTCTTCCTTATAACCGTTAAACATTGAACAAAAATAAATTGGCACGGTCTGAAGAACTTTTCCCTTTCAGAGAAAGGGATTACTGTTTCAACAACGCAGAGAGTTTTTAATGGGGCTGCGAAATTCTGGTTGAGTCAAGCCTTGAACTGTTTGTCATAACTATAAACTACTTTATTAAGTATGTAACGGAAGAAATTTCGCCAACAACCCAATGAAGGACTTCACGAAAAAATTGCATAAAAAAAAACAAAATTCTCATGAAAATTGCATCAGAAATACACCTAGTGCACGAAAAACCCTCGCACCATATATTTTTTGAAATACCTTAAATCCCTCTTGATTGTCAAATCCAAAAATTAAGTAGTGTCCTGAATTACCTCTAGAAAAGTTATAAAAGGATTATAAAACTAGCATTTAATTAGTAACAAGTGCCAATTAAAAAATGATGGCTAAATACGAGCAATTACGTGTTGAGAAAACATCGTAGCATGGGCACAAGAAAACGTTCCGAAACGTGGAATTGCTAGGCGTTTGGCTATAGGGGTTGGATGGTGAGAAGCGTTTTATAAAAATATGCCCAAACTGGAACCGTATAGAGGAAGGAAGGTAGTGATATGAAAGACAGTCAACAGGGAAGATAATCATCTGAAGTTCTTCTGCTAATCGGATCGGTTCTTAAAATCGATACAACTTCACACAAAGTGGAACTGTACGCTCACTTTGGACGATGCAAAAAAGGTTGGCCGGAATGGACTAACATGTCGAATGTCAGCAAAAAAAGGCCATTAGTCAATCAACAAGTAAATGAAGCAGGCATGTCTTAACTGGTACAAGGAGAGACAAAATTCAAACTCTACAGACTGTTTTCTCCAACATTTGATTAACTGAACTGTCTTCTCTTTTTCATGTACAAAATTTTAAGGAACAACTTGGTTATTCACTGAAATAACTGTCCAAGAAATACCTCCGACCTCAATCCAATAGAAAACCTTTGGGTGATAATGTCAGAAAAAGTGAAGGAAATGAAACCGAAGATAGCCCAAAAGCTCGAAAATATAATCTAAACCCTGTGTGACAACGAAATAACTCTCCATATCATCGGTAGGCTTTACGAGTCAATGCCCTCCAGGGTGAAAGCTATAATTACGACTAAAGGAAATGCTGTGAATTATTCATTATTATTTTAATAAACTGAATAAAAACAGGACACACTATTATTATTTGTTGGTCTTAAATAAATTCAGTTGTAACAGCGTCCCTTAAATTTAGAAGATGATTTATATCAGCTATTGCTATTCACGAGAAGAATGTTCTATTTCAGTCGATTTATCTTCTTTGTATGTACATTCTACTTAAAATTTAATAAGTTATTTAAAAAGATATTAAACCCTATAAGTTTCAAAATAATAGCCACAGTTATTAATTTAATAAGTTAGAAGAGAAAATATAAATAATAAATATAATAAAATAATATATATAATAAAATATAAACGAAAAGTTAGAAAAGTTAGTTTTTTCCTGTGCCAAGTTTAGGTTGACAAATTGCAACAAATATTAAATGAAACCTCATATGAAAACTAGTATACAAAATTGAATGAGAATTGCATACAAAATGAAACAAAAAAATCCTACATTGTATAAAAAACCCTACACATATCACCAATCCGTTGACATATTGCAAGAAAAATTTCTGAAAATAGCCCAAAATATGGTATTAAAATTTACACAAAAAGTTGTACGAAAATCGCATGATATTCTTCATGAAAATGTCTCCAAAACTTTCATCAAACATGCACAAAAGAGTGCATAGAAAGCTGCATGAGGAATCGTATGAAAAAATGCATCTGATACTGCTTGAAAACTTTTGCAATAATACAAAACACAAATAGAAGGCAATGAAATCCCTGTAAAAACTTCATGAGAACTCCTAGGATAAATTTCTTGAAAAAATTTCATGAAAAATTGCAAGCAACAGTTAATGAAACATTAACCATAAATCACATGAGAAATCAGACTAAAATGGAGTGAAATTTTTGATGGGAAATTTTATTCAAACCCGTTTCATAAAGCTAAGAGCCCGAAACTGCATTAAATAAAAATTGCACAACAAAATCGCATAAAATTCGACGAAGAAATAAATGAACAGTTGCTTGAAAATTTGAATCATAAATTTGCATTTAAAAAGCATGAAAATATGCCGATGAATGTGCTTGGAAACCCCCATGAAAATATTTAATGGAAATTTACACATTTAATTGCAAATTTAACAATAAGTTTAGCCTACTTTTCATGCAACTTAATAAGCAAATTTTCTTGTAACTTCCTTACAACACTTTATGCAACCGTTCATGGAATTTCCCATGCAATTTGTCATGCAAATTTTCGTACAATTTTTCAAATAATTTTTCATGGATTTTTCCAATTTATTTTATACAATTTCAAATGAAATTTTGCACGTAATACCTCAGGTAACTTTCATTGTTTTCATTGTGAAATTGCATGCGAATCTACGAACAGTAAGCTCTTACGTAAATTTTCATGAACTTTCCCTGACTATTGCTGAAGCGATTTTCCATATGAATTTCGCATGCAGAACCACTCAGAGTGCATATAAGGATTTAATGAGGACCTTCAAGAAGGAATCTTTCAAATCGTTCTATGGGGGACTGCAGGTGCTTGAGAGACCTCGAGGCTGTGAAGGACCAATCAGATAGGTTGAACTCTCTTGAACGCTCGGATTGTGATTATTCCAAGTTTTAGGAGTCTCTGCAAATTTTGCTCGGAAATCACTCTCCAATCGCTCCAGTGATTGAAGCGCAGAAGACTTTTTTACCTTTGGTCAAACATGCAGAACATCAAAGGAGTGAGTAGTAATGTCCATTGTAAACTTCAAACGCCAAGCTCGGATGGCATCTTTCCCGCTATGCTGAGGGAAGGAGCTACTCACATGGAGGCAGACTTAAGTAAATCTTTTGTACATGCCTAAGCTCAGAGTATGTTTCGTAACTTTGGTGACAGGTTCAGGTAGTTTATATAATAAAAAATGGGTGGGAAGTATTCTCAGATCCAAGAAACTTTAGACCAATCAGCCTAACTTCGTTTATGCTGAAATGCCTGGAGTAGCGTGTTGAATGACATAAACGTTCTGAGGCACTTAAGTTTTAGTCTTTGAATGATGAGTAGTAACTTGTGCACGAACGAAGAAAATAATTCGAATCCGTTTTCAGGTTTCCAGAATTTACGGAACTTTCTCAAATGCTGAGTATGCGATGTGATTATTGGAATCCATTGAAAGAATTTTGGACTGTATGCCATTTAGGAAGCTATGGGGAGGCTGGAAAAGCTCATGGCATAGACGACGTCCTAGTTGAATGGATGCCGGCCAGGATAACAGAGAGATTCTTTCTACCGGAAGCTGGAGCCAACTGTTTTTTGAGATCGGAAGTAACAAATGGATTTGCTCAAAGGAGAGTCCTATCACCACTCCCTTAGAGTATGTCAGTGCACTCGCTGCCAAACATGCTGCAACGGGAACGGCAAATGTTGATAGCTTAACCACACTGTTAGTCAGTAAGGATTTAACTGTGGTATGTAGAAACACCTAAAGCGCATTGGATTTAATTGAAAGCTGTTGCTCGAGCCAATATCTATCAGTGAATTCTGGTAGACCGAATATAGTTTTATAAACTATGAAAAAAAAATTGGAAGGACTAGTGCTTCCAAAATTGAGAGATGAGGTACCAAATATCTTGGAGTAATATTGGTAAAAAAAACTTTTCAGGAAGAAATACCACATTGGGCCTAAAGCCCCGTGTAACTATGTGGATCTATGTCACAATCATAAGGCCGATGATAACGTTCTGTGGTCGACTATTGAGAAGCTTTTTTATGCTCGCAAGAAAGACTCGCTCGCAAAAGACTGTATGCCATCCGACATTCAAATTCAAATGAGTTCTGCCCATAGACTGATTCATCTGGACCTTTGAGTGGGAAACGCTCTATTAGAGATTCTCTAGAAATAGTTCTATTAGAGATGCTCTAGAAATCTCTCTGATTCTGGCTATGCCTTCGAATGCTTGACTGCCCTTACTCGATTCGAGAGAAGATACGAAGTAATCTTCATGAATCGAAGTAACTGGGTTCGCCGAAATGTTTTTACGAGAAGATAATTCGAGATCTTCACGGACGGCTCGAAGACATGTGTTAAATATGAAGCTGGAGTCTATCTGCATTCATCAAATGACAGATAGACTTTTTTTCTCTCGAAGAGTATGCTTCTATTTAAAAGACATTCGCTGTCTTGAAAATTGTTTGCTGGGCTATTGATGAGAGGCAAAAGAAGGAAAACGTATCACTATCTGTAGCGACAGTCAAGCTGTGCTGCTGGTTCTACGTAGACCGCTGACTAATTCGAAAACTGTCCAGAAATTGAGGCACGGTTGACTCTGGATTGATGATGACATTTCGAAGCAAGGCTCAACACTTACATTGTAGGGCCCTTAGATATGCCGACCACATCTGCACATACCATTTTAAGAAATTGCGTAATATCTTCTGACGCAGCCAGGCACCTTGAGCTTCTGAGAGACAAACCATGCATCGGCAGGATTCCCCCTCAATAAGACCAGGAAAGTTTACAAAGCCACTAGATACATACCAATTGAACTCATCCACTAAGGCCAAATAGATGTCCTACAGGAAAATAAATGTCCCACAGGATGATGTTTGCCCATCCTGCTTCAAAGAAGCTGACTCTACAGATCATTTCTTATTGTTCTGAATTTTGTTCAGAAAAGCAATAGCAGGTTGGTGGTATTTATATGGCTCTTTCTGGCCTGAGTGCTTAAAAGTACCCTGAAAGTAACGATACAGAAATTTATATAGAAAATCGTTCCTATACGTAGTAATCATTCATCGCATTGAAACACGCATATTATAGCACAAATGACAAAGGAAAAAATCAAATACTTCAACCCCACACTGGCTACAGTTTGAATACTTCTGTAATTAAACTTTCAACAATGGATTCATTTTATCCGTTCAAAAAATCATCTCTGAAAACCTCAACACAATAGCATGTGCCCCCAAATACACCGGTCGAAACTTATCACTTACAACATCCTGAACTCCAAGCAACATCGCTATCTTTATTGTCCTACCATTTTGCCATTTTTCCCTTTATTGCTGCGATGTGTCCACAATAATGCAACCTTTTTGTGTACGTCCGTCCAGCATCCTATTGTCCGCTGAAACATTATCGAAAGGATCATATCACACTGGAAAAAAATTCGATAACCGGCCTGTGAATGAAATCCTTGTATCTCTGTATCGACAAGCATAATAGTCACTACCATCTATTTGAGAGCTACCGTTACAGATTATCGCACGGATATTTAACTGATAGCTTTTGCGTTGGTATTTGGACGATCTGTTTGTTATTTGTCGTTTTGTTGTCGTTTTCAACATGTTCGGACATAGTACAGCATCATACACGTTTCGAAAGATGATTTTTATGAGATATGCTTCAATATGAATGTGAATGGAAGAAAATCAACAATGAAGCTTACTACAGTTGGCAACAGTCCCACGACTCAATGATATCATAATGTGAATGATGTTTGAGTTATATGGTTCAAGAGCTTACGTTACTCTGATTCGTAAATGTATTTCGAATAAAGTGAAAAATAATTTGCATTTGAAATTCATGCATGAATTAATTTTTCCCCCATAAAATTGTTGGTTACGCGATGAGGGAAAAGTAGGATCCAGGTAAAAATTGAATATGCTGGTTGGATTTTGTTGAAGCCTCTCTTGTTATAAATATTTCACAGAGCTTTCACGATTGATTTTGAAGGTATTCAATTTTTCCCCTATGTATTGATACCGATTTACTTGAAATGGGTTTTACTAAATCTTATGAGTATTTTGTTAGCTGAAGTTTGCATGGTGGAAGCTAAGTTTAAGCTGGAAAAATTTTTGTGCACGTGAGCGACAAATGTAGCTTCCTCATAGTTTTACCAATGACTCTGGGCACAATAATTTCTGCTTTATAAAATAGTTAAAGAAGTATATCGAAATTATTTCACAATAAAGAAACTTTGAGCACTTAAGACTGGAAACGCTTTAATAACTTTCGAGACAAAGAAATTTTATCCTTAAGGGGACATAGCACCTCCAAATTTTTCATAAATCGATTTTTGTTTTTTGATTTAATGTGTTAGAATGAAGCTTTAAAAACATGATTTCAATAATATAAAATTGAAATTATAAAAAAAAATGTTATTACCATATATAGCGAAGCGCGCCAAGGTCATTTTTTCTATGATTTTCGTTCACTTCGCTATACCGCTACATCGACTTAGGCTAAAGTGTAGAGAGAGATAAGTGAGTCAGCTCCATCAAAAGTAAGCCACGGCAAAACAAAAAAAAACAAAAAAAAATTTAGCTGAAATAGATGCTTCTAAAAGAAGTGTTGAAACTACAAAAAAAGGTTCGAAAAAAGTTCAATTGAAACTAAAATTAATAAAATAATCCTCCACCTTTAGATGATGAGGTACAAGAAGTTTTAAAGCTTATTTATGAAGACTTATCATCAAAAGATTTATTAAAGCGCTGCTTGGTCAATTTTACGCCGAATAATAACGAAAGCTATAATTCTTTTAATTGAAATTTGGCCTCTAAACATACTTTTTGTGGAAAACATATCATAAATATGGCTGCAAATATTTCTGCATGTACATTCAATGAAGGATTTATGGCTATCTTGAAAATAATGCAAGTCATGGGAATTACAATTGGCCAATGTGTGCTGGAACATGCAGAAAATAGAGATGCCGCAAGAATCAACCAGGCGGAAAAACACTCGATTGAGGCATCTAAAGAGGCCAGAACTGCTCGAAGAGAGCAAAAATCTTTGGAAGAGGAGTAGTATGAGCAGACAACGCAGATTAAATTTAGGTAAGATTTATTACAAAAAATAGATTAGATTAGATTGGAAAAGACTTTATTTTTAGTTTTCTTTTGTACATTATTAATCTAATTTAAGTACTATTTACAATTAAAAAAAAAATTACTAACTAGCGGCTATAATATTTTGGCCTGCTGGCTCTTGATTGTTTTATTTTTATTGATGTTTACCTTTTGAATTTTTCTTTTAATCTTACACGCTAATTATCATAACCAGCCGTGTACAGTGGCTTGGATTATCCTAGCAATAGTCACTTAAAATCTACCTTACGCTATGACTTAAGTCTTACTTATACATAACTAAAACTAACTTAGCCTAATTAGACCTAATTCCTTATTCTATGTCTTACATCTAGCCTCTTCTATTCGTTGGGAGGCCTACATAATTAAAAAGCGCATCCATGAGCTGTCGTTGCCACGCCGTTTTCGCGAGGCGCATAAATGGCTCAACAGAGCCACATGTACGCCCAAGTGACCGTATCAGTCCGTATTACAAAAAATATTGAATTTTAACTTCAAACGCGATTTTTTCGAAACAACCTTTTTCAAGTTGGTGTGCATGATTGTTTTTTTCCAATTGTTCTGAAATCTTAACACGTTCATTTGCACTTATTAATGCTCATAATGAGCAACGGATGAAAAAATTGGCATACATTTTTTGTTAGTTATAACCGATTGTTGGGGGGGGGGGGTGTTTTAACCTCGATTTTCGAAAAAAACGCCACCATTTTGTTATTTTTCGACCAAGTTTTTTTTTACTTCATTCTAAGGCTGCTTTGATACTGATGAAAACCTGGTTTTATTTTTTTCTCAGCCTCTTCTGACGACTATCGTGCACGCCAGGTTTTTTTGTTGTTATCCTAAAAAATTGTAGCAGACGACAGGAATTTTTTTTATGTAGTATAAAGCAAGTAGAGTATGTGTACAAAGTTTCATTAAAATATGTCTTTTTATTCAATTAAAAACTGACCTTTGAAAAAAACAATTTTTTTTTCAATTTGAAGGTGCTCTGTCCCCTTAAATTTCAAAGCAATCTACTTCAACTCTTAACTTTAAATCTGGCAAAAAAGTTTTGCTCCAGCTTTGCAATGATATCAACCATGTTGCAAAACATATTGTGATGACATTTGACTTTTAGATCAAATTGTTACAAAACACCACTTATTTTCAATTGTTCTCGAGACATAAACTGCTGACTATCTCACATCTTCAATTGAAAGACGATTTCCGAATGAAATAGATCGTTCTTGTTATATCTTATTTTCAGATAAATTAGCTCAACTCCCACGATAAGTATCTTTTTCAAGGCATTTTGAAGAGCTATGCTATGAAAACGCCATCGACTCAAAAACTATCCCAGCAACTGCCAATGCTTCCATAGACCTTACGAGCTTGTTCCATTAGGAACGGTGCCAAAATCAATAAAGAACAGGTAAATTTCAATTTCTTTTTTCCAATTTATTACTCAGTATCCTGTCCGTAATCGACAATAACAGAAATCTTTGCCAACATGCCTTTAGTCTTAATGTAAAAAGATTTTTCAGCTCTTCGATGTCATGGAAAGTACTGCCATGAAAAGCAAGTGATACTAATGACAAAGACGATGCCACGTATATCTTGAAACATATGTTTTTTTTTCTCTCTTTGAAATATTAATATCGATTTTAATATCCATATCCATTTTAATATCGAAATTTCTCACAAAACGTTTGAAATTTGAACTATATGTGAATACTGAAATAAAATAAATCGAATAATCGTCACAAAGAAACGAAATAAGTAAAATATTCATCATCTTCTACCCATACCTTTGCAGTCAGTACAAATTCATAATTGAATCTTCTCTGCACATTACGCCTTATCTAACAAATTTATCCTACAATTCTTTTGACTCAGACATTTACTAAATCGTTCTTGTACAATTAGTACAATTTCAGTTAAACACCGACAATCATAATTAGCCCGGACTCTAAGTGCCATAATTCAGTTCAAGCACTACGTTCACGTTCAAGTCCATGGTTTTAGTATTCAACGAATGAGGCGGACGCTGTTCTTACGAGCCGTGCCAGTAATTGGTGATAGTAACAAAATCATTACGACCAGGACATAAACAGCCAACAATGCCTGGCGTAATTGGAAACTTATCTCTCTCTTCTTTCTCCAACTAGCAAGAATTACGACAGATAAATTGCAACAGGACACGCATATTTGTCACTTTGTCACATTGGGTCATGTATGTAGATTGGTTGTGGTTGGGAAATTGCCAAGCTGACGATACACCCACGCTAGAGAATTCTCACCTGATGTCAGTTGGAGCTCCGTTTGGATTTGTTTCTTTACCTTTACAAGGCAAAAAGCACACAATCGTTTATTAATTACATTCATAATCTGAGTTTACCATGTAATTAATCAATATTAAAATATTAATGAAACACAAAAGCACTCTACGAAGGTAAGCATTGAGTTCAAAAAGTTTCTCCTGATGAAATGAGTTTTCGTTTAACTATTGATGTTGCGAGAAGTCTTGGATCCATCTCATATCTCCACACAATAAACAACCATGGATTCGGTCTGATATAGAAATCAAGAAGCCAACAAATGTACAAAGTTTGTCCGGAGAAAAAATTATATACGGAAACCATTGCGATAATGTTCGACCATTGGGCTACTTCACCGACCGCCTTGTAGAAAGGTTCCCTTCAATGAGTTGCCATTTGAAAATTGAAAGGGTCTTGGTCACGCAATCGTTTCTCGTTCCTTGGGGCACTTAAGCGAGATTAAATTCTTTGATAGAGCAACCGGCTACTAGTCAAAGCGATAGCAACACCACCTCATTTTTGACGAGAGCCAACCTTTCGCACATGACTTTAGATTTTAGCGGAAACTTTTACAAACACGAATGATTTTTAGGAATGTTGGTTCGTTGTGAGCTGTTAATATATTTTTAGCATATAACATTTTGTTCGTACGTTTCTTCGGATCTATTTTAGGGGCGAGTAATCGAGACATAAAATAGATTTTCCCGTAGCGAATAGTTATATTCGAATGAATTAGGCAACCAAGACGCGTTTCATGGCAACGTGTAATTTATGTAAGTGAATAAGAGTTCAAATGATCCCAGCAGAAAAATTGAGTGGTTGAAAAATGATTATAGAGTAGTTTGGTATGAAATTATAGAGATCATAATAAAAAAAAAGGAGTCAAATAAGATTACGCAAGAGGCAAAGAAACGTTATTTTGCTAATAAATTCGATAAAGTAGCTGGGAAAAGTGCTAAATATTGGAAAATAATTAAAGAAGTGACATCAACTTCAAAGGATACAATGCATATGCCATGCATAAATGAACTATGTGTGAATGGAACTCTCTTGTGACTCAACATCTAAATAATTACTTCGCAACTATAGGGACTAATCTTACACAGCAGAAGCAAGCTACCTATGGCTCAGATATCAACATAAAAGTGAATACTTTAACATCCATGAAAATAAAGAAATATCTGAAATAATAGATAATTTAAAAGATGGAGTATCCCCAGGCCTCGATGCCATCACTTCCGAAGATACCAAACTATTGAAGAGCTACATAGTAAATATATTAACCGCCAACATCAATGAACACCTTAAAACTGGTTCCTTCCCTGATTCCCTTAAATTAACAAGAATCACTCCTGTATTCAAAGGAGGTGATCGTGCAAATCCATCTAATTACCGCCCCATTGCTGTCACCAGTATTATGAGCAAAATATTTGACAAGGTAATAGATTCAAGAATATTACAATTCTAAGAAGAAAATTCGATCTTGGCCCCAATTCAGTATGGATTCCAACAATAGTTAGCGGCAACCTTGAATGCAGTGCACTTTATAAACTCTACGCTGGATAAGGGAAATCATGCCGCAGCTATCTTCGTTGACTTACAAAAAGCTTTCGACACCATCAACCATGGAATTTTACTAGAACGATTAAGCAAACACAGATTTGGGGATAAAATAAAGCTACTAGTCAGAAGTTACCTAATAAATAGGCGGATAGTAATCAAAAATTTTAATTACGCCAGCCAAGAATGTGAAATAAATATCGGTGTACCACAAGGATCTATCCTCGGCCCGCTACTTTTTCTGCTATACGTGAACAGCATACAGAATATTCAGCTATCTTGCAAAATTGTGCTCATTGCGGACGATACCCTTCTTCTCTATTCCGGGAATGAAGAATTGACACTACAGAACACTATCAATGCAGATTTAGAACGATATTTCAACTGGCTTAAGCAAAGTAAACTAGTTCTTAACATCCATAAGACCAAATACATTGTGTTTCAGCAGAGGAACAAACGTCCAGTGAACCTTCGCATCCAAATAAAATGAATACAGCTTGAAAATGTAAATTCAATTAAATTTCTAGGATTGGTGCTAGATAATAAAATGACATGGACAAACCACATCAACAACATCAGATGCCAAGTGGCACCTATAACAGGAGTAATAATAAGGTTTGAATTTATACCTTTGCAAACCAAGCTCACCATTTACCATGCGTATATTGTTTCTTTAATCACATATGGAGTATTGTTGTGGAGCCAGACTTCTAAACACAACATTGACCTTATTGGAAGACTTATGACCAAAGTTATCAAAGTAAGTCATAAAATGCCCACACTTACCCTAACTTCAGCGGTACATGCTAGAACTGGGCTTCTAAATATCAACAAACTTGTACTGTTTGAACGAGGTAAATTGATTTATAAGATTTTAACGAAACAGCTCAAATGGCCAAACATTCTTCGAACCTTTGGTGAGTCCACCAATATTCCAACAAGAAATGCGGGTAATTTATCAGTGCAAACTCCAAGGACGGAAAGAATGAAGACCGACCCTGTACAGGAAGCAATACATTTTTTTAACACACTGCCTAATTCGGTTAAACATTCGGAAAACTTAGTAAAGTTTAAAGAAAATCTAAAGCTCTACATCGAAAGAGCACACTGCTAATGAAATCCAGAGTTTTTTGCAGTGAGGTAGTAGAAATGGAGTGGACATGCCCATAAGATTTACATTGAAGGCGATGGTAGTAATTTTTTGGCTGCTCATTGTCAAATCGAGTCAAATCCAAGTAGTTCCCCTCCAATTTGACAATTAGATCATAATGGCGGAAAGGCAACTTTAACATGCTTTGTGCGCGAGAGGATTGAAGGGGCTAATGGTGGAAAGTTATACCGTCCGTGTCTCTAGACGCACGTCTTGATGACAAATGAAATGTACACAACATGACCTAAAGCACTAACTATAAAAAACAGAATGGTATTATACCTTATACAAATACACCAATTGTCTGGGAAGTACTAGGAATAATTACTTAGTGATGCACATGGACCGTGCATATTGAGTGATGGAGAGAGTGGAGTGAAGGAGGTAAAATTCCAATATGCCTTTTGACGAGTACCATCAACTCTACCAATGCTAATAGCGATATTATTAATGTTTATGAACTACAATTTCAACCTAATTTAAAATTCATCTTTATTTGTATAGTTTATACAAAATTAAAAACCTTTTTCGAGCCTGAGGGTTGAAGGTGGTTGAAACTTCATAGGGAATAAAGTCTCAACTGACTTGACTAATCACTAAAGTGGTAAGTTTAACGGCTCACTAGTATACTCCCTCTACACATTGGCCGAATGATGATAACGAAATACACATTGATTAATTGATTGATTGCATGGAATCAATTCAGAAAGCCATTAGTAGTGCGACCTCTTGGATATATTGCGACTTGTCTGCGTAATATTTTATAGAATACCCAGGCTTTTAATGTTCCTACATTCCTTGATGGTACATTTGTTATGTCTCTGGAGAAGAAAGGAGCAGAACCAAGGAGCTCTAATTTTCCTCTCTATAGTACTGAACAATGTGCGAGAAGATGTTCTTCACATTCTGCCAAAGTATTTTTACTATCGAAGCGTAAATATTTTTATTTTTTATTTCAATCCCTCAAGATTATGCCAGTAGCTTTCGAGCATTTTCCTGCTCCTTGTATTGATTTACTTTATAAGGCCCCAATACGAAGTAAGACCAATGAAGAGCATTCTTGCTTCTTCTGAGCCCATATTTCATTTAGCTAGGAGTACAGCTGAATTTATATGATCGCGATTGATGCCCTTGAGAATAACTTTGCTATCTGATAGGATCTTATTTTTTTCCCCTAGTATAGATGGCAAAAAAAATCTGCTAACCAGATCCCCGGATGGCCTATCACCTCGGGATATGTGAGGTTTGACTCACTAAAAAATAGGACCATCTACAAGCCCACGAAATTCCGAGTCGGGACCCGCCTAAGCACTGCTCCGACCCGGTCGTACTGACTCACCCATCGGTAACCACGGACTTCAGAAACTACCACAGTTCATGGGTCGGTAAGGCAACCCTTCTCCCGCTTTATGCGCAGCACTCTCTCAACATTTGTTGAGACTGCGCGCCTGTTCTCCTCGTTTCGCAACATTGCTTCCACGATCGTCTAAGGCGTTGCCAGGCCAATCGTGGACTCAATGGTGCGCCTCAAACTTACGAAGTGACTGCACATAAAGAATGTATGCTGAGCATCATCGAGCTCAGTCACACATTACCGGCAGTATGGTGTGACCACCTTACCCATTCTGTTCAGGATCTTATTACTAACCCTTTTAGTGTTCCTAATCTTTATTTTACTTGGGAGAGAGCAATCTATTTGGCAATTGGATCCTACGATCACTGTTTCTAATCCACAACTAAACTATGAGCCATCTAAACCACATTTTCGCCCCTTTGTGGAAGGCTTGATGGAATTGTAATTTTAAACCGTTGCTCGAAGGATGATTCGGCCCTTTTTTTACCGCTTAAGTTCATCATTTCCGTTATGGTCCTTACGTCCTCCAGGATTCTAAGGTGGCCTTTTAGATATGCTTATGAGTACCTATAGATCTGATTCCTCCTGAATTTTTACATGTAGCGGTTTTAGGTTTAGAAAGGCCTCTATTCCTCACATTGGAGTGAAACTCATTGCTCATGTAATCAGCATGCAGGTCATACTTTGAAGCTTGTTGAACTTATTAAGCTTTTGTGATGTTTTCTTCCACCACATTGCAGCTTCAAACAGAGTGATGGGTTTCACAATTTCTTTGTAAGCCTAGCCAATTTGAATTGGAAATAGTCCCCAATTACGTCCAAGCAGTTGTTTTGAGTGGCCTTCAGTGTATATAGTATCCCTACAGTTTTTATAAACAAAATTAAATAACCTGAAAACTAACTGAAATGTGAATTTGATTTACACAATTTAAAAAAATTTAACATCATTCGCTGTTTGCTTAAAATCAGGTTTTCTTGTTAACTTTATTTGCGCTAACAGGGATCGAATTTTGCAATCTTTAAGCTATGGGTCTGAGCTTTTGACACGAATCTACTGAAGCCAGATACAAGCTCATTGAATGATGTATCATCGTTGGACCGACTCTAACCCACATTGGGCGCGGTGTTGAAAACGTATAACTTACTTGCTAAGTTGAAATGCTTCATAGGTATAAACAATATTGCATCCGTTAGAATTGTGATCCAACAAAAAACAAAGAAAAATAAAGAAAAAAGAAAATTCAAATCGCAAACACTTGTTGCATTAATCTGTAAATATTGGATTTATATTGTGAAAACATCAGCAAATCCATACGGTTCCATAAAATCTTCTAGCTGTTGAACAAACCAAGCAGATCACATTGTAATTTCAGCTAGCTTGATTAATGTCCATCATAGTTTTCTCTAATCTAGGATCACTCCATTGAATTTCAACGATGGCATCTGCACGTAAAATATTGTTGCCAACCTTGTAACCAGAACTATACGCTTACGCTAAAACAACAGCAGCGCCCCGAGAAATCGTCATTAACGAGTCGTTTACTTCTCACTTAGCTGTCTCGTACTGTGCAAATGCACTCTGTCAACAAGTGCACAGAATTCGCTTCGAACTCATAAATTCAAAACAAAACATAATCCGTTTCCGTTGCCATCGTTGCACGTATCTGTCTCGACGGTAGTGAGTGCTTCATTTTCTCTATCGTAGATCCTCTCTAGCTATACGATTGCAGCATCACTGAGATGATATAGCGTCCAGTACTAGATAAGATTGAAGTGCAGCCATGGTGACAGAGACAATGTTGCATGCTACACGAACCATGCACTCGTGTCCCGGGCATTAGGACTAATATGTATGAGCATTCCTGCAGACTTGAAAGTGGGGCGCTATGCGGTTTGGAGCCAATATATGAATGCATCTGCAGTACGAAAAATGAATTTTGAGAAGGACCGATGCCTTTGTGTGTATTAAACCGTAGCGTGACAGTCGATTGCTGCTGAAACAAATCAAATTCAGACAGTTTGAATTTGTATCGCTTTTGTATAGATTGACTGAGTTTTGAATTGATTTCACATGGCATGTGACTTGGAACGTATAATTGAGTTTCCTTAATTATATTGTGGGAGAGCATACTGTAGAGCTCACAAATATTATTCTAGTCATATTGATTTCAGTGCAACAGCATCAGCTTGACAATTTAAATCGATTGAATGGGGCAGAAAGTTGCTCTAGTGCTGAAAATAGCTGAGACCCAATTTGAAACTTTTCTGGCATGACTGCAAATTTAGCCGTAATTCTTGCTTGATGCCAGAATATGAATTTGCTAGACAGTGTACTTCTACGTGGTATTAAAATTGCAAAGCCATATATGTATGTGGACTTTTATGGATTTTAATAATTTTTATGCGGTAGAAATGTGTTTTAATGGTCATAAAATCGTGCATAAGTTATTAATGAGTTCTTACCAATTTTCTGACTTCTGTTTTTGTCAATGAGAACTAAGTTCATATGATGCATACTTATTTCTCAAATAGTATTGAAAATGTTTGTCATTGTATAGCCTACTTTGGCACTTCTGACGCCTTTTACTGGTTTGGATTTTACATATGTAATTAACTAGTCAAACATGGTTTTTGCTCTGGAATGAAACATATATTTTGGATTAGAATCCAAATTATTTTTATTAGTTAGTATATCCTTGATATAATCCTAATATGATATAGTCATAATATGATATTTTTAAAAAAATACCCAAAATAGTTTTCGCTTTAAAATGCATTTCTTTACATTTATAGGTCGTAGGTCAAATATAATCTGCATTCATTCGTGTCTTAGGTATATTGTGTTAAATTTTGATTAATGGCTATTACATCAGTTGTTTTGCTTTAGTAAAATACCGCTGACTTTTCAATATTTACATCATTGCTTATTTTTCTTATTTCAATTATTTGTGGGACGAAGTTTGTTACACACTACGTACAAAAACACAGGCCAACAAGAACAGATGATGTGCTTAGTCAGAAAAGTGTGTCCGATTTTCTCCTTGTTGAACCAAGGAACATTTTATTACCACCTCAAGCCATGAATATATTTCCAAGACATAGTAATGCAAAAGTAAAATAAGGAATTTTTTAAAGCCAGACACAAAAAGGGCTATGAATGATCCAAATTTTGTCACCAAATTGAATTCGTTGGGAAAAAATGTGTAGCTTTCATCTGTTAAAATTTCAAATAAAAATTGTTTGGTAGCACCAAATCAACTGACTACGAAAAATTCATATCAAATCTTTTGGGCAATTTTCAGGCTTTCGATTGTAACATGTCGCTGAAAATGTATTTTTTGCATTCTTACTTGGATTTTTTTCCTCCCAATTTAGATGCAGTTAGTGATGAACATGGGTAGCGATTTCATCAAGACGTAAGGACTCTGGGAAAGCGATATGAAGAAAAATGAGCTCCTAGCATGTTAGCAAGCTATTATTGGACATGTTTAGGTGATAATCCAAACTACCGTTTTAATGGAAAATTGGAAGAACACAATATTGTGTAAATAAAGAGAATCAATAAAATAATATTCAATATATTTTGTGGAAAATATTGATTTTTGTTTTTCTCATAGCCTGGACCTGACCATTTTTTCAGGTTTCAGATTATGATTGTACACTATCAAATCAAATAGAAAAATATAGTTTCGTTACATAGCCAAAAAAAACGTTCAAAATAGTTAACTAGTGATGTAATCTTTTATGTTAGATTTTCAGTTTGTTTGATTTAATTCATCATTCCAAACAAACTTTACTTTGTACACGATTATATTTGAGTGGTTCTTGTATCTCTCTGAGACTTAAATACTTTTTCATTATATTCTTCGTCTTATAATTATATTATTAGTACCTACCAGTAGCTTGCCTACTTGCTGTAGACTAGTAGGTTCAATGCAATAGTTATATTAATGCTTTGGTAAACACAGACCTGGAGAAGAATACCCTGAATAATAAATTAAACATGAATGTGGAGCAAAAGAGAAAACTTAAATTAGGAAAAAGATGACTTTAACTTGCCGAACCTAAGTAAAAACGAGCAAAATAGAGGAAAAGCACAGAAAGTTAGAGGTTATAGGCCCAGCAAGCGACTACAACTAGGCATGAAGGCAATCCGCAAATGCCGACGAATAATTTGCTACAAGAAAGAAGAAAACCGTCAAACTTTGGACGAAGATAATCTTGATCTTGAACGATATTCTACACAAAACAAAACTTGATGACACTGAAACTAAAGTTAATTTGATACGGCCGACTCTATTTGGAGATGTCTTTGTCGAACTTGATGAAAAAGGAAACACTAAAGAAGCATTGCGGGGAGAAAAATGCATACTGGGAGAAAAGAGCACAATGCCAACTATTGTACCAAAATGCACCATTGAAATCCGTGATCTTGACTACATCGCAGATATGGCTGAAGTGAAAGCAGATCTTGCAAAAGACATACCAGAAATGTAAACTGTCAAAATTAGCCTGACCACGGCTTATCACACTGCGCAGTGGGTTGCTTTTATGGGAAAGAATACCGATGAAGCTTTTAGGGCAACATTAGATACGGGATGGCTGGATATATTGTAGAGTCCATTAGAAGCAATAAGAACATGTATTAGAATACTCTTTGAGTACAGACATATTACCAGAAACTGCACAGGATCAAGCAGAAGACCTTTTGGCATCAAGTGCGGAGCAATCTGTTATGAAGAAACCACCCAAGAGCTGCGAACTGCGTGCTGAAAAAGACTGCAAGAAAACCATGCTAGGATATATATATCTGACTTAAAGTGCAGCTGAACCTTCATGAAAGATTTGAGAAATATCAAAAGAATTGTGCAAATACCCGCGTTCTGCAAATAAATTGGAACAGAAATAGAGCTACCAAGGACCTGTTTTATCATCTTATGATGGGAAGTTTCTTTGCTGATGCTCTTGATAATTCAACTGTAAAGGCGGTAACCTGGACGACCTCAAATGTTCGGACGACCACTGCATCGCTAATTGCTTCAACTACGAAGTCCATCAAGTGAACCTCCAAGTCTTTCATGCTATGCAAGAAACTCTGTCATAAAACTTACCCAGCATATTTACAATTTCTTGAATATTGGATCTGCGAAGACAATGTTCAAGAATCTGAGGGATTTCAAAACGCATAGGGGACAAGGTCAAAGAGCATTTGAGATTCGACGGGTACCACTCCACAAGAAAAGAAGTCCATAATGTCATTCATCTAAGTAAAATACCTTGAATAGTGAAACAATGACCAGTGGGGTCTCAAGTATAAAACCGTATTCTGAATATGCTAAAATTTGATTGATTATGAAGGTGAAGGAAATTTGAGAAAAGGTTTTGAAGAATGTGGTTAGCCTCGGGATCACGCTATACCAGCTTTATTTATCAATGACCTGAAATAGATTTGAGACATAAAAAATAATATGCATGCGTAGCACTTTGCTATTGAATTTTAAATATGATGAGTTTCACTTTTTTTTGAGAATCGGTATACCACTAGCAATAAATAAATCGAATTTCTGTATTCTAAACTTGAAACAGAAAATGACACTCTCTTGTCGGAAAAAGTCACAGTCTGACAAACAGAAAACTTCTATAAGTTATATTTTTGCACCTCTTTAAATTTGACATAGCTTCAGTGAAAACATACAATAAAACTATCTCATAAAACTTACTACCCACATTGGGCGCATAGTTCATCTACGCAAAACTTTCAAATTCAAAGCTTATTCGTAGTTCAAATATAAAATTTAGTAGGTAATCAACATGAATAACAAATACCTGCCAATACCCTCCAAAAAGCTTCGAACAAATCTTCATTCCAAATGTTTGCAAACAAATAACTATCATAAACCATCATCATTTGCCATTGCCACCTCGAATAGCTGAAATCAAAAACCACTTTCACGAAAACATATACGTAAATTCTAATTGCTACTGCAAATCACCTAAATATAGACTTTATTTCACAAATCCCCTGAAACCACTCACAAACATAAGGTTTCCACAAATTGCCGGAAAATAATATGTGCCAGGCGTACGTGCTATGCAAATCAATAGGCCAAACATAGTCATTCTACAGCTCTAATCTTAACAATATCTTTGACCTTACAGAACTAATTTTCATCGTACGTAAATCGAAGAGCTCTACTTTAGAAATACACACGCATACACATTTTTCTTCTATAGAGCGACGACGTGTTAATGTTGAGCCATGCTTCCAAGGTATCAAGCGGAAAATATTCCGAAATACAACGCACGAAACATAAAACAGCTTATGTGCGTGATTCGATTTGTTGTTGTTGTTGTTGCCACGAATCTTGTGCTAATATTCCAATGGTAACGATGAGTATCAAGGTTGATTGACCTTAAAACTTTAACCCTACCCTCCACGCAAGCTAACGATAATGACCTACTAAAGGCTTGGAACAATTAATCAGCGACAGGGTGATTAACAAAACCCCTCAGGAATAAAATAATTATCATGTCATGCTGTTGATATTAGGATTATGATTGAGCTGATCTAGTAGGCTTTCCTCAATTCGTTAGTGGATTGTATCCTTTGTGGTTGGGAAAAGGAAAAAACTATAGAACAGTATGAGTGAAATGATAGGCACTGAGCTCGAATAAATGACAAGGCCATAAATAAATCACTGGCCTGATTTTGCTATTGTTCGTTTCGATTCATTTCTTCTGGTTTTTTTTTCCGGTGAGCATTGGTTTAGAAAGGAGCGAAAAGATGATGACTTGGGATTTATTGAGGAACTGATTAGTTTGTGAACCGAAGCCTTTTGTCGATACAGATTTGAATATGTATTTAACTGTTAGATTGACGCTGAGTTTTATGACTTATCACTTAATAATAAAAGGAAATAATTTGCACGGATTTCAGTAAAAAGGAAAAAAACGAGTCGTACTTAATTGCAATCAAGGCTATAAATAGTGCTTCAACTACGCGGAAAGCTATAATTAAGTTCGTTTTTACCCGGTTGTACTATATTCTGTTGAATATAAAATGAAGCTGAATAACTCCATTGGCTTTTTAACTAATATAACCAAAAAAAGCTGACAGAACTAGTTACTCAACTGACTCAATTCAGCAAAAGATGTGAAAACGAATCGAAAAAAAATGTATTTGTAGCATGATAAATACGCACTTTGTTATTGTTTTGAAAGTTTTGAAAAGTATCGAACCGCAAACTTAAACCGATTACCCTGTGTGTGTTTGTGCATGTAACTGTGTAAGATAGGTACCTAACACTTCTAAGCTTTCAAACCAAAAGATCCTATTACCTTATTACTATTAAGTTCTGATACCAAATTTTTTGCCTTGATTAGATCATAGACTTCGGCACATAATTAGGCATTAAACCAAATAATGGTTCTAGCGCCAACCAGGTGTTCGCAAAGTATTGCTGCTATTCATTGCAATGAGTACTGCAACACCCAAATCAGTTATAGTATCATCCAAACAACTTATTATCAAGACTTTTGTGACGAAGGTCAGCAGATTGCGAAAACATAATTTTTCCTGATCATAGGGTAAATATTGAGGGAACATATTAAAGGTATTCTTGGTAAACCTAAAAATAACCCTTTATTAATTTGAAACACCGCAAATACAATTCTACAAAAATCATAGTTTTTTTTAACTAATTAATTAATTATTTTTAGCATATATGTTGAATTAGTTGCAAATTTTACTGCCCATAAAGATTCATAATTAGCCGCGTTTTTGGGCCTTTATGATAACAAAGTTTCATAGTTGCATTGAAAACAACAACTCCCGCCCAGTTGTCGTGATTTTTATTGTTACTATGCTAATATATTCTCGATAGAGGCGCAAAATAACGTAGCTATTGTTGACATTCAAATAACTTTTTTCCATGGGCATCATTTGAATGTGAGCTTCCACCTTTGACTGTACAAGCCTTCAGCATGTCATTCATCGCGTGACCTGATTGGCTAACATGGAGCCGTCAAACAACACAATCCAGCAGCTGCCAACGAAAATTGAGTAAGAGTAACGATCGGCTGAAGTTAAATGCTAATCCCGAAACTGAAAATAACATGGGAGCTCTAGGTCATTTTAACTACGCCTTAAAGTAATTTGAATCGCAATTGATGATATATTAAAGCATAGCTATTGAGCATCTTTGACAAAATTGCTGAACATTAGCCAATGCAATCAGCTGCAACGCCACGTGACAGGGCCAATACCAATCAATTAGCTTTAGAATTTAATTTTCGATGTGATACGGATGATTGTTGGCTTTTAAGCCCGATATCTCTTTTATATATTGAGATACTACGGTCAACTTTCTGCGGTTGTCAAAGGGGCTAGCTCTTCTGCAAACCCCCCCCCCCTCTCCCATCTTCTCTCCCAACTCCACGCCGAATGGCCCCGAAAAACGCAGGAAGAAGGCTTCTTGACCCTAAAGATCAACCCAATAAGGGTTGATCCCAGTGTGCCAAAAGCTGAAGATTAAAAGCTATATGAAAACACTCGAGGCAATTTGTGCAGAAAATGGTGGGAAAGTTCTTGAATTCGAAGCGAGGATAACCAACCTCAACAAAATTACTCTTTCCCCTAAGAGTCTTGAGTCGCACCAGCATATCTTTGAAATTTTGAAAGCAAGATCTATACTTTGTTTTATTCACACGTCACAGGGCATCAAGAGGACAATAATCCTCCTGAAAGGAGCTCACATTTCCCATGACGAGGAAGATGTCTTCACTGAGCTCAAGAAGCTCTTAGGAGAGCAAATTATTAACATGAGATGGTTTTCCACCGTCTACTCACTGAAAGAGAAAAATATATTGATCGACCAAATTGCCCCTGAAGCTGATGCAGAGGTTGTCTTTAGCATCAACTTTTCACTTCGCCAGTGGATCCAGTGGGACCACTTGGAGAAAAAGAACGTACTGCAGTGTAACAACTGCCAACGCTCCAGACACACCGCGTCCAGCTGCGGATTAGGCACACGATCTGTCAAGTGCAATAAAGTACACGCAAGTAAAGGGGTCGGAAGCAGTATACTGCGACAACTGCAAGACGACTGACTGTCCAGCAAGCTACAGGGGCTGCCCCGAGATGAGGAAAATTTAAGAGCGTTGCATTACTGCAAAAGCGGAGAGAGCAAGCACGCAATAATGACTTCATGGCAGCAGCGGTACGCAATACTGTCGGCCCTGGTGTTTTATACATCAGCCATTTTGTGGCAGAGCACAAAAAAGTTGTTACGTAAAAGCCCGCTAATCTCCCAACTCAATCAACTAGTGTGACTATGAGTAAGCCACAGCCAACCATCGACTGAATAGTATTTGGAGAATGCCAAATCTCTTTGATTGTAATCTCTTTGCCTTGATGGATCAAATCAAGGATTTCATCCCAACCTTTGGGAAGCTCTTTTTCAATCTTTTTCAATCAAAAACGCGATGTCTTTATTTCACTCGCCCTTCGTTTTGCTTGTAATGTGTCCTCTTAGGTTCTCAGCTTTGAATTTAGCTACCTTAGCTCCCATCTATAAAAGAAACTTCGTTCAGGAATTCTTAAATCATGACAATACTGATATTCTTTTTATCGAAAACCAAGCTGAAAGCACGTTATCTTGTACAAAATCACTTGTGAGGACACATCTGAGGACCCAAATTCTTCTAAACTGGGTACAGCACTATTAGTTAAAGAGCGGATCAAAGCCCAATGACATTTGATTCCAGGACTTAAAGCTACGGAAATAATCTGCATTAGCTTCCAATGCCAGAGAATTACCAAATATTATATGTTGGCATCTATGTCCATCATGGTTTCAGTGGTCTGGAACTGATTCAGCATCTCGAGTAGGGACTGCATCTTCACTGGTGCTGGTCATCCTTGAGAGTGATTTCAATGCTCGGTCGCAATAATGGGACAATCGCCACTAACAACCCTTACAGCGGTAATGGCTAACGCAGATTCCAAGCTTTATCAAACCTATCTTTCTTCAGAAACTTCTTTTTGTCGGTCTTCATCCATAATTGACTTCTTTCTTGTGTCCCCAAGCCTGATCAGCTCTCTTCCACAATTCGGCACTTACGAATGACAAGTCCACGACGGTGAATCTGGTTATCAGCTGATTCAATTTAGCATCAGAAGTGAAGGTGGCCCAAACTCTTTGACTGTTGACCCCGAACTTTTCATCACCTACGTGAAAATCAGCTGGGACCAGTTCGTAACGATTATTGTAATTCAAATTCAAAACCTGGTCTTAACTACTTTCAAAATCTTTACTTGCAGGAAATCAAGGAGGCTCTCGATAAGCTCAACCAAATCACCTTCTTGGTCATTGATAGTTTAGATATCCCAAAAAAAATCCACAAACTTCGCTTTCTGTGAACTACCGCACGATATCATTCAGTTCCATAATCGACAGAAATCTTTAAGACTACGTCTTACCAGAATCACATCACAGATGCTTCAATACAGAGAATAATCCATTTTAATAGCTTCTTCCCTGATTAAAGGGTAAAACCTTCTCATCATGGTTAAGACCAGAGCCTATGTCAACAAGAAATTTGAAGAACGTCTCCAAAAAATAGTACCTGGCAGACACATGTTTCGAGAAATTAGTAAAATCACAGGCTGCAAAAGTTTGAAAATGTAATTTCACTTCCAACGACAATTCACTCCTTGATGGTAAAGCCACCACAGACGCTATTGCTGTCGCCATTTCTCTCATCTATCGTGGCGAGAAGCCTAGCTCTGATCCCAATTTTGTTTCAGTCCTTAAGACTTGCGTCTCCAACTTTTGGCAAGAAAGCCAATTGTTGACCCTATCTAGGCTCATTCCTACAAACCCTCCATAAATCCTAAAAGACATAGCACTATCGTGAATAAGGAAAATCTTCTTACCGTGGTGTCGGCGCTCTCCTCTAAAAATATCATAAGAAGATAAAATTTCCAGCTTTGTGTTAAAAAGGCTCCCTATTTGCTTTTTTGAGCACATATCCCCTCTATTCATTTTTTGTCTAAATATTAAATATTTTCCCACTGCTTGGAAGCGTGCAAAAATAGTTCCTCTTACAAAAGCGTCAGGATCCTGCGATGTCCTCAACGCTCGTCCAATTTCTTTTCTCTCAAACTTGGGAAAACTACTCCAAAGGATCATCAAAACACACAATAGAAGAGAACCACATCACACCCGGAAGACAGTTCGGCTTAAAAGGCAAACACTCCACAGTGATCTAATGGTTTTGAGAAGCACAGTTGAGGAAAGCATCCAAAACAAAAGGGTTTTGGATGCCTGTTTGATTGATTTACAGGAGCCGTTCGACTCCGTTTGGATTGAAATACTTTTGTATAAAATGATCAATTTTGGTTTCACAACATGGTTAATCAAAGTCGTTGATAATTCTCTAAGTGGCAGAAGGACTTTCGTCACTTTCAACGAGGCTTTCTCTAAGGAATTTCCAATCAAATCAGGTGTACTTCAAGGCTTCGTTCTTGGTCCTATTTCATTCCACATTTTCACTGCAGATGTCTCAAAAATTTCAAACGATTCTCGCACAAGTATTTCTATCAGTCTATACACAGATGATCTCCTCTTCTGAAACTCGCAACATAACCCGTACTCTGGGGTGGCGGTATTACATAGGTACGCAAATCAGCTTGTTGCATATTATGCAAAATGGGGCTAGCCAACAAAAGTGAGCTGATATTTTTCAGAGGTAACCACACAGATTTCAGGAAGTGAATCGAACCTCTCAATAAATCTAAAATGCTTATTAATTAACAGGCAATCACCAATTTGCAGACTGTAAAATACTTCGGCATAAAGCTTGACTCTCGCTGGAGCTGCAATCACTATGTTCAAACAAACCTCAACAAAGCAGCCATCGCATACCACCTCATAGGCTGCATCTTCAAGCCGAACTCGATTATATCTACTCGAGCTAAAACTATTGCCTTTAAGCAATTGATTAGGCCGATCCTCACTTACGGTGCCCCTATCTGGTCTTCGGCTACTTCTAGCGAACTTGAGAAGCTGGCCAAATTCGAGCGCCGTATCCTCCAAAATATCACGTCCCTTTATTTTAAGGTCAATGGCCACTATTATTGGAATAGTGACCTTTCCCAAAAATATTAAATACCACCTCTTTCCTCTTATTTGGTTCAACTGGACAACAACGCGATTCGCCGTGCCGCAGAGCACCCCAACCCCATCACCCAAGCGCTTCATCTAAGACCTGGATCTTATTCTAATCTCTCTGCAATGAAGTCAGAGTATGTATTTTCTATCGTTTGGATTGCGCTGCCTGTATTTTGGTTTTATTTGTACACCAAGCACTTTCAACAAAACAGACAGAGAGCTACAATTAGAAATAGCCTTTGAAATTGAGCTGCATGTAATTTCATTTACTTAGCTTTAGAGTACCTATTTGACAAAAAAAAAATGGATTAATGTTGTATTATACTGTTGGTTTTACTATTAAGCTGAACTCAGATGATTTTGACTTTTTGTTTCCAGTTTCTGTTCCTTCCCGATTATATACGATAAAGACGCGAAGATAAACAGCTTGTGAATAGCCTGCAGATTTTCCCGTGCAAACAAATAGTTAGGCTTCATCAAAAGGCGTGCGAAGGAATTTCGTAACCTGTGGGTCACAAGATCCTTATACATCTCACTTGTACGCCCCATTCTCGAATATGCTTCCATTTGCTGGAATCCGGCTTTTGAGACCCACAGTAACAGACTCGAGTCCATACAAAAGCAATTCTTACTTTCCGCATTGAGAGATCTATTACAACCCTTACGATTTTAGCGCCCTTCCTCATTATAAGTTTCGACTGGGTCACCTAAACTTATTGACACCAGAAGAAAGATGATTTCGGCCTGCTTCACATTTGACGTCATTAGAGGCGTTATCAGAGTTGAGTTCCTCAATAATAAAATAGTGTTAAATAACCCTGTAAGGAGCACCAGGTCCTCTCGTTTTCTTAAGGAATATCCACATTCCACTACTTACGCAGCTAATGAGCCGATAAATAGATGCTGCAGGATATTCAATAGCAAAAGTAATCTGTATTCCCCAACGGTCTCAAAATTATCCTTCAAATCTTCCCTTTTCCAAGCCATCCGCAACCCCTTATGTTAAGCTATTTGTCAATGTTTTATATATTCGCTATTTATTTATTATTATTGATCTATTTATTAATTATTTGATTTATTTAATTGTTTTTTTTTCGTATTACTTTTATATACCCGTATTAAGTTTTCGATTTTCTATTTTGCTTTGTATTGTTTATGTAACTTGTACCTTGCTTGGTTAATGAATAAAATAAAATAAAAATAAACGTCATAGATAACTACTTGTATTTATTTCATTACCTTCTTCTAATACTTTGTCATTTCATTGAAACATGTACCCTATGGAGTCCTGGTGTTCATAAAAGGAGTCATTAAGTCACAGTAAAAAAAAAAAACCATATGAATTTAATCTCACGAGGAAAATAATCTTTCTCATTATGTCAAAATGCAACCTCATTTAAATCATATCTAGCTTTGTACAAACTTCAGCACTATCAACCCATGCTAATTCACTTTACTTATGTAAACACTTCACCATCTCATTTATCCAACGAACATCAAAAAACAATCCTTAAAGCTCGCTTGCAGTGACGCCACCATACCGTTACCGCTAAAATGGATTTTTAGTTTCATCTTCATTCGTAACTGCACTCATCGCTTCTGAGATTTATTTCATGACTGCTCTTGCATTTTACGTGAGCGAAATTTGAAAATTTCAGCAAGGAAGTTGCTCCTTATATAGTGACGACACTATTGCCTGTTACACGTGGCAGCGAGCTGCGATTTCTTGAAATTTTCAACACTTCCGACCATAATTCTTCCAAATAAGAATCAAGTAGTGCAGACGATGCTAGTGAACATTGAACGTCTGTCAGTCAGTCATGTCACCGAAGATGGATATTTGTGGCTAGTCTAGTTACTTTTTCACGCCAACAGCACACGTTTTTGAAAGTGTGAAACGTAAGATCGATGCTGAAGTTTAATATATACTGGTAGAAATTCCTTTCGCATCCTGAATAAGATGGATTTGAGTAGAAGATGTCTAATCGCATATGCTGGAGTCATTGACTTTCGCACAAGAGTATGGTTTAGATGTTACATGATTTCAATGCATCTCTTTTCGGTTTAAGTAAATAGTTAAAAACGTTATCTGTATATAGTTAAAAATGAAAACTCAAGTACACGAAGCTATGAAAACAAATAGCAAGTTTATTGAGATATAATCAACCAATACGAAAAAAGCACACGCAATAATTGTTCGCAAATTCTTTCAGATGCATTTACTTGTTCCGTTTTTTGAAATATTTCTTCCAGCTCAAAAAATTTCAATTAATTCACCAACATTTTTCGGAAAATGGGAAATTTCCAGTCAAAATATATTTATTTTTGAATAGCTTTTTATCAATACAAATATATTTACTGTTTAATAATTTTTAATGTTGAATTCTTAATTTCATTTCAAATGCTTCTATTGTTCCCATCAAGTGCTTGTAACTTGAGTAGCTTTCGTTGTCGAATGGTCAGACTAAGGACAGCAAATGCCAGCTACTTCCAGCTAAACTGACAGAGTAATCAATTATCACTTGCATGCTTGCACTACCCTAAAGATATTATACACAAGCTTTTTGTAAATATACATAAAGTAGCTGGTTCATATATAAGCTTTTGGTAAAAATGCAATTACGTTTCATCAGCTCAAGCAATTTACATGCATTGGTAAACAAAATTAAACTTGTAATTACATTTTGTCGGCCATTAATTTACAAGTGCAAGTATGCTGAAACTTTCTTTACAGCCACCATCACGTGCACACTCAACCAATCCATGCCCAACATGCTGTCATTTAAATTTCATTAAAGCGTCCCGTATGCATCGCCAACTGATTCAACAGTAAACTCAGCTGAATTTCAGTTTTCATAACAATTCTGCATTTTTAACAACCCACATTGGGGGCACACATTGTCGAACCGAATGTCATGTTGCCTGCCACTCAGCAAAGATCGTTTCCGATTAAATGCGATGTCTACTTGACAATTGGACAATTATGAAAGTTGTCCAGCAAAAATGAATTCATTGAGTTTGTATCGCGAAGGACTATTGCCATGTATAAATCATGGAGCAAGTGTCTGGCATGCGGTCGACTGTTGCTAGTGAATAATTTTGAAATAACACCATTCACAGACACCACGATGGTTAGTTCAGCTTGATTTTCCACATTTGTGAAAAACGTGATTGTGATTTTCAGGATAAAAGTCACTTGTCAAAATAATTTATGCGTGTGTAAATTTATGCGAATCGTTGGTGGATATCAGTATGTCAGAGATTGCATGTATGCTGTTATCATGTCGTTTATTAAATATTGGTCACATAAAGTAATGGATACAATGTGACTAGTTTAAACAAATGATTCAGTTTCTTGATGATCTTGGCAAAGAGTGGGCAAAGGCAAATATTTTGAATTTAAGCTGTATTGATATTACAACATTTATTTCAACAAAGTACACTACCTTGAGTCTATTTAATTCTTAGGGAAAATGACTTAAAACCGTTTAGGTGGAAAGAGTGCTGACTGGTATCTGCATGCAATCAAGAATCTATGATCGCATAATTGAAAAGTTTTTTAATTTTCGTCAAGATATTATTCAACACTGAAAAAAAAGAAAAAATCGGATATTAAAAAGAAAGGTTTTATTCAGAACAGCAAGCATTAAGCACGTTTTTTTCAATATCATGTTTCATACACGTCACCTATGGACCAGTATAACTGTGAATTTCACAACTATTTCTTAGTTCATTGCAATTGGATATCATACTCTGCCAATTTTAGTAGCATCAGCAAAGACGCAAGCATTAAATCATTTTGGGTAGCCAAAATGAAACGGAGACAATACTATGTCAGTACCTATGTAGCCACTGAATGTTCCTCTCAATACTTTCATTAATCTCTTTTTCTTAGCATCAAAAGTAATTAACTAACTACTGACCATAAATCACCATTTGCCTCCTATCCTTTCAGACCTTTACACAGAATCTACAATTCAAAACGAAAATACACCATAGTTTAGCTTCTCATCAACACGAACCTTGAACCCAACAAATAACTTTCGAAGAGGGTAGAATCAATGCGAATCACGACCTCGAGAAACTTCTTTTCAGCCGACAAAAGATATCAAGACAACAGTAAATACATAGAATCTTCCAAGATTTATGATTCATAAAATTCGAAACAACTACCGCAGAATGAAAGTAGCGCTCAAAACAAAACTATTCTTTGAATTTCAATCTATCTTCATGTGTTTCAGACTTATAAAGCGCAACACAAACTGTCAGTCGCCATAGCTACTCAAACTACTTCGGCAGCAACCGTCTAGGGGGGGAAATAGATAATAAATTGAAAATCCTGGCGGAGAATGCGTAGCGTTACTAGAAACATGAAACAACAACAAAAATAAGAAGAAAAAAACTCCCATAAGGCTGCTACTTGTGAAGTTTCATAATGTTTCCGAGAGAAAAAAAGTTTTTCACAATATATAAGACGGAATTCAGAATAGGGTAGACTCTAAAAGAGAAAAGTTTTTATTCAATTCGTTCGTATCTAGTTTTTTTTCCAAAAGGCATAAATTTTCTTGTTTTGTGGGAAGTTTTGCTTTGAAGTGCTTATGTTTTGATGATTATCGACCTGACTATCTAATGTGTATTAAGAAAAAATACATTTCATATGAGTAAATGCGTATCAGATGGATTTCCCATGTTTTATAACACACTATATAGAATGCTTGCAGTTTCTCAAATAAAGAAAACTGCCAGAATCATGCAATAGAAATAAAATTGATTATATTCTTTGTGACTGAATGATCAAAACATAAACACAACTCAATGACTGCGCTCAAATCGCAAAAAGTATGATTATTTAAATGTAATATGATTATTTATATTTATTATAATAATATAATGACTCTTACTTTCGTGTCTTTTTGAAAGAGCTTGTGAAAGGGTATATCGGCTGATAGTCTCCAAAAAAAATTTTAATGCACCAGTCCCATCAAACTCACACCTTTCTTCCTCTAATTCAGCTTCAACAGCTTTTGTGAACCATTTAGAAATTCCCCGTGATGAAATATTTAAAGCTATTTTGGATCTCGACTGCAACAAAGGTCCTGGGTCGGATCTTCTTCCTCCGACCTTCTTGCACAAGTGTGTAGAGCAGCTTATAGCTCCCTTGTATATTTTCTTTAGTATATCACTTTCGTCGGGTATTTTCCCATTCTGTTGTAAGCTTCTGTATGGCACACCCATACTCAAGAGTAGTGATCGACGCTGTATCGGAAATCAAAGGGGCATTGCCATTTTGTCCTCGATTCCGAAACTTTTCGAAGAGGTGGTATACGATCAACTTTTTTCGATTGTTGATTCCCGTTTGAACAATCAACAACAGGCTTTTGAAAAGGTCGCTCAACTACCACGAATTTGACAATCATAATCTCTGACGTTCTATCCAAAATGGAAAAAGGATACCAAATTGACGCAGTCTACACTGACTTCAGTAAGGCGTTTGACAGAGATGACCATTCTACCTCAATTCTAAAGCTTTAGAAATTCGGTATTGCCGGGTGTTCACTCAGCTGGCTGACCTCCTACCTTCGTGATCGAACACAATGTGTAAAACTTCAAGAATTTTTATCGAAAAACGTTAGTGCTACCTCTGGTGTACTCCAAGGTAGCCATCTTGGCCCACTTCTTTTTAATAAATTTATTTCCGACTTGTCTGACGTCCTAGCAGGCATACCTCATTTACTCTATGCAGACGATCTCAAACTTTATCAGACTATTGAATCGAAATCGGATGCTCCCTTTCTCCAATCCAAGCTTGATTCACTTGATCAGTGGTGCAATATAAACAAGCTCTCTCTCAACATTAACAAATGCCAAGTTATTAGTTTTTCCAGGAAACGCACGGTCACACACAATACGTACTTCCTCGGCAATGATATGCTAACTCGAGTTGATAACATTGCTGACCTCGGTGTTATCTTAGATGAAAAACTCCGCTTCACCTTACACTACGATATATTACTTTCTCGTGCGAACAAACAGCTAGGTTTCATCAAAATACGTGCCAAAGAATTTCGTAGCCAGTGGGTCACAAGTTCTTTATACACTTCACTTGTACGTCCTATTCTCGAATACGCTTGCATTAGCTGGAATCTCGATTTTGAAACCCACAGTGACAGACTCGAGTCAATACAAATGCAATTTTTACTTTTCGCCTGGAGAGAGGATTTTAATAGCCTACCCCCTTATGAGTTTCGACTGGGTCATTTAACTCACTAGCCTCCACAAGAATGGTGATATCGGCCTGCTTCATATTCGACGTCATTAGAGGCGTTATTAATGTAGAATTTCTGAATAGTAAAATTTTGATAAATATCCCTGTGAGGAACACCAGGTCCAATCATTTCCTAAAAGAATATTCACATTCGACCACATATGCAGCTAATGAGCCAATAAATAGATGCTGCAGAATATTCAACACCATAAGTAATTTATATTCCCCTACGATTTCCAAATTATCCTTCAAATCCTCTCTTTTGCATGCCATCCATACCCCTAAACCTTAAGCTATAGCTTTTATGTCAATGTTTTATTTATTGATTGTTATTTATTAATCTATTTGTTACTTTTTAATTTGTTTGTTACTTAATTAACTTGTTTGTTTTTTACTTTTCACTTTACTTTTTTATTTTTATTTTTTATTTGATATTTTATATGTGATTTTGTACCTTGTTTGGTGAATAAATAAATAAATAAATAAAACGTTCCCAAGCAGATAATATTTGATACGAGAATATGGACCGTTTGCGGAATAAGCTTCTGATAGCAGAATCAAATGGAATTGCTTATGTGGGATGATTAAAAATCAAGAACTGTTGCTTAAAACCTGTTACGTGTCCATATAGTAATCTCTATTGTTGTCAACTATAGTTTGGATTCTTCTTGCCATACTTTCAACCAGCCTTTCTGTATAGTCCGTAGATAACGCGCATTAGTTACTTCAAATTGTGGACAGGCTTTCTGGTGAGATGGGTTTTCACAATTCACCACAAATTTTCGATCGGATGAAAATCGGTAACGCAAGTCTATGGTCCTTTTTTTTGTAATAACTTTACTAAACTGCTACCTTCGTATAAGAAGCATCAGTTTGGTTTCAAATCTTACATGCTAGGACAAGTGGACACCCTTCACAGCTGAGGACGTATGCATTTTGGACGCATGTTACATTATTGACTTAGAGTCAGCGAGCAAAGAGCAAAGTTAGTGTTCTAGAATTACAATTTTCATAACGTAAAAAAATTTTAAAACCAAGTATCTATGCAATTTGGTTTTTTACTACGTTAGAAATGGAAGATCTAACGGGTCAGTTCTTTTCAATCGCTGAAAATTACGACGGGTTTTTTGCCGGCTTGTTGGGGTAATGAGCGAGGGCTGCAATATATTTTACACTGCGGTTCTTAATTTCATCGGCAATCGTCTCGATTCGCAGGTTTGTGTGGAGATTAGCATTGCGGAAGTACCACGGAGCTCCGATAATAGTTCGAAGTATTCTTGTTTGAGTCCTCTAGATGATGTTGCTGTTTGGCTTTAAGACAGACTTATAGACGAGCACTTTAGAGTCGAGAAAAGTATTGACATGCTTTTGAGCATCCATTTGGAATTTTATAAATTTAAGCTTCGCTTGTTGATTTTTATCATCAATGTGCCAAATAGTTTGTTGTCCTAGCTCCATTTTTATTTTTCCAGGACTTTCAAAGTCAGCTTCGTTGTTTTGGATCATTATCTTCTTGCAAGGTCTAGCTTTCATTAACATTCTGTAAAAATAACATTTTGACCGGCTTAAAAAGTCCAAGCTTGTTCACGTGGACCGTTTTTTTTTTTGTTTGGGTGTTTACTGCGGGTGAACCTTCAGCCGAACCTTTGCCGAAAAGCTTACTTTATCGAAGAAAACAACCTTTATTCAGTCGCAACCCATATTTTCGGTTGTCCAAAGTTTACATTTTTCAATGAGTTTCTCAAAAAGCAGAGGTTTTGACGTTGTGGGACGGTAAGATATATTTACCTCCTTCAAATACCGTTCAATAGTTCAAAGAACTTAAGAATCATCTTACCCTGTTTTCTCGTAGTCACTCACTTCAAAACCCGGTCGGAAAATTCCCCAATCACTTTTTCAGCCACAGAGTACAATAAGTTTGGCCCTTGCAGGGGCGAACATAAAAATAACACCTCGTAGCACTTTGCAGCCTTAAAACTTAAACTTTATTTAAAGTAGACAGGTATATATTTTCTACTTAAAAAACGCGATTAGTTTCTTCTGACTCGGACCGTACATAAGTTAATTACTCTTACTAATTTGAATTCCAATGATCATCACCCTGCAGAGTTCGTACAATATGCAGAACTTTGCTGCCCTTTAGATATTTGCCGCCCTGCGCAATTGCCCTGATTAGTAAAGAAGTAAAGAAGACTATAGTAAAGAAGGCACTGATTATGAATTATGCTGACAACTGCGAGGACACTTTTTTCAAGGATCTCCTGAATCTTTCATATTTTTTTATAAAAATTTCATATTATCATTTTTAAATGTTGCTCTTGCATATAGGGTCATTCCACGGAAAATCGACCACCGGTCTTTTATCGCTATCATCAGATTTCAATGAAATTTTCACTGTGAATATAAGTAGTTGAGTTATATGTACCAATAAAATTTTTTTGGAAAATATCTAATATTTGCGGTAATATGGCTTCTTGAAGTTTTTGAGAAACGTCGGTTCGCGTTGCATTCAAAAAACTGTATAAAATGTTCTACTTTACGTAGAGCCTTTAAATATAGCTTGTTCGAAAGAAAAAAATGTAAACTTTCTACGAAAAATAGTGCGAGAAACATCCTGACCAAAAAGGATATAAAGGATCATTACAGTGTCCTTTATCCTTGAATATTTCAAAATGCGCACCTTCGATTTTCTTAATTTTTTATATATTGTAAACAATTATATAAACTACAAATGTGCAAAATTTCAAAGGAGAGCTCGTAAAAGTACAGTCGTGAGAAATTTTTAAAGGTGTGAAATATTGTAGCCGCTGAAGAAAATTTATAGAAAATGGTACCGAAACAAGGTAAAACTTACAAAATATGGTACGAAACAATTTTATGTTGTCAAAATAGATCTAAAAATTGTTTTGCAATGTTGTTTTAAGCCCGCAGAAGATTCTAATCTAGTTTCTAACGTAACTAATACTACTGACGGAATTTTCATCAATTTTTGTTCACATGTACTTAGAATAACGGCTAATCCTGGGCAATCCTGGCAGCTACCAAAATACCAATCTGTTTGTAGAGGAGAGCATATCATCAGAAATAAAAAGTTCTTATAATTAGCCAAGCTTATATCGGAACCCTTTGTTATAAAATTTATTTTTGATCACGGACCGACGTTTCTCAAAAACTTCAAGATTCCATACATCCGCAAATATACCATATTTTCCAAAAATATTTTATTTCCAATAATAAGCTTACCACACGTTCTGGATACCAAAATATTTTCAAATACATGGAGGTGAGTTCAAAAATTATCTGAAAATTGGTCGATTTTCAATGGAATTACCCAATAATTAAAATTTTGAATGAATAAGAAATAGAGTAAATATGCTACTTTAATGCTTCAACATTTAAAGCACTTGCAACTCTTGATTAAAGCTATTTAACTATCAAATCAATTATCAAGTTACCTTCTACTCCATGACCCATTGCTTACTTTTATTCCTTGAAAAAGATCAATAGCAAATAACCACATTTCACTGTCAAAATACTAAAATCAGCTTCCCTATTTAAGTAAATCTATGAAACATAATGAATGTGTCATATGATCGTCGCTTTGATTGCTCCAGTTTCAAATCCAAACAGTCTTGGTCCTCTTTAACAGTCTTCTTTACCATTTATAAAGAAGATATAATGTCTTTTTACATATTCTGCATTAAACTAAATTTTCTCTTATCCAATACCACATATGCTACACGGGGAAAAACAAGTGCTAATATTATCATTTTACACTTTTAAAAACACTTTTCGTAACGATAAACATTACTCGTACTGCTATTACTCGTACTCGTACCACACGGCCAACATCACAAAACTCGTGTCCCTACATTCACATCTCACAACTTACCATAACTTTCGAGAAGGTACTAAAGTTCCAACAGAACGCTAAAGCCGCACCATCAAATCATTATCCTCTTAGGATACAGTCCCAAAAGAAAAGTTTTCTACACAGTTCCTTAGTAATTATATCTTTCGACTACCTGTAATTAGATACTTATTCAAAAGACATCTTTCGTGCTGTTGTTCCTTCTATTAGAATAATATCGGATGATGCTGTCTTCGAAAAGTTAAATGAACACAACCTGGTGACAGTTTACAAAAGTGATGAAACTTGAAAGGTTTAGAAATTATCCTAACATTTGGTGTTTTTGCTTCTACCAATTGGTTGACATCAGTTTTCCGTTCACAAAGAAAGGTTAAATTTAAGTAATGGTTACTATTTAAGGCCACTCAAATCCATTTTAGATTATATATAATGCACAGGGTCTAAGATTTATTTGTTTCTTTTTTGTGAATATACATGAAAAATGACCAAAAAAAAATATAGTTAATTTGCAGGGGCTAATAGTTCTTGAGGTACGAGGGTGAGAAAGCTATCAACTATCAACCTATCTACTCGTCAAACCAACAAACAAATGAAATTGTACAAACTATTGAACTGTATCGCAATGCAGATATCGAATCAAGGCGTCAAACTTTGCATTCATTGAAGCCATCAAACGCCCAAAGTTTGAGGTCATCAAAGCATCAAACAAACAAGTCATTAAATGATCAAACCAATAAGCAAGCCATCAAACTATTTATCAAATGAGTTGACTATAAACTATTTTTTCGCATCAAGCCAAGACTCATGGAGGCTGTACTGCCCTGATTCGCATAAACGTTGTGTCTACATTTTTATTATTTTTGAGTTAACACCGGACTCGAAAACTACATACTCGATTACATCATTTGGCAAAATTTGAAAAGAATATCTTTCTCCATATACCTCCAATACAAATCAAAACACAAATCATTGAATATCTCGAAAGCGCTAAAATGTAGATAGAACGTTTATGCAAATAAGGCAGTGTCGTACTACGATGCTGAGCCAATTTTGGTTCCTGAGCTTCATGGCTCTACGTCAAACAATTTTCGTTTAACACCAAGTCGAATCGTCTTAAAGAGGCGGCTGGTCGCGAAAATTCAAAAAGAAACTAGATTTTCATGTACATCATATACATATATTTGTGGATATTTTAAGCCATTCCGCATAATCACCATATGAGTTAAAGTATAAAAAAAGAATTGAAAAAAACTCTAGCGCACCTGAACCGCTAGAAACACTAATGTTCGAAGAACAGTAGAAGAATCGTGCAGCTTTTGAGTGCATATTCCACCACATGAGCTGCTTATTACGGCCAAACTGTTTCAAACGCCACGTTTTATTTTGGTCTCAAGAATGCATTATAACTCATATGGTAGAAGGTTTCAGATATTACCACTGGCATGAATTTCAACGTTTATGAGAGCGAAACACGGTTTAATTATATTCGTTATCAGTTGCTTGTTTCACAAAATTTTGAAAGCAGCATCTCATATAACATCAATGAAGAAAATGCTCAGTGCCTGCAGCACTGTAACTGAGGTTGGTGTTTGGGGCTGCGATCCGAAAAATTTGCAGAACTTTGGGAATTGAAACATCGGTTATTTATTTTCATTGTAAATGTTTCCGGCATGAATACTAACTGTAAGCATTTATTGATACAAAAGTAGCACAACCGACTCGTGCTGGCAACCTTTCGCCAGTATCAAAGCCAAGAATATATCACATCTGCTTCACGTTGTAATATTACATTCGAAGTTATAGGAGTATGAAGAAATTTAGGGTTACCTGCAGCGAGTTTTTTCAAATAATCGAAAGCTTAATATTTGCTGTTTATTGTCACTACAATATCATTACCAATTGAAAATTCTACGATAAAACCGCTTAATAAAGATATTGCAAACAAACACAAATCCAACAATAGCTGCCAACCCTATCGTGGCTTTTCAATCAAATTTGGCCTGAATAATGTTTATAATAGGTAAAAAATTCGTATTGATTCCATGTCTGCACTGGAAGTTATAGGGCAAAAAGTTTTATTTTTCTGAGCGAATTTTCAAAACCAAAGATACAAAAATTACCATAGCTGGCAGCACTAATCGAATTTTTCAACCAAATTTCTATCAAACAGAGTTTAGAGTAAGGTTCAGCTACTGTGTCAATTTCATGAAAATCTGGTAACTTGTTCACATTTCATAGGGCAAAAAGCAGTTTTTTTCTTTGTAATTTTTCAAGATGGCACCACTGGCACAGAGTTGCCTACAATTCAAAATCGCTCCTATCAGACCTGGTCCTACTTAAGTCCAATGCATTTTGTAAATTTCAATTGTATCTGATTATTGATTCGTGAGCTCCCGTGAACAGAAGTTTTTGATGCTAAAAATATAGGTTAACTGGAATAGGGTTACCGTTTTTGTCCGACATGAAATTTCCAAAGTTTTACTTTGAACGTGTAGATAAAGCATAAGATTTATGTACAGATTGGTTTTATTGTAAGAAACGGACATTTTTAGGATATTCGATGGTTTGAATGTTTTCACTTCCAAATTTTGATTTTTTCAAATTTAAGACAACAAAATTAGCATAGCTGGCAGCTCCTATGATCTGAAAATTTCGTAATGATTGAATAGCTCTGTCAAAAGTTATCGCAATTTAAAAATTTTCGAATTTTCCCGTTCTTTTTTTAGGCACCTAGCGCACACATGGGGTTAAAAAATTCCAAAACATCCAATTCACATGTAAAACACGTTCGAAATTTATTTCGTCAACTTTATTTTTACACAAATTGTTTGTGTACGGAATAATAGATATATTAAAAATATCATTAAAATGGCCGCCGGCGTCAAAGGGTTAAAAATTATTAACTTTTCGTGAGACCTGGCACTATTCTGCATATACACCAATGTGTCCTGAAAATTTCAGTTCAATCGAATGGCGCGTTCCTGAGATTTTTTCACTGAAATTTTTTGATGATATATATATATATATATATATATATATATATATATATATATATATATATATATATATATATATATATAATATATATATATATAGAAATATGAATTTTTCGTCAAAGTGATTTTAATACTAATGTTCTTCTTCGAACATTAGTAAAAAGTAAATAAAATTTACTTAGCTCGTGCCTCAAATAGAGTTTGATGAGCATGTATATAGTTATAAAATGAGTTACACTGAAAAGAAAGATAATTATAAAACCTAAAATGTGTTTCAATCCTAACAATAGAACTAAATAAGCGAATCGAGTTGCACAGATGAAGTAAACAGAAAATCTACACAAGCAACCAAAATATTAACGTGAGCTACAAAACTGGGTTCTCAAGCAAAATGAGCAACCCGCCCGATCAAGCTTGCCTTCCCCGCCAAAGGCGGAATCAAAGGCCAAATAAAATAGACGGACTCTATTATACAATTATCAATCTGAAGGATTAAGTCGAATAATCAAGCCATGATGTCCATGTTGCTTAGCTGTTTGACAAGATTAATACCATTTGTAGAAATAATGAAACCAGCAAGCAAAACTGTTGAGAAGCCAAATTTTGATCTTGTTGAACAAAACTGCAGGCTCATCAAGCTAACTATCAGCTCATGAGGTAAAACTTCATAAATGACCGACGCGACTTTTACTTAAACTATTAGGGCTTACCTCAAAAAATATGCAGTCAAACCACACGTTTAAATATCAGGAAATCAAAGCAGAAAAAAATCAGATGAACTGCGGTGCACAAAGAAAACAACATAGATCTAAAATCACATTGTAAAGGCAAATTATAATGCCATTATGGCTTATAAACAAGTTAAGTTGAGATGACGTCAAAATTTCAACCTGAAATGTCAGACCCAAATGTCACATGAAAACCTTTGAGGTAACGTCATTCAACAGAAACACTTTTAACCCATCTTGTATTAAAGTTTTCTGGTAATCAAGCCCTTAATCGTTAATTTATCATTGGGTCGAAACGCTAATATACCAATTATAACCCACATTCTGTGAGAAAACACCGAAAATTTCTTTGCAAATTTGAAACATATTGACATTAAAAAGTCATCTTTACAGAGTCTACGATGCGCATCATCTCTGCTTCAAATATACTCCGTTCAGCCTTTCAATTATAAAATTGTCACAATATCACCCGGCATCATAACGTTTATCGAAAACAAGTTTCAGAGATTACTCAGTGCCTTCATCTTTTCAAGTATCCAGCCTTATGTCTGCTGCTTGTCTTTCTTCTTCCCTGAATTTACCCTGTAATTACTAACTTTGTCAGTTGAAACGAAAACGAAATGAGTATCCGTTTTGAAAGTTCTCTTACATTTAGCAGATTTTAATTACTTGAATGTAGGCTGCATTAACCCTAGAATGATAACCCTCTTGGGAATAGCATTGAAGATAACCATACGTCTCTGAGGCGCACGATACTCAATGCATAATTTTGAAGGTTTATTTTATTTTGAATAATTTTTTTCTACTGTACAATAAAGTTTGTGACCTATTTTAGAAATTAAACAAAGTTTTCATTCATGTTTGTTTTATTTTCTACAACTATAAGTACTTTTTAACTTACAACTAAACATACATGCGAAAATCAACAGTTATTATAAAAAGCCTAATTTAAAATTTAAAAAAATACATAAATCAACGGTTTTCTCTCTTATATCACAACATAATCAAAATGAAAAAAGTGAATGAGATCAAAAATAGTATCTTATAGACATTCATTACACACATCATTCTTGTGCTCACCACAAACAGCCTTTTTACATTTCACACAAGTCATCTTGGACATTCTCCATTTTTTACAGGCAAAAAAATCACAATATCGGCATTTTTTTGCTAAAGGTTCATCTTCATTAGTTCCTGAGTTTTCTTCAGTAGGTCGAGCGACAATATTTGTAATTTTACTTCTCACATGTCTTGGCAAAGATGGGGCCTCTAGTCTGTTGTTCATGCACGGTGCAGTCAACTGATCGCTGAGTTTTTTCATATATTCTCTACGATTCAAAGGTTTTTCGTTCTTCGCTTGCATATAATGGCAATACAGAGCATATGAATTCACGAAAATCATATTTAATCTGTAAGTTTTACGAGAACAGGACATTGCAGAACACATTTGGTCAAATGTGTACACCACCTTTACTTTGGTTATAGAACATCGCTATTTCTGGCTTACCGGTTGTTTCATTGAGCATGCCTTTCTCGTCACATGAAGACAAAAGATAAACCATCTTAGATGGCTTTGGCTTGTAATGCCGGGTTTCCACCAAAGAGACAAAACAAAAAACACGGACAAAAAATGTTTTTCTGAACTAAAACACGAATGTTTTGTAAAAACTGAACAGTTTCGCGAGCATTTTTGTCTCTGAAAACTGTTTTAGTAAACAAAACACCTTTTTTGTCCGTGTTTCTTGTTTTGTCTCTTTGGTGGAAACCCGGCATTAGAAACAAGTGTCAAAAATCGATCATAACCAAACATGAATGTTCCTACAGGTCGAGAGCGGGTATTTTTCATCTCCTCAGGTATTTCACGTTTATTTGACCTGATTGCTCCTACAAGTGTTAGCTCGTATGGTTCAAAAAGCAACGATGTAGCAAGAGGAACTGACGTGAACCAATTGTCACATGTAATGTTTCGGTTTGTACCGTGAATGGGCCGTGACAGTTCTTTTACGTAATATTCTCCCTGGGGTACCCTATTCGTTTTTGTAGCCTTTCCAATATACGGAAAAGCATTTAATATGTATTTGGTTCCATTGTCGCAAAGCATATTTACTAGGCTTATTCGGGATGTACATCCGGAATATACATCGTCCGCGAAATCCGAGCAATTGTTCATCAATGGTTACATGTCCTCCTGATGTCTAGTTCAGCTGGCATTGGCTTATGAAAAGTTCCCAAACTTTTTTCACTGGCATGAAGGGATCTTCTTGACGAACAGCAGGCCGCAGAGACTTGTCATCCATCTTGAGACACCTTATTAAAAAGTTGAATCGATCCCTACTCATGACAGCTACGTATCTCGTTCCTGAAAATGAACTATCAAATAGTTCTTCAGTAGACAAATGGTTGTCTTTCATTGCTGCACTCAGTGTAATGGGATTCTTCCCCCGATTTCTAGTGAAGTCGTGTCTTTAAAAGTGGCTTAAATCATGCTTTCTCGCCGTTTTGCAGTTATTTGTACATTAGTCCACTTAAGGATCTCCTCAATTATTTCATCAGTGATGAAGAGATCAAAGCACAAAACGGGATCATATATAGTTCGGCACATACGAGTTGGACCTCTACTTGTCTGAATGATGTTGATAGCAGAAGTTCTTGAATGCGTTTGACCTTTAACTGTAGACCAACGATGCTTGCTCTTACCTGTCATCACTGCTCGACTCGGAATAATAATATGCCGATCACGTTCGATATCCATCCGATCGTACGGTGCTGGTAAAGAGCCAGGTTGGAACGATTCCTCTTGATCATCAAAAGTACTTTATAGATCTTCAGGAATAATATCAATGAATTCATCTTCAAAGTCACTTTGCACATCGTCTTCGCTTAAATGATCTTATAATTCACTATTACTCTGCTGAGCATCACTGGCCTCAGATTCCTCTTCTATGCCTAATAATTTTATTTTTTCACTTTTACTTAAGGATTTACTATGTGCCATGGTGATAACAACAATAATATTTTCTGAAAACATAATAAAATTTGTTCTAAGTCCACATAAAATCTAAAATACTTTAAAATTGAAACTACGCTGAAAGTTACTCAAACGATAGCCATACGCCTCTCGAGCGCATTGACCTGTTATATCTAGAAAACCGTAATGCTTACCGCATGAGCACAGCCACTTTCGGAGAGTGCTGATTTACGACTGAGTTGGTTAAGAAGGACAAATGCGTACGCGCGACGGTTGAAAAGAGAAAGCGATATTAAGCTTTTACGTGGGTTATCATTCTAGGGTTAAGGAAGTTAAATATTTATGTATGCATGTTGGAGCTATATTGAATTAATGTAATGAAAATATTGTATGTTGCCGTGACTTGTCTTTTGGGGATTCTCTTGTGTGCAGAGCCAAACGAATTTTGGGAGCAATTTGCAAAGTTCACTAAATGTTGATGTACAACTTATCGCGGCCAGTAAATTTATGGTGAGTTATAAACATTATTATTAGAGAATAAAACCAAACTCACTCCATTAAATTGTATGTATACCACGATAGACCCAGGAAAACAGAAACAGGACTCTCCATCAGTCAAAAATAGTCCACTTGGATATTTTATTTTCGTTTACATTTCAACCAGCAAAATGTTCTTTAGGCAAGGTCATTTCATTGAATTAGTTTGAATCAATTTTGCTGGCTTTGAAAAATGAAAATTGTTGTTTTTCTTATAGTTGCTAGATATATTCCCATTTCTTAGTAGGTATCAATATTTAAAGGGTCAGATGCCCTATTCTTTGATGTATATCGGTCAATATGACATAGAATCGACTGCACTGCAAACTTTTGTTAAAAAAAAAAACTCATTGCACAAACAATTCCCGACGAAAAATGTTCCGATGTATTTTACTTTCGCCTTTTTTGCAGCTTTCAGTATATCCTCTACTAAATCGTACTACATCATCTAAAATATCCCCAACGCCTGTCATACATATTTCGATTTATGTTGGCTATTAACCGCAATTCACATTCTTCATTCACACTGCTCCATTGACATGAATTACCCGGAAACGGTACCCACGAAATTTTAGCACCCCGCTATGTAATCCGGCTTTAGCCAACGAATGTTTGGCCTTGGTATCACGCTCCGGTAAATATAAAAACAAAAATTTATCAAACTCTGCAAATTCTCATCGCATTCAAAACAAAGCAGACTACACAAAGTGGTAGACGAAAACAAGAAAATTTTCCGATAGCTTCTTTTCCGCATTCCAGCCTGTTTCGGGCTACCTTCACACAAATCTCTCTCTCTCTCTTACTTGACTCCTGTATTAAAAACAGCTTTATAAATTCCAGATTTCCTTCCGATCCGAGCTAAGGCCCAAAAATAACACGAATGAAATTTCATTTTTACTATCATGAAACCAAAAGATTTATGGCGCTAGAATCCCTCAAAATAAGTTGTTGGATTATTTTTCGAAGCGTTTCTAGAGTTTTGAGCGTAAGCGTGTAGGCCATGGCGACTAATACCGAGTTAGGCTCTGGTAGTCGGAAGTTTGAAAAACTTCTAACGGCGGATTTTATTATATTTTCTAATAAATATCATCTGAAATTTATGTAGAAATCGATTCAAAGTTACTATGCTGGCTCATCGTCTATGAATGGGATTTATGTATTTATTTTTATGGTTTTCTTATTTCATATTCCCTTTTCTAGCTTCAGGGTGCAATTTACGGTGGTGGTAGTTTAATGCTGGAGGAATTTCAAAAGCATTAGGCTGTATTTTAAAGTATACTTTAAGGTTTGAGCTGCATGGATTTCCACTGAATGGATTAATCTTTTGCTAAAAGATATGGTTGCAAAAAGAATTTGATGATAACAAAGCAAAATGCTGAATATCAATTTCAATTTCAAAAGCAGTATGAAGTTGATTGACTCATTAACTATGTAGATGCTATGGGTAATAATAGTCGCGTTTCTGTGCCTCTGTCGAAAGTTGATTAGGATAGTAGTATTGAAAACAACAACAGCAATCCTGCCAGTTGTTCTTGCTGTAAACGCTACTATCCTAACCAGCTCTATATAGAGGCGCGAAAAACGAAACTTACAGGAAATGAAGGAAAGACGATATACATGGTGTCAGCATCTGCATAAATAACAAACTGCCAGTGAAGTGGAGCATGCATTTGAAACATTGTAATCCTTCAACTTTTTTGGGTTGATTGTAGCAGCCGATAAAAATATGCAGGAAGAAATACACGGGCGCTTGCTCAAATTCAACAACAGTCTGTCAAAGCACTTTAAATCTCAAAATCTTACCCGAATCTGCACAAGACTCTGGTCTTGTCAGTGCTCACGAATGAATCTGCAACTTGGGTGCTCAGAAAAAGGCACTCTGACTTTCTTTCGGAGAATCATTGACCCCATATGTGAAGAAGAGCGATTTCAGAGACGCTAAAGCTATTGGCTGTTCGCTATCTACCTAGAAGCAGATATATGTTATTACAAAGATATAGAGGGCAAGGCACCTAACTCGTATGAGCGAAGAGAAACCTGCTCGAAAAATAATTTACCCTCGGTCTTCAGTTGCCATTTTCTCTGCCATATGCGAAGGCAACGAATGTCAAATTATGGCATGCCATCTGATGCGTGGGCAATTCCATGGCATGCCATATTGTTGAGCAGTGAGCAGTTGCGCGCTATCCGAGGACTTAGAGCTCTGGAAAAGTTAGAGGAAACCGAATGTGAGGAAATATGAAAATTAAGGAAGAGGCCTGCATACTGGGTCAAATTTTTCCAGAAGCGGTCAGCTTTCAGTTTAAAATGATTTTCAGAATAACTAGAAAGGACACAGTGTTGCGTTACGCTATACCGGCGAGAACGAGGCTAGCAATAGTCCTAAGGTATACATCGTCCGACAACTCTTACAGGTCATTGGAGTTCCTAGCACGAGTGTCTCGGAAAACAATAAGCTCCTTTGTACCGGAAATCTTGGTAGGTATTTACGATGTTTTCCAATTTGAACATTTGAAAATAGAAGTTATTGGGTAGTTTTTCAATGATAAAAACGATTTTTTGCAGTTGTCGTCAACTGAAGCGGTCAACTGCACCACCAAACTCTGGTTCTAATTTTTACTAATGTTCGAAGAAGAACATTAGTATTAAAATCACTTTGGGCAAAAATTCATGTTTCTTTATTTATATACATATATATATATATATATATATATATATATATATATATATATATATATATATATATATATATATATATATATATATATATATATATATATATATATATATATATATATTGATTAAGATTATATTATATAAGATTATATAAGATTATATATATATATATATATATATATATATATATATATATATATATATATATCAAGAAAAAATTCCAGTGAAAAAATCTCAAGAACGCGCCATCCGATTGAACTGAAATTTCCAGGATACATTGGTGTATATGCAGAATAAGTCTCACAAAAAGCTAGTAGTCTTTAACTCTTTGGCGCCGGCGGCCATTTTAGTAATATATTAAATATACCTATTTTTTGTCAACAAATGACTTTCGTAAAAATAAAGTTTATGGAATGAATTTTGAACGTGTTTTTATTGTGAATATATTAATTTTTTTGAAATTGTTAACCCTATATGTGCGCTAGGCGCCTAAAAACAGATTGACCAGATTATCAGATCATTATGAAACTTAAAGGACATATTGAAATTACTAAGTTGCAGACTCGTGAAGTTTTTTATGAACGTGCTGGCAACCTTCAAGCTACGGCAGGCATTGAAAGTGAAAAACTTCAAACCATCGACCCTCTTGAAATATTTTCGTCTTTAACAGTGAAAACCAAGTCACATAGAAATCTTATGCCTTGTTTTTACAACTAAAGCAAAACTTTTAAAATTTCACATTGGACAAGAACGGTAACCCTCCTCCAATTTACCTATATTTTAAGCATCAAAAAATTCTGTTCACGAGAACTCATGATTCAATTACCAAATACAGTTGAAATTGACAGAATGTATTGGCATTGAATAGGACCAGATCTGAAAGAAGCGATTTGGGAATTCAGGCAACTTTGTGCCAGTGGTGCCATCTTGAAAAACATATAGAGAAAAAACTGCTTTTTGACCTATGAATTCTGATTTAGTGACCAGATTTTTATGAAATTGACACAGTAGCTGAGCCTTACTCAAAGCCGTGTTTGGTCGAAATTTGGTTGAAAAATTCGGTTGGTGCTGCCAGCTATGGAAATTTTGTTGTCTTGAGTTTTGAAAATTCGCTCAGGAAAATAAAGCTTTTTGCCCTATAACTTCCAGTGCAGTCATGAAATCAAAACGAATTTCATATGATAAATGGAACTTATTATAGGCATTATCCAAAAGGAATCTGGTTAAAAAAAAAACCATGATAGGGTTGCCAGCTATAATCTATGTATTTTTGGTTTTTTTTTGACTTTGTATTTATTTGCAATATCTTTATTGAGCGATTTTATCGTAAAATTTTCAAACGGTAATGATCTTGTAGTGACAATAAACAACGAATATTAAGTTTTCGAAAATTTGAAAATTTTGTAACTGGTAGCCCTAAATTTATTTGTACCCATATAACTTGCAGTCATCGAATCAAAACGAAATTCGCAGAGTAGGTTGATTTCAATGTGAGGCAGGTGTGATATATTTTTGGTTTTGGTGCTAGCGAAGGGTTGCCAGCACGAGGCGTTTTTTGCTATTTTCGTATCAATAAAGGCTTACATTAAATATCCATATCGCGAATATTTACAATGAAAATAAGTAACGAATGATTAAATTGTTCGATCCCAAACATCTTTTGTTTTTTGATCCCAAACATCTTTCTTTCCCTGTAACTTTCGACGAAATCATCGGATAAAATCAAAATTGATAGAGTTATTTGATTTTGACGTGAGGCAATTGGGAGAGGGTTTTAGTTGCAGTGCTGGTAAAGTTTTTATTACGAAATGTGTTATAGTACCACGAGTATTTTTTGCTGAGAAATGAAATGTGTGAAGAAATACATCTATTCTCATCAACGTATATTTCGATTCTGTCTTCGAATGTTACATTGGTTTAAATGTTTGCCAGGCTGATAGATCGTGATCGTAGGTTTGGACTGTTATCTACTTAAAATGAATACTCCGGTCACCCGTAAGTTAGGTCAGTAGCTTGCTTCATTCGATATTTGCCAAGCGCGCCCTTATGCAATAAGTACATACATATATGTATACATAAGTCGAAGCTTGTAAATTGTGATATTTTCGCTGTATATAGGCATATTTTATATATATAAATTAATATTACGTTGAATATGTTCGTACTGCTGCGGCTTTGTGTACTTAGTATGTTGGTCGCATAAAAAAACATATAAATAGGTCACGATTCCAGGGAGGTACATTCTACGCAAAGAGGTAAACCGCTTAACAAACGTTATACGCGATCAAATCAATCGTTTCAAAAATGAGCAATGGGAACTTTTCATGAAAAGTATGGAACCCGGTAGTGACTCATTCTGGAGGTTGTCCAAATATTTCAGGACGAAAACCAAACCCTCCATGCCTCCCGTCCATGGAACGACTGGTCTGAAATTTTGCGATTCAGACAAAGCCGAAGCATTCGCGGATACCCTTGAGCTGCAATTTCAAGAAAACTACTCTTCAGACGACGATCTAGAAAACGAGATACTCATGGATCAAGCTGCTCTGAGAATCATAAAATCAAGGACCCCAAGAGAAGACATAATTCCCCCCACCAGTCTAGAGGAGGTAAAAAATCTGGTACGCTTTATCAACAAGCGTAAAGCCCCAGGCCCCGATAAAATTACCAACCTTTGCATCAGTCACTTACCTGATAACATCTTACAGAATCTAGTAGACATCATAAACTGCATTTTCCGTCTGAAAAAATATCCAAATTGCTGGAAACTAGCCACAATAACTGTCCTCTCTAAACCCGGTAAAGATTTGACATTCCCTCAAAACTGGAGGCCTATTAGCCTTCTCTCATCTCTGGCTAAAATAACTGAGCACATTTTTCTCTCTCAACTAAAGGAGATAGTTCAACTCAATAATATCCTGCCTGATGAACAATACGGCTTCCAGTCGCAGCATTCTACCAAGCTCCAACTATCCAGACACCCAACATATTAGAACAGGGTTCAATAGACGTCATTCCACAGGTCTAGTTATGTTCGATGTTGCCAAAGCTTTTGACAAGGTTTGGCACGCAGGTCTGATCGTCAAACTAGATAATCTACAAATTCCCAAACCACACTCACAACTTATTGGCTCCTTTTTACATGGAAGAACCTTTCAAGTAAAAATAGAAAGACACCTCTCCTCTCCTTAAGATTAGAATCAGTGAAAAAATACATCCGCGACAGAGCTCTTAAACTTTTCGAAACTGTCGACAGACATCCAAACAGGTCCGTAGATATTCTGAAACACCCAAACAATCTTTATCGTCCCACTTGTCCTAGCCTGAGGCAACTTATAAAATAAAACGGAAACGCCAAATTTTCAAATTATAATGAATAAATAGTAACGCCAGCTACATGTTGAAGCTAAATAATGCTCACAGCCACGAATGAAGTAAAAGTGCAAAAACAGCACTAGCTCCAAGCAGACCACAGTTCACAGTCAGGAGGTACATTCATTTGAATACAAACAGTCGAAGAGAGAACATAAAAATGGGGAAAAACAAAATAAGAGCTGTCATTAAGTAAATCTGTTTGAAAAAATTGTCTACCAGAGACATACACGGCGACATGGTGGCAACATTAGGAGACTCTGCTCCCCCATATTCCACCGTTGCACGCTGGGCCAAGGAGCTTAAGCTGGGAATAAAATCCACTGAAGATGAACACCGCAAAGGACGTCCATCCGCATCTCTCACTGAAGACAACGTAAAAAAGTTGAGGCCTCAGGGATTTCATATGGTTGTGTCCGAAAAATCTTTGCCAACAAAAACATATGAAGAAGGTCTCTGCGCGTTGGTTACCGAGAATGTTTACGGACGAGCATAAGAAGAAACGAGTCGACATTTCAGGGATGAATCTCGAGAAGTTCCAGGCAGATCAGGATAATTTTTTGTCACGTTTCCATAGACGAGACCTGGATCCACCATTTTCATCCAGAAACCAAAATAGAATCGATGACCTGGAATCGACCTTCTTCACCGACGCCGGAGAAATTCAAAGTATCGAGTTTGGCAGGAAAGGTTATGGCATCAGTTTTTTGGGACGCTAAAGGAATTATTGTGGTGAAATATTTGGAACAGGGAGCCACTATATCAGGCTCTTACTACGCAGACTAAATAAGAAGATTGCGAGAGGCATGAAGGAAAAAAGACGCGGCTAACTGCAAGCTGGAGTTCTGTTTCATCAAGATAACGCACCGGCCCACAAGGCTGCAGTTGCGATGGATGCACTTAAAGAAACAGGATTCGAACTACTTGAACACCCGCCCAATTCGCCAGATTTAGCTCCCAGTGACTTCTACCTCTTTCCTCGGCTCAAACAATAACTTCGGGGTACGAAATTTGAAGATGATAGCGAAGTGATGGCAGCTGCTGAGGCATTTTGGGAGAGTCAAGGTAAATAATTTTTTTCGAAGGGTATCCTGGGTTTGGAAAAAAGATGGACTAAATGTATCAACTTGTTAGGAGACTATGTTGAAAAATAAATATACCTTTTAAGTTTAATCACCTTACTTTATATTCATTATCATTACTTATTGATCAACCCACGTATGTATGAAATAGAAAACAATTTTTAAAATACGCGGCAGGTTCAATATTAGAATTACACTCAAAAAACTGGGTAGGAAACTTGACAGCTATGACTAAGAAGGAGTTGGCTGCTATAGCTGTAGCTAAACTTTTCTAACGTGATCAGTGTCTTGTATATGGAAAATATAGATTCCTAGTTTCTTGCAGCAAGATTTTTGGATCTACTTGTCAGACTGGATATAAATAAGTGGATATAAATAAGTGGATCATATCATGACTAAAAGAAACGTATGACCCACAATTTCTAACACCACATACATGTCTATTGTCATGATAAACAAGTTAATTGCATTTTATGTAACAATTGAACAGCTATTACTAGCAATTCCTCCGCTGTAAAAACTGATTACTACCAGATAATGATAAAACCCGATGACATAAAAAATATTTATACTCATTCGTATTAGCTCTTTTCATTTTCATTCGAATTGCCTCACTGCTGATATGACGACGCTCATAAAATATCCTTGTATCTGTTGCAGTATAGTCATCATTATGTCCTACAATCAGTCGTCTGCCAGCAAACAAGAGCTTCTCATATACAACCGGCGACATAAATGCCTACAAATTGCCTACTATGACAAAGAACTCCAAACCACAATCGCTCTCTTCAGTCGAGCATCCGAATCATCAATGCTTTACGGCAGAGAAGCCTTTGATTGGATTATTCCCGGAAGAATGAATAGGTTTCATGTCCTATTAAGGAAAACGGTATATTATGCGCGCTATTTAACACGATTCACATTTGAACTTTGTTTTGGATGGGCGTGGAGGCCAAAAAGAGTGAATCGACGAGAGAAAAGTATCAAGCTGCGCTTAACTGAGAGATTCTTCCAAGTTTGGTTTTTTCTGTTGATAATATGTTCATAAGTGGACAGTGTAACACCGTAAATTTTTGCACTTGCTTGAAGGCAATATTACTAACCTTCTCTTGGAAAGTGTATTAGACCTTCAGTTGTTCCTTTTGATCTTGAAATAAATAGCCCAATCAATAGCGAATTTTTGCCCTTGTGCTGCTTGATTAATTAATTTTCAAGTTAATTAAATTCAATTCCTTGGGCTCCCACTTGAATCCTCTGAGTGGAATGGCTTTTATTGGCTCACAATGTTGATAGGCACTTGAGCGTATAAGACCGTTGTCCGTCCCGAAACTTATCCGATTACAAGGACTTAAAACGATAAGTCTAAGTCAAAGCGACATGAAGTTAATTTATCGGAATTTACAAACACGTTTTCATCCATGCCGTTCATTGTAGATACTACTGACTAAGTAAAGTCAAATACCAAAGAAGCTACAGTAGATACGTATTGCTTGGTCTGTGTTCGAATAGGCCTCAGTTATTCGAGATGGAAGAAAATTTGAATGGTTGGAGCCAAGAACAATTCCATCCACGCCAACTTCTAATCTCATTAAATTCGGAATAACTCAAAGTTCCGGTGAACAATTTTCGTAAGTACCGTTGGTTTGTTCAACTGCCGACTAGCCATTAAGCATACTTCAAGTATTTGCCTCATGATGAGAATCTACTACGCTACTGTCGACGAAAGCTACAACTATCTTCGACAAGTACTTTCTCTTCGATTTGTGAAGAAGTTCTGCAGAAATTTAGCTTATGATAATTAGTGTGGGAAGCATATGTTTTTGAAGTAGCAGCTCGGTGAGGATGGATTTGTTTAGAAAGTGCAAGTGCAATCCGAAAGAAGAATTTTAACATTAAAGTGGTCAAAAAAGCATGAGTTGAATCTTTCTTAATAATATTTTTTTTACAATCAAAAAAGAAACCTTTGAAACTAATTGAATTATGCCTCCTACGACATTCAAAAATTTTTGTGGTGATAGCAATCGAAAAAATTCTTGATTTAAGTACTTTTATCATGATTATGATGATAGTTTTTTTTCTGGGTGTTGCGATGTACGAAAAGTGTTTATTTTTTATCAAAATCACAAACTCAAGTAATGCGAAAGCTAGTGGTTTCGATTAGTATCAATTATAATGTATGTCCTAATTAGGGCAATAATCCTGAGATTGAAATGGAGGTCCCGAAAATTTGGGATTAGAATTTTCGGGATCCCGAGATAGTCCCGAGATTTCGGGATTTTATAAAAGAACTATATTAAGAGAATTTAAACAGATATATTGGCTTATTCGTACTCAATTAAAACTTTATTTCAAATAAATGTACATAAAACCGGAAGTTAAGTTCATTATAATTGTTTTTAATGTGTACCAATTTTTTCCTTGCTTGTAAAAAAATATTTTAATAAAAAACCGATCGAAATCGGTTTTTTTATTAAAATGTTTTTTCATTATAATGTTAAATTTATGCACATATGTACAAGGGTGCTAGCAAGTAAAACTTTAATCTATAATTGCATCTAATTTAATCTTATGATCTAATTTCTTCTTATCTTCTTGTCCAATAATTTATTTTTATTTGGTCATGATAGTTAATTATAAAATTAATTCAAAACGAATTGAAATTTAATTAGCATAACGGATGTTACGATAATTTAATAAAAATACATTATTTTTTTTAGTTATTAAACAAGTGATAAGTAATAATATCGATTGGTTCAAACTGCGGATTTGTTTTGAAAGTATGCTCTTAATAAACATAATTCGTCAAGAGTTTCAGAATTTAAACTAGACCTGATTTTGCTCCACATATATCCAGCTGTTGATTAAAATATTTCGGGCTCCACAGTTTTTGGTGGGATATTAAGCATGTAATCATAAAAAGCAATCCCACGACAACCCTCGTACGGGTCTAGGGGTTGAAGCTGGTAGAGAGCTTCATTACAATTTTTTTTAATCATTGTGAATACGAGTGTGGAGTGATTAGTTCCACGACTCACTTTACCCCTGATTTAAATCAGGTACCTAATCAGAGCTAGGTGAACTCAAAGCTTGGTGCGCGGACCCTCGTCCGAACCTGGATTCGAACCAGGGACCCCACACGCAAGAAGCCAGTGCTCTACCCACTAGGCTACTCAAGCTTCAGCATGTAATCATACGTCAGTTGTAATAATGAGTCCTTAGCGCCTCTGTTTTCATAAAACGATATTTCTTTTAGTATTAAGTTCTGGGTTGTTCGGTCATGTCATAATGACGAAACTTATTTAATACTCAAAATGGGTTGAATTTTTTCAACTGGGAGTCCCGATAAAAACTTCGGCATCCCGAAAATGTCATAAATGTGTCGAGATCCCGAAATCTCGCAATTGCATGCCCTAGTCCTAATACGCTGTTAAGAGTTTGCGGTCGCATGCACAATACTTCTGAAGGGTTGCGTAGAGCCTTGACATTTACTGCAGAGAAGTTCCAATAGCAGTATTAGAAGCATTTACGAAGAGACTATGGTTAGTGTTTGAGTCCAGGCAGTTTACGAGATCAGTCTTGACGTGAGGTGAGCATTCTGTAAGTAGCTGACTTAATTGACTTCACCTTCTACACGAAATGAAACACTTGGGCTATATTCAACAGCTTCCTTTATTTACTTTAACGAATAAGTGTGCGTATACGCAAGCGTGCTAATGGCTCTACTGTGCTGGTGCTCAAGTCGAAGTGACGTCTCTGCGTAGCTATGATGACGGCCAGTGAGGTAGTAGAAATGAAGTGGACATGCCCATAAAATTTACATTAGCTGCGTTTTATTTTCATCCAGAGTGTAGTAGGTATCCTGCATGCATAATAAAACGATCCAGAGTAGCACGCGAGTTTTTTTCTATCAGACAGTTGTCATTTCAAAATTTGATCTGTCATATAACCAACGCCGTTTTCAAATGTATGACTATTTATCCTGGTTGCCAGGGTAACATGGAAATTTTTGAAAACTCCAACTATTCCAGTTGACAAGACTTTTCGAAATACGTTCCACAGAGAGCACGAGTACAAACTCCACTGAATTGACAAGTGTTCGTACTCTGGATGTTGTTGTTGTTTCGTGTGCAAATCGATATCCTGCACTACTCTGGATGTAAAATAAAACGCACCTATTGAAGGAGACGGTAGTAATTTTTTGTCTGCTAAATGTTAAATCTGGTCAAATCCAAGTAGTTCCCCTCCAATTTGACATTGAACAGAAAAGCTGCTTTAACATGCTTTGTGCGCGAGAGAATCGAAGGGGCTAATGGTGGAAAGTTATACCGTCGATTTCATCTCCACTTTTACTACCTCACTGGTGACGGCACAGTACAGTAACGGTTAGTGTCATTGCATTCATGGCAGCCAGCCTTGTAGTCTCTACAATTCGATTGACTTACCGCGATCCTTTTTACAGTTGAGTGGATGCTCCAACTAAACTGTGTAATGCAAGAATAGACGGTAGAAAATCGCCTTAGCTCTGTTGCCATATTGGGGTGTTGGCTAAACTCAACTACGTACCCCCCCATAGCCATTAGACAAATTTACCAGTTGTGTTTTTGTGGTTGTGTGTTTATTTTTAAAGTTTTTTTTTGTCTGTTTGTTTGTTTATATTCAGTGTGTTGTCTATTTGCACGTTTTTGTTAGTTATTCTTCAAGTATTTTCCCCTTGTACTGCCAGAGGACGAGAAGTGATCAAAAGTTTAAGAATAACTAATAAAAATGTACAAAAAATACACGAAAAGACAACAAACAAAAAACACCTCAAAAACAAACACACAACCACAAAAACACGATTGGTAAAATTGTCTAACGGCTATGGGGACACGTAGTCAAGTTTTACCGAGGTGTTTAGCAATTATGATTGCCTTAAGCTGATTTGGGGAAGGCTTAATGACTATCTATAAAACCGCATGTCCTAAGAATTTATTTGAAAATCGAAGGAAGCGACATTTCTCTAAGTTTATGATGAGGCCATAAACCACCAACTAACTTCTTCGGAAGTCAATTTACTAAAATTTCATCGAGGTTTATGTTTCGTCGAGCTTCGGTCCACATAAAAATTTGTGGAAAAATCTCTGGAACGATTGTGATGAACGCAAAGAGTCTAAAGGATGTCCAGATGATTGTCTTAGGGATATCGTTCAATTTGACGGGGATTTAATGGTAAGCTGCTCTCAAATCTATGTAGAAGCTTGAGTAGCTTAGTGGATAGAGCACTGGCTTCTTGTGTGTGGGGTCCGTGGTTTGAATCCAGGTTAGGACGAGGATCCGCGCACGGAGCTTTGAGTTCACCTAGCTCTGAATAGGTATCTAAAGTAATCAGGTGTAAAGCAAGTCCAGGAACTAACCACTCCATACTCGTATTCACATTGATTGTAAATTTATGATGACGCTTTCTACTTCAATCCCGAGGGATCTTGGGAACCTACGAGGGTTGTCGTGGGATTACTTTACTTTACTTTATTTTTGCCAAATCTATTGTGGTGAAAATTGTTTTGGTATGTAGTTCATTACAGATGCTTTGGACAATGGGGATCAGATATCTATCATGGACGGTTATGGCCTTAAGACGCCTGTAATCACCGCAAGGACGTCATTTTGCATCGCCGTTCCAGATCATTTGAAGTAGAGACAGTCAGCTGCTGTTCTTACTTTTCTCAGCAGTTGCACTTTCGGTTGCGGAGATCGTGCCAACAGTTAGCGCCCCCTTCTCATCGGTAGATTAATACTGACTCCTGTCGAAAAGTTGTTTTGAAATTTCGGGGGAGGCCTGCAGTGAAAACATTGAAAAGAATCAGTCCAGGAATGAAGCCTTGAGGTACACTTGGTTCAATTAGAAATTCCTCCGGCACCTTCGATAAAACTTTTAATAAAACCAAGTAAAGAATCTGAAATTGATCATTTTATGCAGGACACCCTCAATCCATACCGAGTCAACGGCCTTCTGTAGATCTATCAGGCAAGCACTCAAAGCCCTTTTGATCTGGATGCTATCTTTGATTACTCTTTGCAGAACCATAAAGGCGTCCACTGTAGAATGTTTAGTTATAAAGCCGATTTGTCTTCCCGACACAATTTGATACTCATTAGTGAAATGGATTAGTTGCGTCTCGAGTAATTTTCTCAATGATCCTAATACTTTGAAAATAGGGAATAATTTCACACGCTTCCAAGCTATGGAAAAATATCCAATGTTGAGGCAAGAATTAAAAAAAAACACAAAGGCGTTCCAAAAAGCAAGATTTTTTATGATGAAATTAGAGATTTTATCTTTTGTTGAAGATTTTTTCGAAGAAAGGGTCGATACCAAGTTGAGAAGAGCTTTCTTGTTCACGAAGGTTCCATAGTCTCAAGGGTCTATAGAAGGATTTGTAAAACTGGATCGTGCAAGAGTCATCAAATGATTTTGATGTTGAAAATGAGAGACGAAGGCTTTGCCGACAGTAGCAAAATCAACGTCAGAACTATGCTTCTCTCCACAGTAGATCGTAGAGAAAGCAGCAGTAATAGCATCTAGAAAAGACTTAGCACGCTGCCATTTGAAGTAAAATCCTTTTGTGGCCTATTATTCTTTTTATTCTCTGAAAAATACATATCTGGAAGACGTTCGTCAAATTTCATGATTACTTGGGCTCTGAGCTTAAACATGATAAGGATGCTGATATTTTTAAGGGAGGGGTAAGGGTTTCAGCATGGAAAAAAAACACTTATTTTACGAATTTGTTTTAAAAATATGGATAGAGCAAATTTATTTAAACTTTTTTTGTCATTTCAATAAAATTCTGTAATTTGTTTATGCGAAAATGTCGACAAACAAACCTGGGACAAAGGTTTTTCAAGAACGTCTTTGGAAAAAGACGATATGCGGTGTTCATTGTATATCAGCTGAAAATTATTTGAAATCAAAGAGCATTAAAATTTAGTCAAAGTATCATCAAATCCTCCCCCAACGTTTTCTGATTTTTATTTTTTCAAATGATTGGTGGTCATTTGAAATGAAAATTGCTATTTTTCACGAAAAATTTGGGCTTTTTGTATGTGAAAAAACCCCTTAATGTAAAAAAAATCTAAAAATTAACGTGGGAGAAGTATTTTACAGGTAGAAAGTGTGTGCCAAGTTTGAAATGAATCGGTAATGTGGTTTTTAAATGGCAGTGAACACGAACTTTTAACAAGTGGTTTTGTGATATGCGGAGCTGCAATGATAGAGGAGATGGGGCTAAGTAGTCAATAGCTTCAACAGTTTTGCTCTGACTGACTTCAAATTTTGAGACTATATTCTCGAGGTGTCAAACTATAAGAAGAGTTAAAATGTTTTTTTCACAAGTGCAAATGTCAGGACTTTCTTTAACTGAACGAAGCTCGTTTATAGAGTAAATACGGACTAAAGTGGCTGTGTTTAGGGCGCCGAACTTAAAAGGACGCATTCCCAGCCAAACGAACAGCACGACACATTTCGTTTCTCTGGTAAAGACATCTCGTTTCTCAGATTGAGAAGACAGTTTCCTGAAAGTTAGGAAGAAGTACTAGATTTGGTTTACCAAAGCGGAAAGGTTACAGCCAAATAAAATTTTACATTCACCGACAGTTAGCGAAGTAGCTTTGATTGTGGAGTTTTTCGCAGTAGGTTTTTTTATTTCAATCAGAAAGTGGCTACCATAGGAAACAAAAGGCTGAACAGTGCTTTTATTGAAGTTGCAACTAGTTTACTTCTTCGCTGCTATCAAGTTTAGTGGCAATACGCCGCTCTTCAATTTTTTTGGCTTTGGAGCAGCCACTGTAGCTGAGCTACCTGTTGTTTTATAGTTTACACAGAAAACTGTATCAGAGCCTCTTGGGATTTTTCTGCAAAATAATCCTACTGGATTCATTGGCGCAGAAGATATTTGATGCTTACAACTACCTTAGCATCAACGCCTCGTGACAATTGGACGATGAACATCCCTAATGTTTTGGCCTCCTGACGTGAGTGGGCATTTGAGAATCGGCTTACGTGGGAGATCTTATAACCAGCAATTCGCGACGAGGATGTCACCTTTGCAAATATGTACTCCTTTCAAAAGAACAGTTGTCTTCTTTTTAATTCCTGGGGTGCAGGTGAAGTAGAGGATATACCTTGCTTTGTACAGTTGAAAAATATACTTATTTGGCTCAAAGCTTCTTGTGAATTGGGCTGTTTTCCTGAAACTGCTATTTCTAAGATTCAATTCTTCTTGTCTTTCTTCTACAACAGCTGCAGTAACTGATTTCCTGAAACTTTTCAGCTCAACTTGACGGTAGATAATTGGGGAATTCCTGCCACTTTCACTTGTTTTATTACTCTGCGGAGCCATATTTTTTTTCAGCTGCTCATTTAAAACATACACTTCTACTATTTTATCTACGTTAGACCTTTTCTTTAAATTTTTTAAATGTTGGAAAACATAATAAAAGTGAGTTAGAAAGGATGAGAGTTTTAGTAAGAAATGATTTCTAATAATTATTTTAAAAACAAGGATAATGGACAAATGCACACATAAATATTTATAGTTTTATTAGTTTACATATCGAACAGCGATTAACACCGATATAATAGAAAATAAATAAAAATTCTAACAAATATAATTCATATATGATAATAGTGAAATGTTGTGTATTTGTATAAATAAAAATAATGTGTCGAAATCAGTTGGAAATAATAGAAAAAAAGAAAATGCATACAACAAATTTAGAAAAATTATCGAACTGCAAGAAAAATATTCATGAAACGAGCAATATTTGAAAAAGATTTATATTTGTGGAAGATGTTTGACTCCAATAATATCCAATTTAAAAACTTTTAACCAAAGCCTCCGTTATGCCTATTAAAAATCCAGATGAATTTTTGGCTGCAAACTTCACTCAAGTAAATGGTTCTATTCAAAAATTACATGCATATTTTATATCAAAGTAATATTTTTAGTTCAAAAACTATTTGCGAAAATTCAAAATTGCCCGCCACATATTCCAACTGTTCATCTTTGAATTTTTCCGAAAGTACCATGGATTCGATATGACATATCAACTGTTTCAATACCGTCCACCAGATGTCGTATTACAATGTTATTGTTCCGTGTGACACATTTCAAGTGACAAATTGCAACTCAGGCAAAATATTTGTTAATTAGGACGGAATTACGCAAAATCTGGTGATGAGACGAATTTTAATTGCGCTGGCCGTAATTTTGGCAGCGTGTAATGGACGAAAACATCACCTGGAAGTTCGAGTAAGTTCAAATAAAACTTTCGTTGCCCACAAATCTAGCGAATGGACACTGTCCTAGAAAAAATCGATTGGTTCCGCCTTTGCATTTTGTATAGATTTATATAAATGTTTGCCCGTACGAATAAGTATTAAACCACTTTCTGTTGCCACATAGGATGACAAACGACCTTATATAGCTCTGAGTACATTCGGATTCTATCAGGGCGGCATACTTGATGTACGATTAAGTAATTTCCGAATAAAACATGGCCAAGAGGATAAAGTGGTAGGTGTCATGTGAAATTTTTATGATTGAGATTAGATTGCTAGTTTATAATTCTGCAGTTTGGTCTGTCGTTGGATAAAACATTGTCGGATGCCATGAATCCGTACCTGGATTCACATCAGGATCGGTGCATTCTTGAAGAGTCTGTCGGACAGCAAACAAGTGGTCCGATCGCTTTCTTTTTAATGGACCTTAAAAATCGAACGTAAGTACATTCAGAAGAAATATTGCCAATTCTTAATTCCAATTCCAAAATATTCTAATTATATTTTCAAAACAATTCTTGGAATCTGCAAGTTTCCTTTTGAAATATTTCAAATTTTTGGTACTCTTGGTAATCCTCCAATTTATTTTTTATATTTTCCTCATACAACTTATTTCCTGCTGCTATTTATTATCTTCAGCGTTCGTGTGAGCTGCTCGTATGACTGGAAGAATGTATATATCTATAAAAATCGAGACCTTATTCCACCAGTTCTGCGAGCAAAAAGACAATCTTTTGCACAAGTAAGCGACTCTGCACTCTTCATGCAGCGAAGGCGAAAACGCGACAGTAAGTTATCTAAAAAAATCAAAACAAAAACACAAAATAGCCTAACGTATTTAAAGCAATGCCAACAGATGAGCGACTAGAAAGTGGCGACAATCCAGCTTGCGGCAAGCTAGAATTGCAAATGTCGGTCGAATCGAAAGATGACTACAATATCTACGGGCTGAAAGTAAATGATTTGTGTTCATGTTGGTTCATATTTGTTATTGATTGGTTGATTTTCAGTTTGCAATGTACGTTGGGATGAAATCAGACGAAGGACTTTACAATTTATACTTCCATGCCTGTCCGAACTATCATTCAGATCCCATGAGTTTATCGTTTAATGTAGTATTCAATACATCTTCGAAGATCATCTAATTTTATCAAATCCATTTCAGGTCGATTTAGAAGAAAACAATAATGGCAACTTTTTGTCTGCCGGAGAAATGCCTCTACCTGCTTTATATTTTATGATGTCTTTGTTGTTCTTCTTGTCGGGACTGTTTTGGGTGTTTATTCTTAAAAAGAGCAGGTACAACTTAAGTTTCTTACAATGGGTGTAAATGTTAAAGGTGTTTCCTTGTATTGTAAATGAGCTCTGTTCGTTTCATTTGTAAATAGCGTGACGAACTGACGATTGATTTTCTTTTAACTTTTTCAGGCATGTTGTCTTCAAAATCCATTACATTATGGCCGTACTGGTTTTCTTGAAATCGCTTTCTCTAATGTTCCATGCTATCAACTATCATTTTATTGAGGCGATTGGTGAACATGTTGAAGCGTGGGCTATTTTATACTACGTTACGCATTTGTAAGTATTACAGCGCTCTTTACTAAGCTAAGAAAGTGAATTAATTTGAGCTCCGTGTTTTTTAGGCTGAAAGGTGCTGTCTTGTTCATTACTATCGTACTCATCGGAACTGGATGGACATTTATCAAACATATTCTAGCCGATAGAGACAAGAAACTCTTCATGATTGTCATTCCACTGCAGGTTAGTTTTGATTTAGTAATCGTTCTACTTACAAATTTACTTATGTAAAGCTTTTACTCGACGTTTGGGGGGGAAATACAAACTATGGGCTTATTCTAGCATTTAGAAAATGAGCAAGAAATTTGCATTACGCACCTACGTTACACCCTATTATAAATTACCTTCGATTTTATCGTTCAAAATTTAATGGTTTTTTCCGTCATTGTCTCTGCGCCGGACCAACTTTATTGACTTGAAGAGTCTAAAATATTTTCACGGATGTTAAAAACCGCAAAAAATATTTAAGTCGATCGAAATTCATATGACTCGTTGGTTTGAAAAGTATACTTTGGGTGTGATAAGATCAACTAATCTTGCGAATTTGGACTCGATTAGATGGCTGCATCGAAAGCTATGAGACTAGAAAGATTCAAAATTTCGCAAATTCGAGTACATATTGCTTAAGCTCATGTGAAAATAAAGTGATAATTTAATGGTAGTAGGTTTAAGCATAAAAATGACAACAGTTACCAACGCTAACACCAATTCTTTTTAGTACAACGTACAACGTCAATATAAGTCGTTTCACTCTTATGGCGCTTTTCCAATCACACACTGCAATTCGATTAACATCATTTTTGCTCTTTTGAATATAAAATCATTTTTTAACTGTGAAAACACTGGCAAAAGAGGACACCTTGTATTTATCTTGAAATATAATGCGACCACGATTCTAGCAAAGCATGAATACAATTTTTTCAAACTCCCTAAGTCTAAACTAGTTATACGGTAGTCTGACACTCAAAAAAGCAGGAACGGAAACGGCTTACGAACTACATACGCGGTCAGATATCCTAAAACCAGAAAGAAGCAGTGAGAGAGTTTGAAACGAAAAATTGCGCCTGGAAATAACGTCCCAAGGCAAGTGTCTAGTTATTTCATGGCCACAAACAAACCGTTAATGTCACCAATCTGCGGCACACAGGGCTTAAAATACAACAGTGCAGATAAAGCGAATGCCTTGTCGACTCCTTGGTAACATAATTCCAAGAGAACATCTCATCCGAGGACTACCTAGAATATGAAGAAGACATCGAACGAACGGAACATCGGGAAGTAGAACCGTTAAGGTCTGCTGATCTTGTGAATGAAGATCTTGATCTTGAAAATGAAGAACTTGATTAAGGGAGTGAAACGACGAAAATCACTTTTGATAGGCAGCATTAAGTAAATTTGCTTGACACACCTACCATACTTCGTAATCAACGTCATACTCCGTCTGAAGGGGTATCCAGATGCATAGAAATAAAGTAAAGTAATCTCACGACTACCCTCGTATGGGTCTAGGGGTTGAAGCTGGTAGAGAGCTTCATCACAAATTTACAATCAATGTGAATACGAGTGTGGTGTGATTAGCTCCACGACTCACTTTACCCCTAATGCTAGGGACTAGGTGAACTAAAAGCTTGGTGTACGGGCCCTCGTCGGAACCTGGATTCGAACGAGGAACACCACACACAAGAAGCCAGTGCTCTACCCACTAGGCTACTCACGCTTATGCATGGGAAGCAGCCATTATTATCGTTCTACCGAAATCTGGTAAAAACTTAACATTCCCCCAAAAACTGAAGACCTATCCACCTCCTGTCAATAGCTAAACTGGCCATTGAACGAAAAAGTCTCTGAGAACAAAATTCTCCTAGTAGAGCAGTTTGACTTCAAGTTGCTTCACTCCACAGAGCTCTAGCTAACAAGGGAGGGCTAATTTTCTAAATTCATAAGTTTCGAATAGATCTTCCTCTTATCCAGATTTTTTTATGTTTTCTCCAGGGCAGAAAAACAATTCTCATCCGGGAGGCAAATTGCAGCTAGAGTTCTCCACGAATCTCCATTTCCCCCTATTTGTATAATATATACACTCCAGGCAAACTATCACTATTTGCCGATAACAGGTGCCTTTTCCATGCGTTTCAACATCCAGAGCCGCCACTTTAAATCTGCAAACCTCCTTAAATGCGCTTCTCGGATACTTCCACAAATGGAAGATTAAGATAAACTCAAATAAAAACCAAGCAATTTCACGCAGAAGAAGAGACAGACCCCACGATAACTGACAGTGAACGAGCAACAGATTGATTGGCAATGAACGACCAAGTACTTAGAGTGAATCAATTCACTAGCTCCAAACTAACCTAGTTTCTCCTCGTCCTGCTGATTTAACGGTTCAGTAAATACTTTTAATTTCTAGGAGGCTAATCTTGCAGAAGCCTGGATTGCAGAACGAATCACTTTATTTAATTCCGCTCATTGAAAGGCTTCCTTGTCCTTTTGGATAGTGTCTCAGATGGAACTTTCTTAACACGTTCCCTGTCCTGAACAAAACAACGAAATTGCTCCGCAAGTTCAAATTACTTTTTGCTGAAATTTGTTCTTATATGATTCTATAAACACCCCAAGCATAGAAAAATATTTATAGAAAAAATGGAAGTAGGTAATTCTTACCTGAAACACATATGGTTTAGGAGCGTACACATACTTTTTAGTCGCTTAACGCTCATGAACCATAAGTGATTCAGGTAAATGTTTTGGTTTTTCTCAATACAAGTTGTAGGTGTCCGCTGAGCCACATATAGCTCATAAACGTAGCTGTGCATTCCAAGTGCTCGTTTCCTGTTCCACATGTGGTTCAGCGGACAGGGAACGTGTTAAATCTCTCTTTAATCCGGGAAGCGGTCCTTCAGATTCTATATGCCCGAGCACAGCTGACATAGCAGTGGAGCAGATGCTGTCTACTTCTACGAATAGCAATAGAACAAGCCATCCAGCTACTTCTCTCTCATCGTTAGGACTTTTTGCCGTGGAAAGAGTTTCCTCCTTGATTTTAGAAGCAACGCTTAGATTGGTTTTGATGGTTTACATTTTGAAAACGTTAACGTTGTTAGGCCGAATCTCAAAACCGTTATTTTTGCACGATTGTGTAGTCCCATAGATATCTCTGTAGAGCAGTTAGGCCATGCAAAAGTTGTTACAAGAGCTTACGCTAACAATTGATTAGAACCGGATCTTGCTAATCAGGAGCTTATCTCAATTGAACTTACACTGCCAACTTAATGACTATGAAACTGAACCCATTTTTTGAGAACCACCATGGTTTTATTATGACGGATATGATAATGTTGACCTGGAGACAGGCCACAGACAGATTTGACTATGTCGCTACCGCTCCAGAAAACACCCAGATGTTGAATGCCAAAATCACCAGCCCAGTGTGAAGATCAGAATCAAGATTAGAGAATATTCTGTGAACGAAAGCTAGATTGTGCCGAGATTAGACCATTTAACGTTACAGGATGTATCACTTCGAGGCGATCTATGTACATCTTTTCCGTTGAAAACCCTTTTCATGAATTCAAAGGTCAACCATATTGTTCATAATGGTATAGTTCGCATTCTATTCATTGACGAAACGACTTCTCAAACGAATAATACTTGTACAGATCGCTTAAATTTGACACCTTCGTACTTCAAGATTTGGTCGCTATTAATAATATTATATATTATTAATAATATTATTAATATTTTTGAAATAAAAAATAATTTTTGTCTTGAAGGTTGCAAATATTATGTTGGAAATAACCATTGATATCGCCCAATTATTCAAGAATAATATTTTAAAACAAAAATGTTGATCCAATGTGTTAAAACTAACAAATTGAATTTTAGATAAAGTTTAATTTTGCTTAGTTTATCCGAAATCATTTTTTTCTTTCCCCCCTTCCCAATAGATTCTGGCCAACGTAGCTGAAATTATTATTGCCGAAAGCGAAGAAGGCGATGCAGAACATCGAACATGGCGATACATCTTTATTTTTGTCGATCTGCTTTGTTGCGGTGCCATTCTATTCCCGGTCGTCTGGTCCATTCGACATTTGGACGACGCATCTGCAACAGACGGAAAAGCTGCCATCAATCTACGAAAACTGAAACTATTCCGACAATTTTACATTATGATCGTTTGCTATATTTATTTCACACGAATTATTGTGTACTTATTGAAAATTACTGTTGCCTTCCAATATGTCTGGCTCGACGAGATGTTCCGCGAGATGGCAACCTATGTGTTCTTTGTGTTAACAGGCTATAAGTTCCGACCTGCATCGCAGCATCCCTATTTCACGGTCGAGAATGAGAGTGACGAGGAAGAAGTTGAAATTCTAACGGAATCCGGTCTGACGGAAGGACTGCACAAAACAAAAGCACTGAATCGAACAGCTCCGCCTGCCACGATAATCGAATCGAACGAGGAGGAACGGGAGAATTTAATCAGTAAACGAGAATCTAGTCATGAATACGATTAGACACGACGTTGAGTGTGAGCTTGATAAGCGAGTTTATCGCTGTGTTATAGACTGTAGTTTCTTTATTGATACAAACAATTATATTTGTTTCAGTCATTTCAAAATAATATTATAATGAAGATTGTATCATGAGAATTGTATCTGGTATCACCATTAACAATCCACAAATATTTTCAAAAAACACTTAGCTGTTATGAAAAGGGGGGGGGGGTGAATACTACTATCCTGCATCTAATCATTTAAGTACTTCCGCAATCGAAAGAGCAAAAAGTCATCGGCATTTTATAGCTAACACTTAAATATTCACATCTTTTAGATATACTTTCCAACTGCATGATATCGTTTCTATTTTTTAATAACAAAGCAAAACTTTGGAAATCATAATAATGTTGGCAATAATGTCACTATTTAATGTACATACCTGCGTATTTACTGTAAATGATCGTTTATTAAAAACATCAAAGTTATTAAATAATAATCTTAGAGGAATTGTCGAAAAGAACCAATAAGCATAAAACTTTCATGTACGTAACTTATAAAAAAGGGGAAAATATATAACAATAATCTGCTCAAATTCAATGCATCTTATGGAACTATAAAGCGATTTTGAATGAAATAGAACTCACTCTTTTATAAAACTGCTAGCAATAGGTTTCACTGAAATATTATAGATGCATGCTCGAAAAAGCGAACCAAACTAGAGTAGAATACGAACAAAATTCGAGAGAGGCGGCTATAATATTATTATTTTTCAATCGAACACTCTGATTTTGTGTTTGTTGCGTACGAACTATGTTTTAGATTGAAATTGCATATTTTGAGTATTTAACTGAAGCATTCTTATTACTATTCTTTTTGTATATTATATCGATTTAAAATATTAATCAATTTCGTAGGATCATAACGTTTCGTAAATAAATATATTATATAAAATTAAATTCTTAGTTTAAAGTGTATTTAAGTATACTTTTTTTAATGTACCACAGACAACCTTTCATTTAGATACTGCAAGTGTCTATTGAAAGAGATTCAATTATATACTGTAGCGATTTGTGAGTTGAGGAGATAGTAGGGCATCTCATGTGAACTGAAGTCAAGTCGAGAGCCTGCCAAACGTGTTATGGCAATCATCGACAAAGCATTAAAAAAATACTTAATTGCTGCTGGATCAGTATTCCCTGGAAAAGGCCGTAAAGGTCCCTAGTCCGCATCAACGCACCCTCAAGTCCACATTCGACGGATGCCGGTGTGTCCCTTTGCTAGCTCTATGCGGTTCGGGTCACTAGAAAATGGTGAAAACTTGCTCAAAGGAATCAAGGGCATCCACAGGAGTGTCAAATTGACACGCGTAGCATATGCTTTCGCCGGCCCAAAAGTGAATATCCGAGGGATCGTACGCTATCATATAGAATGCCCGAACGCATGTGTATGGATAGGCCCTACACTGACACTTAAAGCATTGACATCACAGTTTGGGTGCCAAACAAAGTAAATAGGTCACATTGCCCGTGTTCCATGATTACTATTTAGTGCTTGCAAATACTTCTGGCTCGTTCCAACCAATTACGCTCTTGTTCCAGAGTACTTGTATTTGCGCTTTTGAGGTGGCAATTTAGTTGCCAATAAGTGGCTTTGGTTTTTCCAAGGTTATGTTGAATGTTTTTGTAGTTAGGAAATTATAAAAAGGCCTCATAATGAGTAGAAAGTTAAAATAGATAATTTTCTATTTGATGCTTTTATATTTTCGTTCGAATGTGATAGTTTATCCTTTATATTCTACTGTTTTGTAAACTGCATACAATTTAACAGGTTAGAACCTGCTCATATGAACGATGATGGCGTTCCATTTGTGATCTACTGCCAAGTACTAGGAAATACTAATTAGTAAAAATGGAACACGGCAATTATTTCTAAACACTTACGGATATGATCTTTATCATTTAAGATACGCTTGAGTTGCTCTTTTTTCTGCTCAAGAGAGATCGCCTATCGCATTTAATAAATACCACTTCCGCCATTCAACTTTTTTTTTTTTTTTTAATTATGCGGTTCACACTTCTATGAACCAGGGGTTGGCCTTGTCCTATCGGTATTGGCCATCGGTTTCGACTTAATTCCGCCATTCAACTCTACTTTACCGCCAAAACAGCCTATTTTCAAGTACAGTTCCATTAAAAACTAATATTAAAAAATATCCCCCCAAATTCCTACACACTCATTTGACATCTTCTCGCATCGGGCAATCGGAAAAATCAAAACACAATTTATGACAGTGCTCAAGCTTTCAAAATGGCGTTTCAAGTCATCGTTGTCTGGAATCCGATCTTTTGAAAAGTGTTTCGGGACTGTGTTGGCCGCGTCTTTTCCTCAGCTCTCGAATTCCTTTTAAAATCCGGGCAGCGGGCTCCTTCATGCTTGATATTCCCTAGGATCCCGCCGTTAACATTTCTCGCTGAAATTATACTCTGCAAAGTGGACGGTCAGTACGTCAGAACAACGTGAAAATTTTTCTTCGTTTCGTTCCTCGCAAGGGAGGATGACGGTCGTCATATTGTCGCTAAACGTGAAAAAACGAACGGGATGCTCATGGTCGCTATAACCTGATCGTGCCTGGTGTATGAACTATGCACTCATCCGGATACCCCAACAGAGGAATATCATCGTGTCGTAGTTACTAGTATATCAAGGATTTGTCTGTCAGAAGTTACAAACTTACCCGTCGTACATTTAACGCCCGTGTGAATCAGATTTTTTGTCTTTGTCAACAAAAATAGAACTCCAGAGAAGGAAATCAGAAACGATGCAGTCGGACGACGAGAGCTGTTTCGAAGAGAAATGCCTGGAGGCGATCAATTCTCAGCCCAATCTAGATCTCGAATTTGTGGCACAACGCGATTCTGCCGCACGGAATGTTTGGACCGCATTTCAGGATTCGGCAACGTCTATTGCTCATTTATATCGCGGTAAGTCGTTCAAGTCCTTTTGTTTCAGTGCCCTTTGTATGCACACCTGTCGTCTGTCAGCATGCATTTCAGTGCGGGGTAGGCTTTCAACAATTAATCGTAGTGTCGTTCGCTTGGATCGTCAATTAACATCTGGCGATCGAACATGAAATCATGAATTGTTCAAGGACGGCTGGAGTAGGTTGTTGTACGGTAGGCAGCGTGTATGTCAGATTTTTCTCTCTCAGTGGTTGGCGACGTGCAATCGGCCGACATTTTGTTCTCAACATTGTGCAAGATTTGGGGAAATCAAGGAAATTTGGAGGTGCACCGGGTACCTGTATCCGGTACAACATCAGTGGCCCGAACAATGATGCCGACCATTCAATCACAGGACAAAGAACAATCAAAATATGGAAGCGGCAAGAACGTTAAGTTCCGCACATGCTGAGCGGATATTCGTTTTGCGCTCTTTCAATTAGTTTTGCAGATTGTGAGAATGTCGGATTTAATTTCATGTGGATCGCATGACGGCGCTTTGAAATCAATCCGATAACAGCTGCTTCAGCGAAAAATTGCTCGATAAACTGATTTGGTGCAGGGGGTTGGATTCATACTTCAGATAAAATAGTCACATGAGGGAGCAATGAGCTCTAAATATTTCAATAGAATTGTCCTTTCTCCAAATGGTCCAAATCTCCCAAATTCTTGTAGAGAACAAAGCTAAATGTTTTGATCAAAAAATTTTTAGAAAAAATTGTTTGATATTGGCTCAGAAGCACGTATTCTATCAATATCTGCATTTTAGGACTTAATAGTACTACGAATAAATTAAAAACGGAATCGAGATCGACAACTACTTCGCCTTATGCACGGACAAAAGTATTTTGCCATTGATCTTTTACCGAGCAGGAACCATACTACGCAAAGTTATAGAAGAAATGGATGGGAAATATGGGTTTTCGTACGGCACCAGTTCATAATTGAATTATATATATCTCAAACGCTTTAGGTGAATTTAAATTTCTAATATATTTAGGGACAGGCGATCCCCGCACAAGTTTGAACCGAATTTTACTATTCATTGTCATTAATTAAATAACAGACTTATCTTATTTCACATAAAAAAAAAATTTTTTACATTCCAAAATAAGTCGAAAAAGTAGAAATATATGATAAGTAATATATTGAGATGTGTTTCACATTCTTATAGCCATACCAACATGGAGTTGAATGAAGGTGTTGCCCTTCATTTCATTATAACACGTTCTCAAAATATTCAAATATTTTAATTTCATCTCATTCTATTTTCAGAATTAGTACGAACATAAATTACTATTAATTGTCTTGAAAGTATAATTGTTCGAATTAATCTGACATAATATATCTACACGTATGGTTAAAATTATTTTAGCGTTTATTTTTTCTTGCTACCTTACGTGCACTATAATTTCAAGCATTGCTTGTTTTCGCGTGGGCCTTTAATATTTAATAAGCGCAGTCGATGTCCCGTCGAATCTCGGGGTGTTGTTTGGTTTTAGCTGAGTTATGACACCCTTTTATCCCTTCTATACTTGTTGGTGGAAGCATAAGCTGATCTTCTTGGATTGGCGGTGAGCTGGCCGTTTAACTATTCATTAAAGTGCACTTTCTATCGCTTCAGGATCGGTGTTTTTTTTATCTTTGTCCTTTTCATCTTTGTCCTTACAGTACGTGGAGCATGGTGTGTACTGCGTCATGTTTCAAACAATTTGGTAGAATTTAGGTCTGTTCGCGTACTTCAGCAAACTGTATCAGTAACAGAATTTGGCAGCTGGCTTCTTTTTGCTGCAAAATTTGGCTTGCAGCAAAAGTACAAAAACAACTTTGTGCGAATCTATTTTAATATAATAGATTCAGGTACGCGAACAGACGTTTTGTGTCTGTTGCACTCTTCTTTCTCTAGTTTTTTCTATTTCATCGATCAGGTGTTTCTCCAAGACTGGTTTTTTTTCTGTCTGTGAAGTCTCTTCTTCGCTCTTCTGCATTGCTCAGTATGCGAAATTTTTACGTCCAGTATTGCAGTCGTCATGAAACCAGTCGCTCCAATCTCTATAATTACTGCCTAAGATGGAGTCAACAGCTTTCATTACAACAGTTTTAAGGCGTGACCATTTCACATCTACGCCTGGCGTCCGGGCTCCGAGACTTACTCCCGCTCCATCCGAACGTGAGGCCAAATTAGTTACTGGTATTCCCGTCATGCATTGCATCCGTGTTGATTCAAATTCTACCCGCGGATGCAATAAGCCTATACAAGGCTATCTGTCCATATCGGCATCTCTGTACGTTCGCACTGTCATCAGGCTCATCGAGTATAAGCGGCGCACAGTGGTCTGAAACTCATAAAAAGCTGATCGAAACTCGAAATATGTCTGAATTTGGGCCAAAATTAGTTTTCCTGGGGTGTGTTCAATGTGCATGCTATAGCTGCTCCAAAAGCATAGCATAGCATCACGTTAGCAAGTGTCAAAATTCGCAGTAGCTAGGTGAAGCAGCTATGGATATTGGACAGCCAAGAGCTACTACGAAGGCAGCCTTTACGCAGGAAATTCAAAAATAATTTTGTTTCAATTTTTTTATTGTAATTTTTGCATTTTCGTGGATCAGTTCAATACTTTCATTGCACTTTTGAAACTGTATGAAATTTAGAAGTTTTCAACATACAGCTGCACAATCCATTGAACTTTTCCTAACATATTTAAAACGTATCATTTATTTCCGGCTTTTGACGCCATATATGAGAAAAAGAGCAAAAAATAATCGTTGAAAATTTGATAATACAGGAATCAGAGCACCCGGCCTATTACGATTCATGCTTGCCTTCTAAAAACTCAAGATGAGCTGCGCTATGTACAAGCCAACTTAAAACTCGAGTTGAGTTTAAGTGTTTAAAAGCCCGTATTTAATTTATGCTGTCACTATTTTCAAATTTATTCCTCATCTCCTTTGTCACAAAAGCGCAAAAACTTCTTTTCATTTCAATTTCCAATTGAAAATGTCGTTTAAACTGCATGTCAGCTGTGTACGCACGGCCATTTTGCCTTAGCTACTTTCTAGCTATGCTCCAGACTACGAGCAGCGAATAGCTGCTACCTTAGCAGCTATGCCGGAATCTTGGACAGCCCGAGTGTCAAATAGCAAGCATCAGAAAGTAGCTATTTCGTGACATTGGACAGCCAGAGCTGCTAAAATAGCAGCTAATAGCTGCTATAGCATGCACATTGAACACACCCCTGATGCTAATTCCGAATCAAAAGTCCGAATTTCGATTCGCGAAATGAATTCAAAATGGCCGACTCCAAGAAGAAAAAATTGGCAGATTCAAATGAAATTCCGTTTAAAAATACATTTCCCGCTGCTGATTGGAGATAATTCCAAGTTTATCTAATAATAAACATATAATAACTAATGATCTGTAATTATCATGTCAGCGAATTTTGTTGTTTGTCTTCAGAAAACTTTACGGGAGGTGAGGTTATCAGTCTCTCGTCAACCTTGCTTGAAGCGACTAATCTGGGGTGTGTTCAATGTGCATGCTATAGCTGCTATTAGCTGCTAATTTAGCAGCTCTGGCTGTCCAATGTCACGAAATAGCTACTTTCTGATGCTTGCTATTTGACAGTCGGGCTGTCCAAGATTCCGGCATAGCTGCTAAGGTAGCAGCTATTCGCTGCTCGTAGTCTGGAGGATAGCTAGAAAGTAGCTACGGCAAAATGGCCGTGCGTACACAGCTGACATGCAGTTTGAACGTAATTTTCAATTGGAAATTGAAATGAAAAGAAGTTTTTGCGCTTTTGTAACAAAGGAGATGAGGAATAAATTTGAAAATAGTGACAGCATAAATTAAATACGGGCTTTTAAACACTTCAACTCAACTCGAGTTTTAAGTTGGCTTGTACATAGCGCAGCTCATCTTGAGTTTTTAGAAGGCGAGCATGAAGCGTAAAAGGCCGGGTGCTCTGATTCCTGCATTATCAAATTTTCAACGATTATTTTTTGCTCTTTTTCTCATATATGGCGTCAAAAGCCGGAAATAAGTGATACGTCTTAAATATGTTAGGAAAATTTTAATGGATTGTGCAGCTGTATGTTGAAAACTCCTAAATTTCATACAGTTTCCAAAGTGCAATGGAAGTATTGAACTGATCCACGAAAATGTAAAAATTACAATAAAAAAATTGAAACAAAATTATTTTTGAATTTCCTGTGTAAAGGCTGACCTTCGTAGCAGCTCTTGGCTGTCCAATATCCATAGCTGCTTCACCTAGCTACTGCGAATTTTGACACTTGCTAAAGTGATGCTATGCTATGCTTTTGGAGCAGCTATAGCATGCACATTGAACACACCCCTGATTATCTTCGCCAATCTTTCGTTTAGAAAAGATTTGTTCCTACACCCACCACGGGGAATTTATGATCACGGTTCCACCAATCCGAGTAGATACGGCACCTGCATATGCTCATATACATGCTGCTATTCCTCCTGTTCTGCTGATGGCTTGCTATATATATACAATCATGAACATAAGTCTACTTACCCCTGCAATTTTCATGAAAAATATTGAACTGAACACCTGATGTCAACAAAAATTATAAGGAATAATGAAAACAATAAACTTATTTCATATTACGTCCAAAATATATATATTCATTTAGTGCAAATTAACATAAAACAAAAATAACAAAATTTCATACAATAAAAAAGAACAAAAGTCTACGTACAGTCACCTTTAGCATTAGTTGTCTTAAAAACTAGTATTTGGTGGGGCCTCCTTTGGAAGAAATTACAGCTTTCAATCGGCTTGGCATTGAATCGACTAAATTTTTTGTAATTTCTGGTGTAACTTTGTCCTATTCTTCATGAAGAACGGAAATTAGGTCGGATCTGTGTGAAACTTTATGGTTTTGAAGTTGTCGCTCAAATGTTCCCATAAATGTTCAATTGGGTTTAAGTCCGGAGATTGGGGTGGGGAATGGAGTTGTTTGGGGATATTAAAAATCAACCACTCTTTCACAATCTGCGCTGTATGCTTGGGGTCATTGTCTTGTTGGAAGACCCAAGATGGCCGTAGACCCAATTTTTGCGCAGGTTGTTTTAAATTAACTTTAAGTATGTCTAAATATACAGCACGACCCATAATACCGTCGATAACAACTAAATTCCCCACCCCCGCCACCGACATGCATCCCCAAACAAGAACACTTCCACCTCCATGCTTTACCGTACCAATTAAATTTTGCTTTTTGAGGCCTTCGTTTGGTTTTCTCCACACTCGTTGCCTACTGTCATGTCCGAAAATATTAAACTTGCTCTCGTCGCTAAACAAGGTGGTATTCCAAAAATTTTCGTACGTGCCTTTATAGAGTTTTGCAAATTCGAGTCGTTTACTTTCATTCGTTTTACTAATTAATGGTTTTTTCCGAGGTGTCCTGCTAAAAAGCCGTTGCGGTGGACCACTCTGCGCACAGTTATAGGGTGTAAGTGTTTGCCCTTAACCTCATTGATGCATTCAGCTAGTTATTTTGACGACGTACGAGGATTATTTTGTATTTCTACGATTACACTTCTCTCTTCACGGTTGGTCAGCTTTCGCGGTCTTCCACTCCTGGGTTTGTTTTCAAATGATTTTGTCCTCTGGTAATTTAAAATTACAATTTGAACACTTGACCGCGGTTTTTTGTTTATTTCACTAATTTCACGATAAGATCGCCGTTCTTTTCTATGGCTCACAATTAATTTTTTAACGTCATCAGAGATTTCTTTCTTAATCGGAGCCATGATCACTTTAAACAAATTGACAATTACTTGTCAACGCTCTTGAATCTAATACGTATTTCACCATTAAATGAAAACATGCCCAATAAAAATTATTAAAACACACGTTAAGCTGTATGTAGACTTTTGTTTCATTTTGGGTGTGAAGATTTCATTTATATCGCTCTTATTATTGCTTCGATAGAAATAGTTCAAATATTTACTCATATTTAAGCTTAAATTAAGTGAATACATGTTTTGGCTGTGAATGCTTAGAATTAGGATTATAGAAACTGAGAGAAATGCTCAGATATCGACTGAGAGATATTGACTGTACATGTATATATTTTGCACGTACACGACAACTATTATACAAATATTGTAGATGGTGGTCAACTGTGTCTAGACTAGGTTTGAATTATTGTGCCACACTCTGGCCCATCCAAACGATGAGATAGTTGCTATTTAAAATAGCTGATATATTTGGGTTGTATCATCTGCGTATATCAATGGTTTTCGTGTGTCAATAGGCGGGTTTTTTTTGCTCCCCCTATCCATTACAGAACTGAACAGACGTATTGTGAATTCGCTGGGACAGAAGTTGTTGTTGTTTCCAATGCCTCTGTGCTGGATGACATTGTTCTGTTATGGATAGGGGGAGCAAAAAACACGTCTAATATAAAAGTGTCAGGTTGGTACAGTTCGGTCCATCTCTATCCCAAAATTCAAAAATTCACACATATTCACACACAGATATGCGTAATTTATGTGAACTTTGCTAATTTCATAGGTGACATATATTTTTAATAGTAAATTGCGCCCAATATACAACATTCAGATTGTATGCCAAAAACCTTCATGCACCAACCTGCATCACTATAAGTAGTATTAGGTAGCATTTCTAAAAAATCTCTACTATAATTTCCCAGAAAATTCAAACGTTTCCATAATGGAAAAAGTCAGTTTGTATATTGATATCTTCGTTTCTGGCGGTTTATAAACCTTTGTCTACTGTTCGCTAAAAACGAACGTATTTCCCAATATCATTCTCTACTTTGTCATCTCCTTCTGATCATACCATTGGTGCAAGCTGGAGTTGAGCTGTTTTCTAATTGATACTACATAAATACTCTATTCGGTGTTTTTGTAACAAATGTGAGCAAATGTGAGCATTTTGTAACAAATGTGAGTAATACTTTGAAGATTTTTCATTATAAAGGAATGCTAATTTACATGACTGTCTGTCGTAAATTATCGAGCACTCGTATTATCTCATAATATACGATTTATTTCCAGAACGATGTGCTTACAATGAGAATGAAACTGCAGCGCTGTGGCTTCCGTTTCAAACCGCAGCTGGCACAGTAACAACTTTATACAAAGGTAAAATTTGCAAAAATTAATTGAAGAAATCCAAAAAATTACATCATTAATATTCAGAATCGTGCGAGGGAATAAAGAAAACCAGCGAAGTAGCTCTACAGTGTGGATACCAAAGAAGGACCCGTGAAATTGCTGACTGGGCACGTAGCAAAAGACGACGTTATATACGGCGCGAGGATTTGCTTGCTTACTTGGCAGGCAAACCGCCACCACCTTTGCATGTCACACGTGTTTCGCAGTTACGGTAAGAATCAAGAATATTGCTAAATTCGTCTGGTAACATATTGGAAATACCTTCTCGCTTCGATTTCAGTTTGTCGCCAAAGCCTGAATCGCCACTGAACAGTAGTAGTAATCAATTCTTAGTCGGACCTAATCAAGTATCAACGGAACAAACAGATCTTCATACGTTCAAAGAGGCATTAGTCAAACGGCCAAGGTAAATATAATGCAATATTTGTATCGATTATCTGCTATTTAGCTTTTCAATATAAGTTTGTCATTAGCTTATTCAAATATATTTCAATTTGATATGCGTTTTAAAATCGTAAAATATGATTCTCAAATATGTATTAGGCTTAAATACACTGAAATAAATTCCAGTCATTCAAATTTTGAAGCATCTTCAGCTTTGAACAATTCTAAAATCTACTTTCGAAATATTTCTAGGGGTCCCGAACTGTACGCTTTCGTAGCTAATGAAATCGCACGTCACTGTAAACGTCCAGCAAGTCCTTTAGATGTTAATATGGATGTTCAAAACCTTAGCAATAAGAGACAACGTTATATGTAGAACTCAATATTCAAGAAACTTTATAAGCGAAGAAAAATATCGATTACGAAAAAAAACTGCTACAAATAAAATTTGGATTAAAGAATCAAGTTTTCAACAAACTGAAATAGAAAAACTATTAAAACAGCATATTTGGAAGAATATTTTCATAAGCGCAATACACCTACATACTCAACAGTTTTCCGATGAATGCCTGCAAAATCCATTAGTTATTTCCATAGTTTGCAAAAGAGACATCGCGACATTGTTTAACTAGAAAATGTAATTCACTTCCTATTCATAATTGAAATCACATCGCTAAAATTCAAATGAGGATTGATTTCATCGCTGAAATTCAAATAAAGCAGAAAATTCTATATTTATACATTTGAAAGTCTATACAAATAGTAGATAAATGTAAAAAAAAAAAAAGCGTACATTTAGCAATACGTAGGTAAAAGTAATGATAAATTGAACTATTTAAGCGTATGCTGATAATTACAAGTCGCATTGTAATTAATAATATTTACTCTTATTATTACGAAACCGATATATTCATAGGCAAAACACAAACTCACTCAAACATCCATTAAATAATAAATACATTTCAAAGAAGACCAATTACTCTCTTTCGAAATATCTCAGACAGTCAGATTGTTTAAACTCAATTTCATTATTTAGTATGATTTTTACTGTTTTTCGCCAACATTCTATTGTTCTTTGGATTTCATCAGATTTATTTCATTGTTAGTAAATAAATTCGTTCGATTTATATTAGTGTTGGTCGAAGTTTTCAAAATCGTAATATGTTTGTTGTCCGACAAAAATATACTATGTCATTTATATTTAGTGATAATGTATTCATAATGATTTTTTGGAAAATTTAGGAATTGAATCTTAAGTGAAAGCAAAATGGTGTCTTCAATAAACATTATCATAAATATAGGATTTTTCGTTGAAGCGTTTCAAATGAATATTTCGTTTTGATTTGTGAATATGAAAAAAATGTTGGGTGTATGAAAGACAAAATGTTTCGGTCTCAGAAACTTCATTCTGACTATGTTCTTTATTATCAATGAGATAAAAATATCACTTCCAAAAATATCCTCCAGGTGCTATTATTTTGCAAGAGGTAATACTATAATGCAAGAGGTACTACTATAATGGAAGAAAACTGTACCAGTTTACAAAAACACAAGTGATCATTATGATTAATCATATTTGCAATCTTTTTGCTTATAAGGTTGTTTGGTTTCAAGCAGCAACTTATGGGGCTACATCCTTATGATGTAATAAGTCCGATAGCCTGAACCCTTGAGATTATTGGTGAGTAGTTTGTATGTAACGTTACTAACTACTCTTAACTACTACTACTTAAGTACTTAAAATACAATAAGTTAAATGGGTCAGCTTTGGTTAAAAATAAATTTTAATGGGAAACTACATATTCATACACATATTTGCGTTACGTTAAGAACATTCAAAAATATACGTTACATTTTAAACGTAAGCTTTCTCCAGTTTCCAAATCTGAATTTGCAGGTAATCGAGAGTGTAAGCTCACGCGAGAGCACACGAGTCACGTGATGTGTAGCGTAGCGCGTTATTTGCGATATTAATTACGACATGACACGACTGATCGCGAGAAATAGCAATGTCAAATTAGAAAAATATCCAAACAGCACTGCTATGATGAAATACGTTTGTCATTTGTACTAGGCAATATACATACATATGTACATGTGCTTTGTCAAAAAAAACTCTTTTAGCGACTGGCGTCTCATGCAATATTGATTTTCTTAAAACTTAGTCTCAATATTAAAATGCTAGGCGAATATCGCAAAATATCGCGCTTTCCACGCAATTTAGTATGTACACTTTGAAAATGGCATTGCCGCATGTATGTTACATAACGTCAGCTGATGAGCACACGTGACGTGACAGTAGTGTGCTTCCGCCTTTAAACTCGGAAATGAATCAGTGGAAGATGAAAAAACGATCGGGACGTCGTTCGATAAACAGACGGAAACGCGTAAAAACTGGCAAAAGTGATTCGTTCAAACAAAGGATTAAGAGCTTACCGAAAAATTGAATATCTCGTACGTATCCGTGCCGAGCCTTTCAATCAGTAGTTTGTAAATAAGGTGAATGCAAAATTTGTTATCAGACTTTTGATCAGTGCTGGCAGATCCGGACTTTATGGCCGAAATTATGACAACTAGAGGTGATCAGTGGTTCAGAGATCCTAGTGCTGATCCTCTGGTCCTAAGAAAGCACGCCAGCCAAAGCCGAATGTGAAGGCCGTCTTCATTGTTTTTTCGATAGTGCTATCAGAGTTCGTTCTAGGTGGAAGCAAGTGCGCACTGGAACGTTTACGAAACTGTGTTCGGAGAAAAATGACTAGAATGAGTTCCTTCCCTTCCCCAAAAAAGCACTTTGCCACACCACGCTTCTGATCCGCGACTTTTTTGCCCCGAAAATTTACCTGTTTGTCCGAATCTGTCTTACTCTTCGGATTCAGCACCATTCTACTGCTGGATTTTGGCAAAAACAAAAACCGTGCTAAAAAGGAAACCTATTGACATCATTCTCGTTATTCAGAGAGCAACGGCAGAGTAGCTGAAGGCCCTTCCTAAAAAAAGGCTTCCGAAATGCATTCAGTATAAAATCGACGTTCAGAAAAGTGAATCACTAGTCAAGGGGTTTGCTCTGAAGTAGATTAGTTCAATTTTGAGGTAGGTTCAATAAATTATATTAAAATTGCTAACCATACTCCTTAATTATATCATGAAATAATTTGTATGCCTAATTTGGCTAATTTTTGGGTCGGAAGTGTTTTTTTTTGTCAATATTGTGCCACATTCACAATTCGCCTACTGCAGCTTGAAATGTTCTGGAAACTTCTGTAGGTAAATGTAATATCTAAACTTGTTAGTTATATGGGCACTACAAAGGTTAAGGTATTAAATTTTTCAAAATGATTTCCCTGAATATTTCTTTTGGCATCCTTAAGATGTATCAAAAAATTTCTTTTGGCATCCTTAAGAATAAATGGACACCCTTAAAAAATCCAACTTCGATTGCTTTAAGGTTGAAATTGAAGCAACTTGGCGAAAAATAGTAAGAATAAGGATATGCAATTTCTGGGCATGAATCACAACCGACGATAGACGATATCGACTGTCGAAATTTTCGAGATTTGAAATCACGAAAATCAAAAAACGACAGCGACTATCGAAATCTCTGGCGATAGGCAAACGACTATCGATATGTCATCGATATCCATCTTCGGCTTGTGACATGAAGTGAGTCCATTTCGAAGTTTTGTATTTGTATTTTGTAATGCAAGTCTTATGATTAATTTATAAAATTTTGTCTCAAGGAAAGTGTATTTTCAGGGAAAATAGAAATTATTGAAAGAAAATGTTTTAGAAATCCCATATTTTTCTAGAAACCAAATCTTGCACTCCTCTTCAAAAGTGAATTTCATCCACTTGGGGCACAATTTTTATTCCATTTCGTCTATTACACCCCCTCAAAATTTTTGAAACAGTGCTTTGAGCCATTCCGATCAAGTAATCGTTGCCTACTTGATGCTGGTACGCTCTACCCGCCAGCAACGATAGCGTGCATGCTACCTTCAATATAGACGGGATAGAGAAGCTTATAGCACCTGCAACATCCAACTGGCTCACTATATATTTAAACGCTTCCTTCGTTACACGAAAACGTTTAATGAACCTACAAAATACATTTGAATTACAAGATATTTTAAGATCTTTATTTATTACTTCTATTCCGGTAACTCCAACGGATTACTAGAATCTCTCATATTCCTTCGCAACACTTTTTCATTATCATCTTCAGATGAAGAATCAAAAAGTATGAATTCTGCCAATGATTTTCACTGCGAATTAAATTACCAGCAAACTTATCACGTATTAGCGGCTCACTATTTGAATTTTCAAATGTCATTACCATTCATCAAATGCTGTCAAATGTCACGAAAATCTACCATGGAGTTATAGTTCAAAAAAAAAATTTCGATACACCATATCGTTTAGGTTGTGATGCCGACATTCCTAAGTCGATAATCGCTATCGTTTTTATTTGACGATAGGCGATATCGACTATCGAAATCTCGTGATTCATGCCCAGAATAGCTTGCTATGGAGCGATGAAACGATAGTAAACAGAATCAATACAGATGGTAGAACATATGTTCATTCGTCCAAAATTTCAAGCATTAAATCTTAAATACACTCACAAACTCTAGAAGACCATCAAGCACGGTGGAAGCAATATAATGGTTTGGGGAGTTTTATCACGGCATGGAGAAGGATATTTTGTGTTGAATGAACATATATTTTAAATATTTTTAATTTAATTCAGACAAAATACACCTTTTTAGAAATTTTTCAAATTATGAATATATTCGATTTTAGCAAAAATTCCGGCCTCTGTTAAAATTTTGGTATTCAGCCAAAAAATTCTCATGTTAAACAAACTTAATTACATAAACACGTGTCAATGGTAACGGTAAAGTATTTTCTAAAAATGTTAAAGCATACTCAAGATAAAAAGTAGTCCCCATAAAAATGAAATATTTCTAATAAAATGTGAAAAATTTTATCCATATAATTTTATTACGAATTTGTGCTATTTATATGTCGAAGGCTGTAGATTGATTGATAGATATCGATATTTCGAGGGAGTTTGCTCGCTTCTTCAGTGTCTGTCAAAACAAATAAAATTTTTGGCTTCAAATTTTAAAAAAAGTTCAACTTTCAACACATCTACTGCTGCTTTATGAAACCATATGTGCAATGATCTGGACTATATTCCGCACATCTTCGACTTCATAAAGTTGACAAAAGACAGCCAACCTAGAAGATATGTGGCTTCTTTCAAATTAACTCAACAATTCGGCCCTGATATTGTTGCCAATCCGAAAACTTGGCCACCTGTTACTTTATTTAAATTATTTGAAAATCGTAGAAATTTTCTTCCTTCCAAAAACTGAAGATCCCACTCTTAGTTAATAAGTCTAAAACATTTCTTTGAGTTATTAGAATGTTCGTGGCATTAGGAGCAAGTTGGAGGAAATCGGAACTATATCCATCCTATTAGAACTGACCCATCTTCTCAAATTTGGTTTGTAGATGACATCTTCAGCTATGACTTTTTCCTTTTTATCTTATTGCCTAAATATCAACTTTCCTTCTTCGCCTATCATCGTCTGTGGTGACTTTAATATCCCATCTGTCCAATAGAACTCTGACTTTTTCCAGTATTGAATCTTATAAAAAAATTTCTATTGCTCTATCATCTTTCCTTTCTTCTTCTTCGCTCTTTCAATTTAACTCTGTTCTTAACGTAAATAATGAAACCATTGGATTTCAAACTTTCCAACATTGTACCTTCCTCATTTTTATTACCCCCTTTCTCAACTAATTATACAAACTCTAACCCCCATCATCCACATCCTGGTCCTCATCATACAACTCTTTTTGTAAATGATGCATTAATTAACTTCTCAATTGCAGTAAATGTTCGAATGCGCCCCGTTTTAATTTAAAAAAAAGTAATTTTAACCTCTTAGCTCTCGATCTCAACTCAGTAAATTGATTTCGCTTATTCCAAGAGCTTGGCGTAAGCACAGCTGATAAGAAATTTTAAATCATTCTCCTTGAATTTCTTCCAAGAATAAAATAGAGTTCCCATGCGCAACTATATTTTGCAGATTAAATCTGCTGTTATCTCAAATGACTCTTAAATATCTGGTCCTTTTTTTTCTTTTCTTCCAATTTAATTCCTTGTCTTTCTTCACACATTAGGCTTATCCTCTTGAAGTTAAATTCCTCATATTTTTGCTTGATTCCAATTGCTCTCCTGAACCTGATAGCATTGATAACTTTTCAGTTAAAAATTTCGCATCATCCTTGTGGGTCACCCTATTTATTTTAATATCAGTATTTATGCTGGTAAGTTTCCTTATTTTTGGAAGCCGTCAAACATTTCAACTATTCTCAAATATGATAAGCGCAACTTCGCTTCAAATTATCTTCCCACCTCGATCGTTCCCTACTTCTTTCGGAATAACTGAACATTACATGTTTAATAAAATTTAGATTCTCTTGGCTATGTCATCGTATTTCAGCAAAATGGATTTGTTTGCGGTCGGTCCATATTAACTAGCTTCATTAAATTTGCTGGCTTTAGATCTCAATTGCCAAGTCAGTGCTATCCTTTAACCTATAATCTCTTGAATTTTATCGTTCTTAGTGAATCGTTTCTGTTTTGTAACCCTTTTCGACATGTCATCCTCGTCGTGTCCTTCCTCTTCTGGTGTGCCCCAAAAATCTATACTTGGACCTGTATTCATCAACGTTTTTCCCAATATTTTATCATCAGCTTATCTACTCTACGCATACCATTTAAAACTATTTCGGGCAATCGAAAACTCTGCTGATCATCGCTTCTGCAGGAAAGTTTAAATTCTCTTACTATGTACTTGGTGTAACTCTAACTACTTAGCTTTTAATGTTTTCAAACACGTTGCTGTGTCCTTTTTTCTGAAGCTTCAGACTTTCCTTATATTTTTTTGTGAAATCATCCTAATCGCATTTTACTGATCTTGGGGTCACCTTTCATAGTACTCTGAAATTTGATATTCATGTTCGAAACACTGCCAAATATGCCTCACGGATTACCCTTATTCGTTCTAAACGCAAATACTATAGTCTAATCTGGAGCCCTCGTTTCGCATATCGTTCCGATGCTCTTGAATCGGTTCAGCGAAGGTTTGTTTACTCGCACTTTACTATTTAAATATAATCTTGCTTATATGCCTTATAAGACGCTTGCTCCATGATTCAAATCCAGGTTCAAACGAGTTTACTATGAGTTTACCTAGCTCTCAAAGGGCAAAGGGAGTAATGGAACTAATTATTCCACACTCGTATTAACGTTCATTGTAAATTTGTAAACTAACCTCACTAACTGCACTAACGGAGGTGTTGCGTTCTTGAATCACCCTCTCCTAGTGAAGCGCAGAGTAAACCTTGACGAATGTTTTCTATTCAAAATCAGCCGCGGCTATCTAACTTCTTCTGTAGCATCTTTGATTATCGAACGGCAGCATAGGAGGCTGATTAGATTATCTGTTGTTTATGAACTACCTTTTGCACCTACAGATACTTACCTCTGCCTCTTTTGCACCTCATAATAGCCACCAACTCAGTCCTCCTCCACACTTTATATACACCTTTAATATTTCCTTTTGATTAACTTATATTCTCTTTTTTGATCTTTGTGATTTTGCACTTATTTTATTTTTTTATTTTTATTATTCAAACTTTCCTATTGGTAATTGTCAATTTTGCCTGTAAATGAAATTGAATCTTAATAAATGAATAATAATAAATGCGTTATTTCTAATTTCAAAATTACATTTATTTTTATTGTTGAAGTAATGCTAAATCATTCTACTTTAATTGACGAGTACATCTAATCTAAAGTATAAATAAATAAGATTGTGAGCAAAAAACTCGAACCACATTGATGTCTTAATTTTGTTTGATATATCTCAACTTTGTACCGTTATCAAATTATTCAAAGCTGCAAAGGAATAACTACTAATGGTTTGTTCTTAATTGGATTATCAGAGTAAATTGTATAGGTCTTGTTAATAATATCGAACACTCCTACAGCTATAGTTTTGATAAAATCATTGACATCATCATTTTCTCTGAATACTGTATGTGGTGGATTTGACTGGTCACCGAGCAGTGTAATAACATCCTCTTTGGTTTTTGGATTTTTCTTCGAACAGAACACATTCAATCGCGCCACACTTGAATCAGAAATAAGTCCGCCTACTTCTTTTACTGAAAGCCTTTGATAGCTGAAATTTGATAAACGCATGAAATATATTTGTTTATTTTATGTATCAATTAAAATTACGTGTTGCAATGGTAAGCGTGGTCGTTGTTTTCAATCGTTTGGATGTCTAGTTTTGATTCCTTAGCGTCACCTTCGGCAGGACCCATTTCAATGTTGTAGAAATTAAAAGGATTGTTGTCACTGAAATTATTAATAATAAGACGTCAGTTTTAATAGTGGTAATTTGTTGTTTACTATAATTTAAACAAAAATAGTAAAAGAACTTCCGAACAAACGTACATGTATTTTTCTGGTAAATTGATCTTCCATATGCAAGGAAATACAATAATTGTTTTAAAAAAGTGTTTTTGTTGTCAAAAGATACACTGAAAACAACAACTTAGTGGTATGATAATTCCATGTGAAGTTTTTGCGAATTGTTGAGGCTTTTTCAGAGAAGAATAAAATAGATGTTTGAAAGAGGTAATATGGTCGAATATATTTGTCTTTTTTGAAGACACTAAAACTGTTAGAGCCAGTTTTGGTACCTATAAACGAACACGCAGTGATAATAGCACCTTGTGTCTTACGTTTGGAGGACTCGTCCTCGAAGAGCTCGGTTGAGGAAGGGTTAGCCCTGGGGCCGAAATGCCAGGCGTAGATGAGAAGTGTACACGCCTTAAGAATACTGTCATTATCACTGCTGAGATAGGAGCGAATAACATTTCATATCGAGCAATGCAGGAGTCTTATAAAACGCGGCCACGCGAGGAAGAATATAAAGAACTCAGAAGAACAAAGGAGAGACTTCGCAGACGGAAGAAAGTAGCCTGTGAAAAGGCCTAATCTGTGAAATAGAAAGAACTAGAAAGCGAAGTTCGCACCTGACGGTAGAAGTTCTACCAAATAGTCCGAAACATGACGGAGTACACATCACACTGCACGTACTGTAAGGATAATGAGGGTAACCTGATTATGATCACTGATCCTACTAAAAGCCTTCTAGAGCAATGGGGAGTAGACGATTTTTAATTGCAAAACGGCCAGGTCATCGAAGAATTGGAAGCTTCATAGGTCCAAGGAAATAAGCTCATAGTGCGACCTGGGCAAATGACGCTGGGCAAATCGCTTGGAGTTTATAGAAGAGAAACTTGTTGAAGGAGGCCGGAGCCGGACCGGACTCCGGTTGTAGTACCGATGATGATGAACATTTTTAGACCAGTGCAATGATAAGATAGAAGGCGTATAATTTTTCCAAGCATATCATCACTCATTCAATGTCACTCAAGTCACGTTCGTTCAACGACGCCAAGGAAGTATTTGTAGCTCTAGACAAAACCGCCAAGAAACTTGGTCTTCAAATTCACGAACAACAAACCAAAGTTATGACTCAATCAAGGAAAAGGACGCCAATAAGACAAAGCATAACGATAGGGGACTATAACCTTGAAAACGTAGACAACTTCGTGTACCTAGAGACGAACCTCTCGAAGGATGGCAATGAGCTTGACGAAATCAAACGACGGATTCAGTTAGCCAGTAAACCATTCTTTTCGGTGCTTCCCCCTTTGATTTCGCGACGCGTACACAGGAATACGAAGCTTCGCATCTATAAAACGATTATTAGACCTGTGCTATGCTACGGAAGCGAAACCTGGACACTGACCCAGGCGTCTGAAAAAGCCTTGAATGAGTTTGAAAGAAGGGTATTGCAATACGGGAAGAAGATGGATGGTGAATCCGATACAACAACGAGCTGTATACCATATATGACGAGCCGGAAGTCTCTACCGTCATACGACTCGAAAAACTACAATGGGCTGGCCACGTCGAACAAATGAGCGACAATCGAATCCCCAAACTGTCTCTCAAGGGTCGAACGAGTGGAGCCAGGCCAGTCGGTAAGCCACGCAAGTGCTGGGAGGATGCCGTAGATGCTGACAGCCTGTCACTGTTGGGAGACCGAACTGGAGGACGCGGTCACTGAACCTAGACGAATGGAGGCGAAGCATTAAGAAGGTTAAGGCTCGATCCAGGCTGTAGTGCCCCGATGATGATGATTCGTGGTAGTGATGGGATAATAATTCTGAATGGTATTGCTAGCGTGATTCACATTTTCAAAAATTAAATTCTGCAAAAACATTTTCCTGACATTATGCTATAATCAATGTTGTAGCAATGTAGCATAAATGGACTCAAACTGCTTTGCCGAACCCTATGCATGCTGGTCAATGAAAATTCCTCAATATCCATCGTAGATTTTCAGAGATTCATTCTAATGCTTACTTTAAAAATGTCATATTTATCGAGCAACCACTTCCAGCTCCTACACCGGCATCTAGCAGAATACGAATAGCCTGATCGTAGTTTTCTGCTGACAATAGAGCCCTGGTGATAAAATGCCGTGCTGAAAAAATAAATAAATTAAAATTATGTGAAAATTAAATTAATCAGTAAAAAAATATCTTACGTGTTTTTCCACTTCTTAAATTCAATGCCGACAAAGTATTTATCGAGAACACCAATCCGTGACGATTGAAATTCATGGTATAACCCGGTAAATGTCCGGCATAGCATAAAGACATGAATTTTTCTTCTTTGATATTGTATTTGCCCTGCGGCGTATCATTTATGATGTCTGCAACCACAAAGTAGAAATGGTTCAACTGTGCTGAAAGAGCATCTTCTGTGTGCGCCAGAATACGCTGGAAAAGTGCAAAAATTATAGAACTGAAAATGTAGTCGATACTAATTTAAAGCAATAATTATCATGCATGCTATGTTGTAATTACTCATGATGTACTACTACTAAGAAAAATATTAGCATCACATCATATTACTGCAGATGATTACTATATTTATTGTAATTGCATGAGAATCAACTTACGCAATTATCGTTATTTACGATTATTGAAGAACAGCCCACTGGTGCGCTCGGAACTAAGTTGGCTTGTTCCACGGCTATAGGTGTGACATCGTCCAGGTGAAGTAAGAAGAGCTAGAAGCAATTAATAGTTCGAATGCATTAGTATTATAATCTGAATTGAATTGACTTTGTATTCATTTTAAGATTCTCTACTGTGAATTGCTCAATATTTAAATCTTGAATAAAAGCAAATCTTAGGCAATTATTAATTATTTATTTAAACAATTAACGACGTCTATCTATAGAGAAAACTCGACAAAATCGGGTACATACTTGAGAAATTTTAATCTTTTGTGTAAACTTTATTTACAAAGGCTTACTCTTGAATTTAATTTATTCCTTACTATACTTAATTACAATGACTGGCCATTTCCCGAGTGAGGTTTTCATAGTTCTTAATCTGGACATAATCTCTTTAGGCAAAGATGTTTGCGATTGGGAACATGTCTTCACTGTTTATTTTCTCCACATTCTTGCATTTATTTTTTTTTCCACACAAATCCCTCCGAAAACTTTTTCATGTGCTAAATTAGATTAACGTATTCATTTTTTGTTTATAATTTTTCTAATGTACACTCTTTTGTCGGCTTATGGCGTTTTTTGTATTTATGATCCCTGATAGGAGCATTCATATTTTTGAACAATTTCTTCGAAAGGATGTCAATTTCTAATTTTGTCCGGTTTTCGGCAATGTTTTCAGTGTAAAAGTGTGTTTGATAGTGTGATATCATGTTTAAAAAAGAGAAATTCAGATAATTGAAAAAGATGTTGAACATCGTCTCTATTTGGACGATGAATACCTCGCCAGCTTTGACCTTTGTCAATTGCTACAAGAGGAAAATTAATGTGCTACTAATGAGCAGAATATTTAAGAAGCTTCTATAGAGATTGTTAGCTCATTAGGCGTCCAGTTAGCAAAACTAGCAAAAGAAACGGCTAAAAGTGAAGAACCCTCATCGCCGATCAGAGGAAAAAGCAAAGCTGACAAAGAACAAAAGTTGGTATCTACCAAAAAAGTATAATGAAAACCGAAAAGATAAATTTCCGTCTAATCAACAGAACAAATCATCTAAATTTGTTGAATAAGTGACCAACAGTTCTTTTCTTCAAATAAAAATTCAGTAATATCTGTGATAGGGAACCTACCTATTATACCACGCTTTGATCGAACTGCCCCGTTTTCGGGTTTTTTTTTAGAAAAGAATATCGTTGTACTCACTGTAAAGATATCGAAGTTCCTGTTGTGGTCAATACATTTGGCCCATATTTTTTCGAAACTCTGAATACCTTTAGAAAAATAATTTACTATCCGAAAAACCCTGTACAGTGGCGATCACTTTACTATCTTCTTGAAATTTCCTGCCCTCTGACCTGTTCCCTGAGCCGAAAAAAGATGTAAAAGTCACTGTGGGTCAAATTTGAAGAAAAGAGCACGTGTTCAAGCAATTCAAAACCTGCTTTTCAAATAGGAGGCATTACGACTTCGGCTTTATGTGCGAGTGCGTTACCTTGGCAAAACAAGAGCCCTGCTTGTAGTTTGCCCTATCTTCTCTCCTTCTAAATATTCCGCCATTAGTATTCCCTCAAAGGGCGGACGCTATAACCTTTCCTACTGAGTTTATCATTTTGAATTTCTTCCGTGTCGAAGAATGTGGTCTTTTCTAAGCTGTTAACTATTGTTTCATCTTGGGATTAAAATGATGGATCCAGCTTTTGTCCATAGTCACAAATCGCCATAAAAAATTTCTTTATTAGCTTGACACTTTTCAAGCTTAGCATTTAAAATTTTGTGAGTACTTTTAGAATTGAATGAAATTTTTAACTTTTGATAGCACAAATGAGCATAATCACTACAAACTAATCGCAAAATATTCCAAAAAATTGACTCATCCGGAACTATAGTTGAAAATGAGGAATTGTTGAAATCAATTGTTGATGGCACTTGAATTACGTATGCTTCTATTTTCGCTTCACCCTGTGTTCTAAATAGTCGAATTGAGTTGAAACATGTCAAAGGCCTATGAAAAAAATCTGAAGCAGATATATGAAAGGAGAAATCATTTTTGGCACTTCTTTTCTGCTATTTTTACCCAAAATATGTTCCTTTACTTCTCTGGTTTTCCGTGAACTTTCTCCCATTACAGAAGTAAGTTTCTACCGAAATCCTTTTTACTCGAGAAGTAAAGAAATAGATCTTTGATTATATTTAGTTCATTTTAATATTGACATTTCCGCGATTTTAACTTATAAATTATCTGTACGATGCACCAGAAATCTATGTGAGAAATTATTTTGACATAACATACGTTCTTCCATGTATGCTCCAGCTCTGTCTACCAGCTAACTTTCACATCAGCAGGGAGGAACAACAACATTACAGTTTACATTCATAGAAATCAATAAGTATCCGAGACCAACTGTTTCTCGTAGAACAGTCCCCTTTTCTTCATGAACACTTTATCTTAACTTTTTTTTTTGCCTCTAAGCATCTCAGACAAGTCCAGATCTATAACTCGGTTTTCTCAGTATAGGATGAATTTCCCGAATCTAAATTAATTGATCGGACGAACATAAATTTAACTGATTTTTTATTTAACATATTATTTGTGCTAGAATGAAAGCCTTAGCGTTAGATTTTACATTTTTTCAGAATTTACAGTAACTAGAAATTTGTTTCTGATTTGATATTCTAGTCATTTTAGTCTTTGAACTGACTAAAATGATAAAAAAAAAATAGGACAAATATTTGACAGCTTTGAGAGACCTCTAAGGGTTTAGGTCGTCCCCACAAATGTTGAGTACAGTTAAAGTGCATCCATTTCAAAGATTCATTATAAAATTCAACAGTATGTATGCAGCTCATAGTGAATTTGAAAGTCAATTGCGCGGGAAGCATAATTTTCAATTTCACTTAAATCTAATACTTCATATCGAGCAGCGATCCCGAGCCGGTACTTTTCTGTTTCCCCCCCCCCCATTTTTTTCACTTTTTGTTGTTGCAATGCTTCTAAAATTGATTAGAAAGTAGTAATTAACCAAAATTATGATGGAAAAACACGTTTAAAAAAAGCAATTTTTTAATTTTTTTTTTAATTAATTTTTTAATTTAAAAATTAATTAAATTAATTTAAATTTGGAATTAATGTGACATAACAGTGAAAATAAATTTTGGTACTTTTCTGTTTTTTTCCCTCCATTTTTTTTAATTTTTTTAATGAAAACTGCTCGAAATGGGTTAAAAAGTGTTACTCCACAAAAATTGAGATGGGAAAATGCATTTAAAAAAAATTTTTTTTTTCCGATTTTAAATTTTTTTCCATTTTTATTTGGCAGAATGAGTTTTTCAAAAGTTAATGTGTTGTTGGGGAGGCCTGCTGTAAAATAATTGTAAAATAAATTGTAAAATAATTGCTTAATTGTAAATTGCGTTGAAGCTTCGGAAAGGTAAGACGTCAAAAATAGAGCAACATTTATTCTCACTGTTATGACATTAATTTAAAATTTAAATTAATTTAATTAATTTTTAAATTAAAAAATTAATTTAAAAAAAAATTAAAAAAAAAAAATTGTTTTCTTTTAAACGTGTTTTTCCACCATAATTTTGGTTAATTACTACTTTCTAATCAATTTTAGAAGCATTGCAACAACCAAATGTGAAAAAAATGGGGGGGGGGGGGGGGGTGGGAAACAGAAAAGTACCCCCGAGCCGATGTAATCAAATTGGGCACTCCTAAACTGCGAGCGTCCTGGTCAACGCCATCCCTCCAACGCATTCAAGGTCTCCCACGCTGTTGTCTGCCGTAAAATCTGTCGCAAAGGGTTTTCCGAGCAGGATCCTCTACGCTCATTCGAGCTGGATGTCCTGCTCACCGGAGTCTACCCAGCTTTGTCTTAGTAATTATATCTGGTTGTAGGTAGATAGCATACAAATGGTTGTAGCGTTTCCTAGTGTTCTATACTCCTTACGAATAAGAACGTGTCATATACATTTTTGTCTGCGTCATGTACATATTTTTCATTCTGGAGTGGAAACGTCAGTGGAAGAAAAATTGGCCCAATGATTGAACCTTGCAGAACTCCTGATTTCGCAAGCTCTTTCGGTGAATCTGCTTCATTAACGCTGACCTAGCATTGCGTGTTCGTAAGAAAGTATGCAACAAGTCTTATCCTATAATCTCTTCTTAAACAGAAGACCTTCGTAGCATACCGAATCGAAAGACTTCTCGATATCTAAAGCCTAATGTTACCTAATTAATCGAGAGTAGCCATCCATTTTGGAAAAAGTCAGCTATTTTTAACCCATGGCTATTTAATTAGAGATTACTTCATCTACACTAAACAGGTAGAGCAATATGAGCAATCTCCCAAAACAACAAAAATAAATTACTTCCAAGCGCCACCAACTAACATCAATTCTTCAGCACCAGAACATTTTTCAGCTTGTTTTCTTCGACTTTTTCTTTGAAATATTTTTATGATAATTTCAAGAAATGGCAATAAAATGCAAAACACCCAACAGTAAGTTGCAATCGTTTTTCCCTCACGTCATACGGATGTCTAATATTTCAATCATTGGCTATTTCTTAGGAAATGGGCAGAACCATTATACAGTACGGATCGTATTAGCTGTTCGTAAAATTTATTCAGCATTTAAAGTTCTGCATTAGAATATTTGTAATCACAGTGTGCACTTATGAAAAATAATATAGCTGCTTCAACATATATTACAAGACATTTATTGCACATGAATGTGTCTATCAACGCCTTGCAGAGAAAGGTCTGATGCATTTCAAATGCAGCGTGCTTAAACAAATGCTTTGCATGCACACTTGTCAGTTTGGTTCGGATTTTACGAGTATTAGTATGTACTGGATTCAATTCAAACAAAATGGATAGGAACGAATGATCGGAATTTTAATTTTTAAAATACGGTCGATGTCAGCTATTCTACTCATGACCTCTTTTCTAATTCTTCTTCTAGCAATATTACTACTGCAGAACGGAAAATGCCAGCAACATATATTTTCCATTGCTATATGGTATACCTTTTGTCTTATGTCTTTGGATTTTCATTTCTCTATAAAAGTATGTTATAATTAATATAATAGTATTTACCACTCATGTACCCTAACATACCGAAATTCCTTTAGACATATACCCATTCTTTACTGAGTTAAAATAAAACCAGTAACTATTCTATCATCAGCCTTCAACAAAAGTGATCAGTGCGTCGAATGTGATTAACTGCAACATTATTTTACAAGTTGTAGTTATCAACTTTGCTGAGGAATCTCCACCACCTTCAATCAATACAGAAGATATGCGTGCTATGAAAATCTATTACACGCAAGGTATTCTCACGAATAGAATCCAACACCTGTAAAATAGCTCTTAATTGCAGAATATTAGCAAAATATTTAGATACTCGGTATTCAAGATATTTTGCAAATGATTAAAACTAGATAACTACACACTACCGAATCGAAGCGTTTTTCCTTGAACCGGCCGTAAGTTCAGAAGATGCACAAGCTATTCAAAGCAAAGCGACATGGGATGTGTAGAACTTTACCATAGTTGTGCTGATCTTTATTATTTGTTCAGAGATTGTTTCACTTATGATGACATTGACTGAGTTGCCAAGGAGCTCAAAATGCAGTTTATATGAACCAAGCTGTATGGTTTGCAATCGATGCACTAACTTCGTCTGGCATACTTGACTAATGAAAATTAACACGTTAAGTTGTCGCTGAAGTTATAATGACCACACTTTGAGTGTTAAACGCAAGATGCAATCAGACGGCTGGTTTAATGATTTCAATAAAATACTTTTATGCCAAACTATTAACTTTATTGAAATGTAATGGGTTTTCAGATGTGCGTGTCGAGATTTAATATACCATGCAAAAGTAGAAAACCAAAGATATGTAGAAAAAGAATGCATACACAATAGAAAATCAGGAGCGTATAAATGTGCAAAACAATTCGAGAAACATACAGTGGCTCACAAAAGTCAACATACAGCATGTAAAAACACGAATATGGTACAGTGGAAAAAGATAGAATGCAATGAAAACGTAAAAGTAGCTTTATTGGCACTAAAAATAAGTTTCATAACCTAACAATAAAGAAAATCCGAACACAGAAAGAAATAAGCCATGAAAACTAAAAAAAATCATCCATCAAAAGTCAGCATATACTACGAGCCATGTTTCGAAAAGAACGAGAGTGACCAAAAAACGTGAGCTCAATACTTCGTAGGCCCTCCGCCAGCCTTAATAACAGCTTCTAAACGCCTTCGCATCGAACGAACGAGCTTTCCGGTAATTTCGGGTGGAATATTCATCCAGGCACACAGCAGAGCAGATTTCAGGATCTCTTTGCTAGTAATAGTTGCTTTTACGACTGGCTCACGAATTCTGCAATCCAATTCCTCCCATAAATGATCTATAGGGTTTAAATCGGGAGACTGAGGCGAACTGTGAAGCTGATGAGGGACGTTATACAGCAACCATTCCTTGACACTTCTAGCTGTATGTTCTGGATCATTGTCCTGCTGAAAGATCCAACCTGGCTTTAGGCCTAATTTCTGCACAGAAAGTATCAAATCGCCTCGCAATTTGTTCAAATACATGTATTGATCCATAGTACCATCAATAAAATGTAATTGCCCCACACCAGCAGCCGACATACAGCCCCATACGAGAACTGACCCTCCACCGTTTTTCACTGTAGGACGCAAATTCTTCTTTGCCAATGCTTCGTTCCGCTTCCTCCACACGTATCCGCGCCCGTCAGAGCCATAAATATTATACTTGCTCTCGTCACTAAACAGAACTTGATTCCAAAAACTGTCGTCCTTATTAAGATGCAGGCGAGCGAAGTCAAGCCTCTTCTTTTCATTAACTGGAGAAATGAAAGGTTTTCTGCGCGGAACTCTACCGTTATAACCCTGATTACGCAAAACACTACGTATTGTTTCTAGACTCACTTGCTTCCCTGTTGCCTTTGCAAGTGCAGTGGCCATTGCCGGAGCACTTTTTTGTGGCTCCTTACTTATTTTCCGTAACAAGTTTTTCTCATCTCTCTTACTTAAGGATTTTGGTCTACCTGTTCGTTGTTTATTTTGTATTCTCCCTTCCGTTTCCGCTTTCCGTATGATCTTTTGCACCGTTGCCCGACTTCTTCCAACTATTTTATCAATTTCACCATACGACTTCCCTTCCACTCGTTCACTAAGGACGATTTTTCGCACTTTCAAACTTGTTTCCTTCCGTGTACTCATTTTTAAGCATTAAAGGCACCCAAATCACTTTAGTTTGATCGACTTGCAATGTACTAATGTTTATCTTTGTATATTAACACGGGTAGCAATCTTTATCGCAGTATGACTCATCGCTTAGGCTGATTCTTTTGAATTTTCTGTGGTGTATGCTGACTTTTGTTTCCTCACTTTCAGCGGAATTTCTTGTTATTTACTATGTATGTGTGTATGTATATGTATGTTCTCATTAATTCTGGGTAAAATAGATTATAATGTCTCTGATATTCCTTTTAAGTTCGTTTTTCACCCGTCTTTTCATTTTCTTTCTACCTATATATTGCCAATTCCGCGTTTTTAAGCAGTGTATGCTGACTTTCGTGAGCAACTGTACATACTAGTCTTCTTCTCGTATAAGAATCCCATCCTGACTGCCTCACCATCGAACTGTCGATGTGATGAAATAAGCTCGTTAAGATTTTCTTAAATTTGGCGGAAATCTGATACGTACGTGTAGACACTGCTCGGAAACAATAAGATATTAAATATGCAATTTTCTGTCATTTTACGACTGAGTAGTATAATTTTATTGGTTCTAAAGCTGGAGGAACATTAAACAAATAGAAAGCACTAAGCTTTATCTCGAGTCGGAAACGTTTGAGAAAATTTTAAAAACGTTTAAAAGCGTTTAAAAACCAGCTGCGGACGATGTCGTTTTCAGAGAAAGTTCATATCTGCACTTTGTGAAATTATTGCAGGTCAAAAACGCGGATCATGTTTCAGGTTCCAATAAGGGGTTGGCATTGTACAAATAAATCAACCAGTATCCGAGCGAGAGATAGTCGAGAAAAGAGCCGATTTAGTAGGAAGATTAATTGGCGCTGATATGGATATGAATAGTTAGGATTTGGCTCCATCGATAAAATTGCCCTAAATAGCCAACACGTTAAAGTAAAAGAATAATAAAAAAAACTATTAACTAAGAATGTGATTCAGCACTTTGTGTATTTACTATCCAAAAATGTAAGCACTCACGAGACTCAGCCCGGCAAACACAAATTCGGCTTCAGGCGTAGGTATCAAACAAACAAAGCACGCTATTTCATATTTGTAAGATCAGATTGCGTTCCAATTGGATAAAAAGAACAATCCCACGATAATGTGTACCTCAGATATTAAGAAAGCTACCAATAATTTTTTTGATGAATTCAATAACTTTAGAATCAGGTGGCATGACTTACTGCAAGTTCCCGTACTAACAGACAGTTTTATGCCACCGTTACTGAGTTGAAATTTTTGTTTTTTGTTTTTTGTTCATTCATTTTTGTTCCTAAGGTTAGAAAAAAGAGAATACTGTTCTGCGGAGAGAGGCTAACCAGTAACGTCAGCAAATGACATTTTTCTTAACCAGCAACAAACTAGGGATTCTAATGCAGCAAGGCCACAATAGAAAGCGTGAAAAAACCAGCTATTCATGAGCCGTCAAATACGTCTGAAGCATTACTTAGCTGCAGCATCATCACGCGAAATTGATAAAAACAGCCGGAATTTCAACCTAGTAGCGCGTCAAAAGGCGAAAAACAGCGCACAAATAAAGGAAGCTCGACAGCTCGAATATTTCACCCATAAAAATATTGTTGTTCATCCTATACCCACCTATAAGATGGACATTCCGAAGTTCATCACTGAGTTTCACGCTCAAAAAAATCTGAAAATATATATATCCAGGAATAGATCACACATCTTGTGGGCCTCCCCAGAAGACCCCAAAACAGGTCTTCGAAATCATATTAGTCTAAACGCAACAGCCTACACTGCAGCTACAGAAAATCCGAAGTCATTTACCACCCGCGGTCTAAACAGGGGCGTTGGACTTGCAGACACACGTTCTGAGTTGATGGCGCAATATTTTGATCTGAGTGTAAAGTCGATACCGCACTTCTTCACCCGCAAAGATCGGGTACTGAGTAAGTCGGTAGCGACTGAAGTCTTTATAGCGCAATTCGATCCTTCCTAGGAGTTAGTTGCTGTATTTGATATATGGTCCATTCTCTGGCAGAGAGTTTCTTGGGAGAATACACGGAACAAAAAAGGCTGCAGTGCTATAACTGTTAAAGTTTCGAACATGTTGCAGGCAACTACACCATCTTTCATCGCTGTGTGGAGTGCCTGGAGAAGCACCCAAGAGGCGATTGCAAAAAAAAAATGGAAGATGCACACCCTGCAACAAAAAACTGTGGTCTAAAATATAGAGAAATTGTGGTCAGGATTGAAGCAAATAATATTCGCCGCAATCGGGCCCCAAAAAGAACGTCAGCAGCTTGTGATGCAGAGCACGCAAAAGTAGTAAGAAATATTGCGTTTCCTCTTTTTGGTGTTCAAATAATTCCAACTTTCAAGGCTTCATCTCCAGTCAATGCCAATCTTGGAATCACAATATCAGCCAAATATTGGCAGCGAGAAGTGACAGTGAAGTGCTAGTTGCTATTTTGAAATTGCTAACTAACCTTTTTAAGTAACTTTGTTTTAGTGGCTGCATTCAATAGCACTTCGCTCATCTCGATGGCACAAAGATCATCTGCTCAATATATTCTAATGAATTGAAATTGGATCTTGTAGTGATAATAGAGACCAGTTTCTCAAAATTTCATAGGTTCTGCTTTAGAGGGTTCGCCACTGTCTTTGACAATCAAAATTGCACATTTCCTAGTTAGAAGTAAATTGGACATAGAAGACGTCGTACTGTCCGATCTCAAACAATAGAGGGGGTCAAAACAATAGAGGCATATCCTTGTGCTACTTTTCCGATGTAATTAATCAAAGTCAAGTCTGAGTCTGATATTTCGAAGTCCATGCCGATGGGGGTCTGAACTCGATATAAGCACAATGGAGTGGATTCCATGACGAATGGAAATTGCAAGGTGCTATGTATTCCTCCTGTTCGCTTGCGAGGCTTTGCTCCGAATTCACCAACCATACCAAGTAGCAGCTTAACAATAGATTTCTTTCTCCTGTCAAAAAATCTGTACAGCATTATTGATCCTCCAATCTGCTGGACGAATGCTAGTATGTCTGATCACTTTCCCGTGAAGCTTCAACTTCACTACTGCTCTTATTTCAACTTCATGGAAAGAACCTCAAAGGCAACCAGGTCTTTCGAAAACATCTATTGGGGTAGATTATGGAGCGACATAGGTAGGAAATCTTACTTTTTTGTGACGGAAGACTTAGTGAGCCGTCAGCTTGATAATCTAATAATTATTTTGATTAATGAAATCATACGCCGAACCACTACCCCAAATGGACACTTGATTACAACTGATAAATACTTGATTTATGCATTGCCACTGGAAAATATTAAGCACATGATAGTGAGTCAGGGCTTTATAAACGCTTTTCAACTCAATACGCGAAATTCTTCTAGTTTCTCTTTTGAATTTGATATTTTTCCCCCTGGTGTTGGGGGCCAAAAATATCTACGTGTCAGATTCCCGGGTGATTTATCAAATCGCCGGATATGTGAGGTTTGACTCACTAGAAAAAGAGTATCTGCAAATCCACGAAGTTCTGAGTTAGGATCATGGTTGGATATGAACCGAGGACCACACACGCTAGCAGCGAGTGCTCTACTGACTCAGCTACTCAAGTTTCAAGATATGTGACTTTTTAACTCAGAACAGAGAGATATAAAGAAATGAAAACAGCAGTGAGAAGTGAAGCAATTTGCCTGAAAGAGCATTAGTAGTGGCGAAGGAAAACTATGGGCAATATGTGCAAATTTGACAACCTTTTACCTTTTACAGGAAGATAGAGTTAGAGATAGTAGGCTATTTGACGCGGTATAACAAAAAACTCGTAAATGTTAGGCATCGGGGACACCAAAGGGAATATCTGAGGTAGAAATTCTCTCGATTTGTTCTAATTATAGATGTTAAATTTGTAGTAAAATTGCTTCACTAAATTTCGTATATGCATATGCTTATTTCATTTCCTTAAATCTCTCTGTTCTGAGCTTATTAACACCGGTAGAAAAACCTTGTACATTATATTGGGTCATATAAAAAGTCTCCGCGTTTTTTGGTACATTTTTGAACAAAAATTTTCTTTATTGAAAATTAATTTTAATCAAGTACATATTGGCCGTTATTATCTATGACCTTTTGCCATTTTTCGGGTAGCTTCATAGTTCCATTTCCATTTTCAGCATCGACCCGGTTGGCCAATTTCTTACCATCAAGTGAGTTTTGCAGAGATCGAAACAAATAGTTGCCAGACGGTGCAAGGTCCGGGCTATACGGTGGGTGTACCAAAACTTCCCAACCAAGTTCAGTCAATTTGTTCCGTGTCATCAGAGATGTTTGTGGCCGCGCATTATCGTGGTGGAACACAACTTCCTTTCTGCTGCCCAATTCTGGCCGCTTTTTCTGGATTGCTTCGTTCAAACGGTCAAGTTGTGCACAGTACAGAATAGAGATAATGGTTTATCCAGGTTCCAGCAGCTCGTAATGGACAATTCCCTTCCAATCCCACCAAACACTCAACATAACCTTCTTTGTCGGCAATCCAGGCTTTGAAGTCGATTGTGGAGGGTCACCAGTCTTTGACCATGATCGCTTGCGTTTGATATTCTCGTATTCCACCCATTTTTTTAGCGCCAGCAATGATTTGCTTCAAAAAAGATTCGATTTCATTACGTTTCAGCAGTTATTCGGTCATTCAAATTTCCTTGCGTTAATTCATGTGGTACCCAAACATCAAGCTTCTTTGTGTAGCCTACTTTTTTCAAATGATTCCAAACTGTCATGTGGTTGCCAGTTTTGCTCCACCAGTTGCAAAAATTCATCGGCTTTTTCAGTGACTGGCCGACCAGAGCGAAGTGCAGCTTTCACATCGAAATTTACGGAACGGAATCGAGCAAACCACTCTTGGGTCCTTCGTTCACTCACAAATTTTATAGCGTGCACTGAGAAAACACATGGAAAACACAAGCATCACATAGCATACACTGAGAAACCACATGGCGCCAGACGCCATAATTTATAGACTTCTGGCGCCATATACATAGTCGATTTAGGGATTGTGATAAAATATAGCGCCACACGCCATAATACATGGCGAAAAGTACATAGGCCTACACGCCATGTACTATAGTCTTCCACGCCATGTACATGGCTTGGCGGACTATATTACATGGCGTGGAGAACTATAGTGCATGGCGTGGAGAGCTATAACACATGGCGTAGAGGACTATACTGTATGGCGTAGAGGACTATACTGTATGGCGTAGAGAACTATACTGTATGGCGTGGAGGAATATACTGTATGGCATAGAAGACTATAGTACATGGCGTGGAGGACTATAGTACATGGCGTGGAGGACTATAGTACATGGCGTGATGGACTATAGTACATGGCGTGAAGGACTATAGTACATGGCGTGAAGGACTATAGTACATGGCGTGAAGGACTATAGTACATGGCGTGAAGGACTATAGTACATGGCGTGAAGGACTATAGTACATGGCGTGGAAGACTATAGTACATACATACAAGAAGCAAATCAGTCAAAACAGTGCTACTTACCATAAATGAGCACACGGAGAAGTCACTTGCTTGCAACAAACAGGCGCTGGCTGTATTTAGAGTCACCGAAGGAGCCATTCAATAATATGCGCCCTTAGCCGATTGAGAATGTTCTCGATCTATCGACGATACTCAAGTATCACTTGCTGACATTTATAGATCCCCTGACACAGTATGGCTGCGAGTTATAATTGGAGTGCCATGAGCCATATTACATGGCTCGTGGCACTATATAATATGCCGTGTGGGGCCATAATTTCTGCGCCATGTAATTATGGCGCTAGGAGCTATACTGCATGGCTCAGGCCACTATGTGCATAGCGTGTGGCACCATAAATGCTGCGCCATGTAACATGGGACCACGCGCTATGTAGATTCTGAGATTATGGCGCTGGGAGCCATATTGCATGGCTCAGAGTACTATGTACATGGCGTATGGGACCATAAATAATGCGCTATGTTACATGGCTCTGGGCGCTATGTGGATTTTTTTCAGTGTATATTTTCAGATATTTCACTCATTTCCGAATCGATATAACTTTTTACATGAGCAACGAATTAGAAAACGATTTTTACAAAAAATGTAAGCTGAAATGTCACGTCTGATATATAAGCATCAACACCATCTAGTGACAAAAAATCGCGGGGACTTTTTATAGGACCCAATCTATGCTATATTGCATGCTCATTTAGATAAGGTCGTGCTACTTCTCCACGGTTTCTCTGCAGATTGCCGGAATGAGACTAGATATTCTGAATGAAGGATTGTTGGCTCCGAATTTTGATCTACAAACTCAGAAAATCAGAATCCTTACTTTTCGGTGTCTCAATCTTTGATTAGGATGGTGTGTGCGCGCTGGAGGAGAGACACTTGCCACCTCTAAGCAGTCATCCTACCCTAGCCTACCATAATTTCACAAACCACTTAACGAAATCTAGTATCCATGATAGGGGAGAAGAGGGTATCATCTACACACGTGCCACATCCAAATCGAAGTATTGATATCCGAGACGCGCAAGCACTGAGCATTCACATTTGAAATTGTCCACAGAGTCAGCCTCTTCTAGATCGAATGGGCAAGAATGATTAACCGAATTCGCATTAACCGAAATTCTATCCTTTCATCTGCTTTAAGATTACACAATTTTTCGCAACAGATCACGAAATCTAGAGAACACTATCAGACACATGGGCTGTATCCAGTGCGATCCTATAGTAAATCAATGACGCTAATAGCGCAAGCTAAACTAATCGTATGGTTACATATCATCGAACTCATGTGTCCAACATTCTTTGACAACATAATTGTGGCAATAAACTCATAATTTTTATTACTTACTCGAACCCGAAATTTTAATTTAAATGTATTCATATTTCGATTACATTATTCCACTTCATCTACTTTACTTGTTCCGTAATTAACAAGTACATTACACTTTAATTAGTTCAATGTCAAACAAACCCATATCGCACTTTCACTTGATTCACTGATTTGCATAAAGATTAAAAGCGCCGCGGTTTCAGTACCTCAAAAAAGTTCTAAAAACTAAGCGAATAAGAATGTAGTACTCATATTGTACGGGCTTGATTCAATCAAGAACACCATATGCAACCATATTTTCAATACTATATTGAGCTCTAACTAGTACTGCAATAGTGAATAGAGCTGCGAGCTTGTAAATAGTACTTGTTTATGTTTTGATTGATCTTAATAAGACGGAACTAAAGCGAAATAGCCCAACTAAGTAATAATACCCAGAAATAATTGTCGTACCTTAGCAGGCAATTATGAATTTTCCGTTGACTATCTATTAACATTGCCTACCTATCCATTTCACAATCTATCTGAGCTTCTATAATGATATTACTGATTGAGCAGCGATAATATATCCTGGGTCAGTGTCATGAAGTGTATTGTCGGCACGTGACTTGCTCATAATTTGCATAGTATCGCTTAGCTGATTTACTCTATGCGAAAATTCAGATTAAATCAAAAATGCGCGAATGCATAATCTGGTATAGTAATTAAATGAGATGTTTTTTTATATATATTTCGGGTTCTTTGCATAAATTTCCATATCCAGTTGGTGGTTAAAATTTCAAGTTCAATCAAATTAAAAAAGCAGTTCAATTGCCTCTATTAACACGCCAATATGTGCCAATATGGATGTTAATACGGAAACAACGGATAGGAATTAATTGCAACGATAAGCTCTACTTTCTAGAAACAAAAACTCGGAAATTTTAGTCCAAATTAGAACTAAGAACTGATCGTAATTTTTGCAAAACTATTAATTCGAACTGTGTTTGTGCAAATTCAACTACTAGAAGATTGAATTGTAAATGTGTTTGCCATCATTAATAATTCCTTAAGATATTATTCAAAATAAACTGTCACAATGGGAAACTCACGAGCGATTTATTTTTAGCGGCTAATGATCGATTTGTATTTTTTCAAAATCTAGGAAAAGTATAAGATGTTACCACTTAAGTTAATTATTTATTTTTTTGCACGGTGATGACTTTTCACACATATTTCCTTAAACTATCAAGGACTAAATAAAGTGCGCGTGTTTTGATGTGATTTAAGTGGATGGAACTTTATCAGTTGATGCTTTATCATGCATTAAATAGTGAAACTACTTTTTATTTACAAGGTAGTCGATTTATTTGTGTTTTGGCATTTCAGATATCTGTTAAATGCTTGAAATTTCATCAAATTGATCGAGATTCGTTTGTTTTGAAATGTTAAGAGTATTGTCTACCTTTCTGATGTAACTTAGTCGTTAGAAAATATGCGTGGCATTTGCTCTTTTTCGGAAATTGAGCCATTTGATTTTGTTTCGTATGATCTAGGAACTAGTTTGAAAACTCTTCCTAGATCTAAAAATGCTATTAGATATTTTAATTTTTAAGAGCATTGTTTTGTACTGGGCCAGGTTATTGATTACATCTTATAAGATTTCTGAATAGAAAATCAGCTCAGTAGAGGTTAGATCTTATTAAAAACGTCTGTGATGAGCTCAAAAGAAATTTTATAAATTGTTTACTGTAGCTGAATATTTTTTTATCTAAAGTACGTCACTAAATCCATTTGTTTTTACTGATTTTCGGGGAAAAAAATAGGTAACCATTAATGTGCGATTCAAGGCTTGTGTAGTACAGTCTTGTCGACAGAGGAGAGGTTCCAAGCGGTTTGGTCGTCAGATCATTCCCAGATCCTTCGTGCGTCAGATTCTCAGCTAGAAACCTCGGTAGAAACCTGAGTTAAACGAGATGGAAAGTGTCTGGCGGTTGACCTTGGTGCTTGTCCTGTGTCAACCTATGATCTATGTCGCTTTGAAGTATATTCATTTTTCATCCCCTGATACGACCCGATGTAAAAAAAAACTATCCTTTTCATGCCGAGAAAGCCACACTTCACAGACAGCTTTTCAAGTTGTCTGTCGGTCAGCTCCTGTAGTGCCCATTATTCTGCCTTCAGGACTTTCTCCGTGCATTGTGGCGATCACAAATGGTTCGGCGGCTACCACTTAACCTCTTCGTCGTTTTTTGTTGTGTCTGGGTACCATCTTAACCCAACAATGCTTGTGATTTGGCGTTTCTGAATTTTTTTTAGGGTTATCAGAGCGTTCTGTCTCCTTTAAGTCATAACCTCCAGTTTTAAACCTCCGAAACCAGTGCCGAGCCATTAGTCGGATTGGGGGAACAACATGTAGTATATGAATACATGCACGTGCCGTAACTATCTCGGCTGTTGGAAGCCTGAACTTCCTCGCTGACTGCGGCCAACAACCTTTTTCAGGAAAGGTTGGCGGATATTTTCATGCTAGCGAATATTTTCACCCTTGGCGTTCGAGGCAAATTGGCAAACATCAGCCTCTAAAACGTTCACGCATCTACGGAACAATCTGAAAACACTAATGACAACGGACTTCGGGTCATAGAGTTGGTAGCATCCCAGAAGTTGGTGGTTGCGAGTAAGATATCCATAAAGCCATCGGGATATCACCTGATGGAGCCACTCGTAGCCAGATAGACTACGTGTTGTTTACTCTTAGACTCGGACCACTATCTTGCTGGTATGGTTCTCCGAGCGCAAATTGCTTTCAATAAAAGCATCGAAGAGCTCGATGGAGGGAGAGTAAGTCCTGGTGCATAGCTTAAATACTATATCATCATCATTGCCAGCTTTATTGAACCATTCTTATATGGTGCAGCCTCCCCTGATGTAAGCACTTCTCATTAGCGATCATTGTTTTTTATTCCCGGCTACGCGAGACCAGCTTATGCTTGCTTGTTTTCTGATGTCATATTCCCATCTTTATATTGGGCGTTTCTTTGGTCTCTTGACGACCCTCGGATACCACTGCGTTAATCTTGTGGACCACCTGTTGTCTGTTCTCCTCGTCAGGTGTGCCACCCACTGCCATTTTAGGGACTTAATTCTTTGTAAGACATCTGTAGCTTTTGTCTTTCGCCTTACCCATTCATTGGTCTTTTTGTCTTTCCTGGTTATGCCCAATATGTACCTCTCCACCGCACTTTGAGTGACCTGGAGCTTCTTTGTGATGTCCGTTTTTAACGTCCATGTTTCGCAACCGCAGTTCATGGCGGGCAGCAGGCATTGGTCCAGGACTCTAGTTTTCAGGTAAACTGTCATTTTTGACTTGAAGATGGTTGAGTTTCTGCCGAATATCGTCCAAGTCAGTTTGATTCTCCGGTTTATTTACGGAAGAAGTGATCCTGACTTATGTATCAGTTGACCTAAGTATATGTATTGATCCACTTCTTCCAGAATCGTGCCGTCCACTGTTATGTCCTTTCTGTCTATCCACGCGTTTTTCATGACTTTCGTTTTGTTCAGGTTCATTCTCAGCCCTATTTCGTTGCTGACCGTATTCAGCTCATCAATTAAGCTCTGGAGTTCATCGGGGTTCTTAGCGATTAGTCCTATATCGTCTGCGAACCTGAGGTGGTTTAGGTGCTCGCCGTCGATTTCTATTCCCTTCCTTTGCCACTCTAGATTTCGGAAGACTCCCTCCAGTGTTGCAATGAAAAGTTTCGGCGATATTGTCCCCTTATCATACTCCTCTGGTGGTAGGGAACTCCGGGGTGTCCTCATATATTTTTCTCTATATATATTGGCCAGTGTTTCTACGTAGGGGCTGCTGATTCCTTGCTCGACCAGAGCTTTTATCACCGTTTCTGGATATATTGAGTCGAAAGTCTTCTCGAAGTCAACAAAGGCTAGTGTTAGTGGCAGTTGGTACTCGTTTGTTCGGCTTATGATCTGCCTTAATGTGTGGATGTGGTCGATAGTGCTGAATCCTGCTCTGAATCCAGCTTGCTCCTTTGCCTGCTTCCTGAATTCTGTTGTTTATGACTTTTGTGAATATCTTATAAATTAGAGGTAACAGGCTCATGGGCCTGTAGTTTCTGATATTCTCCTTACATCCCTTCTTGTGAATTAGAACTATATTTGTACTGTTCCATTGCTTGGGTGTGTGCCTGGTTGTTATGCAGTTGGTGAATATTTTGACCACACTCTAAAAAGTGGGTCTATAATTAATACTTTGATAATAGGAAATATATTCATTTTTTTCGTTTAAAATAACGAATCACAATTTTTTTTACACATTCGATGTGCATTTTTTTGCTTTTACGTCATATCAGCTGAATAATACACAGCTTTTGTAAATTGAAGCAAAAAGAGTGTAAATTTACTAGTTTGCTATTCATCTTTGCGCCAAAGCCATAAAATTGCATCATTATTTAGGGTAAAATTACACCATTTGGTCGTAAAAAAAATATTCTTTCTACACGCTTTTGTAAATTTGCATCTTTAATTAACCAGTTTCCTACTATTATAAGGGTAAAATTCAACGAAAATTTTTTTGAGTGCAGCACTTGCCATACTTTTATTCCAGCACATTTAAGTAGATCTGCTGTAGTTCTATCACTCCCGGCTGTCTTGCCGTTCTTCATTGCCCTTAGTGCATTTTCCACTTCTTCCACTAGGGCTTTAGGGGCCACTAGAACTGTGGGGGTTATCAGAATAATTAGTATGACTACGAAAATAATTGTGAATCTAGAAATGAGATAATGGCGCAAAATCGAGACATAAATATAAAAAAGTGAAGAAAACCTTGCATAATAATTTATCCAACAATTTTCTGTTTTATTAAAATCACTCAATTTTACGATGTAGTCTCTGCAAGATGATGTAATTAGTTACTTTTAGCAGACCCTGCACAAAAATCCTACAAAAAAATCTTCTAAAAACCCTTTATAAGCCCTTGTTTAGTCATTGAACAGTGTAGAGGAGAGCCATTGGGCACTTTATTTCCACTAAACGTTCTAATTAACGCAGTGAATTTGAAAATGCTTCCAGCAATGTAACTTCTATTGTAATTATTCTACCTAATGTAAAATTATCAACTGAACTGATTTATGAATAATAAATGAGCTCAGAGGTGATATAAATACCTTGTGAAATTCAACTTGAGCACCATCTGCGATACCTTCAAGTTCACGTATATACTGTGGGAATGATTTTTTAACACTTTCCAACGTTTCATTGTAGACATTTTCTGCAAAAATAAAAATGGTATGGCTTAGTAGTCAATTCACTTATAAAGAGTTAGAATAGCTACTTTGAAGAATACTTTTATAGCTAAAAACAAAATATGTATGCAAATTTAAAAAAAATAATCAGGTATACTTACTTCCTTCTGGCTGCTCATACAACGGCAGATATACAGTATTCAATGGTTCACATAGTTCAAGGAAGTTTCTGATAAGAGAACCGAATGTACGTCCCTAGAATAAAAAGAATGGGTAAATTAGTTTGTCAATTATTATATATTAGTAATAAGGATACATCGTATAATTGCAAGAAGGCTGACATGATTCAAAAAATTTTATTTGTTTTGGAGACAATATTCTTAAGTTTGAATTCTATGGATCCTTGAAACGTGCAGCAAAGCCGATTTTTTCTCTATACGAAACTTAAATAAATTTGTATTCTAAAAATTATCTATACAAAATCGCTCTTTGCTACTGGTAGAAAATTTTACTTGTCGGAAACATTCATCTTTGGTTCATGCCACTCTTTTTTGAAATATAGTTGAGTTTAGCTTTCAACATTTCAGTTTATGTCAATGCTATTAAGTTCTTTACTAAGAAGAATCCCTAGACTCGTATTTGTTTTTATGTCATTACTAAAGTGTACTAGACTTGAATCATTCTTAAACGAACAAGGGAAAAGTATCGTTTTTGTCCGAACAGCTTATCATTTTTTGGCTGAATGTCAGCCCATGCATCGCATTAAATTTTTAACTACTTGTTCTGCCTTCATTCGATTCCACGTCCGTGTCTAAATTCACGAATAACAGCAAAGGGCCTAGAAGGAAAGCACGCATTAGCTTCGTAACCTGTGGCACAGTGCACTAAAATCGAAGTAAAGTGATTACGAAGGTTTCAAAAAGCGAATTACTGATTCGGAACGAAAAGACAATTCAAGAAAATCATATCTGTCTACATTTATACAATACGATGAGATTTTAAAAGGCTGTGGGTGCAGCGGAAAAAGTGGAGTACTCTGATTGATATACCCCCTCAGCATTTCGGTTTTTTTTTTCATTTCGCTTATTTTCAGTTATTTAACTACTATAAAACAATTTTACTCATTTGTGGATGTTACGAAAATCATACAATCACCAAAGTGCTCACAAAAATGATCACAAATACAAGTAATAGAACGCACCAAACCGAGTATTGAGTAGAAAGAGAATCGAGAAGAATTTTTTGTATTGAGTAGAAAGAGAATCGAGAAGAATTTTTTGTATTGAGTTGAATCTTGTAAAAGCAATCTGTGGAAATCGATAGCTCCGAACGAAAAGTGAGTGAAGGAATATAACAGATGCGTTTTTTTTTACTCCGGTGCAGAGCAGAATAGAACAATGGTGCAAAAAAAGATCCAGAACAGAACAGCTGGTACATATTCCCTGTGGTAGCACAAAACAGTTGAAAATAAAGGGAAAAAATAACGAGTCTAAACTACCACAATCGATAGAAAATATAAAAGGAACTAACTAAAAATAACCTCTTTTAACTTTCTACACATATGGTTTTTCTAATTTCCTTACATACCAAAACATTCAACATAACCTTGAAAAATCCAAAGCCAACTCACGGCAAAAAAAGGCGTAATTATTCATGAACTATCAGCACATTCTATAGTTCATTCTACCTATGCAGAACAAAATTCAGAATGCACTGGGACAGGAGTGTTGTTATTTCCAATGCATCTGTTCTGTTATGTTCTGGATAGAGGAGCAAAAAAACACGCCTAATATAGAAAAAGACACGTATGAAAGAAGTGCTTTACTTGCAATTCACCACGTCAAACTCCATATCGCTATGAATGGTTTCATATTGAACTAGTGCACTTAAAATATGAGTGAGATGTTTCACCAAAGTGAATGAGATCTAACGAAACGGATTTCTATACTGAACTGTTTTGCTCAAGTTTAGAGGTTTATTACATCCATTTTAATTCAACAATACGTAATAATACAATTTAAATATATGTGCAGTTGAAATGAAATTCTTTCACAAACATTTTTATGATTTTTTAATTCAACAGAGAATTTATACTTTCTATGAGATATACTTCGTCAAAACTTAGAAAAGTTGTGTGTGTGGAAGATTGAATGTAAATTGTTTTTTGCACTTTAACAACTGATATTGATTACTTTTAAACTAATTTATTTGAGCGTAAACGAGGGGTCTATTAAAGCTTTTAATAGACCCCTCATTTTTTCAAGTCTTTCTAAAAATTTGATTGGTGGCATGATAATGGCCATCTTTTTCATTCATCTCTAAAATTTCTGCGATAAATGCTTCTAATACATACTTTTGTTAGCTTTTTGTCTTGCCGTTCGTTCAAAATCCTTTATCAAAAACATTAAATACAAAACTGTTGGCAATTCGTGTTTTTCAAGGTTCGGCCACTCACATTACAAATACAAATTAATGAATATGGAACATGCCTAAATGATTCTATACGATTCCAATAACGATAAGACCAAATACATAATTCATTATAAATGACGATTAGTTCAATGTTCACCAAACCTAATTTCTTTCGCCAGCTGCAATGCCATTTGAAACATGATAATTCTAAATCCATTCGAATCTTTTCAGTTTCAAGAACTAGTTCCACACATCTTTTATCTGCTTCAATGCATATAATTACTCTCGTATTTGTTCGCATTACAAAAAACAGTCTTAATGCTCAAAATGTTTTATCACATGTGTATGATACAAGAAGTGTGGGGGCGCTTTAGAAACCCGTCATGAAATCTATCTACTGCCTTCTGCATACACACATGTCGAGCATGTGAAATGAATGTTAATTATATCCGAACAAAAATATCATTTGCTCTCGTTAAAATCAAATAAAATTAAACATACTAATGGCATTTGATAGTTTCTTTGAAAAGATTCACATATGTATCTGTTTGTATTTTTTATTCAGTACTCGAAAATTAGCTCAAGATCTCAATGATGTTATTACTTACGTTACCAATTTACATAGACATATGATGCCTACAGAATGTGTTCTTTGCATTTTTTATGTGGTTTAGATTACGTTTCGAGTGATTCTAGTTTAGCATAGAAAATCTTGTACGACTTAGTTGAAGCCGATTTTGAACCTCAAGAAAAGCTTAAACTGCATTCACTGAGTTAAATGTCTTACACTCACGTCTAGCAGTGCCAAGCTAAGTAGATTGAAGATAAGAAGAAACAAAATATCGAAGTATGGATAAATTATTATGTAACGTATTTTGGATGATATATTATTACCTACTGTAAAGAAAATTAAAACAATAAAAATCAGAAACATACTTTTTTGAACGTGATGAACGTAACTAGTCGAACACTAAAATTCCAATGAATTTTGATCATTTTTTGCATAAAATTATCATCTAACTGCATTTAGAGCACTAATTTCTAGGAAAACGAAAAATAAAATATTAGATAAATTTTGATTCCTTTCTTGTAAAAAAATCTCCCAAAAATTGAATGCAAGTTAACACAACTCCCAGATGTCAGCTAATCATATACATATGTTATACTAAGATCATGCGCCAAAAAAAATCATCATGCAGTTAGATGACAGCATAACCAATTCAATTGCAGATTATGCTACCAAAATGCTTCTATGGTACCCCAGGGCAATTGTTTCAAGAACATTAACGAAAATAGATTTCCTTGGTTTCCAAAGTAGCTCAAAACTGGAATTAAGGGAGGGGTAAGGGTTTCAGCCTGAGAAAAGCACTTTTTCACAACATTTTTTTTTTAGATAAATAGAGCAAGTTTATTGAAACCTTTTGTACCTTATTAAGTATCATTTCAATAGCATTCTATAATTTTTTATGCGAAAATATCGACAAACAAACCGGTGACAAAGGTTTTTCAAGAACGTCTTTGGAAAAAGACGATTTGCGGTGTTAATTGTATCTCAGCTGGAAATTAAAAAAAAATTGCTATTTATAAATTTTTGGGTGAAAACTGCTATTTTCACGAAAAATTTGGCCTTTTTGTAAGTGGAAAACCCCTTTTATGTAAAAAAAAAAAAATCTAAAACTCATCGTTGGGTGTTTTACATGTAGAAAGTGTGTGCCAAGTTTGAAATGAATCGGCAATGTGTTTTTTAAATGACAGTGAACACGGACTTTCAAAAAGTGGTTTTGAGAAAATGATCTACCATACTCCAAGCTGTCGGAGCTACAACGATAGCGGAGATGGGACTAAGTAGTCAATAACTTCGAGAGTGTTGCTCTTGACTTCAAATTTCGGGACTATATTCTCGAAATGTTTAAATATAAGAGACAATTTTTTTTCCACGAGTGCAAACTCTTATACTTACAAAATTTATAAAATTTGGAACAGCGGTGACGCTGAAGAAGAAGAGGAATGTCCTGATCGGATACCTCCCTCCCCTCATCACGTATGAATATACTGAATGGGCCATAAACCCCTTCAGACCCTTTAAATCACCAGGATCAGGCGGAATGTACCCACCTCTGCTACAAAAAGTCACGGGGAAATTGAAAACCATTCCGGTACACATATTTAGAGGGAGCTTGGAACTCAGCGACTTACCAAAATTGTTGAGACTGGCGCGGGTTGTGTTCATTTCCAAAGGTAGTCTCAAATAGGTGGACCTGAAATTATACCGCTCAATAAGCTTTCAAATTGAAGATCACGGAGAAACTGATGAACTTATACACAAAGACTGATCTTCTGGCAAGCATGCCACACATTTCAAAGTGCCTACCAAAAGATCGAATCAGCTTATTCAGCCGCACATAAGCTGGTACAAATAATAGAAGAGGCATTAGATGGCAAGGAAATCGCACTATGCGGCTTCATAGATTTAGGAGCCTTTGAAAATGCAAAAGATGAAGACCACGCTCCTCAAAGGAATGATACCCCTTCAGAAGTAGCAAAATGGGCGAGTAAAACACTAAGTTATCGATGTGTGTTTATGGAGCTGGATGAGGTGCGACTAAGGGTGGATATTAGAAGGGAATGTCCACACAGGGGGTATTATTCCACCTACTATGGCCCATGCTGGCTGATGACCTTCTCATGACCCTCAATAGTAAGGGCCCAACTAATCTCGGCTACGCGGACCATATCACCGTAATAATAAGAGGCTCACACTTGGATACCCTGAGATACAGAATGCAAAAAGTCTTAAATGAAATAATCTGATGGCGCGAGAAAAAGGGTTTATGTATAACTCTTCAGAAAACCCGCATAGTGTCATTCACTATTAAAGAAAAAACCGAAATAGGAGCACTAAAAATTAGGGGGCAAAAACGTATGTTTGCAGAAACAGACAAAATGTCTAGGAATCTACCTTGATAGGAAACTCTCCTGGGACGATCATCTCAGCAAAATGACACTGAAGGCCACTAAGGCAATCTAGGCGACAAAAGAAAAGCTTGCACGCGATTCAAGACTACCTTCAAGATAGACACTCTTGGCATAGAAACAAATAGTAAGGCCGATCAAACTGCATGGAACTGCAGTGTGGTGGAAGAAAACCACATAAAAAAATTCCTGTTCCACCTCAACGGCAGGAATGGACGCCCTTCTAAGCACACTTCAATGTTCAGAAGAAAGTAGCAATACATGCTATATTAGCTTACAACATGCTTATAGATGTAAATCTGGAGCCCTAAAAGGTCACCTTAGAATTTTGGAGGCTATTAGGTCCATCATGGAAATGTTAAGCTTCAGCGATTTAATAAAAACCAAAGCAGCCTTGAAAAAGAGGTTCAAGGAACAAATGGGAAGATGCCCAAACAAAGGGACGGAAATGTGGTATATGGTTGGCTCAAAAATGGATTATGGAGTAGGGGCAGGTATCGTAGAGCGCAAGTGCAGAATGCATTCCCCTCTTTCAAAAGAGAACTATCTGCCATACTTAGAGCCACACATATAGTAAGGATAAAGAATACCAAAACGGTTAGGATTAAGATCCTATTAGATAACTAATCGGTTCTCAAGGTTATCAATCAGTATTACATAAATTCAGCTGTACTCTTAGAGGTGACAGAGGCCTTAAATGAAATAAGAGCACAGGAGGCCGTACTGATGCTTTAAAAACAAGAACAAGGAATTCGAAACATGGAGCAAGAAAAAGATCAAAAGCTATTGGCTTCATCTTGAGGTTTTGTACCACTCAAAAAAAGCATTGACTTTGATAACAAAATAACAAAGAAAGCAGTAACTCTCTGCAAAAGTTTCATAAGAAAGAGCCTTATGTGAAGCATTAACAGGCCACCTTATTTGTAAAATACCTCCACAGAGAGTGTTAGAGTGTGTAGAACATCTTCTCATACACTGTCCAGCACTAGATTAGAGCTTCTTGACTCTGCTCTTAGCTTCAGTAGAGACATAACAAATATCCCATGAAGCATGAATATTATATAGGACATAATGCAGAGGAGGCACAATCGAAAGAACTTCGCAGTGCTAGCTGCCTTCTGAGCCCACTCTATGCGATCAAATCAATCAATCTATGTGTATTTACCAAACTCACGTGGAAGACAAATTTACTGGGGCTAGTGGATTCCTGTAAAATGATTATATATACTATGTAGATCATATTTGCTGTTGCGGAGAATCGTTAGCACCAGAAACGCTACAATCATAACTGGCCCAATATCCGCTGTTCATAGCTGCCGATCCGCTCTTCTGAACCTACAGCGACTCCAGACCATCTACGGACTATGAGTCCGGATTAGGTCCGGAGTCGAAGTATGCTCAAAAGAGCGGATCAACAACCATGACCAATATCTGCCTAGAAGCAGATATAATTACAAAAAAAAAATAAAGTTCGCCAGACTTCGAAGGACAGGGCACCTAGCTCCTATGAGCGAAGAGGAACCTCGTTGGAAACCCCTTTGCGGTAGATTTTACGATGGATGACAGCAAAAGAGACCTTGTTTGTGCTGGAGGGATGACGTTGACCAGTGCGCTTGGATCTTAGGGGTGCCTAGTTGTATGACATTGGCTTGAAAAAATGTTAAAAATCGGTATCAAAATGTTAACCATTAACCTTCTCATACTTTAATCGTTATCCACTTCGAATCGAGAACTGTCGTTATTTCATTAGCATGCTAAGAACTGTTAAATCACCAACACCAATAAACTTGCCGATTTGTATAATTGCATTTCCCAATGTATTTTTTTAGACGATTTTACATGAGGTTTGTGAGATTTCATTTTCTTCCGTGACTACGATTTTCACACTTTTAATTGTAATTTCTACTTCACATGTATTTTTGATATAGGTTTTTAGATTATTTGCATGTTTTTTTCAGGTGCAAATCTTAATTTCAATATGGTCAACTAACTAGGTAATTTGAAAGCAAAATTACTAGGATAAATCGTGTAAAGTAATGAACGACGATATTAACGGTTTATTTTTACAGATTTTCGGAGAAAATTAGTATTGAAATCACTTTTCTCGAAAATACATATCTTATTCATGTTTACATACTCGTACACCAAATCTTTGATAAGCTCAAAATGTAGTTATCTTTAACCCATTAGTGGTATCTGGCATTTTAGTGATTATTTTAGGTCGCCTTACATGTACTACATTATTTATCCCTTTTAGTAGACTTATATTTCCATTAAAAAACAAAAATCTGAAATGAATTTTGAGTATTTTTTGATCTTGGTCGAGAAAAAGATTTGTATATTTTTAAGGCGATGCGGGCGATGAATGCCTAAAATCAGGCAAAAAAAATATGTTAACATTTTAGTTGTAATAACTTCCGAAAAAGTCTTCAAATCACTACGAAATTTAAATAATAGACCATTGATTAATTAATTAATTTTTGATTCATGTGTGATCAATCTACGGTACGCACGAGTGTCTTGGACATTTTTTGCTTTTTAGGAAAAAAAACAACGTTATATAAATTTAATGCTTTTTTACTCTGCCAGTTGGAAATTTTCAAGTTTCCTCGTCCCATTTGAGCGACGACAACCTTTATAGAAATCACCAATTTTTTGAGCACCCAAGAGTTGTGTTCGTGATAACTCAACCCCGAATTATTAGATCCAAATGAAATGTACAGAATGTATTGGTCTTAAGGACTAGGCCTGATATAACTTTGTTAAATTTTTGGGGAGACCTTTGGCTGTGGTAGAATCTTGAAATATGATGAATTTCATTGAGTTTCATCGGAAAACAAGATATTCGATAGCAAATCAATACGCAGCAACAGCATTTTTTAAGTTGTCAACTCCGTATTTTTGTAAAATCCCATCTTGTGGGAATCATAAATTATTAATGAAATTGATTGATAGTTATCAGATCAAATCAAATTCAAAGCACGGATTAGTCTCAAAATAGAGGTCTTATAGAGTTTAGGTGACAGTGACTTAGGAATTTTACCACTATCGCACTGATAAATACTATAACTCATAAGAAGCATGTTCGCTAGAACATGCAATCTAAATCGACAGATTTTCTCGGAAAACAACGTTTCAACCGATTCCTATGCATTAAATGTAAAAAAAAAAAACACCGATTAGAATCAACCTCGTCATCGACAACCACGAACAATCATAAACTAATAGAAATGCCAAATAATCGTCATTAAAAATCACATTGTCATCATCACTATAACATAATCAATAATTGATTATCAATTGGTTTCAAGCACAAATAGGTATAGCACCTATAATTCTACCAAAAAAAATAATAGTTTTCCCAGTTGATAACAAAATATGTAGATATCGAAACCGCAAGTTAAAATTTACAGCTCAATTCTCGTAACGTGACGAAAAACAGGTTTTCAATTACAGCATTAAGTCTAATATTTTAAATAGAAAACTAAAGAAAGATTCTGATGGTAAGAAGAAAAACAAGCTCAGAAACTGAACATCATAAATATTCATGCAATGGATTAGTTTTAGAATGACTTCATAACAAGTTTTCATTATAAATAGTAAACTGTCAAGATCACAACACACCAAGCATCTGATCCGTATGTAAAGAAACGTACGAAACTGATAAGATTTGCATTATGTGCTTAGCATGATAGTAAATTCCTCATGATAGCAAATTCCTCATGAAACTGTTTAATTTTTGACAGGATAATTTTACTTGCCTAATTTACACTCTTTGTTTGTAAGATGTTGTTATTTATATAAATTTATATGATAGTTGTAATGCGATTATTTCTCCAAGTGCTTCGTAATCATCCACAAGCATATCGAATAGAACGCATTAACCTACTTTGATAACAAGCGTCAATAATTATTATCGTGGCAATTATTTATTTATTCCAAAAACAAAAACGCGCACATGTCAGCACAAATTGCATTGCACGAATCGTGCTAATTAATAAGCGATTTGGTTGGGAAGTCAGATAAAGACGAAATCGTAATCGTTTTAAGTCTTCAAAGTCAAGGTCGTGCCATTTCACACTAAACAATTCAAACCGTTGAAATAGCAAAAAAAAACCCATAAAAATTAATGGTTTTAAATCATTACGGTCTGCGGCAGGCGACTCACCATATCGAATCCGACGTCATAATGAGTACCGCGTGTATACAGCACAGGAATAGCCTGGCGGCGTGGAATTTTTCTCGCAGACATTCTTCAGATAAATAATACGGATTGCTAAACGCGATATTCACCAGCACCAAAAAACCAGACGCACTTTGCCAAAAAAAAATATCTATCTTCCTAATTTTCTTGAAACCAGTCTATTGAGTATTATTTATGTTAGAATTCACTTTCACGGATTTCTGCAAACGATTAAATCCTTAGCGTTTCAATTTGATAATTGACTGAGCCGCGAGCAATCCTCGTTACGAACGTCACGCTAGCGACTTAGAACAAGACTGCTGCGACCTTACGAGTTTTAGAATAACGCCAATAGTAAATGAATAAGTGCTGGACGCGAAGCTTTTATAATATTTATCAATGGAGTTCTACTCAAACGGGTAGTACAAGTAGATAGTACCGGTAAGCAGTAGAAGGCTCGTAAGGGGGAGCGTATTGGAACAGTCACGCAATGGTGGTAGCAACATATTGTCCACTCCACCACTTGCAAAGTGGTTTCTGGTCAGATCCATTGTCTGGTGTGTAAGTATGAAAACGAACTAGGAAACCATTTCAAGAAGATTAAGACTAAGATTCACATTTCGAGTTTAATGTCTTTTTTCGGCCTTTGCTAATTACTTATTTATGTATGTAAACATATGTATGTTCCGAAATAGGTAAGAATGAATCAGTGCTATTGATTTCTCAAAGCGTATAGAAATTGAAAGTGTTGTATTTGTTTCGCGCATGTTGCTTCGATTTAATTGGATATACAATAAGTATAAGAACAAGTGATAATGGCATTTAATTAAGGACTAATATTATTCAACCACCAACGGTTTTTGTTCATTGTTTTTATTCCATATCCGGAATGTTTTAAAAACAAAAAGAAGACAAGCTCTTCTACTAGAACTCGTTTCGAGTCTTTTTTATTACAAGTTGCTTGAAAAATCTTTGTACAACTGACAGTGACGATCGAGGCGTACTTTGTTTTTGATTTCACTAACACTCAGAAAAATGTCATTTAATAGAATCAAATTTAAATCAAAAGTTGAAATCACTTTGAAATAAAACGCGAATCTTTTATGAATTCCACTTTATTATAAAAAGTTTCTTTTCAAATCAAAATTTTTCATCATTGAATTAAAAAGAAACGTATATGAAGCCAAATCATATTTGAAAATTTTTGAATCAAAAATGTTCAAATATGATTTGGCGCCATATACGTTTTCTTTTTAATTCAATGATGAAAAATTTTGATTTGAAAAGAAAATTTTTATAATAAAGTGAAATTCATATAAGATTCGCTTTTTATTTCAAAGTGATTTCAACTTTTGATTTAAAGTGATTCTAAAAAAGTGATTTAAAGTGACATTTTTCTGAGCGTACATATGTATGTACATATTACGCAAACACGTGCCTGTTGCACTTAACACAACTTAAAGACTTTGTCAATTTTGTAGTATTCTTTATTTAATTATTTAAGGGGGTATTCCGGTTTTTCACGCGATAATCGTTCATTATTTCAATATGAATTTTAATACATAAAAATAAATACTCAATGGATATGGTTTTATTTTGCGTTTATTGCAGGATTTAAACTTTAGAAAAAACTTGGATTTAAAAAAAAAGTTGAAAATTGTTGTTGCTATGAGGGCTTGAAGTTGACCTTTGAAAATCAATCTTGGCAGGATTGCGTCCATTTGAATTATCTGAAATTAGCAAATGAGGTGTCATTTTACTCAGGAGAATATCCGTTACAAGATGAACTACGCTTATCAATATCCAATTATTCGTTAAAAAATGGCAGCTTATAACAATTTTTTTTTCTAATTTTTCCTTTTTTTTTAGTTTTTTTATTAAAAATTAAAGTTAATTGTTTTGTATCATCACAATCGTAGTTCATCTTTTTCCTTAAATCATAGCGAATAATTTGATATATCACTCATTAAATTCTGTAAGACCGTTTTCGAGAAGAAGAAGTTGAGAAAAGATGCCAAGAAGTTGAGAAAAGATGGTTTTGAGAAAATCGCGTTTAAAGTTTTATCTCAGTTTTTACTAGCTATTACGGTTGTATACTTCAACTTACCATCAGTCTGCGATTCCTGCACCATACAATAATCCTTCCGACTTTTCGTAGAAGTTTTGTAAACAATCTGCTTCTTTTTTTCGAGTGGTTCTTGCTTCTTTTGATGCAATTGACGTTCGTTGTTCAGACCTCTTGAGTCGAGCGCTATCTCGTTCATCGGCGTACTTCTGAGTTGTGGAACAAATTTGAACGCCCATTTTCGAAAAAATAGACAAAACTGGTCTGAATCCGTTGTTGAAAATACAAACTGCAATTTTCATTGCGAGGTCAATAATTTTTGGGCCTGAGTGAAGGTGTTTTGGTGCAAATGTCCAGACAAGTGAGTGGAGGCTTTCGTTGTTATTTTGTGTGTTCGAACCAAGGCATCGCTCTAACAAGTCATTGTTGGAAAGGTCTTCAAAAATTGGTTTGATAACTTTAAATCCTACGCCACTCAAAGAAGATTGACTAAAATCAATATCACTGTGGCATTCGCGGCAAATAATCATAGAACTCAAAACCGAAAACACAGTAAAAAAGTTTATAATGCAGTATTCTTGGCCCTGACAAATCGGGACTCTGTCATCGCGCGATGCCCGTAACTTGCCTGCTGACGTACTCGTACTGGCTGCACTTGGATCCCGTTCACTTGTAAATCGATTCCCGTGAAATTTACGTTTTCGCGGTCTGTCATCACGAACTTTTCTTTTTTCTCCGACCATTTTTAAAAAACGCAACGTGAACTATGTCCTTCTCAAACAAAAAGCCACTGAAACACTGCGAAAAATCAGAACTAAAGGAATTTTAATGAAGTTCAGGCTTCTATGATAACAGGAAACTAACACAATAAAATCAATGAAAAGTTAAAAAAAAACACTGCATCACAAAGCGGAGGAATTCCTGGAAAGGAATGTAGAACCGGATGACAAACACTCTCGCCTCAAGCGTGCCGGGGATTTTCCAGAGATGATAATGGTGGAAATGCGAATAACTTCAAAACGAAAACAGATACTGCGATAAAATTTTAAAGCAAGATTATATGATCATAGTGGAATAAGAAAATGCAAAAAAAAAATTTCGATTTTTTCAAACTGAAAGACCGGAATACCCCCTTAAGATAATTGAAAATTATTGAAGACATTACAAAATTTTGTTTTTATTCTGTCTTTTCTCTGCGACTAGTTTTTCTCCACCTTCATTTGTTTTTTATTTTCTTCTTGTCACACGTTTTATCCCATCCCCTACTCCGTTCTTTGCTGCATGTTCAGTTCTGCCAACATTGCCATAAATGTGCGAAAATGATTCGTCTATATTTCAAATCATACAGATTAGAACTACTCTATATTTGGAAATATCTGAATTTTAACAATATCTTCTCTTGAATTTTCTACAATTCAAATGATTATTTTTGTTTATTTCTGCCTCTGACTCAAGGCTTGTCACTGGTATTATTTAGGTAGAAACTGATATTGCTGTAGCCTCATTTCACTGCATAGTCTGCGAAGCAATCGAAGGATAGGTTCCTAATATTAAGGGGACGATTACACACTTTGAGTCTTAGCTTAATAAGACTCTCAGACGTTTGAGAAATGACAGATCTAAACTTTACAAATTAATTAATTACTCTAGCTCATAGAAACCGCTAGAACAGTAGAGGAATGGTCCAAATTTTGAGTGCATAGTCCGCCACAACACGTGCTCCTTATTACAGTCAACCTGTTTCAAAGGCCATGTACCACTTTGATATCAAGAATGCATTGAAACTCTTAGGATGGAAAAGCTTTCAGGGTTATCACTAGCATGAGTTTCAAAATTTAGGAAAATCAAACACTTGTTACTTGTATTCAATAACGGATACTTATCTCACAAAACTTTGAAAGCAACTTGCAGCAAACATGGTGAAAATGATCGATGCTGACAGCACTTTACGAACACTGCAACTAAGGCCAATGAAAAACACGGCGGTTCCAGCGAAGCGTTTCCCGAGAGGAAAACCGAGTCGGTTTAGTCGTGCGTTAATTTAACATTGTGATGGCACGCACCGCGGTTTGGACGCCTCTCGGTTTTGTAGTGCAAAACTAAACCGACTCGGTTTTCCTCTCGGGAAACGCTTCGCTGGAACCGCCGTTTTTGTCATTGGCCTAAAATTCTACCACAACTGATTCACGGCAAAATCAGCCTACCCTATGAATCTCGTTTTCATTCGATGACTTCAACGAAAATGGCCGGGGTAGGAAGTTTTTTTGTGAACAATTTCCAAGAATTAAAAAATTTAAACATTAGCTACTTATTTCCATTGCAGATTCTTGCCACATGAATATTTAATAGTAGCATCTGTTGGTACTGAAATAACAGAAATTCCTGGAGTTGGCAACCTTTTGCTAGCATCAAAGCTAAAAACATCTGCTCCAAGCTCAACCCACCCCGTAAATCTTGCGTCGATCCGATGACTGCATTAGAAGTTATAGGGATGCAAAGAAATTGAAGACTGCCACCCGGAAAACTTTACAAAATCCAAAAATTTGCTGTTTATTGTAACTACAAGATCATAAGCATTTGAAAAGTAATAGATCATATCGCATATTAAAAATGTGATAAAAAAATATAAAAAACTGCCATAGCCCTATCATGATTTTTCAACCAAACTCCTACCGAATTTGGCATACAGTAAGGTCCATTTACTATATGAATTTCATTTTGATTTCATGGCTGCATCGAAATTTATGGGACAAAGTCTTCCTTTTGCTGAGCGAATTTTCAAAGTTCAAGTCACAAAAATTACCATAGCTGGAAGCTCCTTCCTAAGTTTTCAATAAAATTTCTAGCGAACGTGTCCAGAGTCCAGCTACTGTGAGAATTTCGTTAAAACCTGGTGGCTGACTAGGAAAAGCAGTTTTTTTTTTGCTTAGTGACTTTCTGAGATGACACCACTGCCACAAGGTTGCCCATATTTGAGAATCACTTCTATCAGACTTGGTCCTATTTAAGGTTAATGCGATCTGTGAATTCTAACTGAATCTGATTATGGGGGCGTCAGTTCTCGCGAACATAAATTGTTGATGCTAAAATTAGAGGCAATTTGGTGAAGGGTTACCGTTTTTGTATGAAGAGGTATTTTCGAAAATTTTCATTTTATCAAACAAGTTTATCAAAAATTTGCATTTTTCTAAAAACCAAAAAAAAAATTTCAGGAGGTCCGTTGATTTGAAGGTTTTCTGTTTAGGTACCTGCCACAGCCACAGGATTGCCGCACATTCATTAAACGCGTATTTCACGCACATATTAAGACGTTCTGCATATTTCGTGGCAATGTATAAAAAATAGTTCTCTCGGAAGTTATCGCAATTTCTTAGCAGAAGACCTCATCCACGGCATAGCTGGAATACCTCAAAAAGTAACAGAGCTGGAACCATGCTATACGCATGATGCAGTCAAACAGCTGTCCATACCTGCCTCCACATTCAAGAGGAGAAATATAAAAAAAAATAAAAATCTAATTCGAAAAAGTTCGGAGCAGATCCATAAGTACTGAAGATCTATGCTTTCGGTAAAAAATGAATGAGTTCTAAAATGAAATTCTTGAAAACTGCAAGCCCGGATGGGCAACTACCTTGCCAACAAACGACTCATTGCAAAAAGCGTCTTTTTGAATAAGCGTCCTACAGGGGTCACCGTTATTAACCATGTTTACATACTCATTTTACACAAGCGACATACCAACTTAGCCAAATAGCAATACTTAATTAGCCCTGTTCGCAGATCATACAAAACTCTCGTTCAGCTTAAAATTTTTCTTTGAATCTACAAAACTGTATTTAATTGTATTTATTTATTTTTGTATAGCGGAGACTTTTGTTAAAAAAACACATGTAGACAAATATCTACTCTCTCGTAGCCACTGTACTCTGGGAACCATTTGTTTCGTTTAATGAGCTGTACAATATCCTTTAAGTCGATAAAAGATAAGTCACTCATAACAAAGACTAAAGGCGCCCTGAGTGAGATCATTCTTCTACTTGCCAGAGCCAGACACTGACACATCATTAAGAGAACGGACTCCTTTTCATTCTCAGGACCACAACTTCGAGAGAAAAACGTTTTACCATACTCCCAAACGTAGAGCGTGCTAACCTATAAGACAGCGGCCCGTGAGATTGACCACTACACAAAGAAGAGTAGTGTGATCTTTGACCATCGAAGATTTTCTATGGATCGAACAAGACAATTCTTCAGCCCAGGACTTCTTAGCGTCCTCAAGATATTTTCGCCTAATGGCTGGTTTCATCGATAACGTTGGTGTGCCTATGTAGAAAGGTCATAAGACCTCCGGCAACAAGATTACAACATATAAAATACAGAGAATCTTATCTAAGATTATTTAAGCTTACACTAAAGCCAGAATAGGACCTAGAATTGAGCCCTGAGGAACACCTATATTTATATTCATAGTTCCGCCAATTCTACCATTAAATTAAATTCTGATGGCTCAGGTGGGTAAATAATTTTTTTCCAAACTATTTTCTATGTTTTGAATACCTATTTCAATCAAAACATTATCTAGCATATTATGATTTGCAAGGGCAAACACCTTTTTTTGAATCTACAAAAAAAGTTGATACAAAGAAGTTTACCTAATTTTGAATTAATATAATGTTGTGCATCTATAAGTGCTGCACTGGTGCTACTTTCTGCTAAAATCCGTATTTATTTCGGTTAAAGTCTATTGCTTTGTTAATGGATTGCACCAGCCTGCTATTTATCAATCTTTCAAAGAGCTAATGAATGACTATTCAAAGCTTGTTAATGCAACCCCTGTTGAAAACTGGATTGAGGAGAATATTTTTAATATATCAAGAAATTATTTCTCCTAAGCTGTGGCATTCTTTCAATTAGTAGCTTTAACTTTGTCTAATCACACTACCACATTTATCATTTTGCCTTTTCCAAAAAAATATTTAATATGAAATACTCACTTTTAGTATACATTTCTAGTTGGCACTTTCTTGACTTTGCAATCGAATCCTCAAAGTTTGCCATGTTAAAAGCTTCAATTCCCTAACAGTTGGCTCGTTGTCAAAAGAAGTTCTACAGCAAGGCAACAATGGTTCTTGCTCATTTTCAAAAAAAAAAAAAAAAAAAAAAAATGGTGTAATTTTCAAGAGCTCCATATCATGAGCAATATATAAATAAGTATTATGCGACAATTATCATTTTTTAAGTAAAATTTCAGCCAAGTATTGTCAGAATGTAGTTAAATATTTGAACCAGAAAAAAATCAAGTGCATACATAATACGAGTCGAAAACTGGATTCTAATTATTATGTAAATTATCATGCATAGTTTTTATTTCTTGAGACAGCAATCAGAAATTAGAAGGCATCAATATCGTCAAAGTGTTGCATATTTTCCGCATTGATTTCTTCCAAGCGCACACGCATGAAAAAAATTCATACTATTCGATGATTTGATAGTTGGTTTACCTTCCATTGACCTCGCAAAAGTTACTAATTACTATAAGTACAAATATGTATTAAATCGTTATGACAACAACACAGTGTACGTTCTAGAGTAAACAAAATCACTTTAAACGGATTACTAACCAAATTGAAATTATCGTACGCATTATCACGAATATCTGTCACTCGAGAAGTTAATTTATTGAAAATTTACATAATTTTACTGGCATAAACGATTGACGTACTACATACTCCACATTTCTGTAACAAGAAATCGATTCAACGATACTTATTCAAATGACATACAGCTATTTGTGTCTCGTAGTGAACATTGTGTGGGAGTATGGATTTTAACAGATACCTGTTAAGTGCAGTCGATGTTGCATTTTCTAACATACAATCCTATTATTTTGCATTAATCGTACCGAGTAATTGGATGAGTCTTAGATTTGACGTAACTTATTTTAATTATGTTGGTAGGTCAGGGCTCGCAGTAAATATAGGTAAACGAACTCAAAATAGGATTGGAAATTGATTACGAAAGCAAAAAGTATTAACAATAACGAACCAACTTGATATATATCCGCATTTGCTAAATCTATTGAATTTATAAAAAAAAGTTAACTCTTTTTTTGTTATGTTGGAGCCGTTTATGATGTGGGTTTAATATAATCTTAATAATACTATCACTTATTTAAATGAGTATTAAGGGATTATCGTACCGCAAATTTACGTAATGTAAGACTGCGATCATAAAGTTTGTTAAAAAAAAGTCGTATTATGTATTTCTATCGATTTAAGAATAGGCTGTTTGCTTTGACTTTATATATCCGTTGAATTTGCTCATTACTTTTGACACAAAGCGATTTTATTGCATACATTTTCACCGCGATATCTGCAAATTTATTCCATACTAAAAAGCTTGAGTAGCCTAGTGGGTAGAGCACTGGCTTCTTGTGTGTGGGGTCCCTGGTCGAATCCAGGTTCGGACGAGGGTCCGCGCACCAAGCTTTAAGTTCACCTAGCTCTGATTAGGTACCTGGGAGAAAAAGGGAAAAGGATATTGTGTTTCGTTCATTGGAATTTAATACACATGGCATTATTTGTTGAATTTTTGGGTCACAAAATTAAATTTTTTACTCGCGACGTTGCCAAAAGTTCAGATTTCAATATTTTTACAAATCCTTCGTTCAAGTACAAGACAAACTCATACTCTAACAGAAATAATTTGATTTTTTTGTTTCAGATGAATCCAGCTCAAGATATCGTTGGCACCGCATTTTTTGAGCCTTTTCGTAAAATAGCTGCCAGAGGGCGTATTATCAATATTTTTGTCTAAAAATTTTTTTTGCATATATTTCAAGAGTTACTTTAGTTGTTAACAATAATTTATAATAATTTAATACATTATTTTTATTTTTGAAACATTTAAAAATGGCGTTTTTTTTATTCTCTGAAACCCATGTAACCCCTTAATAATTCTAGCTGTATTTTCCCTTGTTCCGATAAAATGGCTATTCGTCTCGTGGGTACGTATATGGGGTCTCCTTCTGCTTCGATTCAAAGGCAATGTTTCCATTTCGGTAGACGCGATAGTGATACTTCATTGCTCCTCGATTTGATTTTCCGCTCTTCCAAATCCAGGCTGAATCCATGAGCGCCCGGAGAGTCGATTCCAAGTATACGCTCGTCGGTTTTCTTTGCTATCAGGAACTGATCTTGTTATAACTCTGCTACCAGGAACTGATGTTATTAGCTATCCGAGTTGTATCTGCCGAACTATCTCACCAAGAACTGGTGTAGATTCCCGTCTCAAGAACATATCGCCCAACGCTAATAAGTATCCAAGACTTCGGCGCATCCGCTCTCAAAATTGATCTAGCAGCTGCAGTGTCAATGGTGATATTACAAATTTCGTTGTTGACTTTCCCCTGCAGACTTAAATTGTTCTCATGAAATCGTAACCTGGCAATGGCGAACTTTTCAGGGTTATCAATGTTGTGAGCCAACCGCTGATCTTCGCACTGGTTTACTATGAGTTTCCTTGCCATTCTTCAGGAACAAGTGGTTATGTTCAACCGTCTAGACTCATCGCTTTGCTTGTATTCTACTGAACATCCTTGGCAGTACCTGCCGTCATCCTTCGTGAAGTAATCACGACTCAGATGCCCTTTCTTTCCGCAGTTCCAGTATCGGAAAGCTGGAAGTTTCTTATCAGCGTTTATAATGAGATCTATGAGATTTGCCCATTCTATGAGATACCTGTATGGAGATAGCTCGAGGAGATATTAGTTTCTCGTTATTTCTGGCACTGATACAAAATATGATTTATGTCGGAGCACATGCAACAATATCTAAGCTCATTTAAGTTTTATGACTGTAACAGTAAAGAACTTATTACCCTGCATCTCGTTTTCGCAACGCATTTATACGAGAATCATAAATTATGTAACCAGAACATTTCTGCAGCATCTACGCAAATATTCACCCGAACTTGAGCTTGTTGGCAAATGCAGATCGCATTTGCATATGAATCATTACTATCTGGACACACAATTTATATTTCTGACACAATATTTCCACACACAATATATATTTCTGACAGCCTAATTTTGGCTCCAACTATACTGCCGTCCTTGGCGTAAACCTGATTTTTTTTCATTTTTAAGTTAACACCTTATTCGAAAACTACATACTCTATTACATTATTCTACAAAATATGAAAAACCTATCTTTTGTGCAAGTATGTTTAAATCAATAATGAACACTGCCTTTTCCACATATCTGGATTCTGGAAGCTTCAGAGAGACGCACATCGTTGAATATCTCGAAAGTTACTAAAATTTAGATAGAAGGTTTATGCTAAGCACGGCAGTATAATCGTCGCATCTTTTGTACTACTGTCTACAGTACTGAAGTAAATAAAGTAAAAAAAACTTCAGCAAGTACATTTTGGACACAAATCGAAGTGCTCTCACACACCCAAAGCCTCGCCCGGAATCGAGGGCAGAAAACTCCCCGAATGACCCGGAACAGATGGAACGATTCAAAGGCGTCATTGATGGATTGATATTCACTGTAGAAGCAGTTTCAGGAGACCAATGTCCGATCCTGAGGCGTTCTAATGTAAAAGAAGGCGATTGATTATTTGAGAAAAGTTTACAACAGATGATAGATAGGCGTAAAATTGAGCATTGCTTTGATGCTCGCAACGAGGACTCCAAGTGCATTCGCACGACGTTAGCATGTCTAGTACTATCATCGTTATATCACAGCTAAATAAATGAATTGACATCAAATTCAGCAAGTCAAGTCGCATAAAAAACACTTTGATATTGACATTTTTTTTATTGATACAACTTAATAACCACAAAAGAGAGTTTGGTACTAATGAATAAGCAAAATATAATAAAAATTATACAGTAGTAATCATAATATATAGAAGCAATCAATCCGCTTTCATATTCCGTATCCAATTTACATAGAATTTTAGAACAGAAGGACATTTTTGAACAGAAAAACCGAACTATTTCCATTTTTACAAATATTCAATCGAATTTTTTTCTGCTCTCCACAACGTCTCATTTTCAATGCATTTGTATAGGAGAGTTTGTTTTTCTTTAATTATTAATTATCGTTATTTAATTCACTCTCTCGCTATTTCATTCTCTCGTTTGTCACGAGCGACTTTTTGACTTAAATCAATTTCCCTTAGAATAAAAATCGTATATTCTAAATCAACCATTACTTGCACACTACTCAAAGAAAGCTCAATATTCTGATGTTTTTTTATGCGTATCATTTTTTTTCTTTCTCTTTCTCTCTTTCTCTCTCTCTTTCTCTCGTAAAAACTAATTGTTTATGTTTTCATTATTATTTAATAATCAACAGCTTCAACAAAATTCATATCTATGTATGTTTGCATTTATATTCCATTCCATTGGAAGTGAGTCCACATTTACCTGCGGCGTTTAGGCACAGTAGAACTTCAACTGAACGCAAGTTTTAGTTGAAGAGAAAATTCAGTTTATCCACACAACGCTAAAAGGATATCTGTACTGAAGAAACTATACGGTTTGAGTTAACGATCGTGAGCTTAGCGCGATCTTAGCATCGGTAGACACAATTTATTTATTATTTTTTTCTTGGTAAACGAATGCGATACGTTGTGTGAGATTTGACAAACGATTATTCGCCGAGTCGACAATTCAGCGCTTTGAAAGTTGAACTCTTAAGTCGACTTTTCGCTTGAGTACCTCTAACCGACAGGATAACTGAGAAATCATTGACTGAGAATCGTCAATCAAGTGATTAATATGCAGCAATGATAATCCTCCCTTTTCCAGGAAACGTAATGTAAACGTCATCGCGATCGCAGAGGCAAGTGTTTCATCACAATTTACAGCGTGCAAATCAAATATGCAATAAATATCTAGAAATACATGTAAATAGCTGAAAACAGTCAAACTAAGTCGCCGAAATATATGCAAACATGAATAATTAAATAGATGTTGTGGGTGGATGACGACAATCACTATTTCGCTAATTCATTTTCCTTCAATTCCAGATCAACGCCGCCTACATGAAATTCATTTAATTTCATTTACCTAACCACATATTCGAACAATTTGATTAATTTACAGCTTAAATACTAAAGCATTAGTCCATCCTCTCTGTTGTGTAGTAAATATGATAACATTAGTTTTACTTGCTAGTACCGTGCGTACTTGCATCAGTCACTTGGTTTCACGTATATAAATTTAGAAGGATTATATGTCTTCCGAATATACCTGTAACTCGAATTCTTATAGGCGTGGTTCAGTTTCAAATCTTTTACTTTCGATCTAATCTCAAGGTTTTTCGAGGATGCTGCACTTTGTGACGAAACATACCTTTGCGACCCAATTTCATTTTCAATTTTTGCCCCGTTTTCAATAGTTTTTGTGCTATTTCCCGGCCCACAAGACGAAACTGAATTTTGTCGCACGAACTTGTAGCGACTTTTCTGACGAAGAGCATTGCTGGTAGTGGAAGGAGCACGGGCTCCATTCACGTAATATAGCTTTCGTTGAGTAGTTGTTGCTTTCGATACAATTGCCTTAACTTGTTTACTCGACGTAAATACTTTCCTACTGCGTAAGCTATTTAAAAATTTACGTGTTGGTGTCGGGGTTGATGTCACGGTTGTCGTATTCACAATTCTGTCTGTCGGTTCAGTTGATGGTGATGCCGAAATGCTGCTGACAATGTCGCGAACGGTTGTAGCCGTAGCTGCTGTACTCGAAGGATTCGAAGCGACTTTAGATGAAACGCTATCACTAGATACGATGTCGACACTGCGGCCATTCGATTCATTGACTAAGTGTTTTTGTTTTGAGTAATCGTTAGCTGCTGTTACTATTATTGGTTCATTGTTGTCATCTTGGCCTGTTCGGCTCTCATCACTGTTGTTGTCGGTCTGGTTGTTATGTCGGGATGAAGTACGTTGTTCGTTACCATTGGCGCAAACCGCGTTTTCCTGTAAGTCAGACGTTTTGATCGTCATCGTCGTCTTTGTCGTCGTCCGGATACTATTATCTGATTTTCTGGCTTTCAGCCAACGCGTTATTTGATGAGGTAAGCCTACCGCTGTTGCGTTCGTCGCATTACCGTTCTGGCTTTCCGGCGCAGCTGCGTTGACTGTACCGATGACCCTGGAGTGGGTGTTGGCCTTTATAAAAAAGAGAAAGAAAGTATTTTTATTAGCTTTCATAGAAATTATAAAATTCATAAATCAAATTATTAGCAAGCAACTGTATTATAAAGTACTCTGATATTGTTTTTTATCGTTGTGATTTGGATAAACAATGGATATTTCAAAGTGTTGTGGTATATTCTAGATGACCTGCTAACCAAAATCTACCTAACTTTATCTTTGTAATTATATCATGATTCTAGGTATATAGCATACAACTCATGATTGTAGCGTCTGTCTCCGGAAGTGCCCTTTTTCACAACGATTTCGTATCGACCGCGGCTATGTCAGAGTACCTTTTGCTGAGCACCCAAGAATCGGATCCGTACATGAGTACTGGCAAGATCATACTTTTGTGCAGCTGAAACTTTCAGGTTTGTGTGAAATTTCGGGATTTCAAGACCCTTGACAGACTGTGATAGGCTTTGGCAAGTTGGCTTGAGCAACCGCCCCCTATATCTTCCTCCATATTGTTATCGACTGTTACAATTCACCCAAATTAGAGAGAATTGCACTACTTCAACATTATACTCTATTACATTGGTTTGGCTAACTGTAGGTGTTCCTCCTGCAGGTGATGCCACCATGTATTTAATATAACCTTCATTTAAGTGCAATCCCAATTTTTGTGCTGCTCGCTCGATCTGAATTAAAGATTCTTGTACAGCTACTTCAGATCTTCAATTGATGTCAATACATATCATCTGGATAAGCCAGAATCTGGCTGGACTTGGTGACGATAGTCTCTCGCGTTGTCGTACTAGATTCTCGAGTTGCTTTATAAAACGCCAGGTTGAAGAGGAAGCAGTTCAGACCATCCCTTTTAAAGATGATGTTTCCAATCAATCCGTTATTTTGGTCTTGGTATTTTGTTTGGGAAACCGACTTATCTCATGGCTTTATGGAGTTCTACGCTGGCTAAGATTTTTTTCTTCCAATGGTGGGGCCTCCAATTCTTCGTCGAACTGACCGTTTAGCAATCCACTAAAGTATACTTGCCATCACTCCAGAATGCCTTCAGGATCGACGGTCAGATTATCCCATTTGTCCTTACCCTACTTGCGATGCGTGCTGCGTCATGCTTCGGTCTATTTAGTAGAACTTCCGCGACTGGTGTAGTCTTCGCTCTCTAGTTCTCTCTATTTCACACATCAGGTCTTTCTCCCTGACTGATTTCTTCCGTCTGTGAGATCTTTTCTCTGTTCTTCTAAACTCTTTATCTTCGTAGTATAGCCGCGTTCTATGTGATTTTGTACAACATTCTTACGTGAAGTCGCTAGTTTGCATTCGTAATCAAAACTGGCGTACCTATTTCTGCGACTACTGCCTAAGATGGCATCAGCAGCACCAATGATAATATTCTTCAGGCGTGTCTGCTTCTCATCTGCGCCCGGCATCCTGGGCCCAGAACTTACTTTCCCTCCATCGAGCTCTTCGAAGGTCATTTCTAACTAGCGATGAGTAGCTCAGAAGTGAGCCAATCATAAAGAATCATTGAATTAGGTAAGCTATGGAGCCAGCTCATTTCTGCCAATAGAGATCACTTACCACTCAGTGCTTACCTATAATCAAGGAACACTACTCGCAGTGAACAGCACAAACATACATCAATGCGACACACAGCTACCATTAGCATGCCAAACGAATGGGTGCTATAATTCAGTGCTTAGCTGTCAGAAAGATGAGACTGTCGAATTAAGCAGCGTGCTTAAATAATTCATCCACTTCCATGTGGAATCAGCGAAGAAAACGGAAATGTGATAGTAGCGAAGAGATCGACCCCCACCGATACTACCCTCCAAGCTAACCAACGAAGCAATGAATTTCCATTGAAAGTTGAGAAGCGTGTGCAACTCCTCGAACAGAGTTCAGAGCGATGAGCTGGTAAATAATCGTTGTGTTCATAGAAATGGCTCAGCACAACAGCAAAAAAAATTCTAGGATTTTGTAAATTTAAAGCGTAGAGCTACCGGGTTTTCATCGTTGACGTTCCTGAACAACTCTATATCTTCTTGTCTTCAAGAGATTTGCTATTTATTCCCACAAAGTTTCCAAAAAGTCTTAAGTGTACCTGATTCAACAAATACTTCACGTGATAGTAGGTCTGTTCCCGTACCACGATTAATTGCGATTAATCGCGATTAATTGCAATGAAGCTGTTCCCGTACTCCGTTTTACTGAAAACTGAAAATTTCCCCTCTTTCAGTAATTTCAGTAGGGTCTGAGCTACTGAAAAATACTGAAAAGTGTCAAACGGAGTAAATATTTTCAAATGTGCGCGGTAAGCAACATATTTTTGGCGTAATGTTGCTATGAAGGTCTAATATTTTTGTGGCGATAATTTATTACCGCTTAGGATGACTTTATAATCACTATTGTTCTCCCAAAAACCGAAAACTGACACTTTCGGTTGTAAATTTTCAGGAAATACAATGAGAGCGTTCCCGTACTTTTCATGAAATTCCCCACCACATGATTCAGGAAAATTCAGTAAAATTCAGTGACTGAAAGTACGGGAACAGACCTAATCTATATAAAGCTTTTATGGAACTTGATTGTGATAAATATCCTGATCCTCATCTTTATTGAAATAAATTCCAAATTATTTATACATGGCCAATATTTATACAACTTGGAGAATTGTCAAATATAGTACTTAGTTGCAAGACCGAGCCCGTGTATTTCAGTTTAAATTGTTTTTCACTGCGATTAACAACAATATTCTTCCTATTTCTTGCGTGAGTATGCCAAACAGTTAACAACCTCTCTGGATACTATCTTTAATAGATCAATAATCTCTGGGGATTTTCCATCTTTTTTGGAAGTTTTCGTATGTAGCTCCCTCTCGAAACGTTTTAAAAAAATTGCTAATAATATTTTACATACTTATTGATTGGCGTCTAAACGAAGACCCCTCAACTACTCAAACTTGACAGTACTAGATTCGGACGTTCTGTGTAAAATAGGTTATAAAATTGGCGCAGCCTATGCAGACTTCAGTAAAGCTTTAAGGCAAAGCTGCGAAATTTCGGAATCTTAGGTCCTACTTCCTCAATTGCACCCAATCTGTTAAGTTCCAAAGGTAAGTTCAGAAATATTTTAGCTTTTTCAATATATTACATACACGGAAAATTTTCCAAATCACAACATTCCGAAAGTTGATTTCAAGCAATTGTTAAATAAATGGTGTTTCGTTGGAAAGTATAATTATTTTTTTTAAATTCCTTTTTTGCTTTATCACAACCTACACTCGCTACTACTATTCGTACTCCATATTTATCTGGACATGATACAGTAATCTGCTCGCTTTAACAAACGCTTCTCTTAAAAGGATCTTTCAACAAATCATCATTGTTCCCCTATTTTCTTTAAAAATAGTAAATATCAGGCTTACCATTCTTATTCTCATTACATACTATATAAATTGGTTATGTATGTTTTTGATGTGTATGAATCGGTCATTTTTAATTTAAATGACTTAATTTCTACCCTTCAATCAGTAAATTCTTAGCTGAAGATGAATTTTTATGTTACCAATCATCCTCAAAATGTTGGTTTATACAAAAATTTTTTACAAAGCATGCAAACAAATGCCAAAATATCACTCTGTTCAATCCGACACGTATAAAAAAATATTTTTCATAATAGTAGCAAGGTTAGATGATAAAATTTTGTTTACAGTCTAATTACAAACAGTTGCAATAAAATAATGATAAAATGTACATATATAAACATCGTTTTAATCAAACGTAATTAAAACTGAAAATAAATCATAAAAAAAAATAAATTAGTACTTACGCAAAAATATTGTTAGCTGCCGCTGCAGCGCTGAATTGAAACGGCGCATTCGAAGCAGTCTGCAAGAAGAAATTGTAATTTCCATTTCAGAAATGTGTTTCTCTTCGCAATCTTGTTTGGTTTTTTGAATTTGTTTTTTTAAATTTTATTCTTTTAACGTGAAGATTGATTGTTAATCATTTTCGCTATATAGATCGATGATCGCATATTGCAAGAATATGAAAGTTGCTAGCAAAAATAACATTAGATGAGAAGATCAATTGAAACAACCAATAAATACTAATTGCAATGCTGTAGAATTTCTCCATCCGTGAAGCAGACACGCGAGCGAATGAGCTTGCAATTCACATAATTCATGTACAAGACATCAATAATGTATTGATTTATCATTTTAGTCAATGTACACTATATGCAAAGGCAGTTAACAAAGCATTTTGGCTTATCGAATTGGTGGACAAACACACTTTGCACGATTATAATAAGTTGATTTGTTAAACAAACGAAATGTTAGTGAATGGAATAAATGGGAGGTCGAGGAATGCATATGTATGGACATTAACTGTTTTATGAAATGATTAAACACATTATAAATTGAAGTTGTTTCTTGAAAATGCATTGACACTAAAGCTATTTTCTGTAACCTAAAATATTCTCCTTAATATAGACGATCTGAGTAAGGACTTTATTGGAGGATGCTGCGTTAATAATGCATTATTCGGCAGTTGACCCTAAATAAGAGCGATAGTGTAGGTGCGATACCATACATACGTGGCAGAGATGCATTGAATTTTTTTTATGTATATATAGTCCACACCAGTTACCTGTAAAAGTTTTCAAGCATGTAAGGAAATTCGCTAATAAAACAACTAAATAAATGTCATACGTGATCAGGACGCATAAACGCAAACAATATTGGCATAGTTTACACCCACCACTCATTTTGCAGCCTAAACACCAAATTCGCAAAAAAAATATCTGATTCACCTGCTGTAAACATTGAGTCGGTCCACGTTTTGAAGCGGCTTGAATTCAAATAGGTCGTATATTATATTGATGCAAACACATCCGACCTAAGAACTAATTCTTCAACAAGCGGACAAGCGAACAAAGTAGTGAGGCACTTTGAACAAGGCTTCAAACGACGCACTGTCCTGTGAAAAGCTGCTGATGGAAGAATCATAAGCCGCTCAGACCAGGCGAGAGGAAAACTGGCGTCCTACTTTCAGTAACTATTAAACAGAAAAGTCTCCCCAATCTATGGATTGCTATTATTCATCAGCTTATACAATAGCGTTATAACCCCCAAACAGTGGAGAAAGTCCAATATGCCAGGGGAAGCTTGAAATCTGATAAAGCACCGGGCATCGATGGGATCTCCCCCGGAACTCCTAAAAGTAGGCGGGACCATATAAACAACTGGGAGCAAGAAACGCTAGTAAATTAATGGCGAACAAGATTTATCTTTCCGATTCACAAGAAAGGTGATAAACTGCGGTGCGAAAACTACAGAGGCAACTCACTTGCACGTCATACAAACTAAGATCAAAGAATTTCCCATCACGCTGAAAAAATCTTTTGCGAATATAAAGGCGGTTTAAAACAAAATGCTGGGAATCCAACCCCCATGTTCATCAACTTCAGAGAAGCATATGATTGCATCATCTGAACTGACATACTGACATCCATAAATGACATACAGCAGTTCGAAATCGCAGCAAATTTGGCACGATTAGTAAAAAGGACCATGACAGACTCAACATCACAAGTGTTAATTCGGACTCGTTTTCTACGAATGAAGGATTAAAATAAGGTGATGAGTAAGCTCACAGTCTTTATGAGCAGTCGCTTCGTAATTTTGTGGCGCACCATTGAGTCACAATCGGCCTGGTAACGCCTGAGACGATCGCGGATGCAATGCTGCGAATCAGTCTCAACATACGTTGAGAAAGCTCCTATAGTCTTTATTTTAGCACTAGAGTATGTCATCAGAAAAATCCCTACAGACACTAAGGGAACTCTATTATTCCAATTAACGCAGCTGGTAGCCTACGCTGACGACACCAATATTGGGTCACGTACCCCATGTAATCTAGTGAGAAGAGTACTGGCTTTTAATGTGTCCTGGTTCGAATCCATCTTCAGACAAGGTAAACGCGCACCGAGTATTAAGTTCACCTAGCACTGAATCAGTACCTGAGTTTATCAGGGGTAAATTGAGTCGTGGAATTAATCACTCCACACTCGAAGTCACTTTGATTGTAAATTTGTGAATAAAAAGCTCTCTGCCAGCTTCAACTTCTAGACCCAAGAAGGGTTGTCGCGGGATTACTTTACTTTACCGTGGAATTGGGGGCTCGCGGAAGGATTTGTAGGACTGAGCCTAAATAGAATCAACAAATTGTTTTGTTAACAAAAATTAGAAACTGAAGTTTTTGCGAGTGAGGCGAAATTAAGGTCTATACTTCTATCTATGATAGATTAGAGAGAAAGGAGAAGCAATAGCATCTGCAGTCACCTTATCATTAGAGAGTGCACTACAGTTAGAAATAAAATACTTGTTAATATTTTACTACCTGTATTTGTCTTTATCATTAGAGAGTGCACTACAGTTAGAAGCAAAATACTTAATATTTTACTACCTTTTATTAGTCTTGTAGCCTCTATTTTGGCCCAGGACCACTTTAGAATGACTTCACTGGTGATGACCAGCCCAAGTGAAGATGCTGTCACTAATATATAGTCGAGGCCCTGAGCTAAAAATAAAAAAAAACTGGCGAAATCAAGCTCGGCGCCGCGCCTGATTTTATATTAAAGGATTTTATGTTTCGGAATTTTGAAATACGGGAATTTGAAATCATATGAGATTTTGTGATTCAGGATTTTGATACGATCCCGTTTCTTTCGGCAGGTGTTCGCATTGAATCCGCCGATACAGAAGGTATTTGATATTAAGTATTACCTTAGTATTTACGCCTGGAAAGAAATGGATGGTGAAATCCCTCAATTCTTTGCTTCCTTACGAAAGTTAGCGGTAACGCAGGAGAGCTGCCCTCCTTGCAGCTTACGCAGTTCGGTAAGTACATGATCCTCGACATAGGATGTATGTACTACCTTAAGAAGAATTGTAGTCTTCTTGAAACACTCTGGGGTGTAGGTAAAGCGAGGAATGGAATCTGCTTTGTTTAGGTACGGACTGCCGCTTTTATACACGAAGGCATTTCACTCTATTAGAGCATTGATTTGAAAATAAATATTATTCTTATTCACAGGTATTTCTAGCACCTAACAGAAAAATATGATTCAACTTAGGCCGCAAAAGCGTCAAAAGAATAGGATGGGTAGCTCAAACGAAGTAATCGGTTGTAGTAGTACTTAAAGTAGTCAAACGAAGTAATCGATCCCAGAAACAGAATTTTCTTGGATTATATTTAACAGCATTTTTATTTAATCCATATTATTCGCAATACTTCATAGCACTGTACGTCGCCAAGCTTCAAAAGTATTAAAATGTGTATCTCCATTTCCTCTTTGACAAGTTGCATGAATAAGATGCAAAAAAAGTTTAAAGCAGCCGACTGCCTGGTGCAACATAAATCTTAGTTACCTGTTTGCACAATATCACTGAATTAGTCAAAGAATTAGTACTTGAAAATAAAGAATCACAGAATGAATGATCGTTGAGATTGAAAATAAAAATGTACATAAAAAAAGTCAAAGGTAATTTGTCGCATTCCTGCCAATAAACACAAAATTAATTTCATTCATCATTCAATTTCGCTCCTTCACTATGCAAATTAGTCTCTGTTACTGCCCTTATCTTCAGGCCAATCATTTTCCTATCATGTCCAAAAGCAACAAATAACCACAATCAAGATCATATCAGTTAGAAAACTCAGAGGTAAATAAGTGTAGTTCAGAAAATCAAAGATGCATTCGCAATATTAGTATTCGGCAAATTCAGTGTGGTGAGAGAAAGAAAATCAAAAACGTGTTAACTCGAATAATATCGTACTAAATACATATCATATTCATATAGATATGAATACACATATATTTATACATTACCTCAATACCACTAAAATTAAAAGCAGCTGGAGTTATTTGTGGTGCTCCGAATTGAAATGGTTGCGATGGATTTGTTGCCTGAATTTTTATTTTGTTTCGAGCATTCAATAATTTTATGCAATTCATAAGAATCATGTCAACAGTCATTGTTTGTACATTATTCATATTTCAAGCGTACAGCAAGTAAAACGTAGATGAATGCATATTGCATTGGTTTTACGAAATAAAACATCAAAAAACAAGCAACCATAAACATCGAGATTCGAGAGGCATAATAGAAGAGAGAGAAAAAGGATGATTATTATTGCGATAAGATGGAGAGAAAATTTTGGAAAGATTGTAATATCGAATCAAATAAATTAAATTTTTCGAATTGGGAACTCACCTCCGCACTTCCAGTGAAATTAAATGTTGGTGTTGAGCTCGGTGTAAACGAGAACGGCTGCTTATTGTTATTGTTATTATTATTATTGTTATTGTTTACGTTGCTAGAGCCGAACGAGAATCCTCCCTGAAATGCAGTTATACGAAATTTTTAAATTAATCCACAAACCAATTGACAGAGCTTTTTGGTGGATTATATCAATTCAAACCTACCGTAGGATTTGCTGGTGCTGCGCCGAAATTAAAGCCGGTTGTCTGTTTCTTTGCAGCAGGTTCATCTCCAGCCTGCGTCGCTGTGGATCCAAACCCGTTTCCGAAAAGTGGTGGCTTTGTAGCAGGACTACCAAACGCAGAGGCCCCACTCGATTCAAATGATATATTTGCACCTGCAGGTGCAGCAGGTGTAGAGCCAAAGGCGGGTGCATTATTCGCTAGGGGCGCGCCAAACGGACTTGTCATTGGATTCGTTTGACCAAAGGCTTGTTGCACGTGCAGTTGCTGCCTGTGCTGCATTGGCGACGAAAAACTTCCGAAAGGTGGTAACGAAGGAGCGGGTGCACTGTTCTGTGCTTGAACCGCAGCAGTACCGAAAAGTCCAGCATTTGCTACAGGTTCACCTGGCTTCTCCGTATTCACCGAACTGCCGAAAACAAATGGAGCTGACTGCGCTGGGGCGGCGGCAGGAGCTGATCCACTTGACCCAAAGCTAAAACGGGCATTTGTTGTGGAGGACACGTTCCCGAAAATTGGTGCTGATGCTGTAGTCGTTGTTGACTCAGCGGGTTTACTTCCCGATCCAAACTGGAAAAGATTACTAGCTGGTTTGTTTCCCGTAACCGCGCTATTGCTTGGAGCACTACCAAAACTACTGCTTCCGAAAAGTGGTGTTGGGCCTTGACTATTCCCGCTACCGAATGCCGGTGCTGTCAGTGATTGAGTGACCGCTGGTTGAAAGGAGGATGCTGTTGTTAGTGTAGTGGCAGCCGATAGTGCGCCGAAGGAGGGAGCTGCCGTCGATACGGCTGCACTTGGATTTGATGATGTAATTATATTGCTACTAATTGCACCGAATGTTGGTGTAATAGACGTGGGTGCAGATGGCTTACCTACAAAACAAAAATATTCATTGCTATCATCGTTCCAAACTTTTCGGAATATAATCCGCATATGGAATGCCGTTTAAATCATATAAATAAAAGAAAACAACACTTACCAAACACAAATGACGGCGTCGCATTCGCTGCAGGTGCCGCCGTTGATTCCGTTTTCTGTGCCAGCGGCGACTTGAATCCTGTTCCTCCTATTATTGACCCCGAAGGCGAACCGAAATTAAATCCCCCGGCTGGCTTATTCTCTGGTGTAGTTTTGCTTTCAGTTTTTGCTGTGGTTGATGCGGCATCAAAACTAAATGTCTTCTTTCCGCCGATAGGGTTGTTATCACTTGAGGATATTTTATCGTCAGTCTGTTGTGCATTAGCCACTAGAGTCCCAAAGTCGCCACTACTTTGTGCGGCCGGTTGGGTGCTACCTTGTGCTGGCGTAGTTTTACTCGGACTTGAGCCAAAATTCAAAGTTTGCGTCTTAGCACCCTCTCCACCACTTGGACCGAACGCCATACTGCCGATGGGTTTGAAAATGCTACTACTCGCCCCTGTTGTCAGTTTCGAGGTTGTTTGAGAATTTGAATCTGCTGCACTTTTACTAAGCGATGCAGTGCCTGCTGGCGATGAAAACGCTGAAGTTGAAGGTGAACTACCAAAGGTGAAAGAAGACCCAGAAACTATTGTATTTTTAGGTTCTTGTGTTTTAACCGAGGTTTCGGCAGGCTTTTCGGTTGAACTATTAGTTTTTGGGGATCCCGACAGTTTGGGCTCCGATGAACTTTCGAATGTAACCTTGGAAGTAGCTGGCTTATCAGGCTCATCCTTATTCGAAGACATGCTTCCTATGCCACTGCCGGCAGAGTTCGCAGTCGGTTTGAAACCAAATGTGAAAGAAGCCGACGAGGTAGCAGGAGCCGCTACAGATGCCGATGGTATCCCAAAGGAGAAGCTTGGCTTAGTTCCTGCAGCCGCTCCCACAGTCGAGTTCGCTTGGAGATTACTGTCAGGTTTCGCTTTATCTTCGTTTTTATTTACAAAGCCGAAACTAAATTTCGATGTCGACGTTGACGCACCGAATGAGAATTGGGGGGCACTATCGTTTGATGCTCCTGGTTTCACTTGTTCACAGCATGCGCATTTATTACGAGCAGACTCGTTACGTGTCATGCACGCTGAACACTCCCATTTAGCTGACTGCGCAGCTACTATACTTTTAAATCCAGAGTCTGATGATTTATTTGGCACTGACGATGAAAGCGATGATGACGAAGACACGAATGAGCCCGACCCTGTTGCTCCCACTGGTTTCGCGCTCGGTTTCGAGGTCATACACGCTGCACATTTCGATAGTTCTACTTTATTCCGTATCATACACGTAGGACATTCCCACGTATCGCTTTTTGCTTTAAATTGATCACCAAACGAGTTTGCAGGCGACTGCAGAGGCTTAGCGAAAAGTTGGTCCTGGCTTTTTGTGCTACTCGTTCCGGTGCTTAATGTTGCAGCGGCCGATTCTGGTGTTTTCCTTGCACTTGAACATGACACACATTTATCTACTGATTTCTCATTTCGAACCATGCACACAGAACACTCCCATTTGTCACTAGACATTTTGAATTGAGCACCAAAACCAGCACTTGACGACGATGATGCCGATACAGACGTGGATGTCGCTTCGACTGGAGTAGGTTTTTTGAATGCATCTAACACACTTCCAGTGGTTTTCAGCTGTGGAACTACGGTAGGCGCTACGCCAGCTCTCACAATACTACTCGGAGAGTTTTGAGCAACAATTGGCTTCGCTATAGTCGAGCTGTTGCTAGCCGTAAATGTGAAATTACTAACTGATGTAGAAGCGTTTGCTGAATTGTGAACAGGAACCGGATCACTAAATTTATAGTTACATACGGGCACTGCATCGTGCTGTACAAGTGTTTGTGGCGGTGTCACCTCAATTGGGGCGGAGAAAATGAATACTAGACCACCATTTGCTAAGTTATCTGATTTCTTTAAAGTGCTAGAATTTTCGGTTTTCTGGCCTTGATTTAAGAGTTGCGACTGATTTTTCGCATTCGCTCCAGAGGTCATCGATCCGAACACACTTGGGGAGTTTGATGTACTGAATTTCCCACCTGTAGTGTGTTGCATAGACGATTTGTCATTCGTCTGCTTGGCTGAGTCGACATGAGCATCTGTGTTCGCGATGCTACCTCGACTCTCGTTTGCAGTCGATTTTTTAATGTCGATATCAATTTTAGGAACTGCTGATTCCTTCAGCGGCAATGGTATGTCCGGGAGAGATACTTGCGAAGGTAGTTCATCGTCAACAGACTTTGCACTACTTCTTGTACTTGTTAATTTATTTTTAATTTTATTTACATGCTTTATAGGCCCCGCAGCCTCTTTATCGTCGTTACTGCCAGCTGTCGCATGTGGCAGCCTGTACTCTTGCTTCTCACTCTCTTTTTGAACAGAAGCAGCCACTTTGGCTTGGTTCATACGTGTGATTTCCCGAATTTTCTCTGTGTTACTCTGTAGTTTCTTCATTTGCAGAAGCTGCGACATAGATGGAACGTGTAGCTCACTCAATCGTGGTCCGGGCGGGGACTGATTTTTCGCATCTGTCGACTTTGCTGCAGCAGGTCTGCTATAAGGTGTTTTAGGAAGTGACATACGAATGCCTCGATTCAAAGACCTGTCCGCATCACCAAAACGCTGTCGGTGTGCTGTTAGGGCGGGAACTTTAGTATTGCTAGCCATTTTCTTTGCGTCACCCAAAGGAGTTGTGAATTGGTTCATTAGTTCTAAGATACGTTTTGCCGTGTTCGATATAGGTGTCGCATGTTCATGGGCTCGATTAGCGGACGCCGACGACGAAGCTACCGACAAGCTCGATGATGGCCGTACGAAACCTGATGATTGACTAACTTGACGAGGGTTTTGTGAATATTTGCTATAGGCCGCTGCACCGCCGTAAGTCGTAGATCCCTTATAGAACGGAGAGTAGATATTCAAGAGTCGACTGTCACTCAATGCCGATGTGCTGCCGTACAATGATGCGTTGAAATTCTGTCGTCGATTCAGACTAGTCAGAGACGTTGTCGAGTTATGCAAATGACTTGGCATTGTCTTATCGCCAAACAGTGATTTTTTTCCCTGCAAATGTGCAGCATAGTTTAGGCCGCTGCTGGCATAGCTTCGAAACCTCTTCGCACCCGTCCCGTACAAACCTTCAGACCCTTTTGGTTTCTGAACACTGGATGTTTGACTATCACCACTATCGGATGCCGTGTCAGCATTCAACAGGTGCGGTGAAGCACGAACACCATTTGTTAGGATCTCGTTTTTCTTATCTTCGTCATCAGGTTGTGCTTCGTACTGATTATCATCGTCGTATTGTTTTTGAAGAAACGGCATAGCAGTATTACCTGAAGCGAAAACTGATGTTGACGGCATGGGCCCGTTACCTCTGGCGGAGTGGAGGGAAGGACGTCTTGTGGGCCGTTTGAGTTCCAATGTCCCAATGGGTCTGGATGAGCTAGAATCGGAGGATTATGGGGAAAATAACCATTTATAATTAATCACCCCTAAAACTTATGTTTCAGTGTATAATTTCTAACTATCATACCTTGGTCTGGATGTCTCCCACGGTTGCTGGAACGCATAGTTCCCAGATCGTTGCCTCGGAATAATTTCAAATTCATCGGAATCACGACCGTGGTCGTTATCTGTTGGGTTCCCAACTGCTGGACCTAAGCTCCGAATTGTGGTTTTCGTTGTTGTTGAAGTTGAGATGTTGGTTGTACCGCGCAAAGACTGCGTCGTTGGTGAGGCCATAGCCAATTGCTTACGCCTACCAACAAATGTCGTAGGTGTTGATGATATAAAATTATTGGATTTAGTTGGATGCATCATTTGAAATGAAGTCATAGTTGATTGGTCCTGGAAAAGTAATTTAAACATTAGACATAACATCTAGAACTAACTTTAGTGTTTATAGAATATAGCAAAAATGTAAAAAATGTTCGATGGTTTGTTTTAAGAGGTTTCAAGCTGCATAATATTAGGTGCATTTTTTTTTCTCCGATGCAGAATAGAATAGAACAATGGCGCAAAAAACGATCCAGTACAGAACAGCTGGTACATTCGCCAAGATTGCTATAGGTTGCTCTATTAGCTGTGGTAGTGCAAAACAGTTGAAAATAAAGGGGGAAAATAACGAGTATGAACATAGAAAATATAAATACAACTAACAGAAAATTACCTCTTTTAATTTTTTACACATTATGGGGGCTTTTTCAAATTTCCCAACTACCAAATCATTCAACCTAACCTTAAAAAATCCAAAGCCGCCTCACGGCAAAAAAAGGCAATTTGAGCTTTTCTCATGAGCTTTTCTTTTTTCTATTAGCACATTCTATAGTCCAGCACGCGAACTACCAATGCAGAACAGAATTTATGTACTAGTGAATTCAGGAGTGTTGTTGTTTCCAATGCGTCTATTCTGTTCTGTGCTGGATAGAGGAGCAAAAAAGGCGCCTATTATTCTAATAGGTAACAATGCACTTATTTAATTGTGTATTTCTATTTTTTATTAGTCTTCTTAGAGACCTATCTTAGAGACTATTGCTTTCTCTCCGTCAAATTTTAACGAATGCCCCACTCAATTTTTACGAGCGATAAGTAGAAAATATACTTAGTGAAATGTAGGATTTACAACAGATGGCATAACTAACGCTATACGCATCAGACAACATAACAAAGCCACATTTAACAGCTTCAATTTTCATTAGGTGTTATTTGATTGAAGAGTAAACAATATATTTTTTTTTTGTGCTCTCAGTATGTCGAATTGCGTGCAAAATTAGCGTCATTTGCGGGAAGAATAACTCTAATTCTTTAATTTGAAAAAAGTGCAGCTGAAACTCATCGGTTGACCATCGAAACCTATCCTGAATATTTTCCGCTGATTTCAACGCGCGGTTTACAAGTGATGATTTTGACATGGAAGACAAAGAGCGCCAAGGACACCCAAAAAAGTTCGAAGACGAAAAATTTGATGGAATACTCAATGAAGACTGATGAGGTTATGAAATTTTTAGGAGTTACACGCCAAAATTTTTCCCATTGTTTGAAATCCTTGGGAATTATCCAAAAACAAACTTGTGAATTGAAGCCAAGAGACGTCCAAAATCACTTTTCACGTACGAACAACTGCTTCAACGACATAAAAGAAAGCGTCTTGTTTCTCGTATCAAAATTGGCGATAAAAAACGGATGCATTACGATATCGTTAAATGTGAAATATCGTATGGATACCTTGGCCATGCTTAAACATCGCCAGCCAAGCTAAATATCCATGGTTCCAAACTCACGCCTTGCATATGGTGAGATCAGATGGATGTTGTGTACTATGAGCTGCTTCAGCTGAATGAAACTATTACTAGTGAACATTGGAAGCGATGAACTGGCATGTGCTACCCCACCTGCCGTATAGACCAGACATTGCTCCTTCGGATTGCCATTTGTTTCGATCGATGGCGAGGAAACCAAAAAATGACTTGTTTCATGGTTAGATGAAAATATGAAAAATTCTTTGAAAATGGGGGAAAAAAGTGGGCTGCGATGGAAAAAAATTTCGATAAAATATATTTTACTATTCTTTCACAATAAAACCAAGTACGGAGGTTCGGTCAAAAAAAAATTGAAGCGAACTCTCCCAATGCTAGCAGTAAATTCATCGGGGCAGAGAAATTTAATAGCATTCTCCACAACGGTGAATTTATGTGCTAAAATTAATGTGACGGCAGACAATAAGTATCTTGTCAAATATGTTTTCTTTTACAAAAGTAAAATTTATGTAGAATATTTTCACTATACAAGAAAAGATAGTGATTAAAACTATGAAGTTAACATAAAAACTGATAACGACTTAATTCAAGCTAAATTTCAATGTTGACTCCCATTTTACCGCTTCGAACATTAAAAAATCTGATAAAATAATGGAGAGATTATATAGTCATCTATTAGTATTTACTATTTTTTTCAAGTTTTATCTCGAAATTCCTTATTGATGTGGCTAAATCATTAGCAACAATTTTGCTTTAGATTTTACCTCTAGTAAAATTTGTATGAAAATTTACATTTTACAACGTCAAAAATGTGCCAAAAATATGGCATTTTTAATTTACGACCCTAATAAATAAACTCAACCGCAAATCACAGTACCGAATCATTTAAATGACCATGGATTGACTCGATCAAACATTAATTCAATAAAAATTGTTAGAAGATGATATCCCTTTTCTGAGCATTCTTTTAGATAAAGAGGGCTAGAACTATATAAGCACGTCCAAAGCGATTAGAGATTTTCCTAAACCTTTCTATGGACAAAAGTTGCGACGAAAAGTAGTACATATTTAACATCATAACCAATGTGAAATTGTCTCGAAAGTTCGATACATACATGTCTGGAGGAACTTGTTGCACATGGACTGAACATTTTGATTGACAAAGATAAACTCGTTATTTTGTACTTCGGTGTAAATTTAAAGCGAATATACCAGATAAGAGACTTCCAAGAAAAGCACACGTAGAAGTAGTCTTAGGCCGATATCACGAATCATTTATATTTTTATAGCAGCGAATGCATATTTAAAATCACAGTGAATGAAATTCTAGTGAATAAAGTGTCAGCGAAAGAAATTAGAAAGAAACCAAAAAAAAACCGGGGGAAAATCACCGCGACCCCCATCACTTTGATCGACAGTCACAGAGCCACCGATATTTCCCCTGATGTTTCATTCACCATGATTTCGACCCTGTCGATTTTTTCGTGATATTTTAAAATGCATAATATGTTCAATTCTTTTACGGCGGCGGACACTTTGGTCAATTTTCAGGTATCCTTATATGTCAATGGAACCGTGAACTTCGAAAAAATCAATGATACGGAATGAAAACTAATAATATTCTATACTTAGCTATCCTAATGCTCTCGAAATTTGCTATACAAAATTGCTGATCGCTGCTGAAAAGTAGGTAAGGAAATCTGTAAAATTTCAAGTTGTGATAACTTCCGGCAGAAATTTCATGCTATCAAGAAATTCACAGAACGAATTACTACTTATAATCTGCTCGGTGCGATTTTTGTAAATATCTGGCCAACCCTCTTGGTACGGCAAGTAAAGGAAAATATGTATATATAAAAAAAAGTGCAAATTTACAACAAGAAAATTATATTATACAAATACTCACGAGAAAATTAACCCTTCACCAATTAAGCTATTTTGAGTCGCCAAAAATAATGTTCGCGAGAACTCAGGTCCGAATTATCAGATCAATATGAAATTCACAGGACATATTGATCTTGAGAAGTAGAAATTAAAAAGTAAATGCCATCTTGAAATATAGTAAATCGAAGAAAAAAAAACAATTTATTCTTACATTACTTCCGATGGAGTAATCAGATGAAAACAATATTCAGGTTGTAGGTTGATTTTGGTGCCAATTCAAATTTGACAGATTTTTCGTTAGAAAATTCTGATATAAAAAATGACGGCATTTTCCAAAACTACTTAGAAATGAGGAACAAACGCTACAGGTGTTAATGATGCTGCAGGTTCATGCGCTTCAGCATCAGTCAAATTTCCACAAAGCATGATATTTAGTGGTATGTGTGTGCTTTGAACAAGACTCTAATCAATGCATTTACACTAGAAAAGTGTTTTAGAACTGCCGATGAAGTTATTTCATAATTTCAGTGTCTTATTATGAGAGCAGATATCAATCACCAATGAGGCAATACGTATAGTTTCAATGTTACTTTAGTCTTCATTAAAAAAAATGCTTTCAAAACCCGGAAAAAGTCATGTCAAAATGAATAATAATCCTAGATTTGTAGAAGAATATCAAGACAGTATTTCGAAGTTGCATAGAGAAAACAGAATTTCAATCCTAAAATATTATTATCTTAATTTTCATACCTCAGTTAAATCCAGACGATTCCGTTTCGTTGGAGGACCTCCATCTTCAACATCCTGTTCTCCTTCATCTGCTTCGCTTTCCCACAAATCTGAGGTATCCCGTTCAACGGTCTGCTCCTCTAACAGAGTTTCATCGCGTCTCCTACGTACGCCACCGTTCCTGCTACCAGTTTCTCCAGAGGGTGGAGTGCTTCCTCCAGCCGTCGGCGAGAACCATTTACTAAACGGCATGATACTGGAAACTCGCGAACGGACTATGTCTATTAGCGACTGCAAATAAAATATAGATTAATACGCGATTAGTCGGAAGAAAATAGAACAATTTAGAAGAAATTTCTTGACGAGGTAAATCTGCGAATTCGTCAACTCATACATAATATTTTCCTACAGTTGACGCCAAATCGAATTATTTCAATGTTCTTCGCACAACCAGTCACGATTTCAGAAAATCACGCAATATAAAAGCATAGGGATTTAGCTTCGTTACAATTGACGCTCGCACCCGCTACTACTTTCTTTTTGACAGCTGGCGAGCGTGAACGAATCTTCGTAATAATCACGATGTCAAACACGAGGCTGGACGTGTGATTTTCCGTCGCCGTGATTTTAACGATCGTGTTGATTTTTCCCCGAGACTCCTATGCCGCGTCGCCCAAAATATCACAGCGTCGATTCGAACTCGAAGTACGATCCACCCCGAACTATCATCGACCACCCCCAACTACTTACATTGTTATGATCTGCGGCATCTTGACTTGGCGGCGGCGTTCGTTGTCCCCCAGCGGGGCTTGCATCTTCCGACATAATTATAAATTCACTCGAGTCGACACACTGCTCTCTTCACAAATGTGAGACACCACATATGAAAAACGTGAAGGCCGCGCGGCTCGTACTTCTTTAATTCACACACGCACAATTAACTTCTAAATTCGCCATGCGAGGACCCCTGAAAATTCTGCAAACTCCAAGATTGCAACTTCTGTCAAAAGAATCGAGAATGCACCGAGAAAACTATCACGCTGCTTTCACGCTCACGACTGTAACGCAAGCACCACGACCATCGGATTTACGATACGAATTTACACACTCCACACTCCCGTCTCAGCTTGAGCTACAAACTGCTTGATTTTCTCATGCGGTTTTTACAAGTTTCGTTGAATGGCGGCACTGCATTTGCATTTTACTATTGTTATAATGTTTTGCTGTAAACGCGGCGCGACAAAATTTCACAAATAAACTCGATTTCGCGAACGATTTTGAGAAAAATTCATCAACGTGAAAACGCGGACCACACTTTTGCGTAAAGAAATGGCGGACTTGAAGTTGTGTGTAATAAAATTTGTTTCGGAGTGAAGTTCAAATTTGAGATAGATTTCTTTCGGAGTTCGGAGTGTCATTGCGATTCTATTCGCCGCTAGGTGGCAATGAAACTAATTTTTTGAATTTGAAGCGGGCGAAAAAATTTACACATTTTAAAATATAAATTAGGATCTTTATTGTTAGTTTGATTAAATATTACTTTTAAGGAAGGTATGCGACATGAAATTTGTTGGTCGTGTTTTTCTTTTGAAAAAAAGCTAATTATGGTACTTGGCCTGATACAGTCTATTGGAAGAAAAATGAGAAAAACACTAAATTAATACTGAGGTAAAAAGGATCCGAACGCAAGTTTGTTTGAATGGTGCATGTTTCCCTGGAAAACAATATATCATACATTTCTATGCAAACAAATTAAAAACTAACAATAATTATGCAAAAGAAGGCAAAGAATAATGAAATATAAAGTAACACGCAACATTTGAAGAAATCATATAATTTTATCAGATTACCTATTTGTAAAACCTTTATAGCTCATGGATATGCAAAATAACTATGAACAAATATTCCAGATTCTCCACGTATAAGCCCATTTTAATGAAACTGCGTTTCATAACTAACCGAAAATGTTGTTCCTAGACAAAAGGATTTTTTTTTGCAAAATATTTTCATTTCACCCCAATTTTAAAAAGAGCCCCGAAAATAAATCTCCTTCTATGCATATGCCCCTCTTTGTATGTATCCGAAAATGACACTTCTTGTAGTATAGTTTACTCTATTTTTTTTTCTAAAAATGTAGAAAGTTCCAAGGCGATTAAATAGTTTGAAGGATTTTATTCTTCAATTGCTTGTTGTAACGGTTGTAAGTACAGGGTAGCCCACACATTCATTAAATATCACGTAAATCTATATACGATAAACATCATTGAGTCCTGTAAATAGTGAGCTGATGACTCTGCCGGAAGCTACTGTAGCTCGAAATTTTTTTAAGCACTCAACATTCTCATGGGGTGAAAAATGAGCTATCATCCAAAAACAGAAAAGCCGCGACTTCTTTTCTTTTTGCTTGCTTTGCAGGAAACTGCAGCAGAGTATTTTTTACTTTTGCCAAAACTCCCCACCGCCAGATAAATAATCAAACGGTTAAACTCTGCAACGATTGAGTACGCGAGCAAACCTTATCATCTTAAAAAAAAAAGTTAATCAGTCAATTTTAGTCAGTTCCATTCATATATTAGTAGGCTTTCCATTAAATTCTGTTCACGTCATCTACAAGATAAAATCAGACATTTTCCCCGATCAGTTTTCCCGGGCAAATAATACAAAGAAACATTCTCCATCAAAATAAATATCAAATCAATTTATTTTTGAAGCGTTCTATTAAGACAACTATCTGTTTTGCCTAAGCTCCAATCATGAATATAAAACCATGGGAACAAATCACATGGACGCTCGACCATCAGCAAACCATCTACAGAGACTGGGGCATCAACTACAGTTTCAAGCAACAATACGAGAAGGCATCAAAATACTACACAAAATCTCTTGAAATTAAAGTAATGTTCAGATTGAAGTATTTAGTCCATAAAACTGATCTAACTTTAAAATGTTTAGGACGATGATATCCGAGCGTTGCTGAATCGCAGCTTGTGCAAGGATGATATTGCGTTATGTGAAAGTGCATTAGACGATGCGGTAGCTTCTTTAGGTGAAGAACAATACGTTGAAATAATGATTTTTTCCCAAAATCAATTCTGTTTTTAGCTCTCAATAATATGAATCATCCAGTGAATTTGCAAGTTTGTGATGCATTGTATCATTTAAATCAATTTGAACAGAATAAGGTGGAACTTTCGAACAAAGCGAGGAAGTTTGTTTGGAAGCAGGCAAACTACCATGGCGTAAAAGAGAAAACTGGTCGATATATCGGACACAAAGAGAAGCCTTTTCTGGATCGGCTGGATATTGTAAGGATCACAAGTCACTATGCATAAAATATTTTTCATTTTCTGTAGACTAGACGAAGCAATGGGGCCTCTTCAAATACCTTGATTCATTACACACTTTTCGATTTTTTATAGTATAGGTTGCACTCTCTTCAGTCAATTTTCGAATCTTTTGGGTAGACAGAGTAAAAAGAAAGAGTCAACTTTTTGTCAAGTTTGAATAATTTTTTAGACATTTTGTATCTCTTTATGTTAATTTATGCAGATTTTAGCAATCAGCTTATAATTTTGACCTAAAAATCGTCTGAGTTTTTTTATTATTTCCAAAAAAAATTGTCCACATGAAGGAACAATGAAGTTCAGAACATCGCCAGAAACTTAAGAGCCTGCAGCATTTTTATTAAATCTTCACAATCAATTCCAGTAACTTACTCATATAAAAACTGGACCTAACAATCTTCTACCTAATTAATTTCATTACATGAATTCGCTAATTACTTTATTTATGTAATTAATTTCGCAGCTACCTTTCTGAAAGACCAGGCTAGGAATCATTTCCGAACTACAATTTTGCTCCACAAGAGGCTACTCACGAATGAGTGCTTTTTTTGTAATAACTTTATTAAACTGCTACCTTCATATAAGAAGCTTCAGTTTGTTTTCAAATCTTACATGCAAGGACAAGTGATCAGCGGTTTTCTCAGGAATATTTCTTGGGGGGGGTGTTTTCAAAATTTTAGGAGGGGTGTCCCTGTATTCAACAAAGATATCTAGTAATTATCTTAGCACTGAAAGCTTGAATAGCTAAAATTTTATTTCTTATATGATATATTTCTTAGATGAAAAAAGCGGCTGTACATAGCTACTTCAAAGTTTTTTTTACGTGTAAAGACCCACATCGAAAATACCCCAGACGCCAACGTGCTAATTGCCGCTAGCAAGAAAAAAACTCTAGCGCACCTGAACCGCTAGAAACACTAATGTTCGAAGAACAGTAGAAGAATCGTGCAGGTTTTGAGTGCATATTCTACCACACGAGCTGCTTATAACTGTCTTAAACGCCACGTTTTGCTTTGGTCTCAAGAATGCATTATAACCCATATGGTGAAAAGGTTTCATATATTACCACTGGCATGAATTTCAAATTTAATTATATTCGTTCAGTTGCTTATTTCACAAAACTTTGAAAGCAGCATCACATATAACATCAATGAAGCAAATGCTCAGTGCCTGCAGCACTGTAACTGAAGTTGGTGTTTGGGGCTGCGATCCGAAAAATTTGCAGAACTTTGGGAATTGAAAAATTGGTTATTTATTTTCATTGTAAATGTTTCCGGTATGAATACTAACTGTAAGCATTTATTGATACAAAAGTAGCACAACCGACTCGTGCTGGCAACCTTTCGCCAGTATCAAAGCCTAGAATATATCACATCTGCCTCACGATGTTATATTACAGGTTAATTTCAAGAAAATCTGGTAACTTATTCACATTTCATAGGGCAAAAAGCATTTTTTTTCTTTGTAGCTTTTCAAGATGGCACCACTAGCACAGAGTTACCTACAATTCAAAATCGCTTCTACCAGATCTGGTCCTACTTAAGTCCAATGCATTCTGTAAGTTTCAATTGTATCTGATTATTGATTCGTGAGTCCCCGTGAACAGAAGTTTTTGATGCTAAAAATATAGGTTAACTTGGAAAGGGTTACCGTTCTTGTCCGACATGAAATTTCTAAAGTTTTACTTTGAACGTGTAGATAAAGCATAAGATTTGTATACAGACTGGTTTTATTGTAAGAAACGGACATTTTTTTAGGATATTCGATGGTTTGAATGTTTTCACTTCCAAATTTTTATTTTTTCAAATTTAAGACACCAAATTTATCATAGCTGGCAGCTCCAACCGAATTTTTCAAATAAATTTCTACCAAACGAGGTTCAAAGTAAGGTCCAGCTACTGTGTGAATTTCGTCAAAATCGAACGATTCAATCAGAATTTATAGGGCTAAAAGCAGCTATCTTTTTTAGTGATTTTTCAAGATGGCACCACTGGCACAGAGTTGCCCACAATTCGAAATCGCTTCTATGAGACCTGGTCCTACTTAAGACCAATACATTCTGCAAATTTCACTTAATTCCGCTAATCGGATCGTGAGTTTCCGTGAACAGAAGTTTTTGATGCTAAAAATATAGGTAAATTGGGCAAGGGTTACCAGGCGTGCCCGTTATACCATATCAAATTTTTTTTCTTATCTATGTAAACAAAGCACAAGATTTACATATGAGTGGCTTTTTTTTTTGAATAAGCGGCATTTTTTCAAGAGAGACGATGATTTCGAGGTTTTCTCTTTCAGTGCCTGCCCTAGCTACAGGATTGCCAGCACGCTCATTAAACACAAACACAAATCTACAACTAAATAATACCAATACGTCCTAAAAATTTCGTAATGATTGAATAGCTCTGTCAAAAGTTATCGCACTTTAAAAATTTTCAGATTTTCCCGTTCTCTTTTTAGGCACCTAGCGCACAAATGGGGTTAAAAAATTCCAAAACATTATCCGATTCACATGTAAAACACGTTCAAAATTTATTTCGTCAACTTTATTTTTGCAAAAATTATTTGCGTACGGAATAATAGGTGTATTAAAAAAATCACTAAAATGGCCGCCGGCGCCAAAGGGTTAAAGATTATTAACTTTTTGTGAGACCTGGCACTATTCTGCATATACACCAATGTGTCCGGAAAATTTCAGTTCAATCGGATGGCGCGTTCCTGAGATTTTGATGATATATATATATATATATATATATATATATATATATATATATATATATATATATATATATATATATATATATATATATATATATATATATATATATATATATATATATACATATATATATACATATATACATATATATATATATATATATATATATATATATATATATATATATATATATATATATATATATATATATATATATATATATATATATATATATATATATATATATATATATATATATATATATATAGAAATATGAATTTTTGGCCAAAGTGATTTTAATACTAATGTTCTTCTTCGAACATTACTAAAATAACTGTAAAGTAAAAGATCCACAAGAAAGATTTCGAGGAAAAGCAGAGGAAATGTCCAGATTGCGTTCGAGATTATATGCTTGAAATATAAAATCACTTTTTTGCACTAACGACCGGGTACGAGTATCTAGCATTTAATTCAGCATATATCAGGAAAAAAAGTGGCCAGATCATCCAAATTTAAATATTTGTTGGTTATGTTTTCGTCGTATCTTGAATCATATGCGAATCGATGGTAGCATCTCTTGGTCTAAAAATGACAAAAATCACCGGTTTTAGTAGCTATATCCAAATTCTGAGGGCATTGGAAACTATAAGGCAGATAGCTTTTATTTGGTTGAGAGTTATTTCAAGAGCTATATGATTGCGATTATATTCACTTTTATCACGCTTGGTCCTATTTAAGACCAATACATCCTGTGAATTTTATTTTGATCCATTCAATTTTCCTAAAAAGCGAAAAAATATAAGTAAAGTCGATAGTTTGAGGAATTTTTCACGTGCTTGGTGTAGCTACAAATCTGCCTGCAAATTTTCAAAAAAAGCACGCCTATTAATTATAATCGTTTACATTTTCTTATTGAACAATAACTTGTTTTACGAGGAATAGGTAGGCTTATAACGTCACGTTTCAGCCATTGGTTTCGTTAACACCAGTTACAAGGGATCGGCCTTGAAAAAGTTTTGTCAACTAAATTATATAATTTTCCCAACATAATCTAATCTATTCTAACTTTATTTTAAACATGACGTACTAAAAGCCACTTCTAGAAATTAACCGAATTCAGTGATGTTTTCTGTGTTCTGAATTATTGAAAGCGAGTCTACCGAGTTATAATGGTGGAAGATTGGAAATTCAGATCTTACCTAGAAATTTATATTTATTTTATTAATATACCCTAGAAATTTCGTAACGATTTGATAGTTCTGTCAGAAGCTATCGCAACTGGAAATAATAACAAAGTTCTTGCGCATAAGAATCGCTAGAAAGACTGATGTACGAAGAAAAGTAGAGGAATGTTGTGGATTTTGAATACAGGTTTTACCAATCGTGCTCTGTAATAAAACCAGTCTGTATCGAATGTCATGTATAACTCAAAAATATATGATCCAACGACAGCGTGGAAAGCCATAGGGTAGAAAGGATCCAGGGTTGGGACTCATAAGAGTGTCAAAATTACTGAAAGTCAAACATTTGTTTTTTTATTGTCATTATAAGATGCTTAGCATATGGAAATCTGAGGGCATCTCCTAGTACAATGCTGAGTGCTGCCAGACCTTTGGTGGCACTGCATTCGAAATTCGTTTTTATCCAATCAGTACATTGGAAGTTATAGGGGTTGAATGGTATTTATGATTACCGCAGGCAGGTCTATCCTATTTTTTCCTAAACCAAATTCCTACCAAACTTACTAAGCTATAACTGTTGTGAATTTCCTTAAAATCTGATACCTGCATCGGAGGTTTTAGGGCTACGTCCTATGAATGTGCGCGGCAAGCAACATATTTTTTGCGTAATGTTGCTATGAAGGTCGAATGTTTTTGTGGCGATAATTTATCACTGCTTAGGATTACTTTAGAATCACTAGGCGCGTTTTATTATACATCCAGAGTAGTGCAGGATATCGATTTGCACACGAAACAACAACAACATCCAGAGTACAAACACTTGTGAATTCAGTGGAGTTCGTACTCGTGCTCTCTGTGGAACGTATTTCGAAAAGTCATATCAACTGGAATAGTTGGAATTTTCAAAAATTTCCATGTCACCCTGGCAACCAGGATAAATAGTCATACATTTGAAAACGGCGTTGGTTATATGACAGCTCAAATTTTGAAATGACAACTGTCTGACAGAAAAAAACTCGCGTGCTACTCTGGATCGTTTTATTATGCATCCAGGATACCTACTACGCTCTGGATGAAAATAAAACGCAGCTACTATTGTTCTCCCAAAAACCGAAAACTGACACTTTTGGTTGTCAATTTTCAGGAAATGCAATGAGAACGTTCCCGTACTTTCATGAATTTCCCCCACCACATGATTCAGGAAAATTCAGGAAAATTCAGTGACTGAAAGTACGGGGACAGACCTAATGCAAAGAGTTCGAAAACCAAAAAAAAAGTGGCTACGCAAGTTGTTTTCTTCTACGTTAGAGATGGAAGATCTAACGGGTGAATTCTTTTCAATCGCTGAAATTTACGATGGGTTAGTATTTTTTTTTCCAACTTTTTGAGGTGATGAGCGAGTTTTGCAATATATTTTACACTGCGGTTGTAGCAAATTGAATTGGGAAATTATTAAAATTCATCGCATCTTTGTTCTGGCCCCACGTTGGGCGCCATTTGTAGGAAAATGTAAGAATTTGAATTAATTTCACTATTCCATGTCGGCTCCTCTCACCCATACCGAAGTACAGACAAGAGACCGACAAGGAATAGTCGTGTGATGGTGACAAAAAAAAACACTATTTAAATGCTCCTGGAGAAGAGTGCCCTAGAATTGGCCGTAAAGGCCCCTAGTCCGCTTTCAGCGGAGCACCCTTTTATCCGACTCCGACGGATGCTGGTGTGCCACTTTCCTAGCTCTCCGGGGTGGGTCATTACAAAACTTGAGTGGATATGCTCCAAGAATATTTCATCCGTCATACAGGGAGGGACCTAGCCTCTTTTAGTTTTTCTTTGCTTTTATTTGAAATGTATATTGTGGCCAAGATCAATGGGTGGAGGACCCCAGACCATCGGGGGTCAGGGCTCCGCCACCATCAGGGGCCCGGGGCTGTCTGCCTCACCAGGACTCCTGCGAAAGAAAGGCAGTTATTTCTTCCCTTTCCCTTTCAGAAATTTTCTTGTTGGCTCCGTGCGTCGTCACGAGCGCTGGGTCTGGCGTGACAGCCCATGCAGCAAAGCCATGGGTAGGTTCCTGAATGGAATTAAATCCCCTGTTTCCCTGGGTATATTTATATACCAGCTTGCGGCTACTATATAATGACGGATGAATTATAAGTAGCATCCCGTTTCTCTAGAGAGCAAACCAATTCCATATTTTCATGAACCCACCCCAGCCACAGCGAGCTAGCAAAGTGGCATCCCAGCATCCGTCAGGGTTGGTTAAAGGGTACTCCGCTAATGAGAACGAGAGGCCTTCACGGTCATTTCTAGGGTGCCCTGCTCTCGGGGCAATTCTTATTTTTTTGAATTTGCCTTTCGAATAGCAACAGCCATTCCACTTCCCACCTTAGCACTCTTGGCTCTGGACTTCGGTCTGGTTCTAAGTTATGCCAAGAGGCTTCCCATCTAAAAAAATTCACTACGCGGTTCTTAATTTCATCGGCAATCGCCTCGGTCCGTAGGTCTTTGTGGAGAACTGCGTTGCGGAAGTACCATGGGGCTCCGGTGATAGATCGAAGCATTCTTGATTGAATCCTCTGGATGATGATGTTTGATAGGCGAGCTGCTCCCTGGATTTGTAAGGTCCAGATTGGCTTTAAGACAGACTTATAGACGAGCACTTTAGAGTCGAGAGACAGTTTTGACATGCTATTGAGCATCCAATAAAAGTTTATGGATTTGAGCTTCAGTTGTTGATTTTTAGCTTCAGTGTGCCATTTCCAGGTGAGCCTGCTGTCAAGGCGCATTCCGAGATACTTCATTTCGTTACTTTGAGGCACTGGTACATTGTTTAGATATACTTGAAGACAATTCAGTTTTAGCATTGTGAAAGTAACATGGATGCATTTGGATTCGTTCATTCTGATTCTCCATTTTGGTGGTAGCCATTCGTCAAGAAATGAGTTGTGGACTTGTAGTGTTTGGGATGCTATAACTGGATGTGAATCAGTACATAGAATGGCAACGTTTTCCGCAAAAGCAGCTGTAGTTGTTTTGTCGTTTATTGGGAGATCAGACGTGAAGATTGTGTAAAGCACCGGTCCCAAAACACTTCCTGAGGTACACCTGCATGCACACGATGTTTACGTAAAATGCCTGAGAGCTGCTTCTGGTCCTTTACGGACAAAAGCCGCTTATCCTTTTGTGAATTGCAGCTAGTATTTTTTTTTATGAAGGATGAAATTTACGTAGCGTCTCACCTTTTCTGGGAGTAAGTTCACCCCATTTTCTGTAGAGCTAGCAAAGTGGCGCCCCAGTATCCGTCGTGGTTGGACTAAAGGGGTCCTTCACGGCCATTTCTAGGGCATTCTGCTCCCGAGGCACTTCCTTTTTTTTTGTTGAATTTGACCTTTTGATAGTTCGCCATCACACCTTACCTGCTTTGCAGGCTCCCGACTGGACTTCTCGGTTCGGTTGAGGCGCCATCTTATAAATCCCTACAAATTGTCGATCGTCTAGTTGGTTCCAGTCGCCAGAGAGTAGTTTCTCTTCTTTTTATGTATTGGTCATATCGTTTACGCCAATCCATAATTTTTTTTGCCTCGTTTTTGTTTTTTTTTTCATCATTTACTATAAGAAACTGAACAGATAATAACAATGTTCAATATTAAGGTCGATCAAAATTTCATGGACAATCTTGGTGAAAATGTCGGTATCTTCTTGACGAAACACAGTAAAAAATTAGAGAAAATCATTGAAGAAGTAAACAGACGTAAGACAAAAGATCCCCGCCCGATGTGGAAAATCCTGAAAGAGCAAGAAAAATGCGATATATTGAGTGTTCTACTGGAAGAGGTATTTCTTTCTCATCGTCGATCATGCTTTCTAAAACAAATAATCACTTGAATTTATGTGCAGGCCAAGAAACTTCACATCAGAGAACAAGCACGATTGAGCCAGTACTATCGTGTATTCCTTCAAGTTTATTTTCTTAAAGGATGGCTTGATGTTGCTTTCCTGAAAGATTTGTTAACCGACAAGAGACTTCTATTGTCGCAGGCACGAAAAAGTACTCCGGTTCTAGCAGATATGACAAAAACTCAATATGAGACGGTTTTCAAGTTTCTGGTAATAAAATGATGTCTCCAGCGTGTTGATCAATCGCTCTGAATAAATATTGAATTGATTTCAGAAAATGCTTCAAGCTCGCAGTCCACTCTACACTAAACGTTATAAAATGTGTCCGAATCAGAAACTTGCAGCCAAAATAAAAGAAGATCACTTGTACCGCGTTCAGTATCAAACGCGCAGAGATATGTTCAATATTCTTGAAAACGTGAAAAAGTTGCGAAACGATGGTAATATGGAGGTAAAAGCCAGGCCAACAATGCAATTAATTGACGGCAGGCATGCTTCTTGTGATTTTGATCTGCTTTTATTTAGAAACTCTCTGACTACGTGGAAAATGCCATGGGAAGCTACGTCGAGACCAAAACACTTCGTGTTCTGCCACGTAAATTCGAGTTCACCAACGAAATTTACAATATTCTTGGCTTGGCCTATCTGGACCACTTTACAGTTCCGAGCAACCTTATGCTAAGTGCAGTTGAAGATCGACTCTGCATATTGATGGGAATTCCTAAAGAGAAAGACAGAGAAGCTGAGGTGAATTATGTTTTCGGGGACAAATCAACCTATCAAGAGCCCGATGCACCAGATTATGTTTACATGGCCTACAAGTAAGATAAGATATTGATTTTCTTTCTGTACAATCTGTGCTATTTTGTTAGACGGCGAACAGGAAAATTGGAAAATCGATTGCCATATGCAAAATATTCCATCGAAAAATGCTATTTGTATCATGAGCTTGCTAAGAACCATTTGACGCAGAGCAAATTTGATGAGGCGCGAGCGTTGGGAAGGAAAGTAATAGACGGTATGGATGCGATATTAGTATTTTACTACCGTAGAAGCTTCCTTTTTTTTCTATACTTATTAGAAAAATAATTATGTGAAATGTTCTTTACATATTATTTCGATGATTGATAGAATGGTACGTGAATTCTCAAGGCTGTCAGATGAATCCCATTTGGCTAAGAAAATTATTACTCGATGTGCTTTTGTTTTTGCTGTTGGAGGTGGAATTGCATGTTGCATAGCTCCAGCCCAGAAACAGATCGAATTTTTACCGACTAAAACACACCGTTTATCTTCTTCACTCTCCACGGGAATATTTGCACAGTTTTACTTCACAAAGGTGGATCAGCATCTTACCCGTTTCTAGTGATCCTTGCTTTTATATTTTTCTTGTTTCGTTTCCCGTCGCATAGTTGGTGCTTCAATGGCATTTCATGCAGCTCGTGATTCCAGTTTGTAATGTTTGTTCTTGTGCTTAGTGCCCACTCTATAGGTTTCTTCTGCGTGCATTAAAACGCGTGGTGTAGCTTATCAGGACTAATTCCACTTCGTTGGGTACATTTTTAAATACTGGGCAGTCCGGTGAGCTATCGTGTTCAAAACGTTATAGGTGGATGTTCACATGGTGGATGTCCATTTAAGAATCGAGTCAAGATATAATATAGCTCGTTTTTCCATGGCTCGTTGAAGTTTATCGCACCACGTTAGGGATTATGTTGTGCGTTTCGCACCATTTCGCAACAGGTACGGAGGGCGATAAGTTAGTATACCGCTTGAATATTACGCCGATTTTATTTTATTTGCAGTATATATGCCAACGCCAGTGCTATGTAAACAGAATAGAACTCAATACCCTGCCCTCAACTTTACTTTGAGCCGCCGATATTGGAAAGCATTCTTGCGAATGACTTTGGCCACGAATCTTCTAATTCCATCTTTGTAATTTAATTCGAATGCAAGCTATAAAGTCCCACTGTAAAGCGATTGCGATAGCCTTCCCAGTACATGCGCTTTGGTTGCCTACACTTGATCCTTTTTAAGCTATGAACGAAGCCCTAGTTAGGACACTCCACTTTTATACTAGGTGCACTGCATGGTTAGAAACCAACGTGAGGTCTAATGCATCCTGCCTTTTAGCTGTCAGGAGCTTTGGCGTCTTACCCTTACCCTAAGCTACAGCTAAATCGCCGGTTGGGAGGAATTCTAACAGTGATTCAACTCTAACGTGGGCATCACTGCTTCTCCATGCCGTGTAATGTGCACTGCATCCCAACCAATTATAAAGGCCCACATTCACGAATAGTCCATCATTCCAAATGGCCTCTCACCGTGTGTGGGAAAATAGTAGGGCGACTTTGAACAATCCATAAAATGGACTAGTCGTGTGTGTTGAAGGTCCAAACAACGTGGCAGTCATGCTTTGCACGCTGACCTGTGACAAGCTCATTGACTGCTTCTGTGATTATTTTATTTATTCGAAAAATTCAGCGTAATGGATAGTGGTGGTCATGATTTTGTTTTTTTTTATCGAGTAATTATTTTTTTATCGAGTAATTATATTATCGAATAATTTAAACCACATGAATGTGTATTATATTATTTCACCCAAAGCCTGCAACCGCTTGCTAAGTGCCGCAAAGTGGCGGTCAATCTTTCGTTAGGAGTGATAGTTTGCCTCATGTTTGTATCCTTTCGTTTGACGAATGGAGTGACCAACTATAGTAACGTGTTATATGTCGTATCATCCATTCTTAAATAATTTTGCCAATCAGAAGGGTCAAGTGTGGGTTCTTTTACCATATTTGCAATTTTTGCCACTTGCTTTTTGGCTATTGTTGCTTTATGTAAATGCAAGTTGCAATTGCAAAAAAACTCCTCCATATGCTTCTGATCCATTAATAGATTAAAAATAATTTTTTCTTCAAGTTATCTCTATTTTTTTCGAAATTAATGACAGTGATGAATGTGATTAATAAAATGAAATCACGATAGAGCCTCGATCCACTCTATCGTGAGTGGCGAGCTAAATTTGACTTAAAACAAACCAAATCAAGCCATATGGACTCAGGCCATTTGGACTGTTGGTGAATGGGGACCTTTAGCCTTTTGTTGAAAGTCTACCAGTCCTTGATGATGTTACTTTGGGACTTGGCAAATGAACAGCAAATATCGCCTCTTATTCCTCTTTCAATTTGGACCGGATCGCCATTGTGTCTCTGTTGGCATAGTCTAGAATTAGAAGAAAGTTAATATTTGTGTTAATCACTATCGCCACCCTCGTGTTTTCCCCTCCTTCGGTAAAGATTAACTTGCTAGATTTTGTGTGTCGGCCACATATTCTGCATTTATTTACTCAGTGGTCTTGCCTTAACTCCATATTATAGGAGTCTAAGGTATATCTGGTGCTTACTTCCGCCAAGGTGGCTTTAGCATGATGTAGGTTCACCCGTAGGCCACCAATCTATGCCTTTAATCGGTGTGGAACCGCTGGGACCTGGTGTTGCCTCTATATTGGCTCTACTGCACTCCATCTGGTGACTGGAGTGACCACCGGCTCTGGTATCTTTCCAACTACCATTTCAATGACGATCAACTTAACTTGTCTAAACTGTAAGCTGACGTTGCTGTCCCCTTCAGTTATTCTGGAGACTGAGGCTTGGTCCGATACAATGACTCGCATAACGTACTCGGCTCTATTCTACCTGAGCAACATTCTCTTGGACTTGACATTAAGGTCCTTATTTTGACATTCTACGAACACCAGGATCTTTTCCGTTGCCAGGTCCGCTGAGTTGGGAAAGAAGCCGACAATGTTCTTGGGGTTAGGAATCAGGGTTTCTTTTCACGGCTCTATCCTGAGCCGTGAAAAGCCACCATTATCAATTCGGCCATTAACCAGTTCGCACAATGTCTTTTTTCTTCAGCTCACAGAATGCCTGACACTGCGTACTGTCAAATACATCAGAAATAGGCAAGAGACCGGCACTTTTCCTTAGCATTTACTGTTTTTAAAACGTATCTTATCTGGTTTAGGGGGCCTTGGTTCGAGAAGAATCGTTTGTAGAAAAATTTGATGAGTACATAATTTACGATTAAAAATTATGAATCTTATCGAGCCCCCTTATCGAATTTCATATTTAGAACAGGCAATAAAAGAAAACTCATTCATGTCATGAATGAAAATATATTTTTCAACCAATTTTATGTCTACCATATTTATAATCAATTTTCATTGATATATCAGAGGCAGAACAATGTAAAAACTATCTATGGAAATTTCTCGGTGCAATGACTATCTGCAAGTCGAATGTAATGCAACGTAAACTGGAACAAGTTAAACTAAGCCTGGAAGTTGCTACGGAGGTAGCACGAAAGTTGAACTCTCCGCGAATAAATTATTTCATCGACACTTGCACCAAAATGAATCAGATTTGCATCAATATCAAACAAAGCATTTCGGACGAACTAATATTTAGTAAGAAAGAGAAACCTCGTCTGAGTACTGTAGATATTGACGAACAACAACCAGATACCGAATCAGATTCGGTTGATGAAACATTCTAAGCTGTCGATTTTTTTTTTCGTCGTGAATTGATTTTGTGAAGTAGTAGTATTTTGCTGAAATCATATAATGTATTATAATCGTTTGGTGAAAATAAAAGATATAGTTGTTTTTTACCATTAATTTATTACTTCTATAACATGATTTCTATTTTACAATTTCTTTTTGACAATAAACAAAATATACAAGCTACATTATTTTTATTTTACGAAATGGACGTTCCACTGAAATTCATTCGCCGATGATATTCATGGATTATGATACTTTAGTTTTAGTTGGATTTACATTTGTTCAAGTGTGCATTCTTTAATTCCATCACTGGTTCTATAGTTTACTTTCCTGATTATGTAGTAACTTACGTTAATTTAGGGCGATTAAGAATCTTGATATTAAGATCAATTTAACATATATGTATTCATTATGATGCCACCTAATCTAAAAAGCTAACATATGTCATGCTTAGTTGCACTTTGAAAATATTTGGAAGTGATTCTTAGCGAGTATAATAAACAACTTTGTCGTTTATGTTTTTTTACTGCACTTTATACCCATAATGTAGATTTTAAGTGTGGATATTGTCAAACATAATTAATTTATTCATTATTTGAGGCCTCAATCTTGATGTACATACGTATTGATAATTAACAGTCTGATAAAAAATAATCAAACAATAAAACAAATGTCCAACATACTTTTAAAAACATTTCATCTTTTCATAGTACATAGTTTGTAACTGCTTTGCCATTTATTTACTCTAATTCTTAGTAAGTAAGAATGTTATCTAGGTGTAGGCTATGACTAAAACATCAAAAGCAATATACATTCTGCTCTTTTCAAGGATCCATTCAATATTAAATGATAATCAAATGTCACGATCCAGTACTAATTTTATATCAGCACTATCCGGGATATATCTATAAAAATTATTATACCTATTCATGTTGAAATATAAGAAATTGAGAAAAACAAGTAAAGAAGTATTAGATATCACAAAATATTAGCAAGAAGTATGCATACTATCAGTTACCAGGTCGCTATATAAGTATTGATTTTCATCTGTTAAAAAAAAAATTAGTCACATTTTCCTATGCTATTTAAATTAAATACGTCTAATAAATATAACGAAAAAATGTCCTGTTGACGATAACTGAGTGTTATAGTTTTGTATGTTTCACAGTGTCGGTCCAATAGTTTTGTATTGTCATTGCTTCTAGTGAGTTGAGAAATGAATCATTGTCCAAGCTATACATCTCATCGGAATTATCCTGAAAGAGAAGTTACAAATATTATTAAAACTAAAATCAGAAAACATAAATTTCTAGAAAGGCTAAAAAATTGTACTTACTCGAATTGTACTATCATCAATGTAGCCACTAGAGTCAGGTTCACTTAGTGCTTGTGGTTTGTTTAAGTATCTTCGACGATAAAGTACGACGCCAGCCATTGCAACACCGGAAAACAGTCCAACGACAGCAAAACATATTCCTGATATGACTCCTGCATCCAGTACGTAAGCTCTCTGTGGAATAGTTTTTTTTTTTGTGAAATAATTGTTTAGCTTCAATTTGAGGAACAATTCGACAAATTTTGATGAACTTAAGTACTTTCACTTCTGTGGAGAGTTTTAGAATTCTTAGGAGAAATTCGATGTGTTAGTCTTAATGAATTGACTTAAAATATCGTTAGCTGTTTGATTTTAATTTCATATTTATGTTTTTAAATCTGCAAGGCTGGATTCATTTGTTTTTGAAAGTTTGTTTGGAATCAATATCAATTCTAACAAACCCGTTGCCTAGCAAAGGGGAGGGGGGGTTAATTTCGGGCAATCGAGATATGAAATATAGAAAGAAAACGAATTTGAATAAATTATAATTGAATGATAGCGAATTATGAGGTCAGGCTTTAGCGCGCACAGGACATCGAGTTTTTTTTTATTCGAGAAATCTAAGAGGCGAATATGAATAGTTCTTGCGCGAATTTACGCCAATTAGTCAGAGGTGATGCATAGGGCTTGATTCTCAAAAAATTTCATGTCAGCTGTTCATGAAAGAGATTTCAAGAAAAAATACTCAAAGCCAACACGATTGTTGAGAAGGTTGATCAAATGCAAAATTATTTATGAACTATTGCCAAAGGAGGTGTCGAAATAAAAGTTTATCTAAAGGCGAAACAAACTTCGGTAATTTGACACCGCATAGAATTATGGATCCATAGAAGATTTTTTAGACAAGAGAACAACTTTATAAAGAAACAAACGTGTAGAAGTTAGAGCTATTGTTGAAACTATCAAATCAGTGGAATTATTACTTGAAGAGAAAGCTCGTCCATTGAATAAACATGTAGAATTTTTTCAAGGCTTATTCCGAAACTGATCGAAAATATATTGCTAATAAGAAAAGAATCAGACTTTAAAAATTTGCAACAGAATTCTCAAAATACAGGTCCGTAAAAGATTATTTCCTTCACAAAAGGGGGACTTCTGGATGTGAGAATTATAAAATTTTTGAAAAATTGAGTCCACTATTTATCGAAATGGACTTTACTGTTCAAAGAAAAAATGAAAAGGATGAAAACAGGTAGAAAAAACGTCTATGACTAAGAAATATCCGTGGCAGTAGTAAGATCGGCGGACTTGTTTAACTGCATTTAAGCATTGCTTTATTACTTCCTAGCCAATAAGGTGTACTATTCTTTCGAAAACCATAGAACCTTTCGTGGTGGAAAAGAGAAGTGGCAGCACTGGTTTGGAATATTACCCAACAAGTTTCCCAAAATGGTATTGCGAAAAAATGGTATTGGTTTCTCTAGTATTGGGAATGAACTCAAAGGCTCTAGAGGAAAGAACTCGAAAGAACCCCAGTCAAAGAAATGCACCTGTGTCAAAAAAAATGTATTGAGAAGCATCACGAGAAAAGCTTCAGTTAAACACTGCGCTCATTGTTTCAACAGTGCCCATGGATCAGGAAAGTTTTAACTCAGAAGTTAAATATATTAAAGATACGGCGAGAAAAAAATGGATTTGACGAAGGAAAAATGTGGAGTTTATAAGATTACCTGCCTAGAATGCGACAACATATACATCGGTCAAACGAAACGGTTAGTTGGTGTTAGACTAACGGAACATAAACGGGAAGCAGCTTCAGCGAGGAAAAGGAATACAACATTAGTACGTTCAGCAGTAGCGAAGCACATCTTGGAGGAGGATCACAATATAACATGGGACAACGTGGAGGTGATTAAGGAGGTACAGCAGATACGAAAACTGGATGCGTACGAAAGCCTAAACATATGGAAAAACCCTATGAATAGAAGACTAAACACAGACCAAGGAAACTGTGCATCACCATTATTCAGGTTAATTTGAACATTCATTTGATAGTGAGGAGGAATTAGTAAAGTAATATTTTAGTAAAGTAATTAATAGACAATTCGTCGGTAATTAGTATAAGTCAATACTTTAAAAGTAAGCTCTATAAATAACATACATAAGTTAGATTAAGATTAGACCGATAGACACTGAAGAAGAGGGCAGATTACCCTCGAAATATCGATATTTGTCACAAAAATTAGATATATTTAGCTTCGAAAGGAAAAATCGGGTTTTTTTAAAAATAGTTTTTACAAGCTGGAAAAAATTGGTACACATTAAAAACAATTAAATCTAAGTTTGTTGTCAAACACAACCCCAATGTCTTTGACGCAGGCAAGAGAAGAGAGCACATGGGTATCCAACGGGTAATGGAATACAGCAGGCTGACTTTTATGAGAAAAAAGCAATGTATTGTTGGCATTTCTTTGTATTCAGAAGAAGCTTGTTTTCCTCGCACCAGCTTTCGAGGATTTTAAGGTTGAACTGAAGAAGGTCACAGTCATCGATGGACCTTATGGTCACGATGAGTTTCAGATCATTGGCATAAAATAGACCGGCGGCAGATCATTCACATAAAACAAAACGAGGAGGGGACCCAGAGTATAACTTTTTGGAACATCGGTTCTATGTTCAAAAGGATAGGACATACAGGAATTATACCGAACGTAGCTAGATCGATCGCATAGGTATGATTCTATCCATTTAATAATGTACAAAGAAAAGCCAAGTCTGTCTAGTTTAGAAAGAAGAAGATTATGAGCTAGAACAGATCCTGCCAGTATACTGGATGCTCCACATAACCTTCCGCATTGAGCTTGAGGCCTTAGATAGTCGTTTTGACTCATTGAGATCTATTTGTTCTTTTAATATATTTTCTGCACTCTCTCCGTAAGGGAGTATGTAAACATTTCACCATGGAGGCTGTGAGCTCCCATAAGCTTTCAGTGGCAACTAAGAGACTTCCCGAACACTTACTTCATCAACGGAAAAGAACTTTGCATCTAATTTTCCTTTGCTGGAAGATTTTTTTCAGACCAAGCCTATATGGCCCCAGTAACCTCCGATTTAGAGGCCTGAACTCAATCACTCTTGTATCAACTTAAGCCGATTTCTCGATCCCGTATTCAATTATTTTCCCCTTCGGACCTCTAAGACCGACGATCTAGAATGAAGTGAACTTCTTGTTGATTTTCAACAGGCTTTTAAATTTTACTAGTACTTTTCGCATTGACAGAACTATACAACCCTAACGATTTTAATGCCCTTCCTCCTTATGAGTTTCGACTGGGTCACCTAAACTTTTTAACACTTGCATCCAAATGAAAGATTATTTCGGCCTGCTTCACATTTGACGTCATTAGAGGCGTTATCAAAGTTGAATTCCTGAATAGTAAAGTGGCGTTAAATAACCCTGTAAGGAGCACCAGGTCTTCTCGTTTACTTAAAGAATATCCACATTCCACTACTTACGCAGCTAATGAGCCGATAAATAGATGCTGCAGGATATTCAATAGCATAAGTAATCTGTATTCTCCAACGGTCTCAAAATTATCCTTCAAATCTTCTCTGTTCCAAGCCATCCGCAATCCCTTATGCTAAGCTATTTTTCAATGTTTTATTTATTTGTTATTTATTTATTGTTATTGATTTATTTGTTAATTATTTAGTTTATTTGATTTTTCGTTTTATTTTTATATACTCATATTAATTTTCAATTCTCAATGTTGCTTTATATTGGTTATGTAACTTGTACCTTGCTTGGTTAATAAATAAAACAAAACAATCTTCCACTCTGTAGGAAGATTAGGAATAAAGAGCCTGAGGATCTTTAAAATTTCGTCTGGATCGGAATAGAAGCAGGGAATTCATGCCAAGCATCTAAACCAACTGAGTATTTCGGTTTTTGGAAACACCTTTGATGCGGCGGCTGCTTAAAGCGCTCCCAGTTCAGAGAAGTCAGCCGAGCATTGTCCTTGACCAAGTAAAGGCCTGACTCCTTTACACCAGCTCACGCAATTCACCGTTGGTGGCTCCTTTCTACAGCTTGCAGCAGGCCCTGAACATAGCCTGACATATTTCAGTTTTCTGCAAAAATTACTTCATCTCTTTTACTAGCATTTGTTACAGCCCAGATGAGGCCCGTTTTAGCTGTCTCATGGAAAAGCCGAGTTAGCGCAAAAGCTGTTACCATTATTTTTTGCTGTGATTCTTTTGCTCAGCCAGCTTTTGTCACAGCGTGCATTCTCCAATGAAACAAGTTGTCCATTGGAGGGAATTTTATTCTTGTGAGACAATGTCTCGAGATGGATCTTACCTAGCTTCCTTAGAACTTCGATGGCTAACTTTCTAGTTATGTAAGCTCGTGCTAAGTTGGATGAAGATTGAGTAGCTAAATGGAGAGAAGCGAAGCTGGTTGATATCTATCACATATCGTATGTGTCTAAAAGCTCTTAGGGTGCGAAGCATAGAGCTCAGTTTTAGGGAAATTTATAATCTTCCTAAACTTTGTAGCTGTAAGAGAATTACATTTGGATTCAGAACAGGCATATATTTGACCCGTGTGGGTGTTTCAGTTGTTTTCTTTTTCTAAAAATTATGTGTAACTTGACGTTCACTATATTACTAGTTCGTTTCAGTAATCGGCGGTTTCTGGGTTTAAAATTTGACTTGCAATCACGGTTGTCGTTCTCTGCCCGAAGGCAGTGACTAGATTTGCCTTTTATCATAACAAAATAATTAAGTAGTCTAATCATTTTACAAGTATGCATATTAACTAACTTCTACGATATTTGTCTCCCTTATGATATAGCTAATATATAGCTATAACAAACAGTAGACACATCATATACATAGTAATAAGGACACACACAAAAGGATAGCCCCTAAAGTTTTACCTTTATCATAAATTAATTTACCATCATACTAAAAAAATTATTCTATATATCCAAACAGAATAATATAACGAGACTTCCGGCTCTAGAACAAATTTAAACAATGAAAATTGATTCCCCTTTATCAAATCTAGTCACTTTTTTAGTCCTCACAAGCTAACAATTTATATCACGATATGATTCATTAAAATTTATGGAAATCACAACCAAGAACTCATGAGTTCATCACACTTTTAAAGAAAACAAATTATTGTTTGAAAAAAATAATAAATTAAGATAATGATGATAATAGTCTTTTCTAGATCCAACAAAATACAAATTCGATGATAGGCATAATACAAAAATTATCAGATCGATAAGCTCATTGCTGACTTCGTTGCCAATGTTACTTCATCACAAATTCGCATTCGAATTATGCTGATTAACTATTTACCGTTAAATTTACTTTTGCACCATCACGGGCAACGTTTATTTTGTTTTATATATTACATCATATGAAAATTCGTGTGAACAAGTGCAATTTTATTTCTGCCACATCGGAAATCATTATCAAGTGAAAGCATGCGTTAATAGACGCGAATTATACACTTTTTACACCGTCAAACTAACTTAAACGAATAGCATCGGTTTCACCGCAAAATCGAAAGAAATACGAAAAATACTAATGAATCGCAGCTACGCCTCTATGGGAACTATGTAACATTTTATTACTGAGTGCACTTTTTTTTTAAATTTTATTTTAACCTTTCAACTTACCTGAATTGAAAGTGCTTCCGATGAGATATTGCTCTCGTCTTGTTCCTGCTGCTGGAAATCATCCAGTGAAATTGTTGCCGATCGGGCCAGTAGATTTTTCGAATCGGCGGAAAAATTAAACTTTAATTCTTGCCGATATTCAGCTAAGACTTTTGATTTGCGAGCTCGTTCGCCGTCTAATTGGCGAGCGATTTCCGCTCGAATGATTTCTTCTTGCGTCGTTATGTTGGCGAAAGGGAAAGGTTCGTGATGTTGTGAATTTGAATTACTGCTTTCGTTCGGTGGATCCAATATTGTACTAGAGGAGGACGGTAATGATGGAAGCAATGATGATGAATGCAATGAGGATGCTGATGATTCCTGTGATGGCGGAGGAATGGATTGTATATTGTTCGGCGGCGATTCTTCAAATGACTCCGTGCTATTGTTGTTGTCATCGTTGATTGTGGCATTGTTGATGATACCAATTGGTTTCGCTGAGCGAGCCATTGAATCATTGGCTTCCGATTCGGATGAAACAATTTCAGTTGATGATTGTTTACTGCGAAAAAAAAATATAAGATATAGCAAAACTTTCAGTTCATTTATATCTATCGGATGACACTCAAAAGTAACACTTACCTAATTAAAATAGTACTACGATTATTATTAACTAACTTCACATCCTCTACTTTGGTCCTAAATATTTTGTCATCAACATTTGCCGGAACTGTACTCGCATTACTTTCATTGATTGATTTATTCGGTTCTTGCAAATGAATTTCGCCAAGAGCACTTGGCTGCGGTATCGGTGGCATTACAACATTATCCTTATTCTTGGCACTGCTGCTGCTACTACTACTACTACTACTACTAATGCTGCCGCCAATTTTTTGTAATTGATCCTTGTGTCGAACTATTTTACTATTTCGAAAAATATTGCTCAAGATCATATCATCGGTGCTGAAAAGATCGTCGATGTCGGTTTGCGCTGCTAGTGGAAATTTTAATGGTTTCTCTTTGCTATAGTCTTTGGTGCCGTAGGGCGGATTCAGTGGATATGATCCAACGGTGTGAATGTGTTGAAGTGAGCAGAAAACTGAAAATAATCGATAATTAAAGGGTTGGAAGGTAAATAAATTTGTTGAAAATGAAGCAGAATTTAAAAATTAAATAGTTTAATTCAATTTTAATTTCAATTTATTTTACACAAAACTAGTTGCTTTACTACGATGATTGGTGGTATATTTCAGATTGATTCTGGTTCCAATCAAGAGAAAAAGATGAAAATAATTACAATGTAATATTGAAATTATTATTATTCGTGTGATGTTTCGTGCTCTAGACTTATTCTTTATACTTAGAAGTAAGCTGTTAATAAAGATTAAGGGGATATTCTGGTCTAGAAATTTGATCAAATCGATTTTTTGTTTGTTTGCATATTTTCAAAGTTTAGACCTTCAAGAATAAGCTTTTAAAAGGATTTTCGGAAAGTCGAATTAACTAAACCAACAAACACGATCAACAACGAATTAACCGCGCCGAGCTTCTCAAGCTTCTAAAGAAGTTCGAGCTGCTCTTATGGCTGAAAGAGATCCCGAAAATTCCGCTTTTGAAGTTGAAGAAGGAACATGGTATGAGACGGGGATCTCTGATTAAAAAAATCGAAGTATAACATACCATTAAACAACACAGACTGCTCGAAACGACACTCCAAGGTTTAAACGCGTTTTTCTCGAAACGACTTTTTTCGATACGGTTGACATGATATATCTAGTTGTAATGGACCGATTTATGTGAAATTTTGCAAAAACCCTCTTAACACTATTAGATTTGGTCTGCCGTAGGGATTTTTGAAAAAATTTTTCTACTATTTATTAAAAATTCCCAAAGTTGAAAAAATGAGGCAAAAAAAGACTTTTTTTTACATGGACGCCATTTTGTGAAAAAAAAGTTTTTTTCAAATTGCCTACGTCAGACTAATTCTACATTCTTTTTGTTACAGAATTCACCAAAAATGTATGTTTCCGACCACCAGGAAGGTTGGAGTCATGTCAACCATGAGACAAGTTTTTTTTTTGAGCCTTTACTTCGCCGGCCGTATGTACATAATTTTTTTTTTTTTTTTTGTATACATTTTCATACTTTTAAAATGTTAATAAAAAACTGATCAAAAAGTAGATATAAAAAACGTTTATGTTTTCAAAAAATCGAGCCTCTAGACCAGAATACTACCTTGAGCTTTAAAAATTAAGTTTATCACTAAATTTTTTTAATTCAAAACAATGTTACAATGTGGCACTGTTAAAACAACGAAAAATATTTGTGTTAATCTTTACATACTGCGCCATCTATAAAGACATCAAACTCAGAAGAAGACTTCATTAGTTCAGTCATTTTAAACTTTCTTTAGCAAAAATCCTTAAAATCCAACTTAAGGTTTCTCAACAGAATGATCTTTATTGTGGTATCAAAAAGCACTATGTGAAAATCCATTACGAAATCGTGCGCATAAAAAAGAGTTCAATGCCAAAATTCACAACAATCAGGTTTTTTTGAAACCTCTCGTTGACTATATTGGTTTTACAAGATTACAATGCAAACTAAATTTATGCACCATAAAAATCTTCTCAAAAGCTTTTGCCATTAGGTTCAACTTAATGTATAGAGTGGCTCAAAAGTTAAAATTAAAATTTTTCTCAAGTAGTAACATTCATCAGTGGTTGCATTTTCCTCAACAATATGGAGATCCAACTTTCCAAGAAGGTTCATTCCTCCTGCAATCGTTATCTTGAGGTCAAATTTAGGCTTAGCACTGGTTCATTAGCGCTTGGATGACTTTTTCACTCTCATGTTTTGTCTGTTTGGCGTTGAATGCAGAAATATTTCTTTCAAGACCACTATCGTTGCAAAATTCTTCCCTTTGCAACCATTTACAAGAGTTAAATACATCTGTGACATTCATCTAGTAAGCACTGGTTTCACTGGATTCTCCAATTCGTTGACTATATGTACATACTGTTGACCCAGATGTTGTCTTCTACTGCTGTCGATAATTTTCGATTTGGGACAATACCTAGGTTTCCTTCATCTTCCTTCTATTTCAGTTTTGTTATAAGCTTAAGATTTGGCAGTCTACTGCATGCTGTCCTTAGGTTGCCTTGTTAATTTTTTAACTAAAATCGTACGATCTTTCAGTTCTTCCTAATTCCTATGATATTTCACAAAAGTGCTACTGGTATGAGAGTTAATACGATCTTGTAGCCGCTTTATCTCTGACTTAGATAAATGAGTCATTATTGGGTGGCTTTTGCTTGCGAAAAATGAGTGTATTCGGGTACCACTTGCTTCAAGAAAATAAGCTGAAAATTGCCAGGGGTCACACAGTGTGCAGCACAGCGTATTAGATCCCCGAGAAGAAAATGAACTACCGCAATCTAGAACATCAAGATTTCTTTAATTCTCGTCTATTTAATATTTTAACACACTACCACTAATCAGGTTGCTTCTTGTTAGTTCAAAAAACTAACTATTTATATACGCCTTTGGTTATAGCGAGCTTACGCTGTAAGTATTCAAGGTCGAGGCCATTTTGCAATCGTAATCTGAAAAACACCAATCCTCGACTCCTTTTCCAAACGCACAGATACATTTAACAATACAACTGTATACTGTTGTAGTAAAGCAAAGTATGAGCTTTACGAAAGCCGAATAATACATATGTAGAATAGAATTCTCGATCGAATAAGAAGGGATGAATTAAAGATAACGAAAAATGTCTAATGCATTTTTACTGATTTTCGAACCTGTTCGAATGCTAAACCTTTTGATACACAGATATGTCTATGGAAAGATGAATTCTGTAAACACCTAGGGCCTTTCCGAATTCACGTCTTCGTTCTCATGTTTAGCTTGTTATGACAGATTTTGACGTCAGCAGACTAGCTGAACTATTCTAATAGTTAGAAGCAGACCAAGATGAAGTGTCCGAAATCTATGGCTTTGCTTCGTAACACTGCCTCAAAACACCATCAAGTCAACGAAAAGTCAAATCAGAACGTGACTTCGTCAACTGTTATACAGGAGAGCAATGGCAAGGCGTAGATAACTGAACTCGGACTAGCTCGACTTGGCCTGACGTCACATTATATTATAATAAGTTGAAAACGAAGGCGAAAACGTCAATTCGGAAAGGCCCGCAGTATGAGAAATGAAAACTGATTTTACTTGGTTCTGATAATGGTTTGGAAATGTTAACTCTATATGGGCACTGAGTGACTAAGAGTAGACTAAGTTTTTTTTGCGAACATTCGAACATGGAACACGAACATCACGAAATTTACAGGACGTATGTTTATCAAAAATGGACAATTGTAGCTACTGCAGTTGCATGAAAAAAAAAAATCCTTCAATTCATCGACCCTCCTAAAAAATCAATTTTTGACGAAAATCCGGATGATTTATAAATTTACCCAATTGATGTGTGTGTGATGATTTATAAATTCGAAATATGATAGAAGCTTTTTGGAAATATGAGCAAAGAAAAATCACTCGAAAAAATAAATGCTTTATACCCTATAACTTCCGATGCAGTCATCAGATTAAAATCAAATTTACAAAGCAGAGCAAAGAGTTACCAACATCAGTCACTTTCGTTCTAACAAATTCTATCATGATGAAAATCTACAATAAAAATAAGTAACAAATATTTCAACTTTAAAAGTTTTGATAATTTCCCGGATGGCAAAAACAAAAATTTCATATTTTATTTTACAGCTAGTACTCAAAGGGAAATTATAAATTTCAAAATGGAGACATGTCACAGAACACTCCTCATATCACGAGGTAAAGAATTTTCTGGTTGAAAAGATACATAGTATACTCGCAGTAGGTGATTCTGAATTTAAGGAATAACGAGCGAGTAAATCTGCGTTGCATAGTCAACCGCATCAATCAATAACTAGCGATAATAACGACACCAAATTTGGCTACAATAATCAAGGGCCCTACACACTATAAAACTGCATAAAGTGGTATACACAGGAGAAAAATCAAAAAGTCTGGAAACTCTAAGAATGAGTCCACACCATCGAAAGGTTTTGGATGTGAGGTCCATCAAATTATCAACAGAATTGACGATAGGATAGATTCGGAAAACGTAGCAGGAGATAATTTACATGTACAGGGCATTTGAAATCACTTTATACTATTTAGACAAATAGAATTGACAACACTAGTTGGACAACGCACACAATAGCAACTGATAGCAGTCAAGAACTGATTTGATGTCACAAAATATTTTTTGATTGTCAGCGCACAAGAGACAGAGGGGTCTCAATCGGGAAAGAAAATTATTCACGATCAAAAGGGAAAGTAGAGGGCCAAGAATCGTGTGCTATGAAATAAACACGATCATATAAATCGTCGAATTAGATCCACGACGCTAAACCTATCCAGCTTTGAGAGGAGGATTTCATCGTTGACAGATCCAAAGGCTTTGGCAAAGTATGTGTATATTACATCCACTTGCAATTGTTGAAGCAGCAGGATCAGCGAACGATAGTAGTCGAAGTGCCGTTATAAATTTTAAAACGGAGACATTCATAACGGAACATTCTTTATGATAGAAGTGATGGGCAAGTTTTTGTAAGTTGGATACTGTTAACTTGCCTTTTATGAAATCATGTCGCTCAGAAGCGAGAAAAAAACTAAATTATCAGATATATTCAACTTTGAAAATCCCTTGCGATGAGTTTGCTCATGCAAGCTCAGAGATATATGGGACGATAATGGGAAATATAGGACAAGGAAACGAACTGTTTTTACTGAGATTAAAGAATAATCCGCAAGGATATTCGGTAAACCATCGGGACCAAAGCTTGTGCTACTGTCTAATTCACTTAGTAAACATGCGGCTTCCAAGGGGCAAATACGATACAAGAAAAATCTATTGGATCAGTAAGTAAAATCACCTGTAAATAAGGAACTGTGCTAAAAAGAACGAAACATCCAGGGAGCTCACAAATTTCTTGTGGTAGCGAAGCAGATAAATCATTAATAAACATCATAGAAGGCATTAAAGGAGATTTATTAAGGGGTTTTGATGGAAGACCAGAAGAGTTTTTGATGACAGGATAAACTAGACTCTTCCATATGGCTATGGTATGCAATCACCGCATCTTCAATCGCTTTTTTAGCATAAGAGCGTGGTTTTTTTATACGTTCGTAGATCTAACGTATAAAAAACTACTTCTAAAACTAACAAACTGCGTCGTTCTTTTGCTCCGCCTATCCATACCAGAACAATGTTAACCAGTGCAGACGCATTGGAAACAACAACAACTCCTGTTATGGATAGGGGGAGTTGTTGTTACTTCCAAAGCGTCTGCAGTGGATAGCATTGTTCTGTTATAGATAGGGGGAGCAAAAAACACGCCTAATATTACAAAGTCGCATAGCTGTGGAACTAAAGATGCACCAAATTGTTAAGACTGTTCATGATGTAGTGGTGAATGCTGCTGTTGAACTACAAGCAGGTTTAAAGTAACAGATGCCATGATGTAATGAATTTAAGGAAGTTTAACAACGGCGAATGAAACATCTTTCGTCACAATGAATACTACATTGTGTAATTTAAAATGTTCCTCTCGACTATAAAATACTAGTCTTCATTTATTTAGTAGACTTTTTAGCCCATTAATATTAAATGTTTTGCGGCTTTCTTATCAAGAAACACATTCGGTGCTACGAAAAGTGCTCTAATAAAATAATCAAAATCAAAAATCGTAAACAATCGCATAATAGCTTGGGCAAAATTTTTTAACATTAAAAAACTATTATGCTCAAACAGTAAATGAAGACAAGGGTAAATAAACATTATCAATCATCTTCAATACATACTTGTGAAAATTGTTATCCAAAACCAATGCGTCCACCAGTACAAGGTCATGATTGCTGCTTGCTAATATTGAATCCACTAATAGCACTCAAATACTCGTATTTACAAGCTGACTGATTGCCCTGAAAAAAAGTAAGAAAAAACGAAAGTCAAACAAACAGGCCCATACTATAAATATTGATGCATGTAATCCTGATAAAACGATATTAGTCGGATAAGAGTTTTAATCGATTCAATGCATACATAGGTGTCGAAATTCAATGTTGTAATCGTTCATCGCGTCAAGTTATTGTGATAAATCAGCGATCGGTACAAGTTATGTGTGCTATGTTTTGCTACCTACATGCGGGCGGCATGCCGCAGAGGTCCGCTCTTTCACCTAGCGTTCAATTACTGCCAAAATATATATGTACGTACAATATTTTGCAAATTTAATGACTCACTCAACTTAATTGAATGTAGTCATGCGATAATTTATCTAAGATTGCATACGATTTAAAAGTGCTTGTAATTGTGCGGTACACTAAAAGTGGTTTGAGCATAATTTTATGGAAGGCGATGCAGACGCGTATCTGCTTCGAATTACTGACATTGCAGACAAGCAATAAACTGATTATGGTTTTTTGATATCAATGCTGAGGAGTTTAAATCCACATGTTTATTTTTCACAAATCGGTTGCGAGAGAATTTATGGTGTTATTATTAAGGCTCACGCCAGGCTAATAATCAAAATTGAATGAAGTGATTTTCTACGATGAAAAATAAAAGTGAAAAATAAATTGATGGATCTTTGAATACAATCAAAAACTGCTGTAGTTTTTTTTGACAGCATTTGAGAAAAATGACAGGAAATTATTTGAAGTGGAGACTTCATGCAAGCAACAGACAATTTTGTTTTGATTGTGATTATCTGTAAATTTTGGGGTCGAATTGTGAAAATAGATAAATTCGAGTTTTTCCTTTCAATCAATATCTTGCGCGAAGCCCCTACTTCACGAAAGCCATGCAAGTTTCGCAAACAAACCAGAGCGTAGATCACAACTGCGCCTCAACTCTCGATATAATGGCGACTAAGTCAAGCCCTAATCTAGTGCCCTCATTTAAGAAAGGTATGCATACTTACAAAACTAGAACAGTAAAAGTAGTAATTTAATATTTTTATTTACAGTTAATAAAAAATATAATATGCATGACTTCTTCATGATAATACTTCAAAAATGTTAGCTACATACTAAAATGCTAATATTCGAAATAAGATAATCTTACATCAATATCTTTCTTTTGCGGTGGCTAATTATTTGATTATTTTATAAACGCTCACATTATTAGTTTCTTCATTTTCGATGGTTAGAAGACCCAAATCATTTAAAATTGGTTGACCTATAAATAATTTTAAATATGAAATAATTAATTTCAACCGAATTTATGTGAATTTAATTCCAGAATTTACGAATCTAACTTAATTTCAGCTGAATTTATGTCCAGAGATTGGTGAAAATGCTTTTGTTTTCATATTGAACGATGAAGAAAAATTATTAAAGAAATTTCGCAATCTGATATTTGTGACCTGGGAATCAAAATTTTTTATCAGGTCGCAAAATATTTAGACAATGAGAAATTTAAATACATTATTTCCTTATAGAGCTGCCGTCGGTGATAGTAGGAAGATTTCAATTAGTGCATTTTCTTCGTAGAATCTCGATGTTACAATTGACGAAAAAAAAAACGAAATTGGTATCTGAATCAATCATTCCACTTTGGTCTAAAGTGACTTTCATTGCGCAAATCATGTCATTCTTCATCCTTGATATTTTGCGTCTCTTTCTGGTAGACAATAACAAATAATGGTCCCTATAATTATACCCTAGCCTCCATACATAGTACATTTCCGCCGGGAATCAAAATTCTTTCCTATTTTATCAGGACTAAAAAATAAATTTCAAGGGCTCTGATGCTTAACATAATTTAAAATAGTTGAAAATTGAAGTTTACTTACAGCTAATAATGCGAAGCGTTGAAAAATAATTAACACACCGCTATCATGTAAAATGTGAAATGAAAATGTATTATTAAAGACGAAGAACGTTCGTATTTATGTACGAAAAGGTATCCTCACTAGCTACCACTTACTACAATATTGTCAAAGTGGCATTATATAAGCGGTTACAGCTGGGAAAGCTGTTGATACATTATAAATTCGTATTCGTTTTCACTTTGATAATCTATTGCATACAATAATTGTAAAAATCACTTTTGAATATTAACTTCCAGTCCTTCCCTTAGTGCAGTTGACCAAAAGAAATCCCCTGACCAAAGCCCCGGCTAACATATCCAATCGCGGAGTATGCGAGATCAGACTCGTTAAAATAAAAGACCACCTACAAGCCAACGAAGCTCCGAGTCGGGACATAAAAAGCAAAAAATCTTCTGGGCATGATGGAATGTATAATTTCATTATTAAACATCTACCACTCTCTATGCTCAGAATTCTTTCTATTGTGTTTAACAATGCCTTGAACAATGGTTACTTTCCGGACTCATGGAAAGTGGCTAAAATTGTTCCTATTCATAAGAAGGGCAAAAGCAATGAGGCCAGCAATTTCCGCCCAATCTCTCTGCTTCCTAATTTGGGGAAGGTTTTTGAGAGAATTTGGCTGGAAATGATAAAACATCACTGTCGGCTCACGCGGATGATTTTTGATCACCAGTTTGGCTTTAGACACAGGCACGGGACGCAGCATGCCATCTCATACTTGCAGGATCAAATAGTGTCTCACTTGAATGTGCAAAACACTCCGACGGTGGTGTGTGCTTTAGATATCGAAAAGGCTTTCGATTCCGTATGGCATGAAGGCCTTCTCTTTGAGTTGATCAAGTTTGGATTCCCGGGAGAGGTTATAAGACCCACTGCAAGCTTTCTTACCAACAGACAATTCTATGTCAGCGTTAATGGAGCAAATTCTACCAAAAGGCCTGTGACATCAGGAGTACCACAAGGCTCTGTCACTCGACCTATTCTCTATACAATATTCACTGCTGATCTTCCTACTCCAGCAAGCCAACCTCAAGTTCAAGTCCTCCAATATGCTGACGACACGCTCTTATTCGCATCGAGCAAAGACCCGCTCAAAGCAGCGAAGAGCCTGGAATACTACTTGGCAGAACTAAATCTTTATTTTGACGAATGGGGCATCAAACCAAATAGCAGTAAGACACAACTCTGTGTATTCCGCAATCCTTCTAAGTATTGGGGATCTCAAACAATCCGCAACAAGGCCAAAAAAACTTGCTGTCTCGTTCGGAACCTCTAAGATTACTCTAATCTCATCTCTAAAGTACCTCGGTGTTGACTTCCACGAATTCCTGAAGTTTAATCCTTATGTGCGGCGTAAAATCAAAGCTGCTAAGTCCGCATTTCAACGCATCAGACCTCTTTTTGCCAAAAAGATGGGCACGACCACCAGAGCTAAGTCCATTTGCTATCAGACTCTGATCCGGCCTATTCTGACTTATGGTTCCCCATCCTGGATTACCTGTTCCAAAACTGCCATGGCAGAAGCGGAGGTATTCGAAAGGAGAATCCTCCACTACTGTACTGGTAGGTTCTACAACCCGATGACTAAAAAGTGGCCGAAGAACCTTCTCCTGTATGAGGAGTCGGGACTGAAGCCACTTAGGGACCGGGTTGTAGAATTAACGACAAGATTCTACGGACTGACAGACGGACATGAGAACGGACTGATACGGTCACTTGGGCGTACAGGTGGCTCTAATGAGCCATTTATGCGCCCCGCGAAAATAGCGTGTCAGCGACAGCTCATGGATGCACTTTTTAATTATGTAGGCCTCCCAACGAATAGAAGAGGCTAGATGTAAGACCTAGGATAAGGAATTGGGTCTAATTAGGCTAAGTTAGTTTTAGTTAGGTATAAGTTAGACTTAAGTCATAGCATAAGGTAGATTTTAAGTGACTATTGCTAGGATAATCCCAGCCACTGTACACGGCTGGGTATGATAATTAGCGTGTAAGATTGAAAGAAAAACTCAAAAGATAAATATAAATAAAAATAAAACAGTCAAGAGTCAGCAGGCCAAAATATTATAGCCGCTAGTAAGTCATTTTTTTTAAATTGTAAATAGTGCTTAAATTAGATTAATAATGTACAAAAGAAAACTAAAAATAAAATCTTTTCTAATCTTTTCTTTTCTAATCCGAGTCGGGACCCGAATGGGCAACGCTTTGACCCGGTCTTGCTGACACGCCATCGGTATCCACGAACTTTACAGCTCATGGGCCAGTAAGAGAGCCCTTCGCTAATTTCTAAACGTATGCTAAGACTTCGTGCCAGTTCTTCTCGTTTCGCAGCATTGCATTCTCAATCATCTCTGGCGCGACCAGGTCAAACCCAGATTTAATGGTGCGTCTCAAACGCACCAAGCAACTGGAGCGAAAGAACTTGTGCTGAGCATCGTCGAGCTCAGCCACACCATAGTACCAGACCAGCAGTACGGGGTGCCCGCCTTGTTCATTCTATTCAGATATTTCTTGAAGCAAACAATTATCAAATTTTTTTCTCGTGCTATTACAACCTTTTCTGATACCATGCGGTAGCTTTAGAGGCAGAGCACCCTTGTGCTGCACACCAGCAATGCGTGCCTAAAACTTCTTAGTTTGGAGTGTATCTTCCCAAATTTGAGCCCCACATAGTGTAGGACGGAATTGACCGTCGTCGTCCCAATGGATACCTGAACGACTTTCTAACCTGTACCTTGACGGAGCCAAATCTAGTTCATCAGCATGCTGATCTCTGTCTTTCCAAGTGTTGGCTATGCTGGGTCATTGACCACTCTACCCTCCTCATGACCTGGTTAAGTCTAAGTTGGGCGAAGCCAGCAAATCTGGCAGCAAAAACCGAGGCAACATCATTAAGGTAGCCCACCAAAAACACATTCACAGTTATTACCAGGCACTGAATATTATCATTCACGTTCCAGAAGACAGGTCCTAAGATAGACTCCTTTGATGCATCTGAGGCGACAGATCCCCTTGTCACTCCCTCGTCTGTGCTGTACAGCAACCATCGCTCCTTAAGTTACTCTCGCATCATGGCCAGCAAGTAACCAGGAATATAGAGCTCCTGCTCGAGATCTCGAAGGATGTTTGCCCACCAAGCCGACTGGAAGGTGTCTTGCACATCCAGTATTATTAGCAGGATGCTCGGCCTGGCACTGTGACATGCTTATTCTGCTTTTGCTACTGCTCCAATGACCCCTAAGATGGCGCCGATTGTTGAATACACTTATTCATAGTTATTCTACTTGTTAAAAAATCGCCAGTCGATCTGACTGCTGATCGCAGCTGCGGCTTGATTAACCCTTCGAGGAGCTATGCTACAGTATCCAACATACACAGTTGACGGTATGCTGATGGGGTACCCAGGTTACCGTTGTCCTTGCCTACAAAAACCAGTCAAGCTACTTTCTATCGCGACGACAATGATACAAATCTAATAATAATTGCGGTTGCCTCTTCGCTACTACAAATTTAAGCGAAACGGCTTCAAACCAGAACAATGGAATCGGAGTTGTGGCGTTGAATACTTAAAGTGTAGTCGAAGTCGAATTCTCAGAATCGACAGCCAAGCTTTAAACGCCTCGACCGATACTCCGTCAACCTCCAGGTCTAGAGCCTTCCGGTCCCTCGTTCACTCCATAAAGGGAGGAACATTCGCTTTTTCAGATTAGGTACGATATTACCGTCCGTGTTATCTGACGTATTAGACCTACCTGGCTTTTTAGATCAGTCCTTATATATTTGGGAAATTATAAATTTTAGCACAACCGAGCGATTTTTTATGTTTTGGAAATCATAAAGAATATCATACACTGAAAGAAAAACTCTTGGTTGATTCAACTATTTTTAATAGTATTGCAACGATTCATTCAAAATCGTTAAATGAACTAAGGAAAATAGTTATTTTTACTATGTTAATATAGTTAATTTAACGATATAAAAGTAGTTGGCTCTGGTTATACAAAAAATATCGCAACGTTCATGAAATCAACTGTTTTAATTGTTTCATAACCACGAAAATTAGTTGATAAATAGAAAATATTCATCAATTCACTCAAAACTTCAACGTTTCGAATTATCAACAGTTTTTATGGTACTTAAACTACTTTGCAATAGTTGATTTCAACAAACGTAATTCAGTGAGCAAAGTCTTTGGAATTATTCTACGCAAAGTAGAATAGTTTCAACATTTGGACGTTTTTCATGCTCCGAATGAAATTGTTTATCAACCACGCGTTATGGTGCATAAAAGTAATCAACCATTTTCTTATGGTTGTTTTAACTATAGCCCTAGTTGATGGCAAAACTAAGGAAAACTGTTGATTTTTCATACTCCTCATACTCATACTCCTATTCTATCATAGAAGTTTCATATGATACATGGCAAAATTGTGTTCGGTTTGCTGTTCGATATAATTCATATTCATGTTATGCTGTGAAGCCTTTATATTACGTTGCATGACGCTATTTTGTTCAGAATACAGCGTTTTCCGCTGTGACAAAACAGTGGGCTGCGGCAAAGCGCAGTCAAAAAATTAGAATGCACTGTTTTGTATGGTAACGCCCACAATGGCTGCGGCCGAATTTGCGGCAGCGGCAGAATTTGCCAAATTTCTAATTTTGCCGCACCGCTGGCGGTGATACCTACCATAGGTTGGCATCACCACTAGGTTGAAGTAAATCTGGTTGAATTAGGTTGAATGGTCTGGCCAACCTAATCCTCGTACAACAGGATTTAGCAATACAAAAGAAAAAAAAAAGAATTTGGTTGGTGCCTTGATTGCATTGACAGCGACATTGTCGCTGCATTGTGATACACCAAATTCAACTGCGGCATTCACGCCTCCCCTGCCTATATTTCGTACTATGTATATGGTTGGAATACCATTGTTTGTGGTTGCTTACTTTTTTTGCACCACGGACGTTGTTTATCAACCACGCGTCATGGTGCATAAATCAACGTTTCGTAAAAATTTAAAACTTACAAAGCGAGTGCTGTGTGGCCCGAAATCAAGTGCTAACGGAGCCTGGTATAAGCGAATTCGTGACAAAAAAACTTGAGACAGGCTTACTAGTGGACGAAAAACACCATCTTCGTGCTCGTAGATTGCGCAAAGCCGAAATTATTCGAGCCAGTCCTAGAGCACCAACTCCACACAGATCGCAGTAATTTAAAATGAACTATAGAAGAATCATGCATAAAGATCAAAGAAGTCCCATTAGCCCAGAAGTTGAAGGCTCTACCCCGCTTTCTATATCACTTCTCTTTGGGTGCCCAAAATAACGTCAAATTTGCTCTAAAAATTATATTTCATTCACAACATGCCCCCGACTGTCGTGAGGCTTATAAAACATGCAGAGGTCAATGTTCTTGCAGATTATGTCGGGATTCGCAAAGCAACTCGCATAAAGGCAAAACATTAAGAAGTTGCTTTGGACATTGGGGTACTGCATTGTAATCCACATGGTGAAATACCTTATAAATTATGACTGACAGACGGAGGATCGATGTTTGCGTCGTATCGGACTGTTAATGGAAAATGGATATACTACGATAACCTAAGGTATACTAAATCGTGGATTAAGCCCAGTTATGAGTCAACATTGACAGTAAGGCCCAATAGCCGCAGTTTCAAACCCATAGTTTGAGGGAGCAAGAAAAGAGATAAGATAGTTGGTAATCGGGTTGTGTTAAAGTGAGTGAAATGAAAACTAAGTGGTATATGCGGAACAGTGCTAGTGAACAACTAAAACACAAATTAATGCGGTGCGTGCGGTATAATTGGAAAAATTCGCTACGAAATGTTTATCAGTTGTTGTTAGTTTATGTGACGTTCCGTGTCGATTTACTGTCGCGATCAGCCCCTGGACACGGACGGTATAACTTTCCATCATTAGCCCCTTCAATCCTCTCGCGCACAAAGCATGTTAAAGTTGCCTTTCCGCCATTTCGACCTAATTGTCAAATTGGAGGGGAACTACTTGGATTTGACCAGATTTGACAATGAGTAGCTAAAAAATTACTATCATCCCCTTCAATGTAAATCTTATGGGCATGTCCACTCCATTTCTACTACCTCACTGGTCGCGATACAATTGGTCGATACAAAATGAAAGTTATGACTAAATATTATTATTACAACACATCCAAGCACAAAAAACTAACGTTTTATTCATATTTTAGCTAAAAAACCGCAAGTGAAATCTCGGTGTATAGCTGTAACACATAACAGCGGCATTGCCGCAACGGCACCGCAGTTGCATTTGGTGAAACACAATGCAGCGACAATGTCGCTGTCAATGCAACCAAAGCACCAGCCAAATTAATTTTTACTAATGTTCGAAGAACATTAGTATTAAAATCGATTCGGCCAAAAATTCATTCCATATATATATATATATATATATATATATATATATATATATATATATATATATATATATATATATATATATATATATATATATATATATATATATATATATATATATATATATATATATATATATATATATATATATATATATATATATATATATATATATATATATATATATATATATATATATATATATCATCATAAAAAAATTTCAGTGAGATAATCTCAGGAACGCGCCATCCGATTGAGCTGAAACTTTCAGGATACATTGGTGTATATGCAGAATAGGTCCACGTCTCACTAAATGTCAATTATTGTTAACCCTTTGGCGCCGGCGGCCGTTTAAGTGATATTTTTAATATACCTATTATTCCGTACACAAATAGTTTTCGCATAAATAAAGTTGACGAAATAAATTTCGAACGTGTTTTACATGTTAATCGGATAATGCTTTGGAATTTTTTAACCCTATGTGTGCGCTGGGTGCCTAAAAAGAGAACGGGAAAATTTGAAAATTTTTAAATTGCGATAACTTTTGACAGAGCTATTCAATCATTATGAAATTTCGAGGACATATTGATATTATTTAGTTGTAGCTTTGTGTGGCTTTTAATGAGCGTGGTGGCAACCCTGTAGCTAGGGCGGGCACTGAAAGTGAAAACCTCCAAGTCATCGTCTCTCTTGAAAAAATGCCGTTTCTTCAAAAAAAAGCCATTCGTATGTAAATCTTGTGCTTTGTTTACATAATCAAAAAAACAAAAAAGAGATGGTATAACGGGCACGCCTGGTAACCCTTGCCCAATTTACCTATATTTTTAGCATCAAAAACTTCTGTTCACGGAAACTCACGATCCGATGAGCAGAATTAATTGAAATTTACAGAATGTATTGGTCTTAACTAGGACCAGGTCTGATAGAAGTGATTTTGAAATCCGGGCGATTCTGTGCCAGTGGTGCCAGCTTGAAAAATCACTAAAAAAGATAACTGCTGTTAGCCCTATAAATTCTGATTGAATCGTTGGATTTTGACGAAATTCACACAGTAGCTGGACCTTACTTCAAACTACGAAATAGAAAATTGGTTGATAGAAATTTGGTTGAAAAATTCGGTTGGAGCTGCCAGCTATGATAATTTTGGTGTCTTAAATTTGAAAAAATGCAAATTTGGAAGTGAACACATTCAAACCATCGAATATCCTAAAAAATGTCCGTTTCTTACAATAAAACCAATCTGTATACAAATCTGATGCTTAGTCGACACTTTCATAGTAAAACTTTGGAAATTTCATGTCGGACAAGAACGGTAACCCTTTCCCAGTTAACCTATATTTTTAGCATCAAAAACTGCTGTTCACGGGAACTCACGAACCAATAATCAACTGAAATTTACAGAATACATTGGACTTAAGTAGGACCAGGTCTGATAGAAGCGATTTTGAATTGTGGGCAACTTTGTGCCAGTGGTGCCATCTTGAAAAATTACAAAGAAAAAAAAACTGCTTTTTGCCCTATGAAATGTGAATAAGTTACCAGATTTTCATGAAATTGACACAATAGGTGAACCTTAATTTAAACTCTGTTTGATAGAAATTTGGTTGAAAAATTCGATTGGTGCTGCTAGCTATGGTAATTTTTGTGTCTTTGGTTTTGAAAATTCGCTCAGAAAAATAAAACTTTTTGCCCTATAACTTCCAGTGCAGTCATGAAATCAATACGAATTTCATATTATTAATGGAACCTATTATAGACATTATTCAGGCCAAATTTTGTTGAAAAGCCACGATAGGGTTGCCAGCTATTGTTAGTTTTGTGTTTAATTGCAATATCTTTACTAAGCGGTTTTATCGTAGAATTTTCAAATGGTAATGATATTGTAGTGACATTAAACAGGAAATATTAAGTTTTCGATTATTTGAAAAAAATTGCTGCAGGTAACCCTAAAATTCTTTATACTCCTATAACTTCGAATGTAATATAACAACGTGAAGCAGATGCAATATATTATTGGCTTTGATACTGGCAAAAGGTTGCCAGCACGAGTCGGTTGTGCTACTTATGTACCAATAAATGCTTACAGTTAGTATTCATACCGGAAACATTTACAATGAAAATAAATAACCAATGTTTCAATTCCCAAAGCTCTGCAAATTTTTCGGATCGCAGCTCCAAACACCAACTTCAGTTACAGTGCTGCAGGCACTGAGCATTTTCTTCATTGATGTTATATGAGATGCTGCTTTGAAAATGTTTGTGAAATAAGCCAGTGAGAGCGAATATAATTAACAAGTGTTGCTCTCATAAACTTTGAAATTCATGCCACTGGTAATATCTGAAACCTTTTCACCATATGAGTTATAAGACCAAAGTAAAACCTGGCGTTTGAATTAGTTTGGCTGTAATAAGCAGCTAGTGTGGTAAAATATGCACTCAAAATCTGCACGATTCTTCTACTGTTCTTCGAACATTAGTGTTTCTAGCGGTTCAGGTGCGCTAGAGTTTTTTTTCTTTTGTATAGCTAAATCCTGTTGTACGAAGATTAGGTTGGTTTATCACAATACATATCAGCCATCGCTTGTCTATTCTACTAGACCATTCAACCTAATTCAAGTAGACTTAATTAACGGTACGGTTACGGTACGGTAAAGGTACGCGTACGGAGACGGTACGGTAACGGTACAATAACGGTACGGTAGCGGTACGGTAACGGTACGGTAGCGGTACGGTAGCGGTACGGTAACGGTACGATAGCGGTACGGTAGCGGTATGGTAGCGGTACGGTAACAGTACGGTAGCGGTACGGTAGCGGTACAGTAACGGATTAGGTATGTTCCCGTACTACGATTAATTGCGATTAATCGCGATTAATTGCGATTAATCGCGATTAATTGCGATTAATCGCGATTAATTGCCATAAAGCCGTTCCCTTACTCCGTTTTACTGAAAACTGAAAATTTCCCCTAATTCAGTAAGTATGATGAAATTTCAGTAGGGTCTGAGCTACTGAAAAGTACTGAAACGGTGTGACGCGAGTAAATATTTTCGAATGTGCGCGGCAGGCAACATATTAGGTCTGTTCCCGTACTACGATTAAAACTTAAAAAAAAAATTTAAAACGTAAAAGCTCAAAAAGAACGTTCTACACCACCAGTCTTATTAACCGGGCATTGTTCCATCCTATTACTACCAGTTCCGATCGATGACCCATGTCCTGGCTGAGCAGCATTTCTATTTTATGAAGATGCCAAAAATGGATATATTCATGGATAACCACAAAAGATGAATGGTTGGTTCGTAATGATAATTGTATGCTGCTGAAAAGATGAGCGAAGGCAGTGGGTAGTGATGAACAATACCTTCAATAACATGCTCTTTACAAATTTTTACAAATAATGTTCATTCTCATTTTCACGAAAAACCAGCGAGAGCTCAGCAAGTTCCCGTGAAGAATTGTTTCAGTTTAAAGTTTCCTCTTTTCAATGATATATTAAAAATCAAATAAACCTCATAGCTAATATTATACATTTCAAGCTAATGAAAAACATATATTCAGTTTTCCGCCTCCCCGCAAAGCAGATAATATTAGAGTCCCAGTTAGAGTTTCATTGAATTTATAAACTGTCTTAATTGTCATTGAATTATAAACATGCAAACAATTTTAAACATTGTTCAGCTATTTTCGTTGTGCTCATAACTGTTATCGGTCTCCATCCAATGAATATCCTGTCAAACTCATTCCTCGAAGAACAATCCGAATACACCACACGGCTGTTGACAAGGATCTGCAAAAGTGCTGAAGGTTAAGACTCTTGTGCTAAGTATTTTGAGTGGTTTTTGAGTGCTGCCATGAATATTTACAACGACAATCATCCAACAAACTAGAAGTAGGTCGAGAAGCAAACAATTGACGTCATTCGATGCATCACAACCCATACGCTACTAAATGTTTATGTTGAATTGATTGAATATGCATTAATTGCGCTCGTATGTATGTTCCTATGAAGCAACGAAAATTCAATCTAACAACCGTTATTTTCGTGTTCTTTTAAATGAATCTTTTAAATGAAAGATATATTTTATCTCTTCAGTTTAATTAAGATGTAAATTTCTATTCCACCCATTTCCAAAAACAATATCAGAAACCGTTAGCAAATCTCCAAAGAAGCTAATTAAAAGTCTCGAAACAGCCATAAAATTTATATCTTCATGAATTTTTTGTTTATCTCTTTTCGATCATCTCCTGACTCATTTCCAATTTTCATAATAATCACATCTTTTTAGTTTCACAATTTTTTCGAATCCGAGCAGAGCTCAAACGACACCGAAATCCATTAAGTGTAAACAATACTTTATGCGAAACGACTACTTTTCCCCAATAACGAGCTATAAAACTTCATCAGACAGCATTTGTGGGAACCGGAGAAACTAATTATGAAGACAAGTGTATACATAGACACAATTAATCCGAGAATAATTTTCAAGGTCTCTATGCGAACGGAAAACTGCATTTGAATTGAAAACAATGCAAAAACACGGACGGGATCTAATCACAAAAGTAGCAAAAGTAGCGAAAACACCAACCACCCGGCGTCGAATTAAGCAATATAAGTTTTTCCACTTTCCATTCGATAGGATCCATGAAACGCATTGAAAATGCAACGGAAGAGTTTATGCATTGTGCTAGCAATTGAAAAGCATTTCTTGTTTCTTCGCATAATTAATAACGACAACAATGTTGCTTGCTATATTGCAATTTAGTGTACTCGTATTGCTCGCATACCAGTGGAAAGCGAATGGAAATGTTGTTGCTGTTGCTGATTTGAGACGGTCATTAGTTTGATGGAGCTGTTATTGTGGCTGATGGTGATTAGTGTGTTGTCTTCAGTAGATTGAAACTCGCAAGGAACGCAAGAAAATAATGGTTTGACACGGAAAATGGAGACTGATGTTAAACAGTTCATTAATTTTTTTGAGGCTTGCACAATGTGAAATTACCTGGAAGAAGTTAGCAGTGTGTTATATGAATTATTGAAAGCGTTTTGTAGGATTGTTTCAAGCTATCATGAAATAGAAATGTTAGATGTCTTTTTGATGGATTGGAGTGACAATATAATTGAATGGGAATCAGAATATGAGGTCGTTGTGTCAATAAAATTTAATACGTGTGATACTACTTCATTCTCTTCAAAAATCCGGTTATATAGATCTGCATGCTCTTTTAACCCTTAACATAGCATAAGAACTAATAAATAGCACGGAAAGCACGGTATTGTGCGATATTTGCCTGATGGAAGAGATTGGCAGAGAGTGAAGCATTTACCATCAGCTGGCACCTAAGAATAACCAAAACCAAAATAAGTTCACTTTATCAGATGCAAAAGGAGAAAAGCATACTCTCAAACGTTAGGTGAGAATGTAAATACCCGTGTTAGCTGATAGGTAAGAGTGTGTTGGCGTGCGTATAATCCCATCAAGAAACAGTAAGCGCAGCGAAATTCGCTGGCGAGAAACGAATTCTCTGTAGTAGATTGCATCAAAGTATCGAAGATATTCCTTTTACTCGTCAAATGGTATCGAAAGTAGTATTCCGCGTTAACTATCTTATCACTTACCATTTTTATACTCAGAATCATCATCATTATCGATGGCGCGACAGCCCAAGTCGGGCCTTGGTCTCCAGTAACATCCGCCTCCAATCGTCTCATTCCTGCGACCTGGTTCTCCAATTATTGAACCCCAGTATTGACCTGCTGTCTGCGTCTATCGTGTCTGCGTCTATCGTGTCGTTCCCACGGCTTACCAACTGAACGCTCCCCTTGTGCTCTACCTTTCAACGTTCTTTTAGGCACATAGTCTATTGGCCTCCATCCTCTCGACGTGGCCGGCCCATTGTAATTTTCGTAATTTAATGCATGTGGATACAAGTGGGTCGTCATATACCTGTATATGATACAACTCATTGTTGTATCGCATTCTCCACTCTGTTCCTTCTTGTATTGGGCCAAAAATTCGTCGTAGCATTTTGCGCTCGAATACGGCCAGGGCCTTTTCGGAGTCCGTAGTCAAAGTCCAGACTTCGCTTCCATAGAGAAGCACAGGTTTAATGAGTGTTTTGTATATGCGAAGCTTATTATTCCTGTGCTCGTTCCTAGACTTGATTATGGAGAGTATGGAATAGTACGCCTTGTTTGTTGCATTTATTCGCCCACTGCCTGTGTTGTCAAGGTGGACTCCTAAGTAGATGAAGTTATCTACATTCTCGATGTTGTAGTCTCCTAAGGTCAAGTTTTGTCTGATTAGCGCCATTTTTCTCGTTCGGGTCATTAGTTTGGTTTGATCTTCGTTGACCCATAGATTTAATTTCTTAGCTTCTGACTCAAAACTTAGGAAAGCTTCCTTTGCTTCTGGTATGGTTCGTGCCATAATGTTGACGTCATCGGCGAATGCTACTATTTGCGTGGACTTGAACAGTAGTGCGCCTGTTGTATCAGCTGGTATTTTCCTGATGACGTGTTCCAGAGCAAGGTTGAATAGCATCGGGGCAAGTCCATCTCCTTGTTTTAAGCCTGAGTTAGTGTGGAAGCTGTTGGTTAGATCGCTGTTGACTTTGACCTGAGATTCGGCGTTCATCATTGTCACTTTGGTCATGCGGACGAGTTTTGTTGGAATTCCTAAGTCGAGCATGATTCGGTAAAGTGTATTTCTATCTACACTATCATATGCTTGCTTGAAATCTACGAAGACCTGGTGCACGTCGATATTATACTCCCAGCATTTTCAAAGCACCTGTTTAACTGATAATATTTGATCTATCGTAGATCGTCCGAACCTGAAGCCACCTTGATACTCTCCTATGATGTTATCATAGAAGGGTTTTCAGAAATTCAATATTAAGTTTTCAGAAATTCCAATACTGCATAAATTACCATTCGTTAAAATAGTCTCTTTGGCAAAGCACATGTATATTGCCTAGTGGGAATGAGAAACGTATCTGATCGTATAAAAGTAGCGTGTCTTATCTTGGCGGGGTATTTTCTGTCTTTTTTCAACTTGGACTTGGATATAGCTATTTACTTCTCGCAATCAGTGGGGAAATATCGCAAATTGTATCGCGATTCACGTACTTTGCGAGCTATGTATAGTTCTTAAGCTATATTAATAAATAGTACGGAAAGCGCAATATTTTCCGATAGGTGAGAAGGGTATGATGTTGAGGGTTTACGGATCAGCTGGTGCCTGAAAAGAGGCCGCACAAAAAAAGTAAGTCTTTCTATATGCGAAAGTGAGAGAAGCATATTTTCGGCCCTGACAATCGACCAATGAGAGGTGAGATCCCATCAAGAAATAATAAACGCAGCGAACATTCGCTGCCTACAGCCAAGATTGTCGGTAGTTGATGGCATTAACGTAACAGAGATGTTCTTTTTATTCTCCAAACGGAATCGGAAATAGTATTCCGCGTCAATTATCTTATTGCCGACCATTTTAATACACAAACTAGGTTTTAAGAAAATTAATATTGCATAAAATGCCAATCGTTAAAAAGGTGTTTTTACAAAGCATATGTATATTGCCTAGTGGGAATGAAAGAACGTATCTTATCGTAGCATTGCCGCTGGCGGAGTATTTTATGTCTTGTTTCAATTTTCGAAATCGGGTACTGCTATCTATTTTTCGCAATTTGAGGGATAATGTCGTAATTAATATCGCAAATCACGCGCTTTCCGTGTTTTTAATTAGTCTATATTCTCTGGCTATGCCCTTGACTTGACGATTTCAAGTATTCTCATTACGTCGCCATTCGCAGCGGGTGCCGGACGTTCGGCCCTACAGCACTTACCGGGAGGGTGGTACGCATTTACTGGGGGCCGCAAAACCTCCACGATACCAATTACGTAGCCTGCTAAAGCAGTGCGGCGTACTCCGTGAGTTATACTCAAGTACTGGTCTTATGAGTCTTGTAGATGTACGCTATGGCTAATGAGTAGTATTTCGTGCCTATCTGAAGGAAACTCAGGCATTTCATGCTATTTTTCGTAATTTTAAAAGTGAAACCGGTCCAGCTAAGTTTACTGGAAATGTTAAAACCACAAAGGTTTAACGAGGATGGTTCAGAAATACTTGTCCCATCAATGAAAATAGTGTGAGTAGCAGGATGGCTTGAGTGAAAGAAGACAGCATTAGGTTTTGGACGCATTAAATAAAACACGGTTAGCTGAGCCTTAAGCGACAATTCTTAATAAGTTCCTGTTTAACGAGGTGAAATGCAATCTCTGCTAACAAACGTAACGTTGCTGCAAAGGTAGATCAATCTGTCGAAAGAGTATGCAAAGTTGAGAGTGCTTTTATCGGCAAAACTACGAGGGTCATTCAAATATAAACGAGCCTTTTACTTTTGAGGACTTAGAAAGCATGTCGAAGATAGGTGGAGATCCGGGAAGAGTAAGGGAGTACCCATCTAGATGACTCAAGACCAAGCCCATCGCCTGACTGGTTTGTTTAGCTGTCCTCACAATGAGCGAAGGAGAGGTTCATTCTTCGGTTAAGCAACGCATTATAATAAAGATTTTAACGAACGAAGGCGTTAAACCACCCAAAATTCGATACCGAGTGCGTGCACAGTTCAGGGAGAATACACTTTTGTGGTCACGAGTGAAAGCCTGGTGTGCCGAGTTCAAAGAGGGCCGTGAAAAATAGAAAATCTGAGTCAAAGAAGACGCCCCCGTTCCAACAGTACGTCTGGCAATGTGGCAGCTGTTCGCGAGCTCTTTGAAAAGAGATCGTTGCTCCACTGTATCAGCAATCAATGAGGAAATGGAAATCAGTGTTGCAGGTGTACACACCATCATCCGAGACCACCTTGAACTCCGAAAAATCTCGGCGAGATGGGTTCCATATCTGCTTACCCAAGAGAACAAAAATGCGAGAACTGAAGTTTGTCAAACGGTTCTTGCTCGTTTTAAAAATGTAGGGCAGATTTTCTTGCAATGCATTTGACGTACAGTAAAACGTGGGCTCAACACTATACTCCTGAGTTAAAAAGGGCGTCTTTGGAGTGGAGAAAAAAGAGAGAGCCAAGACCATCAAAAACCAAAACTCGCTTGGCAGCCAGTAAAGTGATATCAGAAGTTTTTGAGACTTTCGTTGATTTCATTCACAATCATTGCACAATAAATGCTGCTTACTACTGTGAACTTCTTGACCAGGTTTGAGCTGCATCTCGGTCAAAAAGACACCGTCAGCCCATCCAAGATATCCTGCTCTTGCACGACATTTCAAGGCTCCACACAACCTAAAAATCAGATGAAATACATTGGATTACAGTTGGATCATCCTTTCTACAACCCTGACCTTTCGACTTGCAATTTCCATATGTTTGGGCCTCTCAAGGAAGCACTTGGAGGAGAGGGTTTTACGAACGATCAACAGGTTGAATATTTTGTGCGCAATTGGTTCAATACCCACCCGAAATCATTAGCCGAAAATGGCATGAACCATTTACCTGTTTGATGGGAAAAATGCATTACTAAGGAGGGCAAATATGTGGAAAAATAACTATAAAGTGTGTTTTCTTCAAAATGCTCGTTTATATTTGAATGCCCCTCGTATGAATCGGGTTGAAGGGGGAAGGAAAGAGGTAGTTTATAAATAACACGAAGAAAGTTGGTGAGAGGACAGTAACTTGCAGTACCCCGGCATTGGTAGTGTGGACACAGGATTTGAGTCCAACTAGAACCACTTGGAAGGACCGATGTACGAGAAAACTTTCAATCCACTTGACAAGGATGAAATTATTTTAAATTACAGCGCCTCGCACCACAATCCATAGCGAAAAATATATGAGAGTTTGCGCTATATTCATTGGAATATGTGTTATGCATTATAACAAGGAAAGCCATATATTGTAGCCTTAACGTAGTTTATTATAAGCCTACAATACAGACCTTAATCAAAAGCAAAAATAAATTCCTGCTGAGCTACAGGAGCTTATGCAATTCATAAGGTTATATAACCAACTATAATAATATGCACCAAGACTATGTTCATATGAGTTAGTACTATCTGCATGGAAGTCGAGACCATGTGTATAATAGAAAAACCAGCAACGTACTGAAATTTTCGCTGTAAAGAAAACATCGATTTTTCATACATAGATATTTTATAGCTCAGGGTGTTATGTGCAAAGCGTAAACGACTATAATTGCCACGCTATGTTACATAGGAATACGTAATATATGGTTTTGTTGTAGTGTAATGATTTTGTGATAGTAATATTTTTCCGCCTCTAGTGCTGTGTGACAGGACGATGCTCAAATCAGTGACTCATATCCACATTTTGGCACCCGAAATTTCGCTTCAACTAAATGTTATAAATTATGAATCTATAATCTAATAACTATAACTAATATCTCACCGAAAGCTTACTTCCGCGGCACCAACTTTAAAACTTTCGTGATTCCCCAAAATAGAGCCAGTTAGTCTAAATTCGTGGCATTCAACTTTGCATTAAAACGTTGCGCCCAACTCTCCAATACCTAAAATTTATTGGAATTGGTACGGAGAAACTGAACTGAACTCCAACCTGCTTTTGAACATTACCAGAAAACAAAAGAAAAAATACAATACACGCACAGAGTTGCTTGTTTGTACAAATTATTCTACTAATTACTTGTGTTGCGTGCCTACCAAAACCTACCATGGATGTTTTTTCTGTAATTATATGATAACCAAGTCTGTGTCAAGCCGGATTATTCATTGTTTTATTGTTGTGCCATTCGTTCCGTGCCATTTTCATCATTTCCGGCGACAATCCTGAAATCTATTGCCATTTGCCATATTGTACTGATGTCAAACTATGAACATTCGTACAAACTTACGAATACACTATCTTCAACAACAGCGAACTCGTGGTGCAGAAAAACAATCTGCAATTTTCACCATGTAAGCTATGAAAACAGCGTAGGCTGACTTATCTCTATAGGTCGACAATGCAAAAAGTACCAGATAAACAGAACAGCTTCCATCGACAGCGTTAAAAGCATTGGGTGGCCTGGGCGGCCTGGTTGGCGGTCCAAGCACGTGAGGCTCTTCTGGGTAGGATGTGGGAGCCGTATTGAAGAAACAAAGTTAGAAGAGGGGTCATCTGGCCTTTGATCGAAAATATTTAGCAGGAACAGATTAATTGAGATATTAATATAATTATTTCCTGAGTGCTCTTAATTGCGCTCGCTTTATGAGTGAGTGCTTTGAAGAACACAGTAATCGAAACAATGCGAGGTAAAACGATTGTTTCATGCATCGACTATTTACGAACAGTTCGGTGATTCCATTGGCTTTGGAATAGTCTGCTTTCAGTCATTTGATAAATAGAGATAGATACACAATTGAAGATGGAGACGATAAACACTTTTATAACTCGACTAAGAATTAATTATATTTAAAGTTTTCAGTCCAGCGGCATTCAATTCTTTATCAAATCGCTTATACTTAAAGGTGAAACCTTCGACGTCGTCTGGAATTTAATATGTCTGCTTTGTTATGCTTCTTTTATGACGCTCACATTTCCCAGAGTACTTAACGTCTGCTAACGTAAGTACTGGCGCATGAGAACCGTTTTCGAAATACTATACCAGAAAAACTGCAGTGATATGATTTAATTCCGTGTAAGCGACTTAAGTGCTTCTGCATGTACCTAAGCGATGCATATTTATAGCTTCAATGCACCGAATCCAATACAATCGTTTCGACTCGATGCATTCTGCCGCTAGTCCACAAGACCCATATTTGAATTTTGCGGTTAACCGGCGCACTTCATCTCCAACGGCTTCATCAATCTTTTACTGGATTGACTCGAGCTGTCGTCGTGGAACGGTGGCACAGTTTCCACTGGAGTCATATTTTCTTCCCGAGTCAATGCATCCATCCGTGGGTCCGATCCGAACCGTTTTCGAAACATGAAATCCCCCCAGAGACTTCTGCACGAAATCTAGATAATTGCATTACAACAATCTTTCGCAAGTCGCAATCTTCGGCGAGATGGAATTTGAGTTCGAACATATCGACAAAGTGTATTAATCACTTTTCGCCGTTCTTTCATTATCGAACCGAACTAATCTAGAGTGCTAGCGGAATGGCTTGTAGCATCAATTTATTATCGTTCGGCAGATGAAATGCAAGAGAATGTTCCCATTCGCGCAAGAATCGATCCAAGCGTGCAAATAGACTTGGCCAAATCGATTTCAAGAACTCGTGCAGGCGCGGCCAATGATTAAAGATGTTATCGAAATTATAATCGCGCAAAGTCCGTTTACCAATTGAATACATCTTAGCACGTAGTGTTTTCGATCGAATAGATACTAGTATGAAGAGAGCCGTTATAATTGCGAGTATTTATGACTTCTTGTAAAATAATATAAGATACTTTGTTTGGATCTTGAAATTTATGGACTCGGAAATCTCGAAACCTCGCCTGATTGATTTTTAAAAAAATTGTTTTCATCAACGACAACAATGAAATCTGTGTCATCTACGTTGGGCTATAATTATATTTTCGTCGAGTTGCCCGTCATCATGTAGAAAATGATGTATGATGTAGATTTTTGAGGAACAGATGGCAAGAGTGCCGATCTTTCTATTCTTCGCTCTTGGAGATTTTTTTGTGAAACCTACGATTGGTTCTTTAATAGATACTCGAAATTTCGAATTTTGGTTATGACTTAAAAGCGTTTCGGATTATGGTCGATTTGATTTTCGGCTATGGAACCGTTATGAAAAAACATTGGCAATATATGAATGTTCATATATGTTCTCATTATGGGTTAGATATTGATCGAAAGGTCCGTATTCAGTTTGAATTTATTATCGAAAGTTAGTGGTATTTATTAGAATGAAAGGTAATATTGTTGCGGTTGCTTGTGCATTGTTTTCCCAGCCTTTAGTCTAGATGCTTTCGACTATCAAAATTGATTTTCGATTATCGAAAATTGGTATTCTTCATCCAATTAAATAGTTTTGTGGAAAGTTCAACAATTTATTTTCTTTGTTTGTTGAATGCAAAGGAAGCTATATGGAATATGATATAAATGCCGTTGATAGTAGATGCTGTCTAAATTTTAGTGTTTCCAAAAAATTACGAATCTAACAAAAAAGAGCTCAAAAGTCATAGGTACAGGTTATCAAAAAAAAACCCCAAATTTATTGACAAGAGCTTTAGGAAATGAAAAGCATTTTTACGGAAGTGCTCGAAAAATGCAAAATGAAAAAACTCTAAATAACTGCTGGAATAAAATTGGCTTATCAAAAATGCACTTAGATGGTAAGAAAATCGCTAATCTATTGACAATACCCAAGCTGCAGACAGTAGGTCTGTTCCCGGACTTTCAGTCACTGAATTTTCCTGAATTTTCCTGAATCATGTGGTGGGGGAAATTCATGAAAAGTACGGGAACGCTCTCATTGCATTTCCTGAAAATTGACAAACAAAAGTGTCAGTTTTCGGTTTTTGGAAGAACAATAGTGATTGTACGGTTATCCTGAGCGGTAATAAATTATCGCCACAAAAATATTCGACCTTCATAGCAAAATTACGCAAAAAATATGTTGCTTGCCGCGCACATTTGAAACTATTTACTCGCACCACACCATTTGACACTTTTCAGTATTTTTCAGTAGCTCAGACCCTACTGAATTTTACTGAGAGAGGGGAAATTTTCAGTTTTCAGTAAAACGGAGTACGGGAACAGCTTCATTGCAATTAATCGCGATTAATTGTAATTAATGGTGGTACGGGAACAGACCTAGTGCCAACTATTTTTTTTTTATATGAAACGTTTAACTGGTCAACCAATCATAGCAGATAAAATTAGAATTCATCATGAAAATAAATGATTTGATCGAAAACCCAACGAGTGTCTAATTGAAGTGGAAATTGCGTAGACAATCAGGCGAATTCTCCTCATCTCATGGTAGAAAAATGATGGAAATACTAGCTGCATCACGTCAAAATCAACAAACTCTGCTTATTTCATTTCTATTTCAAAGTTCATTTTAGCAGGCTAACGCCCAATTACAAATATAGAAATACTTAAAAATAACCAGAAAGAGATTATGAAAATTAAAATTCCATAGAATTGAAAATATCCATATTTCAAGCCTCAACGAATGAAAGGAATAGATAAAAGATAATAAAGAAAGCACAATAATAAAAAAAACAATCAAGCATGATAAAAAGCTTTTAGAACAGAATTTTGAATTTTAGATTTAAATTGAGAGAGCGTTAGTGGAAAAGCACCAGGCTGAAGGTCGTTGTGTTTTCTGTGGTTACGCACTAACGGGAAGTTAAAGTAAACTTCAGCCCGCGTGAAAGGTAGAGAAAACATTAACGAAGATCTATCTGATTGATTAACGTTACGTAAGCACAGCTTATAATCAATATCGGAAAGCATGAGGCAATAGACAAGCTTGAAAAGTATGCACTTATTAAGAATGATACGTCGGGAACCTAATGAAGGAATTTGGAATAAAGATAGACAATCACTATACCCACAGTAAGAAATGTTGGATTTAAACCAGGGCTGTGGAGTCGGAGTCGGAGTCAGGAGTCGGAGTCGAGGAGTCGAACAATTTTTAATGGAGTCGGAGTCGGAGTCGAAGTTAATTTTCATTAGCCGACTCCGACTCCGACTCTGAAATTCATCACCAAGCCTAAAAATTGGTGGACCATTTTTCAATTTTTGACTGGATTGGGAAGAAGCTAGAAAACTTCTAGAGTTGCTATATCAACCTTATATAATGACGAAAGAATTTCAGGCAGATGACCTTACACCTGTTTTTTTTTACAAAAATGGAAAAGTCCTATATTTCGCCTTTCAAAAATGAATGGAAACTTGGTCGATGCATTAAAAAATTCACTTCTTCGTAAAGAAATTTGTCTCTTAGATAATGCAGTCCTTTTAGCTGCTATATATGTAGATCGTTCAGTCCGGATTATCCTGACAGAAGATCAACAAGCGCGTACTAAAATTTCGTTATGCGAATTAACTATTCGTATGAAATGATTGGATACGGAAAGTGAAGCCATGGCTAGACCACAGCAGAGAACCATTCAGTCGGCATCACTTCCCCCAAGTACTGAAGTTGATGATGAAAATGAATTCGAAAAATATCTTGACGAACAAGAATGAGCAAAGCGGCAGCGCTTAAGCTTGGAAAAAAGTAACAGAGGAGGAAATTCATCGCAACTGGAAGCCTTGAAATTGGATTTTTATAGGGCACTGAATGATGTTGAGAAGTTTGACCGAAGCTCAGTTTTGGAAGTAGAATATGCCATAACGAAGTATCCCGAAATCGTCCAAAATGCAGCATTACTCATTACGACATTGCCCCGATTCAAGTATTTGTGGAACGCTTGTTTTCTACCCTTAGAATAATTAAATCGGATTTAAGAGTAGCGATGATGTCAGATCTGATTGAAGTAATATTATTTTTAAGAACTAGCTCGCATTAAGTGTTTTCGGTTTTTTTTTATATTAGTGTGTGAAATGCAATCGGAATATTTTCTATTTCGAAATAAATCTCTTTGACAATATAGCGTTACATTATAATTTAATGTTACTAAAGGAAACAAACTAGTAGGAAAATATGATCTAATTGTAAGACAAAACACGATTTTAACCTTCTGGCTTTAACTATATATTAAAGCTACGAATGTTTGGAGTAGAAGTACGGAGTCGGAGTCGTTATTCGGGAGTCGGAGTCGCAAATGTTAGAAGGCTTATCATTGGAGTCGGAGTCGGAGTCGCAAGTTTTTCTTCCCGACTCCACAGCCCTGATTTAAACAATAATGAGCGAGTTAATTCACACAGGGCTTTTCCGAATTAACGTCTTCGCCTTCAGCTTGTTATAACAGAATGTGACGTCAGATCAAGTCGAGCATTTCCGAATTCAGTTATTTACGCCTTGTCATTGCTCTCTTGTATAAAATTTGAAGAAGTCACGTTCTGATTTGACTTTTCATTGGCTTAATGGTGTTTTGAGGCATGTTATGAAGCAAAGCCATAGATTTCGAACACCTCGTCTTGGTCTGCTTCAAACTGTTAAAATAGCTCAGCGACTCTGCTGACGTCACAATCTGTCATAACAAACTGAAGATGAATTCGGAAATGCCCAAAGCACGTACTCTACTGCATCTTTAAGATATTTATGGCGGGGAGCCCAGATTTGACAACAATATTCTAGGATGGCTTTGGCGGTTATTTTTTTAAATGATGCCAATGCATAGGGATGCCCTATTATGCTACAGAATAGCCTTGGCGAAAGGAAAGCTAAGGAAAGGGATAGAGGAAGGGTTAAGTTTCCAGGAGATAGCGGTACACGTTTTACTTAAACAACTATTACTTATAGTCGCCGGGAAAAACAGCAGATGGTAGGCTGTTTCACAATCGTATTGACCTAGGTTAGAAGGAATCGTGAAATTTCACAATTACGGCAGGCACTGCCTGAAAGGATATGAGAATGAGAGCGTTGGGAAGCTCGGCTGTTGCACGTAGGAGTTACCCTTTCACGTTAGAACATGTCCTTAGTAATAGCGATAAGGAAAGACAACCCAGATTACGTCGGTACTCAAAAGATTCAATACTTAAAGTAATGGTTTCATCGCCAATTAGCTTGAAAGCTTTCCGTTGGACTTTGTCTAGTTCCGCTGAAGCAGTACTGCCCAAGCCCATAAATGGGAGTTATACTCAAGTTTTGGTCTTATGAGAGTCTTGTATATGATGCGATATGTCTGATGGAGAAAAGTATTTCTTGCCTCTCTGAAAGAAACCAAGGCATTTTTCGCATTTCGGAAAATGTGTCCGGTTCAGCAAAGTTTTCTGGAGGTGTTAAAATCTAATAGGTTCAGTGAGGGAGTGTATTAAAATATTCATACACCATCAAGAAAAATTGTGTGGCGAGCAGAAGGAGAATACGGCTTGAGCGAAAGACGACAGTATGGCGTTTTGGACGAATTAAACTCAACACGGTTTGCCGAGCCCCAAGCGATAATGCTTAATATGTGTCTGTTTAATGAGGTAAACATGCGATTCCTACTAACAGAAGTAGCATTTCCGCGAGAATCGGTCATTCTGTCAAAAGAATATGTTAAGTCAAGGGTATTGTCGTTGGCAAAACTATGAGTCGGAATGAAATTGGAAGAATGGACATCGTTTATAAATAAAGGGAAGAGAGTTGGTGAAAGAACAGTATCTTGCGGTACCCCGGCATTGGTTTGGATTTGAGTCCATCCAGAACAACTTGGAACGAAAGGTCTGCGAGAAACCTTTTAATCCACTTGGCAAGGACGGAATTAAGACGAAGTGCACGAAGTTTGGTTAATTGAGCTAAGGACTTCGAAATTTCAAGAGAAACTACCATTGTTGCAACAAACTTATGGAAAAAATGCACCCATTTCATAGCGCGAAATTTAAATAAGCCCTAGTGGAGCACCCAGAATGGAAACAATACTCAAGATAGCTGATAAGATGGTTCAACTCAAGATATTTCATTAATTTCGAATTCACAAGGGATTCAAATACAAATACTTCCACTCTTTTTAGGTGTGACCTAAGCGTGCGCAGGCTTCCACGCGGAAAGCAATATCACAGTCGAGTATGACAAGTTTCGGAAACATCAAGATTGGTGTAGCATTTTCAATACCGCTTTTACGGAAAAATAGAGGCCTTTGTTTGAAACCGCAAATTGAAGGACTAGGAGGATTCAGCCATGTGCTGGTCAAATTTGATCTTTGGAGCAAAGATCACATCAAGGTCTTTAATATTGCCAATAGCCATTGCAGAAGATTCGGACATAGAGTGGCATTTTATACGTATAGACATTTGAGGACATTTGAGTATTTTTAAAGTAAGTGAATTTTCAAAGCACTAGTCGCACAGACTAGAAAGATCATTTTGAAATTAGAGGCAGTTGTTGGTGGATTTAATTACTCGAAAACCTTGAAGTCATCAGCATACAAGAGGCAAGGAGAATGATTAAAAAAAGGGAAATCGCTGATAAAAACTAGGAATAAGTGGACCAAGAATTAAGACCAGAGAAAATTCGAAAGCAAAAAGAAAGGAGAAGAGGTAGTGAAATGCTCAGTTATAGCACAGACACGACCAGGAACATAGGATGAAAACCAAGACAAAAGAAGATCAGACACCAAATAGCCTCCAAGCTTTGCAGGAAGAATTCTGTGATCAACATAATCAAAAGCCTTTGAGAAGTCGGTGTAAATCACTACTTATTTCTGTTGGCCTAAAGCTGAGCAACCAAGTTAGTCAGATGCTTATCATTTGTGCAAATTATGCAAATTTTTAAGCTGAACAAATTCGATATACGAAAATTGCCGTTAAACCGATAGTTAATGAGATGTTTAAGAAAAACTGATTTTCACGGAATTTGAACTTCATTTACCTTTTTTTTTTTTCAAGAAAAAAAAGCAAAAAATGACGAAGTTACATATATATTCTTTTTCATGAGGTTCCTTATCTTTCCCTTTTACTAAGCACCACAGACGGATCTATCAACTCGGAAATTCAAACAATACGTCAGCAGTATGGCATATTCACCAAAGAATCACCAAATTTTCTGGCGTTTTTACTCATAAAAGGCGAATTTATCCTTACTGTCACATATTTATGTAGGTACGTAAATTATAGTCTATTCAAGTCTTCATTGACTTGTCGATCAAAATAAATGCAGACGCTGATACTGTTTGCAGACTGGACACAATATATCATATAAAAAGTAAATTAGCATTAATTATTTTTTTCGAATTAGAACCTTGGGCGTAAGTTTTTTTAGTAGTTGTTTTGTTAGCAAATACCCTAATGAATGTCTCCCCGAAATGCACTTGCTACCAACAAAGAAGTGAATGTTCGATGGTTAGTGGCTTAGTGCCAAACAAAAGTGTGTTATTATCACACGAAAGAAAGTTTATCAAAATCAGAATTGCAGCTCATTGAATTTGTCAAAGCAGACACCATTTCGAACGCAGTTGCTTTGAATAAATTTATCAATATTTGTACCGAAAGTGTTCTCATTTATTAGTCCGTATTAGTTTAATTTTACTAACCCGAATGTGTTGGATACATACTCTTAAATATATGAGAGAAAGTGTTCAGATAAATATTTTTCATACCATTTTTATACAAATCTGGTTATAACAAGCATACATACTTTTGAAAATCACCATCAAATCGATCAACTTACCTGAAATGGAAAAAAAATATGTTTAGAATAATATTGTAGAAATAATAAATGTTAAATTTCTAATTATGAATTTGAATTGTTAAATTTATAAATGTTAATATTGAAGAAAAATTCATAATTGTATCTAGTAGTAATGAATTTCTTAAGACGTGATGTAAGGGAACATTTTTTTGCCAAACAATTAGCAAAAATTGTCTTGTAAGAATTAAGCAAGAGTCTTGATCTCGAATGTTATGTGCTCTACAATATTTAGAGAATTCCAGTTCTCGGCTTTGAAAACGACGAACATGTTTGAAAACCCATAATTTAGAAATATTTTGCACATACGTACACATTTGAACTAGGTTACATTTGAATTTGTGAGATGAATCAGTAAAAAAAGTAAAAGCATGACTTGAAGAATAAAGAAAAAACGACAGTATTAAAAAAAAAAGCCACCAGTTTGAGATGCAGTCAATTTATCAAAAAAATAAACTAGTTCCTAAAAAAAATTGACGTCACAGTGAAATTAATTTTTAATTTATTTTGATTGTACAATGGTGCAAAACAGCTTGTATGAGTCAGGTAGCACCAAAAAAAATCAACTGAATTTTCAAGTGTGCAAATTACTTGCGAGACAGTTGAAAAACCACCCACTCATGCGTAATTTTTGCCAATTTGTGTCATCGTTCCATACACCATACAATCAATTTGCGATTTCGACGACTTCACCTTTGTCTTTTCACTAGCTTCTACGCGAAAAAAAGCAAATAATTTCTTTGATTTTCATATTCAACTACCGAAACGAGCATCAGATCGCGATACGTGCCGTATGATTACAATAATATAGATAATTGTGTCTCCGTCGTCGTTACTGTTGTTACTATAAACAAAATACCACCTTGAGTAACACGAGATATTCAAAAGCGTATCTGGATGTAGATGCTGTTGGGCTTACTCACCGCATCAATTTAATTAATTGAAAAAACAACCGAGGCAAGAAGATGATGATCGTGATTATTTCTTTGTATATTTCTTCGTTTTTTCAGTGCCTGTGGTTAATGACTCATGGACAAATCTTCTTTCTTCAACCGGTCTCTATATACGGTATACGACAGACGATTAGTGTTTAAAATACAAATAGCAAGCAACACCTGGTGATGATTTGCAGGCTAAGCAGATTCAACACTGAAAAGTTGTGCTTTGTATTCATCCTTACAAACTAAAGATTTCACCGTGTCTTGTTGTTGCACGAGTGATACCCGAAGCATTACCGTTTGTGTACCATGTTAGAAATGTATTCATTAGATACCACCACTGGGAAAAACATTAAAATTTTATCATAATCAAATTATTAGGTGATTTGTATGCATCACAATAATCCAAAAAGTGTAAGTCAGAATATAGTCGAGTCAGTGAATTATAAATTGACAGAAGAAATTAGTGATTTCAAAAACAGTTAAACTGAATTGAATGGTTGAATTTTTTTTATAGTTTTTTAACTGTTTATCCACACTTGATGGTTAATTAACAATGAAAGCCTAAAAACTAGTGACTATACTATTTTGGTCCACGCTTTTATTTTTTATTTTGCTGCTCTTGTACAATTTTTGATCTCCACGCTAAATTAATTTTAACAAATGTCTAATATTTGATTATTCTCTAGCTTGAAAACTTTGATAATGGAGTCAATTGGAGACTCTGCTGATAGATTAAAATGTCTTTTTTCAATACGTGGATACAACTTCTCCGCGCGGTGCATTATTTTCTTTTGTGTACCTGCAGAATTTTATCAGTAATTAAGTAAGTCGTACGTAAATTTTGTATATAAACAGGTTCTCTACGGGCTTTCGTAGCTACAGCATCTTCACTTGGATTAATCATTCTCGGGGGCTAGTTTAATGTCCGCTCACAATCATGGGGTAACTGCATCCGCACTCCTTATGGATTATGCATAAAGCGATAACTAAGGAGAACTGAAAGCTCAGATAAAACTATCCGTCTGCAGGAATTTATCTCCCGCCGCTTTTCGTCAATTATTGGCGTATTTCTCGTGTCTCCGAGCCTGATAAGGTCACTTCCACGGAAACGTGATCTCAATTTCCTGACCGCCGACCCAGACCTTTTTATTCCCTACCATATGGTAAACTGCGAACAATATACAACAGACCTTGAAACACTAGATCTAAATCTCAGTCTTGAGTCAACGCAAATTGTTTCAAGTTCTTGAAACCTTCAGCCACATTCCAAGGAAAATGATCAAACTTTACTTTGCCCGATCTTCTTCATGAAATTATTTAGCAATAGGTGGAAATCCTTAAAACAGCGCCTTACCCATATTTATCATCGAAGCATCAACACGGATAACAGCCCTTATTGATGCACATCTACCCTGATCAAAAACATTCTAGCTATTTTTACACTCTAGAACATTCTAGTTGTTCTCAAAAGCAAATCGCATGTTGTTAAAGAAATCGAACAGCGAAAAAAATCCATACTATAACTAACGGTAGCATACTTCCTGACGATAAATTTACTGCAGATACTATCGCTGCAACTTTCTTTGAAGTCTATCGCTGAGATAAATTTCGCCAAAATCGTCAAAACGTTCATCTGACCCTTTCGTCAACAAAATCATCTGGTGACCCTATTTCAGTTCAGTCCATCGAACCGTTCTACAGTTCACCAAGACCATAAAAGTTTCGAAAGCGAAGAATTTCTACTTGGTCTGGGTACTACTCTTTCTTCTTCATTTCTTTGACGAGATGAAAAATCGGAAAAATAAGACCAGCGGAGATGTTGGAACCTCAAATTTCATCCTAAAAAAATTGCCAGCCTACGTTTTTGAATACATTTGTGTTCTGCTTAATATCTGCTTTAATATTGGTTATTTTCCTAATTTTTAGAATTTCCCAATTCTAAAAACCTCATATTTTGTTGAGGTTCGCCACGCCTTTCTTATACCCCTGCTCTCAAATTTGGGAAATTGCTAGAAAAGGCAATTCAGGGGCAAAAGATGAAAATAATAAAATACCTATAAAGCAATTCTGCTTTAAAGCCAAACTCTTCAATATAAATACCTTTATGGTCGTATAACAGGTAATAAGCGATAGCATTCAGAACAAAAAGATTCGGAATGCCTCCCTGATTGACCTGCAGAAGGTTCCGATGGTGTCCTGAACAAAATTATAAATTCTAAATTTCCAGCGTGGATCACCAAGACTATAGTTTCTTCTGTAAGAGAAGGACATTCATCACCTTTGATGAGGCTTTCTTGGATGAGTTCCCTATAGAAGAAGTTGTACAACAAGGCTCCATACTTGGGCCGATTCTTTTGAATATTTTTGCAAATAACTCTACCGCAAGCATCGCTGTCAATCAATACGCAGATAGCATTCTTTTCTGAAACTGTCAGTAAAACCCTCTATCCCTAGCAACTGTATTACAAAATTTTGTCAACCATCTAATAGTTTATTACGCAAAATGTGGTATACACATCAATTCCTTCAAGAACAAGATAAATGACTGGGTATTAACCTTTATTCTTGCTGGAACTTAAGTCATCATATTCAATCCTGTCTTAACAATATAGCTCCTGCATATCACCTTATCGGCTGTATTTTCAAACCAAACTTGACTATCTTTTTGAAAGCGAAAGTAACCGACTACATGTAACTGACAAGACGAGTCTACACACATGGTGTCTCTATTTGATCTTCTGCATCCTCATATAAACTTGAGGAACTAGTGAAATTTGAGCGCCGGATTCCCCGAAACGCTCTCTCACCACTGCAGGACTATTGGTCAATATTGCCTACAAAAAGGCAAACATTACCTACTTGCCTTCATTTTTGCTAGAACTAAGCTTCAAGGTAGGACTGCATCAATCTGGTCTCCGCGCTTTCAGTATTTATCTGACGCTATTGAATCTGTTCAGAGCAGGTTCACTCGCTCGCTTCTTTTTAAATTCAATATTCCCTACTGTCCCTACTCCTCTCGTCTTTCCCTCCTTGCAATCTCGGAAATTGTTCCTCGATGAGTGCTTTCTCTTCAAACTTTGCCAAGGCATTTTTTTGTCAGATCTTGGTTCCCAGATAACCAGACGTGAATCTAGTCGTCCAAGTTGTTCTTCTGAGGTTTTCTCTGTTCCGTTTGAACGTATGGAAGTCTATCGCCATTCACCTTTGCTGCGTCTACCCAGAACGCATAATGCCTTTAAGCTTGGTCCTCTCCCGCAATATTTTTCACAAGTCAAGCATGTATTGAAAATGTTACCTTGAATTGATATTTACCTTAGTCCTAATTTTAGTTTTCAAATTATTCAATTGTTTTTGTTATTTATTTTCCTTTTTTATGTTTCATTCGTTTTTTTTTTTTGCTTTCTTGACGCTGTGATCGGAATTGTATCTGTAGCGCAAGAGATTAATAAATAAATAAATAGATAGAGTATTAAAATCTTATGATACAATCTCTCCGCCAAGGCATAGGTTCAAGCGACTACGAAATATTTCAGGAATAGCTCGAGTTTTTATGAGCTAATCATTCACTCCAATGGTAATTCTTTTGAACATGTTTGTTTTCCATTCTGAGATCGGCTTCAACTCTCCATGAATAACAGTACAATTTTAAATATTATTCTAGAAGAATAAGCATTCCTTTGAACATGAATTGATATTTTCACGAGACTTTCCCCTTAGTATACAATTTGTAATTTATATTATTTACATACAAACAGCCATAGCATCAGTTATTATGGCTTGTTAGCACAGCTCATTCATATGGCCATCAACACTTTAAGAGATGCTTCGAAGTAATCAAATGCGATGGATTATACGCTTAGCTGCAAAAATTCATGACGACAGGCTACATGCCGCTAGCATGCTGCGACGAAATAATATCGCTGGACGCTGACATGGTAATGGGAATACTCCAAATTAATTGTACATATTCAAAGCTGCATGCAAGCGTACTCAAAGCATAAAATGTCTAGTAAGCGTCTATGAAGCGACGCCTCAGTGGAGAGTTTGTCTAAATAGTTGGAGCAGCTTTCTGTAGCTACAGCAATTCATGCACAGTTAGCAGTATGTATTTTGAGTAGTTTCATACATTTCTCGCAGTTTCCCATGGATTACTTTCTATCAGCTCACTGCTTGACTTCCAATTCAATATCAATATTCTTCAGAAATTCACATCACACAGCAAACTGTTCGATTTCTGCGGTCTCAATACTAAGCTGATATTCATAAGTTAGTGAGTTAAAAAAGAGTAATCACAGCGAAATTAAGCTTAAAACGCTTCAATTAATATATATTATCAAACACAATATTGATCTGATTATTCATTCAAGGCAGATAGTCTATTATATCTATAAGATGCATACCAAACATACGTTAGTTGCCAATATAGCGTATATCATCAAGGGCCAATTACAAATCTTATCTTCTAAATAAGTTTATCGTATCCAATGCTAAAAATATAAGCCAAGAACGATATTTTTCTGCATCGGTAGTCATAACTCACTAAAGCTAACACTCCACATTCATAATTGGCTTTGTCTTTTTAGTCATCACCATGCTCCACGGACACGGTAACCGACCGAAACAACAAACATTTCGAACGATACCTTTGTTAGTTTTTGCACTTGTTCCATTCTTATATGTAGGATTGTATCTCCGCTTTAATCTTTATCTCATATGTTATGCTTTGTGAGCTGTGAATTTGTCACGGTTCGGTCGCCTTGAAGATATGATGTCAACAAAGATAAACAAAAAACTCATATTGTACTCGATATGTAAAAGACAGTGAAGATATACGGCTGTTGTACGACAATGTTCTGTACATAAGTATGTTACTCATCATAACAACAAATAACCCAAACTTATTATAAAATTCAGCATTAATTGCCAGGTCCACTCATAATTCAAACATGATACATATTATAAAATGTAGCCTAATGTCATCAACATAAAACCATATTTTTCAAAGGATATGAGTAGCTTTTACTTTTGTTGTTAATGGATGTTCGTACAGCTGCAATTTGTCTTTAATTATTACTCTATTTGAAGACAGACCCATGTTGAAGCAAATAACTTTCGTCCGACTGGATTAGGTAAAAATGAAGAAGATAAAATGAAGAAGTATTGTTATAGCTTAGCAAAGTATCTTTTAATTGCTGGAAAAGTTACGTTAGAAGTTAATGTGCGAATTGCATAAGTTATTTAGTAAAAATAGAAAGTAGATGTGTGACCAAAAACTATTACTTCAAGATGACATAACCGAACAAAATATAATAGATAATAACTCATAAAAGACACAGTTGACGAACATATTAATTTATTTGAATATTTGCTAAAAAAATTATTTGGATCAACTTCAATATCGATTTTCCAGTTTATAATAAAATGTCTTGTTTTTGCCCTTTCGTTGAATTCTTAGTTTTTTCATCCACACTGCATCTTACTCCACTCTACCCACTTCCAGCCCATAATTGTCATATATTTCCAGCGAACAAAAAATTTTCAAAGAAAACGATTTTCCTCAATTTCTTCTAAAACGAATCTGCCTACTAACTTGTCTTCAAGTAACTCACATCTCTCGAGCTTCTGAATCTTTTAAAATGAATTTTTGCCTCCCAACAAACTGCTATTCTTCTGTAAAGTATAAAAGCTAATGATATGACAACACAGTCAACCCCCGGTTCTGGTAAAAGAATTCCTTTGTTTTCCGTACGCTTTATTGTTCGTTTGTTCACTCAACTGACAATTCATTGTCAGATAAAGGAATCCCGTTCTTGAATGCTAGCTGCTATTTGAATGAAAAAATGCCAAATAAATGTTTGACTAACTGATTGTTTTCACAAATGTTTCCCATAATTCACATGCATGTACAACGACTGCGTTCGTGTAAGTGCGAGCAATTCTCGTTTAACAATTGCACAATTTACTCCTCAAGGTTGGAACTGTGTATTTTTGTCAAGTTTCATGAAAATAACAATTGCTAGTTAAGAACCATTAGCGTGAGTTTTTTTTTCATTTACTAGGCAAAACGTTGAGAATATTCTTTACTTTCTCAAGAACGAAGCGCAGTGACGCGGAAAAAAGCTAGTTAAAAAAGCTGGTTTTGTAGGTCGCTGAGAAAAAGGTCATGCTAATATTGTTACTGCGATTTTGTGAAATATGCAAATGTGTTTGAGTGTTAATTTATTTCATTAGCAGATACCAAATCTCTACATTTGAACAGCTTTGAAGGGACCTTAGTTGAATTGTATTTTTTATACTATTTATTCAAACAAATGGATTGATAGATCAATACTAGAAACCAAATATCTTTATTTACCCCAATATGGAAATTACAAAGATAACATATTTTTTGCAGGTACATCAAAAAAAGTTCCAAATCGTGAATATCACAAAATGAAGTGAAAAAATTAATGAGATAAATTGAACTAGCTTTACTTTTTATTTGGTTCGTTATATTTTATCTATTACACACTGTAAAGACAATAGCAATAGCACAAAAACGCTTAGTCTGGTTTTATCCTACTGAGAATTTTACACATCCCATTTTTGGTTACTGCGGTACGATTTGATATTTTTCGACATCCTGCATGAGCTAATTTTCCAAAAAGCTAGAGCTAATAATTTTTTCTCCGTAGACTTTACAGTCATTTCTTCCTAAGTCCCGAGATCAAAGATCTCACAGTTTCAGTCCCAACTACATATTTCGGTTTTTTTTTTTGCGACAACTGTGCTACAATGAAGTTCCCAGTAATCATATCTGTAGAAACTATTTGAAAAAACTCTATGCGAACAATATGACCTCCTTTTAAAGTGTCACATATATTCAGAATAGATCAACCCAAAGCAAAGAATAGGATTTTGGTCAAATAAAAAATACTTGAAATCAATATGGATGAGCAAAAAATAAAACGAATCCAATTTAATGTGGCATTATAAACAGTTGCAAAACGTTAATAAATTTTCGGAAAATAGACTTAAACATACAGAAATTTCTAGAAAAGGTTAATTTTCAAAGAAAAGTAGCCAAAATGCGTGGATTTTCTTTAGGACTTCATTTGGTTAAAATACATGGAATCACGTTTTCGTGCTCACGGACAGATTATCAGGACGAATATGTAGCATATCAGAATTTAACGGTAGCAAACTTCAGAACAAAAGTGTCTGAGCTATTCAACTGAAGCCTGCCCACTGAGAAACAAACCTGCTCTGTGAATTTCATGTTGATCCAATGAGCCTATCGGACGCTATAGAGATAGAAATATTTTAGAGATTTCTGTCCGCACAAGTTTAAGAATTTGCTTATCTTTTTACCTTCTGATAAAACCTTATTCATCGCTTCAATATATATCTCCTATAATTTTCCTCTTCTAGTTTATAAAAAATTCCCTGGGGAGCTTTCTTCTTACCTTAATAGTCGTTTGTCCACCGCTTACATTCTGTTATGTGGTGGAATTTAACCTTTCTATTCTAGATAGGGATGCTGTCTATTTGGCCATCATTTCGACTAGTGATATCTCATTAATAACGTCATCGTTTCTCTCACCTCGTTCCCTCTCACAATTCAAAAACATCGCAAATGCTATCACTGAAACTTTGGATCTTGCTTTGGCAAATCGTCCAAAATCAATTCTTTCCGTGGGTGCTGATTTCTCGCCCTTAGTATCTTTTTAATCCTCATTATCTTCCTCTTACCTTTGAAACCTTTATCAATAATATTATGGGAAACAAAATCCTTTCCTTCCCTTCCCGAGTTTCAACAAAAATATTTTCCTTAGTTTGTAAAGCTGTTTAATAGAATTAACTGGTTGTCTTTCTTTCGTAGCCTTGATATTGATGTTGTTTTGAGCAAATTTTATATTTTACTCTCGAGTCTCACTCCTCAGAAACTGAAGGATGTTTTTTTTTGGTTCAGTCGTCTTTGAAGCCAAAAATACAGTACGTGGTTTATATTAAAGAACTGGTTCATTTGCTGACCTATTTTTGTGTAAAGAACTTCGTTCTAAAATATTGCTAGACAAGCAATGCGAGCCTACATTGCGAGCCACAACCAACCAACTGAAATCCTTTTGGTCCTTCATCCGTTTCTTAAAAAAACTTTCTTAGTATTCCCAATGGTATGCAGTTGGATGATACAGCTGCTTTCACTCTCCAGGATGTGTGTAAACTTTTTGATTCTTACTTTTGCCTTTTCTTTTTATAACAATACCCTCCTCCTCCCTCCCCAATATCTTCCCTTCACGTCTTCTCCCGAATTACATTCGTTTCCAACAAACTCTTTAGAAACCAAACTTTGAATGAACGATATCGATGCCAATACCAGTAGTGTTTCCGATATCCTGACTAAAAACGCTTTCATCGAACCCTGTGCGCTCCTCTGTCTATCTTGTTCAACATAAGTATATCTTCCGGCTCTTTCGCTTCCCAATGCATAAAGATGGTGATCCTACGTGTGACGCAGACTACCGTCCCATTTCCCTTCGTCCCTATTTTAGCAAGATCATTGAGAGAATGGTCTAAAGGATAGTTTAATCTTAGGTGCAGCTCATGAGCTGCACGGTTTTATCAAAAGTAAATCCACTTTAACCAACCATTAAAATTAAAAACTAGTCGACGTATTATATACTGACTTTCCCAAAGCCTTTGGCTCTAAAAATCATAACCTCTTTCTTCAAAAACTTAAGAATGACGGTATAGCCGATGCTCTCCTATTCTGGGTTTCATTGTTACTGTCAATTCCTGTTTCTCAATGCCCTTCTATTCTACATCAGGTGTTTCGCTTGGGTTTATGTTTAGTCCTTTTCTCTTCTATATTTTTTTTGTCTTTTATATGCTGACGATTACAAATCTTTAATCTGTTTAAATAAATAAATATATAAATAAATTTATAAAATTTAATCATATGTTGTTTATATTGCTTGCAGAGTATTTAACGTAGACGAACTTAATGTCAATATTTCTAAGTACAAAAGTGACGAAAATGTCTCTTTAGATCAACCTGACCTGTGAAGTTTGTTAGGAAATTTGTTTTCAGCATCGATCAATAAAATAATTAATTCAAATTTAAAGATCGAAATAAATAGATTTACAATTCTAATCCGTTCCCAACATTATTTCATATTCACAAGTTACACTACGGTAACCTTCCCATAAATTGTTCTCAACAGTCAAGAACAATACGAACAGCTCTCTGTTTGAACTGTGTGAACAAATAAACTGCTTGCAGTTGACCTTCTCATATAAAACCAGACTTGTTTGTAACATTCGAAAAAGGCAATGGCCTCACATTGCAAACAGTTTTTTTGTCACAGTTAATCGACACAACAGAATGAAAATAGATTTTTTAATCTTTTATTCTGTTGCTTTATCGAAAGTTGCATTTCTAGAGCTTTCATTGAATAAATTATGCACCGCATACTTTAAAAAACACGTTGTTCCCAATCCTTGGTCCGGAAATTGATCTTCTTTTTCTAGAATTGCTCAGCTCAACTTTTTTCGGGCTCAATAAATTTGAATATCAACTAAGATACGAAAGTCACTTTCAATCGAATATATCTACGAATTTTCTACATGACAAACGACATTTAGGTTGCATGCTAAATGAATAATCGATTGTTTTATTTTGTTTAATGGGATTCTATCATTTTAGATTGATGTTCGTATCCATCCAATTGCATCGAAGCGATTCAATCTAAGATTTTTTAATCGTCAGAGGCATTCTACTTTCACCAAGGAAACAATCACTCAGTCCAGTGAGTCTGATGTGCAAGAAACCGAAGAAATTTCATTGATTTTATTAGTAAATCTTCCATGTTTGTAGGATAGATTTGAAATCTGATATAATTTTCTAGCGTAGGGATAATTGTGAGTGCATACATGCAGTATTTGAATGAAAATGCATTTATTAAATGAAGTTGAAGCTTGAAGAAAGTAACAGTTAATGGGGTACATGCAAAATGGACATTTCAAAGAATCGTGCAATTATACCAGATTTAATTTGAAATAAATCGACTGCAAAGTCGAAAGAATTCCAAGGTACATTAATTTTAACTTGCTGAGTAACGGTGAGCTAAGATGCGAAACATGCTTGAGTGGACTTAATTGAAAAGTTGCATGTAATGACTCTGAAATTCTTTCGTTTCACTTTTTCATCTTAAAACTAAGTAGTGGAAACATTCGACTTGAGTAACTTTGTTTTACACAAATTTATGTTTATAATTCATTGGGATCGAATAACCAAAAAAATTGTTTTTATTGTGAATTTCTTATGATATTTTGTGCATCGATATTGCCAGGATTGTTTAGCAGCCGCTCTTTGTGAATAAGCACATGAAACAAAGAAACAAAAAATTGATTCTGACTGCCAATTTTAAATGAATGTTAAACAAACGCCGCCCGTTTACACTCTCGTCCTACAGTGTCGCTTTACAAGCTCAAATTCAAAGGTCTGTTTGCAAGAATCAGAAGCATCACATTTGTATATTACAAATATAATCTAGAGAACTCAATTAAAAATCTTAAGACATATTTCTAAAGTGCCCTGGAGTTTTTATAATAACAATCTACATGGAGACAAGGTAATTGAAATCGTCGTAGAAAAACTAGAGCACTTAGTAAAGCATATCCCCTCAAGCTCCGTGCTTATGTAAACACACTTGCTCACCTAGGTTAACTCAAAACTCCCGGGAATGATCTGACAAAAGGTTGATAAAGTTATTTGACAATTGGATCGGTGAACAACAACACCGAGAACACAAATGATGAAAACAACAAGATCATACAAGGAATGTGAGGAGAATTGCTAATATAATTTTTACTCGAAAATCATACACTAAAGTTTCACAGTGAATAAGCTCAAGGACGTGAATGAAAATTTGTCCGCTAATCTTTCTACCGCTCCGCTCAAAACGCGATTCGAGAGGTAAATCAATTGACCTGGTGAAAAATAACCTAGACAAACGTATAAATTATACTGGCATTTTCTTTAAGCTTAGCACAGTCTCTCCCTTGAAATCCCCTCAGTCGATTACTCTTTGTGAATTTTGGCATCCTCGAATAAAGATAACTGTGTCAGAAGGTGATAATCAGAGCCTTATCTAATAGTCTAATCGAAAATAGCAAAGAGCAACCCGTGACCTCGTGTAAAATGAAGAGTAGGGTATTTCTCGTTTCAAAACGTGGAAAAGGTCCCCGAGAATCGATAAAAAGTCGTTGTGCCGGCCTGTCAGAAATTCGTTCTTCTTAATTCCGATGCAGTCATTGAACTCAAACAATTTACCCGATATGCTAGAATTAACGTGAAGTAAATATCATAGACTTTTGGTCGCGGTGCTACCGAAGAGCTTCCAACACCGGATATTTTCGTAATTTTTGTATCAAGACATGCTGTCATCAAATATTTCACATACTCGACACCCGGTAGAGCTCTCAAAATCTTTCGTCTCCAAAACGAAATTCAATGGACAGGTAGGTTTTTGAAATGGATCTGGTGTAACAGACTTTTGGTGGTGGTTTTCATATTTTGTCTTCTTTCACTGTGAGAAATGGTAAAATAAATTTTCGTATGCTAAGTACTCTTCGTGATGATCCGGTAAATGAACATTTCAATCATATAAAACCTTCAACAATTTACACAGTTACTCCGCTTTTCTTTGCGCTAGAGTTTTTCTATTATTAGCTTCACATTTCATTCCGCCTTTAGTTTCATATCTACTCAGAACTGAGTTAACTCAAGGCTTGCAAGCTCCCTCGTCCATACCTGGGTTCGAATCAGGTACTCCTCACATTAGGAACCTGTGCTGTACCCACGAAGCTATACGAGCTAAACAAAATAGCCATTAGACCATTAGAACTTAACCTAGGTTTTAGCTCTGTTCTTGCTGGTCCGTTAGTTGGCTTACGTAATTAGCATGCATGTTCATGAACTGCCGTTGTTCCTGCTATTTCCGCTGCATGCATAAATGGCTCATTAGAATAATCTGTACACCCAATATCCCGCATCAATCCGTTTTTGTGTCCGTCTTTTTGATCGTGATATTATCGTTGGTAAATCCGTAGCCCGGTCCTGGAGTGGTTTAAGTCCTATTTCCTGATACAGGAAAAATAAGAACATCCCAGTAACCCAGTGAGAACATCCCTGTTGTCGTCGCGCCCATCTTTTTGGCAAACAGATGTGTATTGAGTTAGTATATGATTTGGCTGATTTGATTCAATGTCGAACAGAAGAAGTGAATTCTAGGAAATCATGCTTGTCTACTGCGAGAAAACCAGCGGTGAAAAACGTATACCAAACAAGTCCAGTAACGGAACCTTTTGACACTCCTGATATCACTGCACGCTATTAAGGAAGCTTCCACCCAAGACATATTACCTCTTCCAGACATCCAATCCTGATCAGCTAGTATACAATTCGTTCGTGCTTTACTTTGCCGAGAGTCTTGTAAATATCCAAAGCAGATATGTGAATACAATCGTTGGATTATTTCACCTATTCAGATGCGGCGTAATTTATCGGCCTATAGGAGGTAATCTCATGAAAATTGTAATATTGTATCGTAATTAAATATTTCGCCTTATGATAACAAAAAGTAAATGAAAACAAATTAAAAATGTGTTCCCTTTCATTTAATATTGTTTAACTACTGATAAGAACTTTAACGAATATGTATTTTTTTCATAAACCAATGCTTCTACTAACGCCTTAACCTCGCTTTAGCTACATTCAGCTCAACAGATAAAGTAGAAACAACTTCGATCGAAACTAAAATAGTTTATTTCACAATTCCGAAGCAGCTAAAGCAAACCAAATCGCAAGTTACCGAGCACTAGTCATAGCTCATGAGTCATTAAATAATGTTATCGAAACGAGGTGTGTTCTCATTCGAAGCTTGCTTATACTGCAAGATATGATGACTCTTTAGATAAAAGTATGCAGTATCTTTTAAATAGTAACGAAGCACCTGAATTATTGATTAGACGTTGAAGTGGAGCGCAAGAGCACATCATGATCTATGTAGAAAATTCAATTTTTTATGGTGTCAACACAATTAGCTATGCAGAATGTAGTATTAAGTCAACTGAATAATCTTGCTCAAATTTTCGACGAAAGTTGTTTCTTGTCTTAGATTTAAATGTTAAAGTAGGAATTTTAGGCAATAAATAAATGATGTAAGTTCGCAGAGAGTTTTGAATAAAAAAAATCCAATTAAACATTGAATGTCTCGTTATGGCTTAATACACTTCTCGAAATCTTCTACTCACCTTCATATCTAAGATTCTGATCATTATCACTCGAAAAACATAAAAAAAAACTTTAAGAACATTAATATTCTGCGAAGATCAACACTCTCAAGACCTCTTCATGACATTTCCACTTTGGAAACATAACTAAACCCTCTTAAAATTCTGATCCATATATGGCGCGAAACGTTAAGCACATCTTGAGTTTTTATTGCCATCATATGCCCAAATTCGTTAAATTGAATATGCCTAAATTTGGAAGTAGTAACCAAAAATTAGAAAAAGTTTCAAATCCAACGATCTTCCAAGCATCGAAGATTATCATCGCAATTTTCACAGCGAAAATCCATTATGAGCTCGATGTGAACAATCAATTTCATATTACTGCCTATGAAATTGATTGCTCACACCAAGCTCATAATGTATTTTAACGCAGAAAACATATTTCTTTACCAAATATTATTGCGTATATCTGCCTACATTTTGGAGATACAACAATTTTGACACCATGGCATACCACATAAACAACAAGATGATACTGCGAAATATTCCGAAATAGGCAACAATACAATCATCGCTGCAACAATTAATCGGATCTAAAGTAGAGATCAACTTTTTGTTGTTTATTTTTCTCTCTCGCAGTTTTCATAATACCTCGCCAATTGCGCCTATCTATGCAGATTTATAGCTATCGTTGCAAATTAATTTCATCTTAAGCATGTTAAATATGACAGCGGCAGGTCGTCATACTTTCAACATGTTTTGTGTGAGTTTTCAAGTGTATTATTGTTTTGTATGGCTATTAATTTGCACATTAAACTACCGTGTAAACTGTCTGTAGCTATTATTATTCATGGAAAGATATCGGCGACGAGAAAAACGAGATTTTGTATGAAACTTATCCATGTACGAGAATAAGCGTAATAATTGCGATTATGGTGCAACCTTTATAATGAAATTCAAATTCACGCTTATCTAAACCAATTAGGGATGGATGGATATTGTGTAACTAATGCTTTTGAATGGGTGATTATTATTGAAATTTTTGCGTTTCCATGGATTCGTTTATACGTCATAAAAATTTAATGGTAAGATAATGGTTCAGCTACTGACGTACGGAAATATAAGTAATAGATATTTTTATTGATGGCAAAATATGGCTCTTAAATTCAATTAAATGAAAACTATGCCAGGAAGAGTCCTTGATATCGTGTTTGCTATTAAATGTGTACAGGCAGTAATTGGTTGGATTTCTTCTTCATTCATTCCCTTGGCATCGATTGAACACAAATCGACCATGTACATATTAAGGATACAATTAAAATTGTATTAGATACTACGCTAATGCAAAACCAATTTAATTTATTCCTGCTCTTGAAACGAAAGAGAAGTAAAACGGTTTTGAGTACATACAAACCTAATGCCTAAACTCGAAAATAATTAAGATACAACGATATCCCAAATCGAGCATCAAATTATCTCAAGCATATTTTGAGGTCGAGGGCAAAATAAACTTGAGCTTCAGATGTCAAGTAAACGAAAATTGATGCGCAATATTTAACCTATCCATAAACATTCTGCAAACCATTTAACATTTTTTTGTTAAATATATTTGCAATTACTCTTCATTCGTATCACATTACCAAGCGAATTGTTGTTAATAGCCTCGTTTGAATTCATTACCAAAAAATTAGTAAAAATGGGCAGCAATGTATCATTCGTGAGATTACTTAACTTTTCGAAATGTTTTGATTGAACATTATCATCGATTTTTCATTAAGATGCACCATGCAATGGCTGAAGTTTTGAAAGGAGAAGATTGGCTAATACAACTAACTATAGATAATTAATCATGTCCAAAGTAAAAATAAATAGCTTGTAATCAAACTGATTTCTACCATTGTGGAATTTTGGAATTTCCAAGGAGGGACACTTGACTAATTTGAATAGAAATAGGATAATCTTAATAGATTTGATAGTCTTTGGCACAAAGTAATTTATATGTCTTTTAGAAGCAAATAGTGCGTGTAAAGCATATATTAAATTTGTTTTTTTTTATTATTATTTATATATTTTGGTAGACTTTATGCACACAGCTTGAATTGATTAGGACAGCCAATCCTTTGCAGAGAGCAATCTCTTCAGAAATATTCGACTAAGTATACGACATGATAATGCAGCAGCCGTTTCATACCAGGAGTCTCTTTAAAGCCCTTGCTTTCTCAATACTACTGATGAACATCTTGTAAAGAATTTTCACCTTTAAGTAGTTATTTGTAGACTATCGAAAACAAGATACACAGGAGCAGATTATAAAAGAACAAAGTGCTTACAAATCAGAATTATAGTTTGCTGTGTGTGATGGCCTATAAAGTCATAACATGGATCCAAAAAAATTAGGCAGATAATTAAAAAAAAACATTGAAATTTAAGTAAAGCCTTGCAAAATTATTTACATCGAGAAAGAGATGACGTAGGCTTGGATGATCATAGCTTATAAGTGCCTAGCTGAATTATATCGATTTGCGATCGGAACTTGTGGAGAAACATATCAAGGGAGGTCGAGGGGAGACTTGTATTGGAGATGATGATGAAAACCTTGTAAAATTTTAGTGAGTGCTAATAGTCAAGTTTGAGCCTGTTTTCATTATTATATGTCACTATTTTATTCTAATTGCTCTATACTGCTGCCATATTGAGGAACTTCCTGACGAAAGGGAAATTACTCATATCAGATCCAAGAGCTAGATTGATCGATCGACTCGAGCAGAAAGATCTATAGGTGTAGGAGAATAATAATACAAATGTAAAACATAAAGCCAAGGACTTATACGAGCTAAATGAATAAGAAGATACCGGTAGGATTAATATAGCGATAAATGCGGAGGAAAGGTTACCATTCGCAAGGTTAAGGCTAATCTAAGAAATTGATCTTATTGGCCACAAGCTTTCACTCTTTCGAACAAATGGACATCCGAGATAATATAATGCATCGTAAACAAGCTATGCCCTTAAGAACGCCAAGCGGCTAAAGAATCAATAATCTAAGGTTCAAACAGTTAAGATCCGTATTTACTACAAACTTTTGTACGAGTTTGAAGAAAACTGAGACAATTTCTAGGAATGACAAGAACAAGTGCAGCTTCTGAATAGCTGCTCCAAACTGGATGATGATGCAGTTAGGGCATAAATTAGCTAAAAATAAAAAAGTGTGACGTTTGTTGACTCCTTTCAAAATCTGAGCAACTTACGGTGACAGTTAGTAGTTTACTCATATAATAAAGGTGTTGTTCACTCATCGTTTAAAGAAAAAAATAAATAAACAATTTAAAAAGAATAAATCTGCTTTCACGACCAAGCTATTTTTGGGAAATCATACGCTAATACAGTCTTTTCGTCTTCGAGCGTGTCTTCGATTACATATTCGAAAAAATTAAAAGTCAGGTCCGCCATCTTTTACAACTGAATTCTCCCATCTCTGAACATTTTTTCTAGCCTTCTAGTAGTTGACGAACGGATTGTCATGAAGGGAACAAAATGAGTTCCGTCTATGCCAAGTGCTTCGAAGCAGTCTTTTTGTTTGAATCCGAGTGCGAGTATTCGGAGTGCGGAAACGTCGATGACTTGCCAAATCGTGGGACAGCTAGAGCAACTTCGAGTAAGGTGGACCATGTGATAGTGAAGATGTTTGAGATAAACCCCTCTATACTTGCGCATAGCTAAAGCTCGGTTGGCCAAAAAAGGTATCCGTGTTAGTATTAACACTATTCGACAGCGACTGTGCGAGAAACCGATATGGAAAAATACAGGGACTGGTTTGTCGAGAATATCAACCGTGGTTATTCGAATGTAGTTTCTTCAGACAAAGCTGGTCTCACCGTGGAATACATTTGGTCCAGAGAATGGTTAAGCACGCCGTAAAAATTCATATTCGGGGACGCTTTTTGGAACATGGATTCGGTTGCCTATACTTATTTACTGAGAATTTGAATGCTCAAAAAATGTTGGAAATTTACCGGCATAGGCTTATGAAGTAAGAGAAAAAAATGTTTGAATCGAGAAATGATGATTGGATTATGTGGAAAAGAGAAAACTGCATCAAAACATTAGATTGGTTGTCACAATCGCCGGATGTGTATCCGATCGAAATCGTATAAGGGCCTTTAAAGCCCAAACTCGAAGGAAATTATTCAAATTTTAAGCATCTCGCAGCGGCCATTCATGGAACATGGAGATGGTTGACTGTGGAATATGCAAAAAAAACTCGTGAATATGATGCAAAAAGATGTCGAGCTATTTTGGGTAACAAGGACGATTTCACAGTGTGCTAGGTGGCAGAAATAGTGTTTTTCGATAATTTTCATGTAAAAAAGAGCGAAATAAAAATCTCGCATTAAAAAAATATCCAAGACACGCTCTTATATAACAGACTGTAGGCGAGTAACAGCTGAGTGTTTCTTTCATCAATAGAACACCAGATAAACAGCTTCAAAAACGTAGTTTCACCACGTCTATGGATCTTTTCTGTCCTTCGTTTCGAAAGTATTTGGCTCTTTTCAAAAGTTTGTCTTCGGGTCCAACTTTCAAACCCATAGCAGAACACAGTTATAATTTTTGACTTGTGCACTTGGAGTTTTAGTTTTCTGTGTATGCAGTTAGACTTCGGGATCACCAGGATTAAGAGCCTTGTTCGTGAGCTGCATTTACCTGTTAATTTCTTCGGTTTCATCAACTATTTATGCCAGTTGCCTGCGTTTTCTAGATCATGTTCAATAATTTTTATGGTGCGTCGTATAGGCGTCGCTTTCCTAGTTTGCGTCATTTGGGTTCATAGATGCGCAGATCAAGTTCTTTTGCTTACTTGTCGAGACTCAAAAACCCCACTTTGAGGAAGGAAATGGTCATGACAACATGTTGAGCTCCCTTTTAAACTCCAAATGGCTAATCACTCTTAGAGCAATTTTTTTTTTTGTAGAATTTAGTCCATAAAGGATATTCAAAATTAGCATGCATCAATTGTGATTTGTTCCATACACGAATAGCATGTCGTCAAAACAAGATCAATCGTGCTGTGAAACTATTAATAAGCCCACTAGTAACATCCCTGCTAACATTCAAATGGACAATTTTTAAGTATACGAATGGTTTATCTGTTCAAAAGCAGGGAGGTAAGATACAAAGGGTCAGGTAGAAAAAGAGGGTCCGCTGACTCAAGAAATTGTATGATTGGACAGCCTGAAAAATTCAATAAGCACCGAACTGATCACAAGAAAAAGAGATAAAAGCCAAGAGGAATCAAGGAAGCTCCACAAAGAATACCTCATCAAAAGTAAATGTACTTTAACTGATGACGAAACATATTCTATAGTTGACTTCAAAGCACTGCCCTCTCGACTTCACAGCCAATGGGAATCTTGTAAAGAATTTCTAGCCTTGATTAGTAATTTACTGACCAGTGGTACAAGGTTAGTTTGATAAAGATTTAAGTGACCGATTCGATGGGCATGCTATAAATAGGATGTGTAATGTGCCGATACATATTACATGTGCAGAGCATTGTAGGTAGTGTTTCTTGATGATAGCTAAGCACTGGCTCACATGGCTCAGTTGGGTGAATGGCTCTTTTGATTGATTCGCTCCTGAGCTACTCATCACCAGTGATGGCCTATTTTATCGATTTGTCAAAGGTAACTTACTTGCAGACTAGCCTGGAAATATGGATATATGACTAGAAATTGAAAAATGTACAACGCCTCAACAAATCATTTATTTTTCTGAGAGCTAGAAAACACAATTGAATCAGAAAAATTATATTCTAATTTAATTGATTTTTTCAACTATCAATGAACTAGAAATTTCGACAAAAGCCATTAAATTTTCCATATACGGTACAAGCTGTGCTGACTAATATAGCAAAATAAAATCTTTTGACGAGTCGTCGAACCACCTTGAAACCAACTTTGCTTCAACAAAAAAACCAAATCACAACAATGACCGTAACTGCGTAATAGAAATGAGCTGTCAGTGGTCATCCTATACTATCGTACGGCTAGAGACGGGTTTTTCACTTCTATAATTTATCGCTACTGGAATACATTCACAGATTCTATTCAGTGGAATATTACTAAGTAGTCAATTGTTTGATTTTAATTATCTACGCTAAGCATTTATACAGATTTCAAACGTGTCTCTATTCTAATTGCAAAGCAATGAGCGGAACTTAGCAGTTGACTACTATGAGTTCCCATCTAGGCTGCAGTGTATTGTAAGCAGATGATTGCTGAGACTAGGTGCCCCTTCCAAAAGATAAGATCCATTAGTGAGTGCAAAGATACATATCGTATCTGATTTGACATACATTCGTGAGGTGAGTTATGCTAATTTGCTGGTGCTAATTTATTTGTGGCTCGCGATACGAGTTCACCGCGTTCGTATTTCATAATTTTCACACCGATGCTGTTAGATCATACAATTGAATTTTCCATGTTCCATGGATTCTCGTAATAGTTCCAACATATGTATATCCACGATTCAATATGATTTTCAAATTATTTGAAAATTTTCAAAAACACGCGAGGCACGAGGTAAAGGTCAAATTACATAATTCTCTATGGCTTCATCAAAACTTGACGAACCATTCGGTAATCAAACTGATATTAAAAATCGATTGTGTGTCAAATTTGCACCGAAAACATTATGAAACTTAAACCAAACGTTTAACCTTTCAATTCTCGTGAATTTCAAGATACGATTTATATTCCTTTTGTTTTGCTTGCTACAAGCTTCTTTCGAAAACAAAACACAAACACTTTTCCGCCTACACCACACTCTTGAGGGGTGGATGAGAGGTAATTTCGTTGTTACAGTTATTAGCGTTAATATACTATTCAGATTACTCAATTCGAGGGAAAACAACATTAGAAAGTAATTTGATTACAAAACATGCTTGAAGGCATATAAACGGAGGAAGAATAGTGAAGCATGTATGATACAAAAACAATTTCAAGAAACGACACATTAAACAAAATGATGTTTGGAATTGAGCTGAAGCAATTACGGGACCATTCAAGAGCATATGTACTCGAGTACAAGTCGAACTGGTTCTTCTGATGTATTCATCATCCTCTTGAGGTTCAACACGCGTTCATGAGTAATTCCACTCTCATGCAAATTCCTTTTTCTTGCTGTATACACACGATTGTTGTTTGTGGAAATAAAACTCTTATGCATCACTGAAGTTCAAGTGCTGCTGCAACAAGTTCTTCTGCAGGATTTACCTTGTCGTGTCTGTTTTGTGGTATAATTGCTGAAAATTGCCTCGAGTCGAATGAATAACAGTCCAGATTGAAGGTGGGCTGGACCAGGTTGTAATTGTGGTAACTATTTGTCATCGGCCTTCACAAGTAAACAAATAATATTATTCTAGCATTTGTTTTTGATCACTGTCCAAGATTTATTTAATTTAGTCCACCGAGAATATGGCAGATTATAAAAAGAAAATAGCACGACAATCAATATTCCAAGTGAATATAAAAAGTTTGTATTCCATTTTCCATTCTTATTTCTCCAGTAATTAATAAGCTTAGAGCTAACTTTGGAATGTGTTAAAAATAAATTTTCTATTCATCTTGACAATTCACTCATCAGCAAGTGCAATCACTGAGTTGGCGCTGATGTGTTGTAAAACAAATTAAATTACACCATTTACATTATGCTAATTGCTTTTTGAAGAGCCGTTATTTGTAATATTGTTCATTCAAATTGTCTTTGAGCTAACAGAAATCGGAGGACGTAAACTAGATCACCTCGTCGTGGTGCATCCTGAGTAACGCTAAATGATCTAGACCCTCCCATAACTGCTTTTGTCTGCGGACTTCTCGAGGACTCACGATTTCATTCTTGTTGCGCTTGGGCTGCTGGTCGTAGCATTCCGGACGTAGTCCTTTTCAGGCGCGGTAGTGACGGAGTGAAACTCACTTCGTGAGCAACACCAGGTTAATACAATCATCTCTAACCTGTTAAAACTCTGACAGGCCTCAGAATACGTTTTCAATTTCGTCATCATTAAGTTTGTAATAAAGGTTCAGTTGAGGCGTCTTTATGTGCTCTCAACACTTGTCCGCATAAACAATTGTGCCAATCCTCTCATAAGCACCCTGCACCCGGCTAAAGCCTGGTGCAGAATTCATCGTACCCTCCAGTGTGGGCAGAGGGACAAAAACGGCTTTGCCATCGATAGCAGCCAAAGCCACAGGAAGTGGGGAATGTGCCAGCTCCGGGGATTGTTGCTAAATTCGCTGCAGGCTATGAAGATATGACAAATGAGTCAGGTCCACTGGTTCCTAAATCTGCTAGAGACTGCGGTAATATGACAAATGACTAACTGAGTCAAGTCCACTGGCGCCCAGTGCATCATTTACCATTTCTTCAAGTGGTCCCAGAGCTTTGGCCACGAACCCTGGCCCGGGGAAAACCCAGAAGCCCACTTGTGGCTAGAGCGGTGAGAAGGTTGCAGCAAATGAGCCGGCTCGACCGTCAACAAGTATCATCTTCAGTGCCACTCCGTCTTCAGAGCTTACAAAACTAAGACAGCCTTCAAAATTCTGAGGAGATTAAAAAATATTCCCCCTGTCCCATTATCCGATAAGGACAAAAAGTTCCTTTAATGGGCTAATAAGCTTATCGCGGAGTGCCTGCTTTCTCTTAACCCTGCGGATCCAGCTCATAAACGAAAGAGGTCGGCTGAGCAAAAGGGTCATATTTGGCAAATAGCAGCTGCAGGGCTCACTACGCCTTTCAGTGAAATGAGCCTTACTTGAGCTGTGATCGATGGCGGCAAAGGTATACGATGAATGGTGAGGGTTGGTGTAATCTGATGTCTGGCTGGTAGCGTGTGAAGATCAGCACACGGCAGAAGAAAGTCTGGAGATCATCAGTCTCTTCAACCTTGATGTTCCGACGGATGATGGCCAAATTAGCGAGCCTACAGAACATCGGTGGTGGGCTCTCCTCATCTGAAATAAGAAGACGGTCCCACTTTTAGAGATCCGCAAGGAATTGTGAAGGATGGAAGTCCATCAAACTCAACCTAAAGCGGGAGGCTCTGTCAGCAGAGCAGTCATCTGACGTGGGGTATATCACTCTCTCTGGGGATGGATTTGAGTGGAATTTAGATGTGGAGTCCCTCTCAACTGATGGGAAGAGTGTCGGGATTTCGTCCGGATTTGACCAGATTTCCAGACTTCCTGAAAGCAAAGGAGGGGAGTGGGGGAGAATCTTTGGTCCGATCTTCATTGGAACTTTCTCCGAGGAGCAAAGAATGCAGCCAGAATCTGGGTCAAGCGATTAATACTCTTGCTAGCACTTCCAACTCTGCTGCTAGGACAGCGTGAAACCCACCCAAAGCCAGGGGGACTTCTAGGCCACCATGGTGGAATGTGGAAATCACCATTCTACAAAGTGAGTGCAGAAAAGAGTTTAAGAACGCTAAAAGATCTAATGACTGGACAATATAAAAAAAAAACAGAACTGAATTTTTTTATAATTTGCCATACGTAAGGCAAAAAGAAACTCGTGGAGAGCCTTTTGGGGTATCACAGAAACTACCAATGAGACAAATGGTTTTCGTAAGGTTTCAAGTTAAACACCAAAGGCTGTAGGGTGTATTCAGAGCCCTGAAGGTAGTTGAACTAATTCACGCACTGACATACTGAATCTCCTTATGTGATCACATTTCCCAGGGAATTACAGCCTTCCAGCACATGCAGGAGGTGCGCCAAATGAAGAAGTTCAAAAGGTTTTCGTTAACACTAAGGATCTCAAACTCCCGGTTGAGGCTATGCTAACAAGCAGACCTACAATGCATGTTTGCACTTCACTTATGTTCCCGTCAGCTGGCGAGAAACAAGAGTTGTGTTTATTCCTAGAGCAGGGAGCAAATCAATCAACCAGATTCAAGATTTTACCCTTAAGTTTGTGAAGTTGAACTTTCCCAGTAATTTTGCCTACTACTAATCATTACACAAAACTGACAAAATTTAAACCGCACATTCTCCAAAATATTCGACAGTAATATCCATTAGCAATCAAAAGTTGTATCTGCATCAAATTTCTTGCTCAACCGAAGAACACCTTTCTAAACCAATCGTTAATGACTCTAAGTGTACATTTAGATGACTGAGCCATGGGCTATTTCACACAATCTTGACAAACGATCAGCCAATCAGATTGCTGATCTGCGGCACAAGATGTACCGGAGATCAGTAAAAATCCATCTCAAGCGAGTGTTCCGCGAACAATGATCCATACATCTAAATGTAAACCTAAAAAAATTCTAATCTGTGCTAGAGTCGTCAGAAATCCCAGGAGTTTCCATTTTAGCTTCGGATGTCTTGATTCAAAAAAATAGCAACCTAGCTTAGATGATAAAAAACCTCATTCGCAAAATTTAAAGCGTTTACCCCTAATTTACTAAAACTCCACGGGCTATTCCAATAGATACCAGCAGCAAGTGCCGAGAGAAAATATAGGAAAAAGAGAATAAAAAAAAAATTAACAGCATGACTTCAAATCTTATTTCTTCGATACAAAAAACAAAAATCACTTTAAATTAAACTTATTAGTTCCCGATCATTTTCGAGTTTTTGGACAACAACAATTCAATTTAATTGAACCGTTCTCCAGTTAGTGTCCAGTAATGTATCTAACAAAACTAATTGTAAATTACTCAAGCAGGTCATGGGATAGATAAAACAAGATATTTTTCAAAAATACGGCGTAAATACAATAGCAGTAGGCAATTGTGAAAACAAAATGACGATTCTAATCGATTTTCAGTTCAATTTTCAATCCAACGAAGCAATCAGGTTGTTGCGGACTCGCCGAATCATGCTTTGTGAATACGTACATACATACATATGTATATGTACGAGTATTTTGAAATTGGTTAACAATGCCTGCCTGCATTAGAGCAACCATTCAACCGTAATAAGCGCCCAACTATTAAATAGTTATCTGCCACTTGAGTAGTAAATGTTGTGTAAGTTTGAATCGATTGAAAATACTCTCCAACAGGTAAACGATGATGCGTTGAACTTTAGACTTTTGTTGTGAGAACACCTGTATGCGGGCTGCATTTATCTGTAAACGACGCTTAACTATTTTAGATCGATTTTATCGTGAAGCTAAATTGACCCATTCATTGATGTGTACCTAATGCTATTGAGGTCTTATTGTAGTGACATAAAAAATTTTGTGGTCACGTTTATCAATAGTTGTAAACATGTCAAATATATGTATGGCTATATTTACATTATAGTTTTCTCGATTACACTTTTTACCCAATAAATGAAACTATGTGGGTCATGCGTTATTCAAGTTTTTCATTTATAGCTTAAAATTATTTTGTTTGGGTGTTTGTTAAAAGATCGTAGATTAAACCTCACCTGCACAATAAATAACTTATTGATAATTACTGACCCAACTACACTTTATGGTATATTTTTGGCGCTTTCTTCTTATTTTTTCATTAGATCCTAAGTTATTGCGAATATCACTTTATGTCACCGTACACATTACTTTATGAGAAACTGAAAGTGAAACTCGAAGAAGAGAAAGTAAGTGAAGTAGTAAGTTGGCAAGACGCCAACTTTCCTGACAGCTAACAGGCAAGAGGTACTAGACCTTACTTACATGTCCTAGAAGTCGCTTCTTTCTCTGATCATAGGCATATAAACTTTGAACTAGGAAAATATGTTGTAAAAGGGGTAAAGTACAGGCAACCAAAGTGTACGGACTGGGAAGGCTATCAAAATGGCCTTACAGCGGGACTTTGCGGCCTGCACCCGAACTTTACTACGAAGACGGAACTGGAAGGACACTGTAGACAAGATCACCAGAATAATCCTCGAATCGTACCACAATAACTGACCTGAGAAAACTAGTGCTTCCAAAACGAGGGTGCCATGGTGGAACAGAGAGTTAGAAAAACTCAGAAGAGCCACAAGGGTGTGAAATTATGAGCAGCGATGAGTCTGAGAAAGAAGAGGAAATTCCTGATCGGATACCTCACTCACCTTTGATCAAGCAAATTATTACGTATGAAAAGGTTGAATGGACAATAAACTTCTTCAAACCCTTTAAATTACCACGACCAGACGGAGTCTACCCAGCTCTGCTACAAAGAGCGACGGGGAAACTAAAAACCATTCTGGTGCACATATTTGGAGCGAGCTTGCAGCTCAACTATATACCAAAATTGTGGAGACTGGCACGGATTGTGTTCATCCCTAAAGGTGGCAACAAACCGGCCGATCTGCCAATATCATACAGGCCAATTAGCCTCACATATTTCATATTAAAGACCATGGAGAAACTGATTGACCTACTCATTGATCTTTTGACAAAGATGCCACTTCACAAATTTCAATTTGCCTGCCAAAAGGGCAAATAAACTATATCAGCTGCACATAGGCTGATACAAATAATAGAAAATTCATTGGAAGGCTAGGAATTCGCACTATGTGCCTTCATGGACATAGAAACAGCCGTTTACAATGCAATTCATGACTCGCTGTATTCGCTCTACAGAAGAGGGATACTCCTCAAGAAGTAGTGAAGTGGGCGAGTAAAATACTAAGGAATCGAGGTGTGTTTTCAGAGCTGAGGGAGGCGAACACTAGGAGGGATGTCCACAGGGGTGTGTCCACACCACTGCTATGGTCCTTACTAGTTGATGACCTTCTCGTGACCCTCAATAATAAGGGCCTAACTGCTCTCGCCTACGCGGACGACGTCACGGTAATAATAAGAGGCTCACACATGGATACCTTGAGATCCAGAATGCAAAAAGCTTTAAATGAAACAAGCCAATGATGTGAAGAAGAGGGTCTATTCATTAATCGCCAGAAAACTAGCATAATACCATTCATCAGAAAAAGAAATATCGAAATTGAAGCCCTAAATGTTAGGGGCACAGTCGTATGAAAAGGAAAAGGTAAAATAGCTAGGAATACACCTAGATAGGAAACTCACCTGGGACAATCATCTAAACAAAACGACAATGAAAGCCACCAAGGTACTCTGGGCGACAAAACAAATGCTTGGACGCAATTGGGGACTATCTCCCAGGCAGACATTATGGGCATACAAACAAATATGGATCAAATATGGAACCATGCCTTAATTTACGATGATACGAATACCACTTAGAACTATTACCTAACCTCAAATGACTTGCATCCTGCAATTGGAGCCGAACGCCATAGAAGTCACCGAAAACTTGTCTTGCCAATCCAATGCCTTACCAAAAAATAAATTTTACTGACAACCTCTAGCCTCCTCATCTTAAAGTCCATGCCAAGGCCTTAAGCCACTCTATTGACCGTTTGACTACGTGTCTCCAGATCCCCGCTTCCAGATTTTCTTGCATGACAGCCGACCATCATGAGTGGCGGATGCAATTAGACTCCCTATACTGTCTTGTGGAAGTTGTGTACCAGTTAACTAACTCTCTCTCTTTCTCTCTCTCTCTTTCTCTCTCTAAGGCCACTGCTAACTCTGGAGGCGTGTAAGCGGTAAATGTCAAATGTCAGCATTATCAAGTATTTACGCTTGCGATCCATGATTTGATCTAAGCTTAAATTATTATAAGATGAATTAACTCTTTGGTGGCAAAGTATATGTCAGTGATTTTTTTACACCCTGATATTTATATGGTGAAAATACATTTCGAAAGATTAATTGTGTGAAAATAAACATTGTCATATTCACTTCATTGTCATAGCTTGGATATGATAACGTTCTAAAGAAAGCGTATCGAAGGTTGAGTAGCCTAGAGGACAGAGTACCGACTGCTGGTGTGTGTATGTGTGTGAGTGTTCTACGCTCAGAGGTTCCATGGTTCATATCCAGTCACGATCTCACACCGATATTTCACTAAACCTAGCTGTAACTAGACACCTATGTCATGGAGCTTATCAGTTCACACTTGTAGAGGATGGCGCAAAATTAATCATCTCATTTTGTTTTTGAATAACATTTTTACTAAATACCAAATATGACAAATATTCACAAATATCAAATATGAATCACGTACGACGCCATTTGCAAAAATTAGAACATCTTCCGATAGAGTGATTAATTTTGCGCCACTCAATATATTGTTTGTGAATGGTGTTAATACCCAAAATTCAACCCACAGACTTAATAAAGGTTGCGGTTGGTATACTTCAGTGTGGCTACTAGTGTTAATGAATACCTAAAAGTAGGCAAAGGAAAAATTCCAAATTGCGTGGGCTAATACCTCTCGACAGAGCCACTAAATCACCACGAAGTTTCCAGAGCACTTTGCTTGTAAAGAATAGACCTATGCGGTTTTCGGTTAATGTGCAGGTATTTGAAAACCCTTTCAACGCATCGAATTTGATTATTTTTCGTGTTTAAAAAAATGGAGCAGAACAAATAACTTTTGTTGGCGGTGACTGAGCAGTTTGCCTATTTATTTAACAATAGCTCGAAGAAAGATTGCCTTCTCATATAGAGATACCATAACCATAGAGAATCTGATGATGGGGGAGAAAAAGGAGAGGCCTTGACAGTGATGTGTAACATATGCTGGTCCAACTTCAACTTAAAGTCAAATATCACTTGAAACTATCAACAGCGCTGAGAGAGAAGCCAACAACAGAAAGAGAATAATTAGAGGTGATGTTTTGTAAGTGAATGATATTTGATGAAACTTCGCAGCATTCAGAGTAAGGGAATTCATAGCACACCAGTTAGCTAAAACACCTCAATCGTTTTGCAATATAAAACAGTCACTAGCGGATTCAATCACTCTGAAAATGTTAAGATCTTCAGCGTACAAAAGGTAGGATGAACTCAAGAGAGAAGGAAGATCGTTAATAAACAAAATGAACAATAAAGGACCAAGATTGGATTCTTGTGGAACTCCTGATATAGGAAAAAAGGATGTGGGAAAAAAGGATGTGGAAAACCAAGAATTAGCAGTAACAACACAAGACCGATCATAAACTTAGGAAGAGAGCCAAGAAAAAAGGGCACTGGAGTAACCAAACCCAGCTAGCTTTGAAAGAAGAAAATCATGGTTCACAGAATCGAAAGTTTTCTATCCACTTGCTTTAGCTGTCGATTTAGGTAGGAATGGTGTTTGTAAACGAAAATAAGTGTGTAGCCGTTGTTTTATCTTTAAAGCATCGATGCTGCTCACTGGCTAGCAAGGGCTGGATAAAAAGGTACGCTCATTGTAAACGACTTTTTCGAGGAGCTTACTAAGACAGGAGAAAAGAGATATGGGACGGTAACTAGAGATGCAAGAAATATCACCACCTTTATGGATAGGAAATATGTTGACGAATTTCCAAAATGATGGAAAGCTACCGGTTGAAATGCTGTGATCAAAAACTATTGAGCTGTGGAAGAGGAACATACAAGGAAGGTAAACGTGATTTAGTGGAAAGATTAGCAATGTCATCAGCTCCGGAGCCTATTTCATTTCCAATGGATTAATAAAAAAAGAAAACAGGTTACAAGTAGGTGCGGGAAAATTGATTGACGGCGAAAAATTATTGTGACGGGAATTGGCGAAAAATTATGACCACGAAACCGAAAGAACTAAAATCCAATTTTGTAACCAAAAATAAGCACGAAACAGGCGACGATGTCGTGAAATGCTAAATGACAAAAAATTCACTTAGGAGAGATGGCCTGAAGCTGTAGTTTTTCAAAGCACAAAGGATGCGTTTGCAGGAATCTGTTGCGCTATGATGCCGAAAGTTTAACAGATTGAGCTTAAAAAAATTTCGAACTTAATATGCGTGTTTGTTTGCTCCCCCAGTGAATTCACTGGGACAGGAGTCGTTGTTGTTTCCAATGCGTCTGTTCTGGATAGCATTTTGCTGTTATGGACACGCCTAATATTTTATTGAAAAAGTTGAATTTTCACTGCTTAAAGTAAAGCCAAGTACGCAGTTTGTTTAAAATGTCAATTTTCATATAAATTTTACTAGAGATAAAATCAAAAGCAAAAATTTTGCTAATGATTTTACCACATCCATACGGAGCTCCGAGATAAGACTTACTACTAATACTAGACTGTAATAGATGGCATTTGAAAAATTATCCATTATTTTACCAGGTTTTTAAATGTCCAGTAAAATGGGAGTGAAAGTTTGAAATTTAGCTAGAATCAAGAAATTATCATCAGTTTTTGTGTAGTTTTAACTACTATTTTTTAAAGGTAATTGAATTTGATCACGGTTCCCTTCTTGTCTATAAATCAGCATAGACAACGTATATCATTTCTACAGCATCGAAGCCGAGCATATTGAAACGGGAAACTTCGATCGTTTTGCGGAATCAGCCTCCGAAAGCAGAATCAAATTGGAAATGTTTTTTGCGGGATGATTAAAATTGAACAACTTTTTATTAACATTAAAAATTTTAATCTACATTGAAAATTCTATTATGACAAAGTGGTTTCGAAAGTATGCACTGTTTCTCATCAGACACCAGCACACAGTGCATACTTGACTGGCGTGACCACTTGCAGGTGGAAATCATTACATTTTTATTTATGCTAGTTGTGACAAATTTTAACATCTCCGACTTATATCCATGGATATAATTTTACTTAATAAAGGTAATTGAATTTGATCACGGTTCCCTTCTTGTCTATAAATCAGCATAGACAACGTATATCATTTCTACAGCATCGAAGCCGAGCATATTGAAACGGGAAACTTCGATCGTTTTGCGGAATCAGCCTCCGAAAGCAGAATCAAATTGGAAATGTTTTTTGCGGGATGATTAAAATTGAACAACTTTTTATTAACATTAAAAATTTTAATCTACATTGAAAATTCTATTATGACAAAGTGGTTTCGAAAGTATGCACTGTTTCTCATCAGACACCAGCACACAGTGCATACTTGACTGGCGTGACCACTTGCAGGTGGAAATCATTACATTTTTATTTATGCTAGTTGTGACAAATTTTAACATCTCCGACTTATATCCATGGATATAATTTTACTTAATAAAGGTAATTGAATTTGATCACGGTTCCCTTCTTGTCTATAAATCAGCATAGACAACGTATATCATTTCTACAGCATCGAAGCCGAGCATATTGAAACGGGAAACTTCGATCGTTTTGCGGAATCAGCCTCCGAAAGCAGAATCAAATTGGAAATGTTTTTTGCGGGATGATTAAAATTGAACAACTTTTTATTAACATTAAAAATTTTAATCTACATTGAAAATTCTATTATGACAAAGTGGTTTCGAAAGTATGCACTGTTTCTCATCAGACACCAGCACACAGTGCATACTTGACTGGCGTGACCACTTGCAGGTGGAAATCATTACATTTTTATTTATGCTAGTTGTGACAAATTTTAACATCTCCGACTTATATCCATGGATATAATTTTACTTAATAAAGGTAATTGAATTTGATCACGGTTCCCTTCTTGTCTATAAATCAGCATAGACAACGTATATCATTTCTACAGCATCGAAGCCGAGCATATTGAAACGGGAAACTTCGATCGTTTTGCGGAATCAGCCTCCGAAAGCAGAATCAAATTGGAAATGTTTTTTGCGGGATGATTAAAATTGAACAACTTTTTATTAACATTAAAAATTTTAATCTACATTGAAAATTCTATTATGACAAAGTGGTTTCGAAAGTATGCACTGTTTCTCATCAGACACCAGCACACAGTGCATACTTGACTGGCGTGACCACTTGCAGGTGGAAATCATTACATTTTTATTTATGCTAGTTGTGACAAATTTTAACATCTCCGACTTATATCCATGGATATAATTTTACTTAATAAAGGTAATTGAATTTGATCACGGTTCCCTTCTTGTCTATAAATCAGCATAGACAACGTATATCATTTCTACAGCATCGAAGCCGAGCATATTGAAACGGGAAACTTCGATCGTTTTGCGGAATCAGCCTCCGAAAGCAGAATCAAATTGGAAATGTTTTTTGCGGGATGATTAAAATTGAACAACTTTTTATTAACATTAAAAATTTTAATCTACATTGAAAATTCTATTATGACAAAGTGGTTTCGAAAGTATGCACTGTTTCTCATCAGACACCAGCACACAGTGCATACTTGACTGGCGTGACCACTTGCAGGTGGAAATCATTACATTTTTATTTATGCTAGTTGTGACAAATTTTAACATCTCCGACTTATATCCATGGATATAATTTTACTTAATAAAGGTAATTGAATTTGATCACGGTTCCCTTCTTGTCTATAAATCAGCATAGACAACGTATATCATTTCTACAGCATCGAAGCCGAGCATATTGAAACGGGAAACTTCGATCGTTTTGCGGAATCAGCCTCCGAAAGCAGAATCAAATTGGAAATGTTTTTTGCGGGATGATTAAAATTGAACAACTTTTTATTAACATTAAAAATTTTAATCTACATTGAAAATTCTATTATGACAAAGTGGTTTCGAAAGTATGCACTGTTTCTCATCAGACACCAGCACACAGTGCATACTTGACTGGCGTGACCACTTGCAGGTGGAAATCATTACATTTTTATTTATGCTAGTTGTGACAAATTTTAACATCTCCGACTTATATCCATGGATATAATTTTACTTAATAAAGGTAATTGAATTTGATCACGGTTCCCTTCTTGTCTATAAATCAGCATAGACAACGTATATCATTTCTACAGCATCGAAGCCGAGCATATTGAAACGGGAAACTGGTTCCTTTACCTTTATTAAGTAAAATTATATCCATGGATATAAGTCGGAGATGTTAAAATTTGTCACAACTAGCATAAATAAAAATGTAATGATTTCCACCTGCAAGTGGTCACGCCAGTCAAGTATGCACTGTGTGCTGGTGTCTGATGAGAAACAGTGCATACTTTCGAAACCACTTTGTCATAATAGAATTTTCAATGTAGATTAAAATTTTTAATGTTAATAAAAAGTTGTTCAATTTTAATCATCCCGCAAAAAACATTTCCAATTTACTATTTTTTTCTAGTGTCGTGAAAATATCCTAAATACATTTTACTTTTGTGAAAAAAACACATTTCACAAAATATTTATTGAATGCCGTCACATTAACTTTAGCACATAAATTCACCGTTGGGGAGAGTTCTATTCAATTTGTCTACATCGATGATTTTACTGCTATCGTTGGAAGAGTTCAATCCAATTTTTTTTTATCGAATCTCCGTAGTTGGCTTAACCCTGCGAGAACACAAGGGGGTCAAATTGACCCCAGTGACCTTTTTGGCCGATCGCAGCGCTTAGGCCTGCGGGAAAAGGGGGGTACTATAGGCCCCTTAGTGTATTTCTGTGTCTTGTCTCTCAGTTTACACCGTTCGCATACAGTCCCAAGTCGTCAGTCTTCGTTAAGAAGCCTTTGAAGCAGATTCGACGTCAATTCTGAGGTAAAAAAATCGACGTCAATTTTGAGGTAAAAATCAATTTATTTTACTTAATAAATCGATAGATTAATTTAAAAAAGCCAAAAAATAAGTTTGCAAGTACTTTTATTTTTTGTTTTTAGCAATATGACATATAATCTGCGTTCTAGTGTGCGCAATAATTTGTTAGCTGACGACAATGATAGCAATTTTGGCCACAGTGATTCCTCCGAAGACGACCATGTCTCGGAGCAATCAGAATCTGATTATTCAGATGATTACACCTTTTTTTTACAACCCTTTATATAAGGCTTTATTATTGTACTATGTCTTGAGAGTATCCATGTTCATTTTTAGCTCAAAATATTAAAAACTTACAAAGTTATGATTTATTTTAAATGTGCAAATTTTAAAATCCTCACAATTACCACGGTAAATATGCAAAATAAATCCTTTTTTTTCAAGGGTAACTATAGGGCTAATTTTTTTATGATTTTGTCGTACCTTGAGTCTATTCCCCTAAATTTTTAGCCAACAATATTGAAAATTGACAAAGTTACGATTTTTTTGTAAAACAGCTGATTTTCGATAAAACTGTTTTTTTCGCGAATTTTTTTTGGTATGTTAAGGACATTTAGGGCACTTCTAATGCATGAGAACTACTAAAAGAGGCCTCAATCTACATCCACAAATTTTTTCAAATGAAAATCTTCAGTGGCGGCGATTCTATAGATGTTCAAAGGTGGTTGGGGTCATTTTGACCCCAATTGTTCTCGATGATCGAAAAAATAGGTGTGTACTCGGAGGGTTAAATGTAAAAGTGACAATTTTGTGACAGTTTTTTAAATGCGACAGTAGTGTAGTGAATATAGTATCAAAACGTATGGCAAAATATATGTTTCTTAGAATTTCCTATATTCTTCCATCAACTCTCCGGCAATTGTAGAGAAAACCACCTTTATCAAAAATAATTTTTTTTAATGGAAAACAGATAATTATTTTAAATATAAATATAAATAAACTGACGATTTCGGAGTGCCGTTTGAATCATTTTACATACATATCTGAGCCATTATGGCGGAATTACAAGTATGCACCGAAAAAATTCGAATACATCGTTAAAGCTTCGTGTCACCGCCGGGAAGAAAAAATATATCTTATCTTTACAAGCAAACATAATGCCCAATAGAATACAAGTTCATTGATCCCGATTCTTAAAGATAAGACCGGGAAGAAATATTTGCCAATTTATATTTTTCCAGTAAAGTCTTCCAAGCAAAGCAGCCCACCAATTGTGGGGTCACCCACTCGCCTAATTCGGTTCAGAAAAAAACTTTAGGCAATATATATGTTCAAAGTAAAAATCGATAAATTAATTCAACCAGAAATAAATTGAAGTTAAAAATATTGTTTTTCTATTTTCTTTTTTGTTTCGTAAATTTTCCTAAACCAATCAGTCCAACTGTCTCATTTGCCTTTGGATACAACAAGCATTCTTTTACGAAAAGCCGCAACGTCAAAGAGTTCTCATTGTAAGTCCTTACAATATGTCTATTAGCTTGTTCTACTCATTTCTCAAAGCCAACTTCATTCAATCTCAAGAGAATCAGTCTTAATTCAATTGCATTTCAAAGGGTGCACCTGAGTGTTCGCCCTAAATCATCAAACAAAAGTATTTAATTCACCATGAACAAAAAAAAAATCGAAGTAGAAAACGAAAGTGGAAATCGACTTACAGTGAATGAATGTGCTGGCAAGGAATCCGATTAAATGTTTAATTCACTTGGAACTTCCTTGGGCGTTTCGACGTTTATTCTGCCTTTATACTCTGCTCTGCTTCCTCCAGCATTGTTGCATTATCTTTTTTTGTTATTGGTACTTGTGCTACTGTTGTAGGTCTGTGACGTGCGAGCAACTCCTTGAACCCACTTGAAAATTTCTCCGGCTTCACTCACATTCTATTCTATCTGGGGCGCACGACAACTTTTCATATAGTTCTACGCGTTGATTGTTTCAATCTTCGCCCCAAGGGTGAATCTACCCTCGGGTTTCACTCAACACTGCACAGTACTTGAATTCACACTGACAACGACGACTTTTCGATGTTGTGCAAATTTATTGCACAGAACCATGCACTCGCGACTCGAATCACTTCTTAGTTCTGCGATTTTTGATTTAGTGAAAAAACTGGGAAGCAAGAATCCAATATGCTTGAGATTCAGATGAACTGTAATGAGATTTCAGGATCCATTCGGAAATGATTCGAGCTATTGCGGATATTCATTAAAATTTTGCCTTTCTCAGGTATCGATTTGTCGCTAGAGTGACGAAAGGACTGTACGGGGAGCGAGCGGACAGGTAAGAGGCCGTCACGACCAGATTAAACTGAACTCGACATGTGATCGGAAGCACACTGAAACTAATTAGTAAGGGACTTGTCGAACGGAAATCAATCGCCGAAGTACTTAAGCGGATTAGTCAGGATAACGCACTTTTTTGCCACTAAAATATTGCGTGATTGTCTGGCTGCAGATTTGTTATTTTATTTGTTAGTACTCCCGACTTAACGAAACAGCAAAAATTTTAGTTTTTTTTTTCGAAGTTGGGTCGTTAAAACAAATTTCCACTTTTTTCATTTAGTATAGGAAGAACACCGCACTTGAAATCGCGAACACATAGTTTGATCGATTCCGAAAGAAGCAAATAACGCAGTTACTAACGAGTTAACAGGCTATGCCAATGGTATCGAATGATGACGATTCACAACAGTAGCTTTTGCCGAACTGGTCCGATAGCGTCCACCAACTGTTCGCTCCACAATCGTGCACTGATTGTTTGCATCTTTTTCATGTCCTCCCAGACGATAATTGGCGCGGATTTGTTCTCGCATAACCAGCGTTCACCGTGCAGCTACAGTAACAACTGGAAGCTCCAACTCCGGGACGCCGAGAAACTGGTGCTGGAATGTAACGATTCTCTTTTTGGAGCCGAACCTCTCCAAGGCAAGACCTGAGGACTTGGCCATTGTGCTAACAACTTGTTTCGTTGCCACGAGAGCTCACCCCACTGGTATTGGAATTGCTGCGTACGATACTGGAATGTATCTTTGATGGCATCCATATGTAGTGGAGGTAGTAGCTATTCGGTACCGAAGATTGCTCCGCGCTTAGTTGTTCTCCAACAACCAGTCATGCGCGCTCCATATCTATTGCCGGTAGTACTCACATCGAAAGCATTGCACTGAGAACAAACGACAGCCACGGCAGGCAGTAACAAACAATGGCAACGGAAATTGACTTCCATAGTGTCGTTGAAACGGGTTCCGCTTCTGCGCATGCATTCACACATGAAACACAATCAGCGATGTAGAAACTGAAAATGTAGAAGAAAAAGATATATGTGACTGGCTTTACACAGAAGAAGTCAGTATTGTTCGTTTTGACGGAAGGATGTGACGTAATTCCGTGATCGTTTGTATGGCTCTTTCTTCCGAACCGATGCACGGGCTGCCATATCGATATTTGAACGATTGTGGGGCAAAAAAGGGTTTGCTTAATGTGATAATAAATTAATTATTGGATTAAAATATTATATTTAAAAGTTTAGGCATATTTTTTTCTGTAAAATCTTGCTAATGTGGTGGTAGAAAATTTACCGAAGACTAGAAAACTAAGGTATTGAATTTTGGTAAAAACTGGCACAACAATGTAGATCGGAATTTAGCGAAAACTACGAAGAGAAACTGTTCATCAACTCATGTTTTGTTTGTAAAACTTTCGTCAACACGCATTGAGGTAAAACATTAGGTCAAAAGAATGTCTACACCGTTCTAAACTGTGCTCATTCTAATCTCATCTGAAATTTAAAAGCAGACAGCAAAATATCTAGTTTAAACGGCAAAAAATCCATCATCCCGAATTACGTTGTCCTGAAAATTTTCGGGTTAAAAATTACTTGACCCCACAAATAATTTCCTCCGCCGCACGCGATTTTCAAAATCAAATTCAAAATGATTTTTATATTCAAAATGAAAATTCATTATTTTTAACATCGGATTTATATGTCGTTTACACGTTTAATTAGCTTTAATTTTAGCTTTATGTAGCTAAAAAAACCCAAAAGAATGAGTTGTATATATAATAAAATTTATAATTTTCTTTATATTGCAAAAAAGAACAAAATTTTCCTGGATTTCCTCGCTGTTTTCGTAGTTTCGCGTCGTTTACTCAACCATTTTTTACTCAAACTATTGTGAATATTCTACAGTGTTCCGCTGGTGGGCAACCACTATTGCGAACTAGCCATCACGAGCAGTCAAATTCCATGGCAATCAGGTCATCTGCCAAATTTGATGACGTCATGAAAAAAGTAGGTCAATCACGTGCACAACAAAGACAGCAGGCGAAATTACTTCCGCCAAACACACGAGCCCAAAAGAGACAGGGCATCCGTAACAAAGGATATTTCAGTCCGATTGAACGATAAGAAGAGACGCACGCGCAAATAAACAAACATAAACAGCTGCCTGGCCAGTTAGCTCCCGCACAGCAAATTCAATAGCGAATAGTTTCATTGTTTGGTGGAAACCTCGGAAGGTTGTCGACGATTTGTCGTGCAGTTTTCGTCTTGACACTTACAGCTGATTTGGACGTGTGTGAATTTTCAGTGTTGGGTGTTGTTTTGGTGAGCAAACTTTTATTCTTCGTGTGTCGTGATTCGTGAGATCGGCCATCGTCTCTTCGAGTAAGTAAATATTTTCAAGGTTTGTGAAAAATGTCAGCAACAAACTTCTTGCCGTGCAGTTATTTCAAATCGCTTGCCTGGGCAAATTTTTGTAGCTGTGTGACAGCAAAAATGGCGCCAAAATCAATGAAAATTGAATGCTACTTGAAAAACACAGACTCCTGACTTGTTTGTTTTATGGGGCTGGTCAGGCAGCTGTGGATAAATGCTTGTGCGGCTGGGCAACGATGATCGCGAAAAGGCCTTGAAATATTGAATGAACCAAGGTCTTAGTGAAATAAGTGTCGACTCAGAAAGGAGAAATGATGTTTGGGGTGTTTGGCTTAGCTCGATAAAAGGTGATTGCAATCCTTTTGCTACAGAGAAATGAGTCGATTTTTGTGAAATGAGATCTCGATTCTGAGCCTGGAATCATTTGAACTTACGTTGACAAATACAATTTTGCGTGATAAATAAGTATCGTCATGCACGAATTTCACTAATAAAATAATTGAATTCTCCGCCATGCTGTAAAACTAAACATAATTTCATGACATACCAGGGCTCTGGAGCAAGATCATATATGAAAACTGTCTGAAATCACTTCCCTCTAGTAATTACATCTGATGGATGGATTCCCATATCCAGTGATGCCAGATCCAGATTTAAGTCTGGATTTGCCAGACTTTTACAACGTCTCCCAGACACCCAGACTTTATTTCAAATTTCCAGACTTTTTCACACTTTCATAATAAATTCATCAATGTGCGACTACCCAGATGTCTGCAAATGTACTGTACCAATATAACTAATAAAATTATCATTAGGGTTTTTATTTTATTTACTTGCTCCAATACAGAGGCTAATGTTTCTTCCAGTTATATACAATTTCGTGGATTTGTGTTGCATTTCGACAATAAAATGAGTTCAACCAACTCATGAAACTCATCAAATGTTTTCACATCAACAAAAAAGTGTTCATGAATCGTTTCGCACTTGACCGCAAATCTGAAAACTGTTTAACACAATAAAATACTTCATAATCTCTATTTATGTGAATTTCAAATACTAGTCAACTCGCGCAGGTTTTTCGTGCTTTGACTGCTGTACTATGCAAGAGTGCAACAACAGCGCATCCATGCAACAGTAATCTCTGTTTTTGCCGATAATACTATTTTTGATGCCGCTTTTATAAAATTTACATGATATAAATTCAAATATAATGCACTTGTTAAATGTCATCAGTGGCACTTTATACTGCCCCTGTGGTCGGTGAGCGGAACTTTATTTCGCTCGATTCGACACAGAAGTTTTCGCTGTATTCTGATTATGTAGGTGAAATTAAATTACGCTTTTTATTGAAAATAAAATCTCCAGATTTCTCCAGACTTTTTGAAAAAAACTCCAAGACTTTCCGAATTTTTTTCTGGCATCACTGCCCATATCCATAATCACTTCCAATATGGACAAAAAAAACAAATTGACAAAAATAAAACAGCCGTTGCCATAACTATTGTGAATACTTGCATGTGTACTACTGCACCGTGTCTCATCATTGCTCTGCAACCACCTCTCAGCTGTCAGTCGTACTGCAAAGAAGAAGGAACCAGGAAATTTTCACACTTCAAATAAATAATAGTGAAGCCAATTTTGCGCGAGTTTCGGTTAGCACCGTAGTGTGGTGATTGTAACTTTACGCATTTTGACTTCGAATCAGTTGTTTTTAGTTGTAGTGTCGTCCTATGTCAAGTGCGAGATTGATCACTGCTAAAAATAACACTAATATTTGACCAAATTATTACATCGCAATCGCATCTATTTCGAAACAAGTAAGAAATACATATTTTGCTGCTGCGTGTGTGTGAAAAATGATGCGAAAGACGAGAAGAGATCGCTTTGTACTGGCTCGTTTTGCTGCGTAGGAAATATCGACCCGAGGTCGTCAAGGCTTCGCATTTTCACAGCCATCTGTCAAAATCAGTTGTCAACAACGTTTGTCCTGCCCGAAAAATCTTTCGAGACGATAGCAAACAAGAGTAAAAAAACAGCGCGAGTCGAAGCCAGAATAAAATAAGTTAATCGTGTGTTGTCTCGTCCAGTGTCCAACGTAAAGTCTTTGGCATGGCTGTTTGTCATGTGTAGAATTTTCGTGGCTTATCAGCGAAGAGAGTTGGACGTAGCAAAACAGAATTGTTCAGCTCGTTCAATTTAAAATTCAAATTACGTTTGTCGAGGTAAATTTTTTCTCTCGTAAAATGTTGCTGTTTTCCATTGAATCGCCCCACGTATCTTATATTGTTTGTATCTGTGCTCGTTTATTCCCGTCGCTCGATATCATTTCGACAATGAACTTGGATTTTCTCTCGAATTTTCATAGAAAATAGCTGCGAATCATCAGCGATAGAGTCCGATATTTTTGGAAGACCAGTCTGGCCGCAATCGAAAATTGATTGTGGGAAAGACTGCTGTTGCAATTGTTTATCAACTCGGGTCAATTGAGTACACATATCGCTGGTCACTCAACGATTGCAGATTTGAACAGACAGGAAACGATCGGAAAATGACTTGCGAATGACTGATGACTGCCTGGAGCGAGACGAGAAACAAAGAAGTGTCTCGTCTGATTCTGGAAAGCTTGATCACGTTCTAATAAGTCGAATGGTCTTCTATATATGAGATTAGGAGTGTATGACAGATTGTTCAAAGTAGTTCTTAATCCCATGCTAATTTGTCGACCGTCTCTTTGAACAATGAAATTGATTCGGGCGGTATGGTCGAGGAAGGCATCGTAACAAAGACCCGTGAAAAGTGTGTCGCTGGAGGCTTGCTCTGTAGCAAATCAAGTCTCGAAAGCAAGTGCATTAGCTGAAAGTGAAAGGCCTAATAGAGTGTTTGATAATTTTGCCATTTTTTTTTTATTAATTTCGGAAAACGAAAGCAGGCCGTTACGATTGCACTGTAGGCACACGCAAGCTTCAAGCAATCGCAAAATACTTTAGAAATCTATCAAAAATAGTGTAGTTCGCAGTGAATGGATCATTCCATTCCTATATTTGTCTACAATAATTCTGAAACCTCTATTAATCTATAGATTGTTATTTACCCAGAAATAATGTCTGTTTAATTTGTGGATTTAGAATATTCCTGCATTTGTGATACTATGAAAATGCTTGCATATGACCAAGGGCCTAATTTTATGTGAAAACACAAAACTTAAATTTCACAGCAATATTACTATCCAGAGTGTACTCTTTTTTTTTTAGATTGCCTGAGTAATTGTTAATAAATGTTATACTCCTTCAAATAGATTTTGGTTTGTCCTCATCAAAATGCTTACTCCATCTTTTAAATCGAACTGGTTTTGCAATTCAAATTCATAAATAATAAAACAAAGTGTGGAGCGAAAAACAACTTACGAAAATACTACGGTTTACTCTTTGAAAACAAACTAAATATTAATGTTACAAGAGCACAATTCAATTTTCAAGTAAAAATGAAAATGATAGAGTAAGAGTTTTAAAATAGTGTTAGAGTAACTATATTTTAGGCAGATTCTACGTTTCCTTAATGCGCATGGTCCATTTTTGTCTTAATATATCCTACCAGCTACGGCTCGTAGCATAAAAATTTGGGTCGACCAAAACGGAAGTTCTGATTATTTTTTTGATTCCCAAAAGTTTATACAAAGCAAAATCATTTTTAATATTAATTCTTTCATATTATGGTTTTACTTAACGCGAAATCATTGATAACGACTATCATTTTCGTTGCATTACTATTAATGATAAAGTATTGGAATGTCGTTGAGTTACGTTATTTCTAATGAATTTGAAAAAATTAAAATGTCTTACTCCGTTGTATTACATGGATTATTAGTTTTCAGAACTAAGACGAACACCGGAAAACTATTTATTACGCACTTCACGAGTTGACCACGAGCATTAATCGTAAAATGATTCATACGAATAAGTGCAGCTTTCCTTTTCTCTATAATAAAATAATTTTTGCACCATCTTCTTTACTTGTATTATTTAAATTTCTCCATTACCAACTCCACTGCTCACTTCTCACTGAAAACACTTTGAAAAAACAATTTAATTAACAATTTAATGCTATATAATAACCGCACTTTGCTACATAAATCATGAAATCAATTAAAAACCTCATTTTTTCTATTTCGCCAACATACATCATCATTAATAAGCTTAAGTAGCCTAGTGGGTAGAGCACTGGCTTCTTGCGTGTGGGGTCCCTGGCTCGAATCCAGGTTTGGACGAGGGTCCGCGCACCAAGCTTTGAGTTCACCTAGCTCTGATTTAGGTACCTAATTTAAATCAGGGGTAAAGTGAGTCGTGGAATTAATCACTCCACACTCGTATCCACAATGATTAAAAAAAATTGTAATGAAGCTCTCTACCAGCTTCAACCCCTAGACCCGTACGAGGGTTGTCGTGGGATTGCTTTTACTTTACATCATCATTAGCTACGTCTACCATGCGATTTGGATTAGGATCGATCAAGCCGTGTTGTACATCCGCATCGGATTGATTTGGATTAGTCGATTGGATCAGGAGACCCCGGAATGAGGGATTGAAAAATTCGAAGCCCACTTAACTTCTCTTCGTTTATCTGGATTTCCATTACTTCACCATTGTAGAACTGGTTGAATTGTATTCGTTCGATTCAGTCACATCCAACACCTACTTTGACTTCTCAGACATTTCGAATTCAATCCAAGTCAGTCCAAGTCGATCCGTTTTGTATTGTACTGTCTTACTTATTGTCTTACTACCCTAACAACCACTAGGCATTGGTCAATTAGAAAATGCTCACTTGACCGTTTTCTATTCATACAGTGCTATTTTATAAAAAGTAAATCTCTTCAAAAACAGCAAGCATCCTAAGATTGGCATAATATAACAGCGTTTTCGCTACACGCTGTTGTTGAGCGGAGTTCCAGCAGAAAGCAGCTGGCCGCGAAGATATTTGCATTGGCTCATCTGTATGCGGGGTGTAAAATTAAAAAAAAAACACCCAAATAAATAGTTAGTATGTAATGGGTGCTGAATCTGATAGTATTCCTGCAGACTACTAGTTCAATGCCATATTACAAAAAAAAACTGACTCGTTTTTATAAAGCCACTTTTCACCTAAAATAATCATATCTGCATCCGAAACTTTCTGTGTAGCTTCTAGCTTTTGGACTTTATTCCTAACGCTCCTAACGTTGGCATAAAGGCTATTTTGAATGAAAGTGAAATTTGAAGTGAATCAATTAGTCTTCCTAATTAGAAATTACACAGCTTGTGAGTACTCATATTCAGGACAATCTTTTCTGTCAGCCTTGTGATTGTACTCATTTTAGAGTTTCAACAACCAGTTAATATATTTCTTGATTGCGGACATGTAGTCTAAACTTTTAAATTGACCAGAATATTTGGTGCAAACATCACCTGATCTGATACAGTATTTGAATGTGCGAATGTACCTTTGGCATTTATAAGATCTTCTGATATTATAACCTTCCTGACATTAATGTCTACCATAATCAATGTTAACGTACTTATTGACTATTTTAGAATATGTATTACCTGGAATAATCGCAATGAAATTATTCTTCTTATTATTTGTTTTATAATCCACATTTTTTTCGATGTGATGGTAGACCCTGATTTAGAGATGATTACTCAAAATTTAACTTTTCAGTTGAATATTATTATTATAAGCAAAACACAGCTAGGGTGGGAAGCCGCTCTCCTATGCTTTCTACTGTATTGCTGTATGGCTACTGAATTTACTACCAATATTTTTCATAAGGTTCCTATTGTTTTTTCGCTGTTTGAGTTAATATTATCTTGAAACGATCTAATATTTTCTGAAGCTATTATATTTTGTAAAAATTTCTTTCTTGAAATTACTGTAGCTCTGAAGTTATTGTAGTTTTGCTTTATTTCCGAAAATGGCATCTACTTTAAAATGCTGGAATATGATAATTGTAGCTATGGCACGTTTGTAGCTATGAAAAGCGCGCTCATGAGCTGTCGTTGACCTACTGCTATAGCCGGGTACATTCATCGTCGATGTTGTTTAATAAAATCACTTCTTCCTCTTCTAATGAGATTTGTGATTTGTTTGCAGATAGTTTCCAGACTGTTTTTAATGCATCAGACCCAACAAACTCACACCTTTCTTACTCTCATTCCGCTCCAACAGCTTTGGTCAGCCTCTTAGAAATTTCACGTGATGAAATACATAAAGCTATTTCGGAACTCAACTGAAACAAAGGCCCTGGGCCCGATCTCCTTCCTCCAACTTTCTTGCGCAAGTGTGTAGAGCAGCTTATAACTCCCTTGCATATTTTTTTTCCACAGATCACTTTCGTCTGCAGTTTTCCCATCCTGTTGAAAACTTTCGTATGTCACCCCCATCTTCAAAAATGGTGATAGACGCTGTATCGGAAATTATAGGGGCATTGCCGTTTTATCTTCAATTCCGAAACTTTTTGAAAAGATTGTCTACGATAAACTTTCCCCACTAGTTGACTCTCGTCTGAACGAGCAACAGCATGGTTTTAGAAAAGGTCGCTCAACTACCACGAATTTGATAGTCCTAATCTCAGATGTTCTGTGTAAAATGAAGAAAGGATACCAAATTGACGCAGTCTATACAGACTTGCCGGATCTTTGCATAGCTGGCTGACTTCCTACCTTCGCAATCGAACACAATTGGGAAAATTTCAAGGAATTTTATCGAAAAATATATCTGCTACCTCCGGTGTACCACAAGGTAGCCATCTTGGCCCACTTCTTTTTCATATATTTAGTTCCGACCTATCTGACGTCTTAGCAAATATACCTCATCTACTTTAAGCCGACGATCTCAAAGTCTATCACATCATTAAATCTAAATCCGATGCACTCTTTTTCCAATCTAAACTTAATTCACTTGATCATTGGTGCAATGAAAATAAGCTCTCTCTCAACATTGCTAAGTGCCAGGTTATTCGTTTTTTGACCTTGGTGTTATTTTGGATAAGAAACTCCGCTTAACCTTGCACTATGATAAAATACTTTCCCGTGCAAACAAACAGCTAGGGTTCATCAAAAGACGTTCCAAGAAATTTCGTAACCTGTGGGTCACAAGATCCTTATACATCTCACTTGTACGCCCCATTCTCGAATATGCCTCTATCTGCTGGAATCCGACTTTTGAAACCCACAGTAACAGACTCGAGTCCATACAAAAACAGTTCTTACTTTTCGCATTGAGAGAACTATACAACCCCTACGATTTTAATACGTTTCCTCCTTATGGGTTTCGACTGGGTCATCTAAACTTATTGACACTTGCATCCAGAAAAAATATGATTTCGGCCTGCTTCACATTCGACGTCATTAGAGGCGTTATCAAAGTTGAATTCTTTAATAGTAAAATTGTATTAAATAACCCTGTAAGAAACACTACTTACGCAGCTAATGAGCCGGTAAATAGATGCTGCAGAATATTTAACAGCTTAAGTTTTCTGTATTCCACAACGATCTCCAAATTCTTCTTCAAATCCTCCCTTTTCCAAGCCATCCATAACCCCTTATCTTAAGCTATATGACAATGTTTTATTTGTTTGTTATATACCAATTGTTATTGATTTATTTGTTAATTAATTTAATTTTTCGTTTACACATATTTATTTCAAATATTTTCTTTGTACTCTTCATACCTTATTTGGTTAATAAATAAAATAAAAATAAATGATTCACTTGGACCTGTTGAGTTCCTCAAAGATCTAATTAGCCTTTTCTTATGTCAGCCTGTCCGTGAATTTCGTTGTCAATTCCACATTCCGGGCTTTAAGTGATTTCAGACTACTCTGGCGATAAAGGAGAGTCCTACATCCAATTTTCAGTTACCGGGCTATAAAACCTACCAGTGCAAAAACGCAGGATATTCCACTTGAATATTTTGCCAGTTTTGAATAGGTAATCCAGGACGGGAATGCATATGTGGCTGGCCAAGGGCTGTGTAGCAAACACTTTTCGCTTTGGTGGTCAGGCCCATCTTCTTGGCTAAAAGATACCCATGTGGTGAAATGCGGATTCGGCAACTTTGATTTTATGTCGAACGAGGGGACTAAACTTCAGGAATTCGTGAAAATGCGTGCCAAGAGTAATCGTAGACTTTTCAAACGAGACAGCGAGCTTTTTGGACTTGTTGTAAATAGTTTGCAATTGCCGATATTTAGTAAAATTGCGAAACACATAAAGTTGTGTCTAGCAGCTGTTTGGTTTGATGCCCGATTGGATGCTTTTCACTGCTGTGAGCGGATGTTGGTTCGATGGGAATAAAATCGAGTAATCAGCATATTTGGGGACTTTAACTGAGGCCGGAGCACTAGAATCAGGAGGTCAGCGGTAAAGATCGTATAAAAAACGGGTTCGATGATGGAAGCTTACGGTACTCCTGATTTCACAGATCCTTTGATTGAATTAGCTCCATGAATGAATATTGATTCAGAATTGTCTGTTCGCAAGGAAATTTGTATCGAATTGTATAACAACCGTGGGAGTGCCACGTTCATTCAAATGGAACGTAATTTGCAGGTATAAGATGGCATGCTACGACCCGTGCCTATGCCTAACGCCAAATTGGTATTCTAGTATAACATTAGCGACCTCACAGTAAGTGGACATCATCTCCATCCGAATTCTCTCAAAAAGCTTCCAAATATTAGAAAGCAAGGAGATCGGACGGAAATCTCTAGTTTTTTTTTTACTGTTGTTCTCCTTACGAACAGAGACAATCTTACCCACATTCCCGGATTCAGAAAGCTACGTTGTTGAAGACATTATTGAAAATAATGCAAAGCAATCTGAGCATAGAAACCGAAAGAAGTTAAAGTTCGGCATCGCACCTTTGCATCAGGTATTGCAAAAGTCAAAATGGTCAACAGCAATGTGCGGATAACCGGCCGGATTTTCTTCAAAAAATGTTACAGGGGTGGCTATTAAGAAAATCGAAATCTTTTTCTTTTGGTTGTTAGAAGTTGAGGCACTATGCTGGGTAGTGTTTAGCTGCAATTGAAATATCCCTGCAAACAATTCCGTCTGACTGTCGGGATGTGGGACAGCAACATTGTTAATCGTGACAACCGCCGCCCGGTTATTTTATTTACTCGAAAGTAGATTAGTTTCCTTCTAAATATCGGAGCCTAGCCTCATACCTGCCAGCCGTTGTGCAAGAAGCTCACTGCGGAACTAAGCAATCATTTCCAGTCTCGATTTTACCTTCGATTAGGTCCTCGTTTCTGTTACTTGTCAGAAGCGGTTGAATACGTCCAAAAAAGATTCACGAGCTTTTTTATTTTTAGGAATAATATGGAGTCCCTACAATAAACGGCTATCAACCTATAATATTCCTCGTCATGATCAGCGCAAAACTTACATTCATGAATGTTATCTTTTTAAAGTTTATCACGGCTATTTGCCTTTGTCTTTCGTGTGATCTTTTCCTAAACGCGCATTCATGACAAGTTTATTTCATTAACCACATTCTTTGATGCACCATTCGCCTGATTTGTTTTTATAGTTATCTTCAGCTTGGTTCTCCCCCCAGTATATTGGTAATTTCAAAGATTTAGTTCGTAGTGCACTTTCACCTACTTAAATTTATTGAACTTTATTTTTGTTTGTTGCATTTATCTTTTTGTGTTTATTCTGCTACTCTGATTTTATCCTGTTAAATGAAACTGTTTAAATAAATAAATTACTAAATCGCTAAACGCGTCCAATGATTTATCTGATATATTTGGATTAATAACAAATGTTTTGCAATACAAATTTCACGTTCAATATTTTTGTGAAAGCGCTCCGACTTAGAGAATTAATCGCGTACGGAGCTTGATTAGAGCAGCTTGTCAGCAATGGTTAACGATTGAATATTATTACAAAATACACCTTAAATTCTTTACATCTATTTGAGTCACATACATACGTTTGATAAAACTAGAAACGAGGTCGAAACAAAAACTTCTTGTGATAAGCAAGTTAAAATGTATAGCTGATGATATGAATTGGGCCCATTCAAAAGTTCATTGCCGCCCTCTATATTCGTTATACATGCTTTACTCATCTAGATCATCATTCAGAATCGTTACAAGCTAGAATCAGCTAAGTGGAGTTTAGAAGCAAATTTCACTCCATTAACATTCTTAGCGTGCTTCATACTTTGAAGAGCTTCAACCTTTAAGTGCATTTCTGTAAGTTATGAGTGTAGTAAAAATGTAGCAAAATATGTTTTTTTTTAAATCCTAGTATAATTCACGTTTGATATGACAATAAAAAAAATTAATTCCATCTTTTAGGAACCATGTCTTCGCCAAGCGCTGGTAAACGCCGTATGGACAACGATGTCATCAAGCTCATTGAAAGCAAGCACGAAGTGACAATCTTAGGTGGACTAAATGAATTTCATGTGAAATTTTTTGGGCCACAAGGTACACCGTACGAGGGCGGTGTATGGAAAGTTCGTGTCTATCTGCCCGACAACTATCCATTCAAATCGCCTAGTATAGGTTTTGTAAATAAAATCTATCATCCAAACATCGACGAATCATCGGGAACAGTTTGCCTGGATGTAATCAATCAAGCGTGGACTGCACTCTATGACTTATCAAATATTTTCGAATCATTTCTACCACAACTCCTAACATATCCAAATCCAGTAGATCCATTAAATCGTGACGCGGCCGCATTGTATTTGCACGAGCCGGAAGAATACAAAAAGAAAGTGGCAGAGTATGTGCAACGATACGCGACAGAGAAAGCGCTGCGAGCAGCGGCACAACAGGATCGCGATAGTTCCGATAGCGAATCGAGTATGTCGCAATTTAGCGAAGATGAAGCTGGCGACATGGAATTATAATATCGGCTTTTAATTACGATTTTAATTTGATTTACGGCGTTTTAATTTTACATCTAATATAAATATTAATTAATAATATTGTAATTTACTTGATAGCGTATATATATTTTTTTCTAATTCATAATTGATGATAATGATGATCGAAAGCTGCAGTCATCAGTTCAGTACGTTCAGTAAAGTAGACAGGATTTGACGTTTCGATTATGAAATAGAGCGCGGACGGTACGCGAGGGCATCGAACGTTTGCCTAAGCGACGTTATTTGCGTAGTCGACTTGCTTCGAACCGTTTGTGGTTTGCGTCGAATACTTTTGCGAACACTTTTGAAAATTTTGAATTGTGTTTGGAGGGGCAGTGTTGAGAAGACATGTTTGTTAAAGTGAAGTCATAGTCATTTTCATAATTATATTCAAAGCAATATTATGTAGGATAGACTTGAAATGGCACAGGGTGCGTTCCAGTCTGCACCATAGAACATCTTTTAGATAGATAGTATACAGACCATGTAATACATGATTCTATTTTAATTTCAATTAGCTTGTAAAAAGTCATAAGAAGCTATTGCCAATTTTTCAAAGCGAAGCAAAGAAATATTTATGTGAGCAGTGTGGGTTTCATAGTTCTCGAATACAGTACCCCACTGTCGATTTAAAATGGATAACTCGTCTCTTTGAAAACATAAAAAATAATAATAGTAATAACGAGCAAATTAAATATTCTTATTGTGATAGAAAGTGCAGCAAATAGAATTAAAGTTGTGTCCTGCAAATATTTTATTAAACTTAGATATGTCACTTTCAGCATCTCTAAGCCGTTCATTGGCCGAACATATATTTTATCGCTATAAGTTTGCATAATAGTTTACTACTTCAGACCTAATCCATCTAGCATTCGAATATTTTATCTATCTATACAAACGGAATCACATGAATCGCTCAAAATCACACACATACACACATTTGTGTCTTCTCAACCATTGTCATCGTTTCCATGTCGTAGGCTTTCAAACAATGACAAATACGACCATATTAGATATTGTATTGTTGATGTAAAACTAACAAGTAAGAATTAAGTTATGCAATCAGGATGGTATGATGAAATTACAATGTACTAAAGTTTAATGAAAAGTTAGTCAATGATTGTGCGCAGGATGAACAGATTCGAAAACTATACAAATACGAAGAGTAAAAACACACAATACAGTAAAAATGAATAAGATTGGCTTGAAATTTTGAAAAATACCATTTGTAATCAAATAGCAGTGAACATAAGCTAAATTTGAAAGTAAATATTAATAAAACTGGTGAATCTAAAAATAATTAAAAAAGTTAGAAAAAAAAAATCACTGATGTCATTACATATTTCAAATAAGCGGGCGTTATTTTCGAGATACATTATAAGAAAACAAAAGTTAAGCAAGAAAAGAGAAACGGAAATAAAATTTGAATGTAATTTTAATAAAATTATGTGTTTTGTTATTATGTAGAAGGTTGGACACATAGATACTTTTCTTTAAAATCCAACAGTAAAACAAGTTGTTTGGATTAGAACTAAGGTATAAACCTTGTTCTACCGCGCAAGTTCGTAACCAATCAAAAATTTAGATTCGGCATTAAATTTCATTGCTACTGTGAGCCATATCAACAATTACAGATCTATCTGTCTATTTACAAAAGAGTGCCGAATAAAGTTTGGACTGTGTATTGAGGCTTAGATAAGATTATAATTTTCGTTTTGTTCTCCTCAATAGCAAGCAGATTAATAGTTTGTGTTCATTTTCATAAACTTCTGCTCTCATTAAGTCAGCTTAGCGTCCAGCGTCACTCCTAGTTACCTTACTGACTTATTGATATGGACCTCAGTGGAACCCATCGTCATAAAGATTACAATTGGTATCCTCCGTTTCATCAGCAAGAAAATATCTCTCTCCTAACAGTCCATGGTCCATGTTAGGGCAACCACTGTTCTATCGCCTTCGTGGCTTTGTTAAGTCAGATTCGGACAAACTCGGCTGACCTATCAGTAATTATTGCTGCCACGTCATCAGCTAAACTCATCATTCCTCACCAAGTCTAATAAGTAGTCAGGCTTATGGAAAGAAAAAGGGCCTGCTCACCTCGTTAAGTTGAAAGAATTTTGTACATCCAATGTCACCAGCAACGACAACGATAACTGATTGCCCTTTTAGGAGGCCGTGTTGCTTGTCATTAAGATCATTCGCTAATCTTATCGCTGATTACAGCCGGGAAACCCTCAAGTAGTTTGCCCCCAGTGTCCAACAAATAAAGCGGTCGGTACCCGGACGGGGTGCCCACAACTCCTTTTCGCTTGTTTTTGACTGCGACTCGAGCCAATTTGTATTGCACCGAAAAGTCCCCCGCCACTATTGTACACATACTGTCGCGTTTGACACTTCACCATAACTTTAAGTGTTTCGGCCAGCAGTTCATCAGGGCGTGGTGCTTTCGCCCTTCTCAATCTGAAAACGGCACTGTTTAGCTCCTCTACCCTTAGTGGGGAACTTCCGCTTGGTTTACGGTGTTGCGATCATCTGGCCTTGGCGCATATGCTGAGAATACCGAACTAACAATGCGTTCCATAGTGTCTGCGTTCACATGTGCGCTACGACCTAGTGATAAAACGCTATTGTTCTACTTGACTGGTTAAAAGTAATTGAGTAAAAGTATTAAAAACTCTAGCGCACCTGAACCGCTAGAAACACTAATGTTCGAAGAACAGTAGAAGAATCTTGCAGGTTTTGAGTGCATATTCCACCACATGAGCTGCTTATTACGGCCAAACTGTTTCAAATGCCACGTTTTACTTTGGTCTCAAGAATGCATTATAACTTATATGGTAGACGGTCTCAGATATTACCAATGGCATGAATTTCAACGTTTATGAGAGCAAAACACGGGTTAATTATATTCGTTATCAGTTGCTTATTTCACAAAATTTTGAAAGCAGCATCTCATATAACATCATCAAAGATATTACAAACAAACACAAAACCAAAAATAGCTGGCAACCCTATCGTGGTCTTTCAACCAAATGTGGCCTGAATAATGTTTATAATAGGTTCCATTAATTGTATGAAATTCGTATTGATTTCATGACTGCACTGGCAGTTATAGGGCAAAAAGTTTTATTTTCCTGAGCGAATTTTCAAAACCAAAGACACAAAAATTACCATAGCTGGCAGCACCAATCGAATTTTTCAACCAAATTTCTGTAAAACAGAGTTTAGAGTAAGGTTCAGCTACTGTGTCAATTTCATGAAAATCTGGTTACTTATTCACATTTCATAGGGCAAAAAGCAGTTTTTTTTTAATTTTTCAAGATGGCACCACTGGCACAGAGTTGCCCACAATTCAATATCGCTTCTATCAGATCTGGTCCTACTTAAGTATAATGCATTCTGTAAATTTCAATGGTATCTGATTATTGATTCGTAAGTTCCCGTGAACAGAAGTTTTTGATGCTAAAAATATAGGTTAACTGGGAGAGGGTTACCGTTCTTGTCCGACATGAAATTTCCAAAGTTTTACTTTGAACGTGTAGATAAAGCATAAGATTTGTATACAGATTGGTTTTATTGTAAGAAACGGACATTTTTAGGATATTCGATGGTTTGAATGTTTTCACTTTAAAATTTCTATTTTTTCAAATTTAAGACACCAAAATTATCATAGCTGGCAGCTCCAACCGAATTTTTCAACCAAACTTCTACCAAACGTGGTTTGAGGTAAGGTCCAGCTACTGTGTGAATTTCGTCAAAATCGAACGATTCAATCAGAATTTATAGGGCTAAAAGCAGTTATCTTTTTTAGTGATTTTTCAAGGTGGCACCACTGGCACAGAATCGCCCGCATTTCAAAATCACTTCTATCAGACCTGGTCCTATTTACGACCAATACATGCTGCAAATTTCAATCAATTCTGCTTATCGGATCGTGAGTTTCCGTGAACAGAAGTTTTTGATGCTAAAAACATAGGTAAATTGGGCAAGGGTTACCAGGCGTGCCCGTTATACCATATCAAATTTTATTTTTTGTCTATGTAAATAAAGCACGAAATTTACATAACAGTGGGTTTTTTTTTGAAGAAACGGCATTTTTTCAAGAGAGACGATGACTTGGAGGTTTTCACTTTCAGTGCCTGCCCTAGCTACAGAGTTGCCAGCACGCTCATTAAAAGGTACACAAATCTACAACCAAATAATATCAATATGTCCTGAAAATTTCGAATAGCTTTGTCAAAAGTTATCGCAATTTAAAAATTTTCAAGTTTTCCCGTTCTCTTTTTAGGCACCCAGCGCACACATGGGGTTAAAAAATTCCAAAATATTATCCGATTCAATGTAAAACACGTTCGAAATTTATTTCGTCAACTTTATTTTTGCAAAACTTATTTGTGTACGGAATAATAGGTATATTAAAAATATCACTAAAATGGCCGCCGGCGCCAAAGGGTTAAAGATTTTTAACTTTTTCTGAGACCTGGCACTATTCTGCATATACACCAATGTGTCCTGAAAATTTCAGTTCAATCGGATATCGCGTTCCTGAGATTTTTTCACTGAAATTTTTTGATGATATATATATATATATATATATATATATATATATATATATATATATATATATATATAGAAATATGAATTTTTGGCCAAAGTGATTTTAATACTAATGTTCTTCTTCGAACATTAGTAAAAATACGAATCACAATTTTTGAATTTAATATAATTCTAAATTACCAATTATACATTATTTATGTGCAAATACCAAAGATATAATCATAAATATACCAAATAAATGTATCATAGGAATAGTAGCTATGTACTTTTACTATGTAATTTTTTTCAAGCAGAGATTTATGATAGCCAATAGAATAAAGTCATATCACTAAACTTTTGTTGAAAAACTTATATTTGGACCTGTCGAAAATATCATTGTTTAAAGTTTCACCTTCAAAGCAGCCTTTAGCTGGGTAGCAGTTGATTTTGTCAAGCTTCAACTAATTTTATGCTAACCATATTTCTTCTAAACTTCCAATGCTTTATCGATTATTGATTTTAGTTTTATTTGAATTTATAGCTGAAAGTACACTTCTGTCATTCGCAAATGAATTTTATATGAATAATAGTTCATATAAAATCCATCAGTTGGAATACTGTAAACAATCTGCAGGCTATATTTTGCCTAGGTAGGTCGAAGTGACTGTCGATCGACGAAGATCTGCCGTCAGACGCACATAGGCACAAAAGAAGCCCGCTTTGTTGTCTCAGTAAATGTCTCCCCCTTAGTGACTTAAATCTGGAAACATTTGGGTTCCTTTGATAAACTACACTAACCCTTTTAGGACAACCACGGATAGCTCAGATAGACTGGAGAGGAAGGGTCATCGTGTGTTACCAATCTTCTCCACGCCAGAGCTGGATATCGGCACATGAGATGCCGCAGCTCGACAAATATCGTTGAACCTCGCGCCCAACTGTTGAGCGTGCTATTCTTTGAGGCAGTGACCCGTGAAAATGTCCACAGCTTAAGGCAAGGCACTACGGGTCAAACCTATTTATTTGGAAAAATCTTATAAACCATTTGCATAATTTGGTTACTTTCGTATTCTGTGGAAATTGTTTCATATTGCAGTTTCGTCATTTCAAATGAAAACAGTGATAAATGATCACAGAATAAATAAACCCAGTCATTTTCAGCGATATCTGCTATAATGCAAATTAAGTCGTTGATCAAATGGAATGATACAATCCCTCCGGTACGATCGAAATACATTGACACCATGATAAGATCAATTCCAGTTTAAAACTAAAAATAATATCACTATATAAAAAAAGTCATAAAATAACAGCTTTTCCAAATTGATAATTTACTTTAAAAGACAAATGCTTTAACAGGATTAATCAGGAAATTTTATTCATATAACTAACAGAAGAAAATTTATTAAAATTAAATAACAGAAGAAAATTGCATTTTTCAAAACAATTTCTAAAATTTAAATAACTTCAAATAAGTTCTACAGCTAATCAAAACGATTAACAACTTTTGATAACTTAATACTTTTCACATAAGTATAACTAGTACCAATAACCTATAATGTTGCCAAAAACGACTGAACAGCAGTGTCAGTTGGCATGCATTGTCCAAAAGCCTCTATAAGCAGCGGTTCATCAGAAACAGTCTGACAAAAATCTTGAAATGACACCTATAAATTATTGAAAAGAGAAAAAATACTTTAGAAGTACAATTATTTTAATTACAATTATTTTAATATTATTCAAAACTAACCTTCCCATCTTTATCAACATCGAATTTCTTCAAAACGATCTCAACAAAGTCCTTGACACCTTCGTCCGGATCCTCGTCTTGGGGCTGTTTTATGAGACAGTTTCGTAGGAGCGTGAACATTTCATCTTTCGTAATGAAACCATCCGAATTAAGATCGTAAACGCGAAAACAGAAAGCCGCCTTTTCCGAGGCAGTGCCACGCAAAAACACTGAAAGTCCAATAATCCATCCTTCCAAACGAATCGGTACACCTTCATGTCCTTTATCCCAGCAACAAAATATTCTTTCCATAAGGGTCTCTTCGGTGACTATGTCGAATGTGCTATGGAGTAGTTCGCGGAAAACGATTCGATCAATTCCCTGAAGTGAGACATAACAAAAGCGTGCATGATGTTTAGTGTTTGCCAATATTTTAGTTTTTTTTTTTAGAAATGGTTGATTCAATCATTGCATTCATTCAGTAAATCATACTTTTTCACAGTTGTGGGCTGTTAGCTGAGGAACCAGATACCCATAAATTTGCATAGAGCATGATAGAGAAGGATGTTTACTATTTTTATAGGAAAGCTTTAGATTCCACCTTTTATTATTTTTTATTTATTTGATGTGTAAAGTTCCGGATATAACCTAATTACGAAATAGACAAAAACACAGTGTAAGGAACAGCATTAAATATCCAAAAAGGAGGAAAATTCATTATCCAATTTATGAAAGCAAGTGGTTTTAAAAATTTTGTTAATTAAAAAGTATAGGACACCAGATGGCAAAGGAAAGGAAAAGGAAATTATCATAAATAAACAAAATATGAAACAATTCTATCTTTTACCATAATCGACAACAGTATTCGTGGATTCTACGAATAAAGGGAAAACAAGTGTGAAAATGTGGAGATATTTGGAAAATACTGAGAGGATGAGTATAAAATCCGAAAGAATGGCGCTTTGGCGGTGATATGCAGGATGTGTCGGTCAAACAAGTGTTTTAAATTACTCAATTGAATCGATTACTTTGAATATTTTGAAGTTATCTGCATACAGAGACGAGAAATATAAGGAACAGCAAGGAAGAATATTCGCACTGCTAAACTTCGCACTGCGAAATTTCGCACTAAGAAAATCGCACTGCGGAAATTCGCAATGCGAAATTTCGCCCTAGGAAAATTCAACCTGCGAACCTTCAAACTTCAAAACTTCGCAAATTGCGAAAATTCGCATTGCGAAAATTAGCACTGCGAAACTTCGTACAGCGCAAATTCGCAACGAAAATTTCGCACTGCGAAAATTCTCACTGCGAAATTTCGCAGTGCGCATTTTCGCAGTGCGAAATTTCGCAGTACGAAATTTCGCAGTGCGAATTTTCGCAGTGCGAAATTTCGTTGTGCGAAATTTCGCAGTGCGAATATTTGCATTTTCGCAGTGCGAATATTCGCAATGCGAATATTCGTAGTGCGAAATTTCGCAGTGCGAAATTTTGTGCAGTGCGAATATTCGCAATATTCGCAGTGCTAAATTTCGCAGTGCGAAATTTTGTGCAGTGCGAATATTCGCAGTGCGAATTTTCGCAGTGCGAATTTCGCAGTGCGAAATTTCGCAGTGCGCATCTTCGCAGTGCGAATATTTGTGCAGTGCGAATATTCGCAGTGCGAATTTACGCAGTGCGAATTTTCACAGTGCGAATTTTCGCAGTGTGAATATTCGCAGTGCGAAATTTTCGCAGTGCGAATATTCGCAGTGCGAATTTTCGCAGTGCGAAATTTCGCAGTACGAATAGTCGCAGTGCGAAATTTCGCAGTGCGAATTTTCGCGGTGCGAATATTTTCAGTGCGAATATTCGCAGTGCAAAATTTCGCAGTGCGATTTTCGCAGTGCGAAATTTCGTAGTGCGAAATTTCGCAGTGCGAATTTTCGCAGTGCGAATATTCGCAGTGCGAAATTTCGCAGTGCGAATTTTCGCAGTGCGAATATTCGCAGTGCGAAATTTCGCAGTGCGAATATTCGCAGTGCGAATTTTCGCAGTGCGAATTTTCGCAGTGCGAATTAATTTCGCAGTGCGAATATTCGCAGTACGAAATTTCGCAGTGCGAATATTCGCAGTGCGAAATTTCACAGAGCGATTTTCGCAGTGCGAAATTTCGTAGTGCGAATATTAGCAGTGCGAAATTTCGCAGTGCGAATATTCGCAGTACGAAATTTCGCAGTGCGAATTTTTGCAGTGCTAAATTTCGCAGTGCGAATATTCGCAGTGCGAAATTTCATAGTGCGAATATTCGCAGTGCGAAATTTCGTAGTGCGAAATTTCGCAGTGCGAATATTCGCAGTGCGAAATTTCGCAGTGCGAATTTTCGCAGTGCGAATTTTCGCAGTGCGAATATTCGCAGTGCGAATTTTCACAGTGCGAATATTCGCAGTGCGAATATTCGCAGTACGAAATTTCGCAGTGCGAATATTCGCAGTGCGAAATTTCACAGAGCGAATATTCGCAGTGCGAAATTTCGCAGTGCGATTTTCGCAGTGCGAAATTTCGTAGTGCGAAATTTCGCAGTGCGAATTTTCGCAGTGCGAATATTCGCAGTGCGAAATTTCGCAGTGCGAATATTCGCAGTGCGAAATTTCGCAGTGCGAATATTCGCAGTGCGAATATTCGCAGTACGAAATTTCGCAGTGCGAATATTCGCAGTGCGAATTTTCGCATAGCGAATTTCCGCAGTGCGAAATTTCGCAGTGCGAATATTCGCAGTGCGAAATTTCGCAGTGCGAAATTTCGCAGTGCGAATTTTCGCGGTGCGAATATTTTCAGTGCGAATATTCGCAGTGCGAAATTTCGCAGTGCGAATTTTCGCAGTGCGAATTTTCGCAGTACGAATTTTCGCAGTGCGAATTTTCGCAGTGCGAATATTCGCAGTGCGAAATTTCGCAGTGCGAATATTCGCAGTGCGAAATTTCGCAGTGCGAATATTCGCAGTGCGAATTTTCGCATAGCGAATTTCCGCAGTGCGAAATTTCGCAGTGCGAATATTCGCAGTGCGAAATTTCGCAGTACGAATAGTCGCAGTGCGAAATTTCGCAGTGCGAATTTTCGCGGTGCGAATATTTTCAGTGCGAATATTCGCAGTGCGAAATTTCGCAGTGCGAAATTTCGCAGTGCGAATTTTCGCAGTGCGAAATTTCGTAGTGCGAATATTCGCAGTGCGAAATTTCGCAGTGCGAATTTTCGCAGTGCGAAATTTCGTAGTGCGAATATTCGCAGTGCGAAATTTCGCAGTGCGAATTTTCGCAGTGCGAATATTCGCAATGCGAATATTCGTAGTGCGAATTTTCGCAGTGCGAAATTTTGTGCAGTGCGAAATTTCGCAGTGCGAATTTTCGCAGTGCGAAATTTTGTGCAGTGCGAATGTTCGCAATATTCGCAGTGCGAAATTTCGCAGTGCGAATTTTCGCAGTGCGAAATTTTGTGCAGTGCGAATGTTCGCAATATTCGCAGTGCGAAATTTCGCAGTGCGAATTTTCGCAGTGCGAATATTATTAAGATAAGATTATATAAGAATATATTTTCACTTGAGTTCATGTGGTCATTGAGTTGAGCCTTATGCCTAGTACTATACTCTTCGCGAAACGAATTCAACGGTCAAATCCCGTACAAAAAGATCTGTACTGACGAATTGAAAAGCTCTTTTTGTATGGGATTCGACCGTTGAATTCGTTTCGCGAAGAGTATAGTACTAGGCATAGTCCGAACAAAACTCTATGTAGTGGCCCAAATAAAGCACACCGCCATTCAAGGTGTCGCTGCTTTTGGAATTCAGAAGGCAAGCTGTTGATCGGTTTTGAAAACAATGGCGTCTTAATACCTCGTTTTAATTCTCTATACCTCGTTACCTCGTATACCTCAATACCTCGTTTCAATTCTCTAGTTGTTGAAATATATAATAAAATGAAAAAGAAGAGGAAAATTAATTAAAGGTGTCCTTTTTCTGCACGAAAACACGCCTGTCCCCAAAATGTATCGTCAAATATTTTAAGGTACACATAGACCCATGAAATTACTATGGAATGTGTTACTACGATTATAAAGTAGAAAGCTCCACTTCAACTACATTTTAGAAAGAAAGAATTGTGGGTTTGGATGCATTACACGGACACTCTACGCTTAATTGCATCGTATGGTCTTTATACACCACTATACTGGCCTGATTCACATAAACATTCTATCTATATTTTTGTCATTTTTGAATTAACAACCGATTCAAAAACTGCATACTCTAATAAATTATGTGGGTTGTTCGGATTTAGCCTAAAATTAAAGAAATATTAAAATTTGAAAAATAATATACAACAAAACTTACCTTAACCTGTCACTGACAGATGACAAACAATATCAGCTGCAATCACTTCAATTTGTATTCCAACCAGCTGATCATTGGAATATTAATGCTGTATGCTAAATCAAATCGTTGTTGTAAAGAGAAATAATTGTATTGGAATTATACGTTATACCAATGAAGGCGGTAAATTTACCGAAATTTTCATCGTGTGAAAATTTCTTTGTTATCGGCATTAGATAATTGTATTTGAAACGGAGCGGATGAATTGGAATTTGTGTTATCGAACAATTTGTGGAATAAATAGAATTAAACGAGAATTAACCAGTGATTTTGATTTCAATTTCAAATTCGAAACATCAGTTAAGTCGGTCTATTAACAGTCGAAGCAGTTGGTTAGTTAGTTAATTCGGTCGAATAGAAAATCGAAACATTTGGTCCTTCGAACCGGATCATTGAATTCTCGGCTCCGGTTTTTTTAATATTCGAATTTGAAAATAGAAAATAGAAATTAGACTTTTGGACTTAAATCGGGTGTGCGTTAGTGCAGTGAAGTTGGAATTCCTCGAAGACAATCGCTACATAGAAATTGTCAGCTGGGTAAGTCCCAAACACTTATTCCTTTGTTTGAACATCCTTTCTTCCTTTCCTCATATCGTTTATTGCAATATCTTTTGATTTATTCAAAATTTAAAATAATTCTTGAGATCTAACGTTCGTGAATTTAAAAATCTATCTTACACATCTATAATGCATCTTATTGATCTATAATTTATCTGACTATAAACTATTTACTTCATTTACATATAATTTCGTTAATTTAAAATCTATCTTACACATCTATAATGCATCTTATTGATCTATAATTTATCTGACTATAAACTATCTATTTCATTTATATATAATTTATCTTTATCACCTACAAGTTATATATATACTCGAATAAATAAAAACTAACGAGCATTCGAGAAAAATAATTAAAACTTTGAATAGTGGTGGCGTAAATTGAAACGTGATGTATATAGTGAATATCGAAAATTAAGTCGTGAAAGGTGCGTAAATTGATCAAATTCGGTTGTTTCGAGAAATTCGCAGTTTAATACTGTACCGTGACATTCCGTTATAACTGTGCCGATTGAACTCGTTATAAAATTACTTTGAGAAACTTTGTGCCTTGATTGTTTGAACGTCAATATGGCTGATGTACAAAACTTAATGTTGCGGCAAAAAATAGCGTGCGACCAGCTCGTAAAAATGCAAGCGAATTATCGCAAAGATTCTAAGTCCAGGAAAACTGCGACTTATTATCGAACCTTAATCGATAAAGTATCTTCTCATTATGATCGATTTCTTGCAACGCATGAGAAAATTCTGGAATGCGTTAATGAAACAGTTATAGATTCTCAGTATTTTTCTGATGATCATGAGAAGTTTGAAATACTGCATTTGAATTTTAAATCAGAGTTGGAAGATTTATTGCAAGGGTTAGAGGGCGTAGAAGATAAACAAATTGCAGCTTCTCAAAGTGATAAAAAATCGAATGAGTCAGAATTGAAACTCCCGCGTATAAATTTACCTAAATTCTCGGGAAACTATGAAGAATGGGTGTCATTTAGAGATCTATTCGTGTCACTCATTCATGAACGATCCGCCTTATCGAATGTAGAGAAATTACATTAGGCACGTTTTTTTGCTCCTCTATCCAGCGGAGAGTAGAATGAGAGTAGAGTAGACGCATTGAAAACAACAACAACACTCCTACACCAGTGAATTCACTGGTGTAGGAGTGTTGTTGTTTTCAATGCGTCTACTCTACTCTCATTCTACTCTCCGCTGGATAGAGGAGCAAAAAAACGCGCCTATTATTTGAAATGCAGTTTGACAGGGGAGGCTGAAAACTTAATTCGTCACTTTGCATTAACTAGTGCGAATTACGACTCAGCGTGGAAACTTTTGAACGAGCGATACAACAATTTGCGTGTATTACTGAATGCCCTATTTAAAAGGTTATTTGACATGAATAATGCGTCTGAGTCAGCTTCCTCCTTGAAAAATCTATTAGATAGAACAGTTGAGTGTGTCCAATCAATCGAGAATTTGCAAGTGGGTGATTTGTGGCAATCTATTTTAGTATACATGACTACGCAACGGCTTCCTCACGAAACTAGACAGTTGTGGGAACAAACTCAGACAGGGAACACAAAATTTTCGTCATTCGAAGAGCTTAGATTATTTTTGCATCAACGATTTCGAGCCTTAGAGGCTACAGGAACCGATCGTTCCAAGCAAGCTCGTCAACATGCTCATAGTCGCACGCCTAGTAATCGCTACACTCATGCAGTTCAGACCCAATCTTCTTCCATTTGTATTCATTGTCGTGAATCTCATCGCTTGGTGCATTGCCCTCAATTTAAACAGCTGCTACACGCGAATAAATTTGAAATCGTAAAAAGAAATGGCTTATGTTTAAACTGTTTGGAAAAGGGTCATTTGATAGCTAATTGCCCCAGCAAATTTAGATGCATGAAATGTCAGAAGGCTCACCACACATTATTGCATAAAAATGCTTCGAACATTTCGAACCCACTTTCATCGACTTCAGAAATTGAACCCGCGAGCGTGAATTCCGTTAAAACCACAACAAGACGGGAAGTGCTGTTAGCAACAGCTCGCATTATCTTGAATACACCATCTGGACTAGTTACCTTACGAGCGCTTTTGGATCAAGGTTCGCAAACATCCCTGATCACAGAGTCGGCAGTTCAACAAATTGGATTAAAAAGAACATCAACAAGAATAAGTGTTGTTGGAATTGGAAAATCGAACAAAACTGACGTCAACGGAATGGTCGTCCTTAGCATGTGCCTTCGAAAGGGAGCTACACTAAATTTTGAAGCGTTAATTATGGATAAATTACCCACTTTGATACCCGCTCGAACCATCACAACTTCTGAATGGAAACAACTGGAGGACCTTCAACTCGCAGATCCATTCTTCGATCGTCCCGCTCGAATTGACATATTATTGGGAGCTGATGTAGTCGGGAAACTGTTGTCGGGTGATATTAAATATTTGGAAGCGGGACCAATTGCTCAAGATACAAAGCTGGGTTGGATAATTTCGGGTCAAGTAGACACCCAGTGCGTGGAAAATCTGAAATGTTTGAAAATTGAGGTGAATAATGATGTTGAAATTAATGATCAATTGAAAAGATTTTGGGAGTTAGAGGATATCCAGCCACAGAAAATACCATCACCAGATGATAAATTCTGCGAATCCTTCTTTTTGGAAACGACAAGTCGTGACAATACAGGCCGATATTCGGTGAAATTACCTTTTAAAAGTGTCGAAGATAAAAATACATTAGGATGTTCAAGAAACATAGCACTTGCAAGTTTCATGTCTTTAGAAAGACGCTTCCAAAAGGATGACAATTTAAGGAAAGAATATGTAAACTGTATTCAAGAATATTTGAACTTAGGACATATGGAAATAGCCAAGAACCAAGAGGAGCACGTATTAAGGGGAGACCAACGGTACTGTGTAGCACATTATCTACCTCATCACGCAGTTCGAAAAGAAAGCAGCACAACCAGTTGCAGAGTAGTTTTCGACGCTTCTAGGAAGACTAGCTCTGGCGTATCGCTGAACGACATTTTATTTACCGGCCCCGCAATCCAGAATGATTTGACGACAATATTAATGAGTTGGAGGAAATATCGGTTTGCTTTCGTAGGCGACATCACAAAAATGTACCGCCAGATAAAAGTCCATCCAGAAGATGCCCAATATCAAAGAATTTTGTGGAGATTTCATCCGTCAGAAGAAATCAAGGATTATGTACTTAATACAGTAACATTTGGAACAAGCTGTGCACCATTCTTGGCAATTAGGACGTTACACAAATTGGCGGAAGATGAAAAAGAGAAGTTTCCTAATGCATTCAACTCTATATTAACTGAATTCTACGTGGATGATGTGCTGTCTGGAGGAGACGATCTCTTAGAAGCAACGAATAGGCGAAAGGAAATATTTGAAGTGCTCCGAGCTGGAGGATTTCCTCTTCGGAAGTGGATTAGCAACGACTTTAGAATTTTAAAAGACGTACCTGTGGAAGATATTGAAATGCAAGAACCATTAGACTTGAACTTAGACCAGGGATACAAATCCTTAGGAATTATTTGGCATCCAGTAACAGACCAATTTAGTTATCGTATCAAATTAAATGAAGAGAGCAAGCTATACTCGAAACGTCAAATGTTGTCAGACATCGCGCGTCTTTATGATCCTTTGGGCTGGATTTCTCCAATTATGATTAATGCAAAAATACTTTTACAATCTTTGTGGTTACAAGGGCTTTGTTGGGATGAACCGTTGTCAGCTGATATACACAAAAAATGGATTGAATTCAGAACTAAATTATTGAAAATCGAAAGCTTACGAATACCTAGGTGGATACATTATACTAAAAATTCGAAATTAGAACTTCATGGATTCAGTGATGCGTCATTAAAAGCTTATGCAGCGGCAATTTACTTAGTTGATCGACGTGAAGACGAAACCCACTCACATCTTATTCTAGCAAAAACAAAAGTCGCACCAATACGGACTGTGTCAATACCACGTCTGGAGTTGTGCGGAGCAGTATTATTGGCAAAATTAGTAGCAAAAATCAAAGAGTCATTAAATATCGCAGATATTAATACTTTTCTATGGACCGATTCCGAGATCGTGTTGGCCTGGTTGAAAAGTCATCCGACCCGTTGGACAGCATTTATCGCCAATCGAACTACGGAAATCTTAAATCATGTCGGTAACACTCCATGGCGACACGTCCCATCGAATCAAAATCCCGCCGATTTAGCTTCTCGAGGAATAGACGTAGAAGAAATTTTTGAAAATTCGCTGTGGTGGTGTGGACCTGCCTGGTTACTAAATGAGCCCTGTAGATGGCCAAACACGAAAAATTCCATTACGACTACGTTGGAAAGTAGAAAGTTAGTTCTCCTCAACATCATGCAGAAAAACAATGAGGAGCTAGAATATATGTTACGTAAATACTCAACTTTGTCGCGCTTGATCTGGGTAACAGCATGCGCTCCTCTCGAAACAACCCGTCTCTAAAGGATACTTGAAGACAATAGAATTACAAAAGGCATTGAACACAAACGCAACAAATATCGAATGTATAGAAACTTGAACAGAACATAGAAACTCGATATAGAACTTCGAACATAGAACCTCGACCATAGAACTTCGAATATAGAATATCGACTATAGAACCTCGAACATCGAACCTCGAATTTAGAACCTCGAATTTAGAACCTCGAATTTAGAACCTCAAAAATAGAAACTTGAAACTAATGTTGATTAAATTATAAAAATGGACACTCGACTCAATGGACACTGATGTGCACAGTTCCTTATTTGGAACTATCGATCGCATCGCCAGGACAACACTTATGAATTTAAATTGAACTATTCAGATCGCTGTTAGTTCGTGCAAAAATTATTACAACATCTTTTGGAATAAATGGAAGGTCGAGTATTTAAACCGATTACAATCCCGCCCTAAATGGCTCAGCAAAGATAAATGTGCTCGCGTCGGAGATATTTGCATTTTAAAAGACGAGAAAGTTGTATCGTATAAATGGCCTTTGGCAAGAATAGTTGAACTGCATGCCGGTAAAGACAATTTAGTGCGGGTCGTGTCAGTGTTTTCGAATGGTAGAACTTACAAACGTCCAATTTCAAAAATCGCTTTATTACCTATACCCAACTATAACTCGGACACAAACTAAAAAAGTGAAAATCTCAAATCGAACTTCATATTCTCAAATCTTATAATCGGCATAAACAAATTTATTTTCAAGTCAAATGACAAAATTAATATAGTAAACATAATCATATCAAAAGTGATGATTAAACGTAAACATGTACAACTTAATATTAATGAATTACCAACCAGATAATTTAATATTGAACTATAATAGTAATCTTAACAGTAATATTAATAGCAACTATTATATTAAAATATAAGTTAACGTAATAAGATAACAGATAGTGAATAATATAAAATTATTGATAATAGACAAATAAACAAATTAATGATAATGGATTAAAACTCAAGTCATACTCCACAAAATATATAATACGTGAGACTTTTGTGTTCGTTTGAAGTCCTTAGTCCCATCCCTCCCAGCTGACACACTACCACCCTGCACAACACAGTTATTGACGCAACTAAGGGGATCGCCAACATAGTTGGCTGGCCTCCGCCTTATTTGCACTGTCGATTCGAAATGCATCAAAGGAGAACGAGAAAGCGAGCAGTAGATGAAATAACGCACTCTGCAGATGAATTGAACTGAGTATCTTATATACTAAAGAATAAATAATCATATCCTATTTGCAGACTTCAAAAAGTCTTACGAAAGGTGCAGATTTAATGGTATCAACTCCAGTGAAGCGAAATTGGGACTTGAAGAAGGAAGCCAGATGTCAGGACTCCTTGGCTGAAACTACTGAGCTGATGTCATGCCTTATTCTGACTCTATCGATTCAGCGGGGGGAGAATGTTCGGATTTAGCCTAAAATTAAAGAAATATTAAAATTTGAAAAATAATATACAACAAAACTTACCTTAACCTGTCACTGACAGATGACAAACAATATCAGCTGCAATCACTTCAATTTGTATTCCAACCAGCTGATCATTGGAATATTAATGCTGTATGCTAAATCAAATCGTTGTTGTAAAGAGAAATAATTGTATTGGAATTATACGTTATACCAATGAAGGCGGTAAATTTACCGAAATTTTCATCGTGTGAAAATTTCTTTGTTATCGGCATTAGATAATTGTATTTGAAACGGAGCGGATGAATTGGAATTTGTGTTATCGAACAATTTGTGGAATAAATAGAATTAAACGAGAATTAACCAGTGATTTTGATTTCAATTTCAAATTCGAAACATCAGTTAAGTCGGTCTATTAACAGTCGAAGCAGTTGGTTAGTTAGTTAATTCGGTCGAATAGAAAATCGAAACAGGGTTTCTGAATAAAAATTTGAAAAACCTATCTTTTGTGAAAATATGTTAAAATCAATATTGAAAAACACACTCTCCATATATCTCCACTATAAATCTAAACACAAATCATTGAATATCTCGAAACTACTAAAATGTAGATAGAACGTTTATGCAAATCAGGGCAGTATATGCAAACGATAAGGGACTATGCGCTCGGCTCAAAAATTTCTCAGTCTCATATCTCAAAAGCTACTTATTTTACATGAATTTCATGTATGAAGCTTTTGTGCAGATTTTATTGCTGAATAAATTTGATCATAAATTCATGTAAAATCAATCTTTAACAAGATATTTCAGACAAACTGATTTTCGTGATCTTTGCCCTTGAATAACCTTTGTTGCGCCAAAGTCATATTATGTTTGTCATCTTATAATAAACACATTTCCTTCGAAAAATCTCCACTTGGATTTATTTGGTAGTTTGGCCATTTTTTCATGGCCATTTTTCTGGCCTAGAGAGCGTAGTTTTTCAAATTCCTGTATGTCTTCATGCAAGGCAACATGTTTGAATTTGAGGGCTGTGACAGATACGTGGGTAAATCAGGGAGGAAAGCAGACAAACCAGAGCTAAATCATTTATCAGTCATGAGATAAATCTAAGCCTTGAAAATTAGAAATAAATCCAGCCCAATGCTCGATTTTTGATTTCTTTTTATAAATAATTCTAGCTGCTATTCACTAACTGCGCTTATCATTGGCTAAAACAAATAGCTATAAGAAAAATAAATGCCTGGCGAATATGAGCGATGGGGTTTTGTTTTCCTAAGTAGTTGAGGACAGACCGTTTCAGCAAATGTGATCTATCATTGTTCTGTTGCAGAATCTGGTCTATTTTGGGACAGTGCTCACTTTAGACGTATAAGTTACATACAGTACTAATCAACAGTAAAAATTTTGGGCAAACTGAACTACTTGCTCCCCATAGTCATTAGACGATTTTACCGATAGATGTCTGGCTGGTATGTTTATGTTTTTGTCGTGTTGTGTTTGTTTTTCGGGGTGTTTTTTGTTTGTTTCTTTTTATTCCGTGAGATTTCTTTTCAGGTATTTCATTTATATTTTGGTGTGTTTTTCCTAAATCTTTGGCTCCTGCTACCACCTATTCGCCCTTTGGTGGTAAAAATTTACCGAAGTTTCTTTCGGTTTTAGCCAGGAGTGTGGAGTCGGAGTCGTGGCTCTGTACATTTAAAGCGGAGTCGGAGTCGCGTTCGACTCCAATTCCGCTTTAAATATACAGGGGCACGACTCCGACTACACAGCCCTGGTTTTAGCAGACCTTGTTGCCCCACTTCTTTCTGCTCCCACCAAGCACATATATTTATTTTGCTCAAGTGGTAATTACGTTTTGCCGTTGATGGACCTGTTTTATTAGGCATTACATAAGCCGGGTGCCTTATATAAGTTGGTTACTTACTTTTAATTGAATATTTACAAATCACTGATTATTGACCGCTCGTTTCCGGAGAAAAGTCGTCTTTCAGAGAAAAATACATGTAGCAACCTAAATTGAGGTTAAACTACTTTGTAGCTCTCTAGACCACATCCCTCTACCGAAAGAGACTATTCGGAAATTAATCAAGCTGTATTGGAAGTATATTGTAAATAGTGTACGTAAGATCATTTTTTTTAGCGTGAGAGCTAATTCTCTCTACCAAAATTTAGAAACAGCAAATTTCACTCGATACCGCTCCGCTGGCTCGGTATTGCGTAGATTAGGCATTTTAAATGATTTGTGGTGATCAGTTTAGACTCTAAATTTAGAACAAGATATAATGGTAACGACTATAGTTTTAGCTCTATTTTATTTGTATCAATCAATTCTCGAATAACATTACTAATAGCTAGTGATCATGGATGTGATACAATTTTTTATTAGACTTCTTGATTCTCTTCAACGTACATATTAGATGCTAATAACAGACAGGTGAGCATTGCAGCCTTAAACAAAAAATTGTTGAAATAAGTTAGCTTTATAAAGCCATCAAGTGTCAGTTAGGCTCGTTAAAATTAGCTTGACCTAAAAAATGAAACGTCGTCCTCAGCCCACACTGGGCGCTAATTTTTGTGTAGCCAAATAGAAGGCATATATGTTATTTCGAATTGTAAATGATTGTTTATATATTATGTTGGAACTATAATGCTCATATATATTTGCGAGATGTTGAATATTTAAGCTACTGAACTTGTTATGTTATGAAAACGGATAAAGTTTAATTCTCGAAAAGCAAAACAAATGATTTTGTTTTTATTTGTCGAAAAAAAATGCGCAAAAGCGTACGTAAAAATGTCAATTATTTTAACATGGTTTCCGTGAAAATAATATGTTAGTTTTAAGCTCCACGAAAGCTGCTGAGAGATCGAATCGTACGATTTTCGAAAAATAATACACGAAAAATTGTTCTCACTCATATTGTCTGATTTCTGTTTCAGTTTTCTAATTTGGCACATACTATTTTCGATCAGTCCGACTGAGTCAAAGAGTAACTGATAAAACTGTGTAAAAAGGCTCTAAAAAGGCTTTTTTTTATTTTATTGTACATAAGAAAACAGAGATTGAAACTGACGCAGATCGGACGACTGAACTGATCGTATTAACACACATACGAATCATTGACTGTTTCGTCTAAATACGCTTTAGTGCCGGGATAGTAACTCTAGTTATATAATTTTTTTTGTGTGTGTACACGGAAAACGATTTACTTGAATTTAACATGCATTGATAAAAACTTGTAGCCTTTAATAAGTCAGAGCAAATGGCGTATTAAAATCACTTCATTAAAACTTTGTACTGTTGTAAATACCATTTACTTCGTATTTTGCGTTGTAGAGACAATACCACAAAAGGCAAGGTTCACATTATTGATAAATAGCTAAAGGTTTATTTTATAATATGTAATAAAATCAAGCACAGCGTACACAAAGCACAACAAAATATATTTACGAAACTACCCTTATCATCGACAAAACATATGCGAAAAGTAACAGGTCTCGCGTGTCGTCAACTGTGTTCAATGCAATTTATTGCGACTTTGAAAACAGATACATGTATGTTTTCGAAAAGAAACACATCTTGTTTTTGGTTTGCTCAAAGTGCACTTTTTTACACCTTCGTATCCTAGGCCTCGGGACAGACATAAATGTTTGTATGCTTTCCAACGTAAATCGACCCCGTGTTCCATGGAAATGAGCTGGCAAGTTCACAGACATACAACGAGCAAAGCAACCTTATTCAAACAAAATGTCCTCTTCGTCTACTTATATTATTTGTATTTATCGGCAGTTAAGAAGTCGACAGATACTTGCCTTTACGAAAACAACTGTTTCGTGTCAATAAATCTTAGTCGGGCGACTATTACTAAATCCCCATCGAAATGAATAATCACCTGCTTTCTACTTTCTACTTTCACCTCACTGCCTATTATTGCCAGGCACAAAAACAACAGGAAGGATTTCACTAGATACGATAAGCACCCACATAACTATACAGCCACGATGTAATATAATTGAAGCCGACAAGCATTTCGTTAATATGACCTACCTCAACCATAGCATGTGGCTTAGCAATCACGGAGCTGGGAGTGCTGGCAGCCAGGGCTCGAGATGTGAACTGGCAGTTGGACACCAGTTTTTTGTAGATACGACACAACGATTCCAACTCGTCCCTGTGAAAACAAAAACAAATTTGTCACGACATTAAAATCGGATATCCTTCTATCATAGTTCAACATCTACAGTTCGAACTTACTTGCCGAAATGGGTGCGCTTTTTGAGCATTTCCAATATTTTCGGGTTCAGCTTTCCCGACGTGTCCTCCATTCTGGAACGTCTGTTACCTTTTGGCGTTCGCTTCGAACCTGCTTGTCCCTGAGGTCTAGCTTCACCCGACTGTCGGTTCTGATTGGATGCTCTTCTACCACTTGCCAGGAATATCGAAACGGATTTCATGAGGGCTGCACCCTTTGCCGGGGGCATCGACGTGCTTTGGACCGGAGTGCGGGTGGTATCACGTGATTTCGTAGTCATTTTTTGGCTGCCTAACGGTATCCTGAGAATTACGTGCACAGCAAGGTGTTTTTGCTCGTACAGGGTGATTTAATCTGATAGTGGGCTATAAAAATACGAAGATTGTCGGAAAATAAGTTTAATTTTGAAGGAATAAATACTATGTCTAGCAGATTTTAGTCTTTGAAGATATTACCTTCAGAAAATAGACTCTAAGTTCATATTAATGAAAAATATACGGAAAACGTAAATGGATCAAGCTGGCTAGCATCTGCGTTCTTCGTATGAATCCAGATGTAAACATTGAATCAGAATCTCATGAGGATCTTCGAGCATAAATTGGGCAGGTCTTTATGTTTATTAAGAAATGAAGCCTCTGTCATATTAAATCTCAAAGAAGCAAAAAAAATCAAATGAGACAATCTTGTTTGTTGCTTCACTGGCGAAACCTTCAATCCAATTATTACTAATGTTCGAAGAAGAACATAAGTATTAAAATCACTTTGGTCAAAAATGCATATTTCTACATATATATATACAGGTATATATATATATATATATATATATATATATATATATATATATATATATATATATATATATGTATATCTTCAAAAAATTTCAGTGAAAAAATCTCAGGAGCTCGCCATCCGATTGAACTGAAATTTTCAGAATACATTGGTGTATATGCAGAATAGTGCCAGGTCTCACAAAAAGTTAATAATCTTTAGCCCTTTGGCGCCGGCGGCCATTTTAGTGATGTTTTAAATATACCTACTTTTGTGTCAAAAAATAACGTTTACGTAATAAATTCTGAACGTGTTTCAAATGTGATTATGATAATGTTTTTGAAATTTTTAACCCTATGTGTGCGCTAGGCGCCTAAAATGAGATTGGAAAAATTTGAAAATTTTTGAATTGCGATAACTTTTTATTTGATTATCAGATCATTATGAAACTTACAGGACATATTAATGTTGTTAAGTTGCACACTTGCATAGTTTTTGATGAACATGCTGACAACCCTGTAGCTACGGCAGGCACTGAAAGTGAAGACATTCAAACCATCGAAACTCCTATAAAATGTCCGTTTCTTACAACAAAAACCAACTTGCGTACAAATCTTATCTTTTATCTATACAGCTAAAGTAAAACTTTGGAAATTTCATATCGGACAAGAACGGTAACCCTTTCCCAATTTACCTATATTTTTAGCATCAAAAACTTCTGTTCACGGGAACTCACGAACCAATAATCAGATGCAGTTAAAATTTACAGAATACATTGAACCTAGGTAGAACCAGGTCTGGTAGAAGCGATTGTGAATTGTGGGCAACTCTGTGCCAGTGGTGCCATCTTGAAATATTACAAAGAAAAAAGCTGCTTTTTGCCTTATGAATTCTTATTCAGTTACCGGATTCACACAGTAGCCGAACCTTACTCTAAGCCGTATATGATATAATTTTGGTTGGAAAATTCGACCGGTGCTGCCAGCTATGGTAATTTTTGTGTCTTTGGTTTTGAAAATTCGCTCAGGAAAATAAAGTTTTTGCCCTATAACTTCCAGTGCAGTCATGAAATCAATACGAATTTCATACAATTAATGGAACCTATTATAGGCATTATTCAGACGGAATCTAGTTGAAAAAACACGATAGGGCTGCCAGCTATTGTTGGTTTTGTGTTTACTTCCAATATCTTTATTATGCGATTTTATCGTAAAATTTTCAAATGGTAATGATATTGTTGTGACAATAAACAGCAAATATTAAGTTTTCGATTATTTGAAAAATTTTGCGGCTGGCAGCCCTAAATTTCTTTTTGCTCCTATAACTTCGAATGCAGTCATCGGATCGAGACGAAATTCGCAGGGTAGGTTAATTTTAACGTGAAGCAGATGAGATATATTTTTGGCTTTGATACTGGCAAAAAGTTGCCAGCACGAGTCGGTAATGCTATTTCTGTATCAATAAATGCTTACAGTTAGTATTCATACCGGAAACATTTACAATGAAAATAAATAACCGATGCTTCAATTCCCAAAGTTCTGCAAATTTTTCGGATCGCAGCCCCAAACACCAACTTCAGTTACAGTGCTGCAGGCACTGAGCATTTGCTTCATTGATGTTATATGTGATGCTGCTTTCAAAGTTTTGTGAAATAAGCAACTGAACGAATATAATTAAATTTGAAATTCATGCCAGTGGTAATATATGAAACCTTTTCACCATATGGGTTATAATGCATTCTTGAGACCAAAGCAAAACGTGGCGTTTGAGACAGTTATAAGCAGCTCATGTGGTAGAATATGCACTCAAAATCTGCACGATTCTTCTACTGTTCTTCGAACATTAGTGTTTCTAGCGGTTCAGGTGCACTAGAGTTTTTTTTATAATTCATATCGTCGAGGCAAGACTATTTTCATAACGAAAAAAACGATGTCTCGTTGACAATGTCCACAAATAAAAGTAAGCTCATAAGCAGGCTAATAAAGTTTTGCGGGAAATATTTTTAATTTCTAGACATTTTTCGCCAGAATTAAAAGTTTATAAATATTTATTTCATGTTTCACCACCCTGTTTATTGAAAAAATGTTGCATTACTAGTTTGTGTTGTATTCTTTTCATATTCGGCTAGTTTATAGACGTAATAAAACTAGTTCACGGCATTAATAGCATAAAATCGTGGGGAGAACTAACGTGTTTAAATTAGCGCTATTTAGCGACTGCTAACGACCTTCAAACAAACACTCGTTTACGAATGATGCGAACAAGGATATTAGCATTGATTCAAAAAGGGGTAATGGAAATTTTTGTGAATCCAGCTATTGAACTTCGTAACAGGGTTGATTATAGTGTTGTGTTTTCCAACAGCAGCCAAAACAACGAAGACAAACATAATATGCAAACACATATCTGAATGTATCTCGTGACTGACTGATTTACGATTATGTTTGGTCGATTATTCATTTGATTTGCTCATTTAAGCAAGACTGGATACGAATCTGAATACGAGACTGATATGGATTTCGGTCTTGTGCAAAGACCATCAATCTTTTGACAGATTCGATTTGTTGTTTTGAATGAATGTCTATTAGAATGTAAAAGGAGCAGCCACCACACGATACAACACAACACCGCACACAATCCAGTTCATATATATTTGTAACGAGTGTAGACAGGTAAGATAGTTGTGCGTGCACAATACGAAATTGACTAGACAATAAAGCAATTGATGTGTTCGAGTATAGTGTGAGAGGAGGTGGGCCGTTGAATATTTCGGGGAACGGTTTACTGGAATGTTTCTTGTATAAAACAAAATTATTTGTTACCAGTAAAAGCAGATTCGAAAACATGTAGCGATTTCGAGGAATGGGAGATGCTTGCGGGCGCCTCAACTGAATTAAAGTCCTGTAAACGGCCTGCCAAGCAGGGAATGTGATGGCGAACCATCAAGAAGGCAAGTCAACAAAAAAAGTAATGCCTCGGAAACAAGTTACCTTACAAATGGCCGTGAAGACCCCTCGTCCACATTAGCAATTTGTTAGCTGGTGTGCCGCTTTGCTAGCTCTACGCGGCTGGAGTGGGTCATTGAAAATGGGGCGGACTAGCTCCCAGAAAAAGTTGGATGCTACGTATATTTCATCCATCAATGAACATATCTAGCCGCAATTCACAATAAAAAAGGGGAAGGGACTTCTAGGGCCAGATGCAGCCCATAGGCATGAACTGGCAAGCCAGAGTCAAAGCTCGTTGCTAGCTATCTGCAAAAAGGGGCTGAAAATAACGCGAAAAGCTATAAACGGGGAAATATGATTTCTTTTAGAAACCCTGAGAAGAAGCAGACAGATTCAGGCCCCTGCTGTTATTGTAGCCATGACCCCGGATGTTGCGGGGTCACTCCGGCCATTAACTTCGGACGAAGACAAAACAAAAAAAAAACAAGAGAAAGAAAACAAATGGCTGAAGTCCCTCCTCCCCAAACATGTCAAAGTGTCCGCTTCACATAAAGCTTTGATTACAAGCATAAAAGTGTTTGGTGTGCTCCTCAGAAGAAAGATATACAAGGGAATGAAAATGGCTGCGAAAATTGAAGCAATTTGCCTGAATCTGAGCGTTGGTAGTAATGAGGGAAAACTATGATATTATGGGCACATTTGACAATCATCTACTTTGCGAACAGAAGGATAGAGGTAGAGATAGTAGTCAATGTATACGCGAGTTTGACAAGTAACAACTCAGTATCGTAAAAGATCGTAGAACTGAGGTATCGAAGAAACCAAAGGGAATATATGAGGTAGCAATTCTCTCGATTTGTTCTATTTATAGATTTTATCTTTGTAGTAAAATTGCTGCACTAAATTTCGTATATGTATACGCTTGTTTCATTTCCTTGAATTTCTCTGATTTCTCTATTCTGACGTGTGCTCTCTATGATTTCTCAATATCTCTCCCGATTTATGCCGTCAAAAAGATACTATGTCAAACATGGGGCCCCAGCGCTGCTCTAAAGCACTGGATTTACATGGCCCTAGCAACGTCTATCCTTGCTTACGGCTGTCCGGTCTGCTGGTTGGCAATGGACAAAACTACCTTCGCTGACATAGTGGCCAAAGCTCTGTATTACAAGTGCCTTAATCGCGACTATTTCGTCTGCGTTAAACTTCCTATTTTATTTTCCTTCGCTAGACATCTTTATCTTCGCTAGTCGCTTAAGGAACCAGGATACTGTGAGCCAAGATCATTTGGTGATGGGCAGAGACTCGCAAGCTGCGCTGATTACTTGGGCTTCATTATTTACTTCAATCGAAGATATCAAGCAACCACAGAAGATGGACAGAAATGAAACTAGCTAAGAGCTGAGTATCTATACTGACGGGTCCAACATAGGTGCAAGACTAGGTACTGCAGCGTACTCTCCAGACCGCTATATAGAAGCATCTTTCAGGCTTCATTATCACTATAGTATTTATCAGGCAGGGATCTTTGTGATAAGGAAAGTCGCAGAACTAATCAACATCAAGGATAATACAGAAGCTGTGATCCATGTTTTTGCTGACAGTCAAGCCATGACAAAAACATTGATTGAGACATCACATGTAAATTGAAGTGCGTATTCGAATCTAGAGGCTAAGTAATAAAGAAAAGTCAGAATCTACTGAGTTCGCGGTCATAAAGGCCCTGAGTGGAATCAGAAAGCAAATATTCGACCCCTAGTTGGATTGGAATCATACCAATTTCTATCCAAACTTAATCGACTTGATGCAAGTTGCGATGTGTAGATGGTAAGCAACTCAAGTCTGCCGGATATTCAAAATCATGTGGGGAACGTACAACTTTGTGGCTATTCCTACTTGTATTCCTACTTCCTACTTACATCAACCTGGTCTGATTGAAAGCAGTTGGTTGCATAAACAATAGCCACTGCCTTGTAGCAGTGACATCTTCAAAAAGTATCAGGAGCCTGGAGACTCAACAATAACCCAACATTCCCTGTATCACTGTCCGGTGCTGGGGAAAATCAGACAAAAAAGCATCAGCGAGCATTGCCAGGTGAACTTTACGCAAGTGGTGGTGCAGAAGTTAAAGGATATCGCAAATTTTGTAATTTTATGACTATTTAGACTGAACTTATAAGCTCCATGTCTTCTCACCTAGCATCGCTTCGGAACAATAGGTATGCGTGAAATTTAATCTAACTTTTCTCTACTGTGAAACACTAAATAAAATGAAATAAAATAAAATTACCTCCGATGCATAGAGAAAGAACATTGTAAATATTTTTAAAGACCACATTGGGCGCACTAAATCGCTTTAATTTTTTTAGATTTTACTTACTTGTTTAAAATCAGATAATAAATATGGGTTTCAGTGCATATCATTTGAGCATACATAGTGGTTTATAAGCTTCTGCTCACCAATTAAAAAAAAGTACTGTTTCAAAAACTCATCCCCTCTCTTGGTTTAATACCAACTTTTTAACTTTCGCAAAGATCACGATTTATTTAGCTGTCACTGCATACAAATCAATATCAGTAGTTAAAATCGATATAGTTCATTTCTGGGGAAAAAAAATAATTTATCTTAGTTACATCTATATTGAGGTAGAGAGATAAACCCAATACTCTGCTTTTAGATGGAGCTCAACTCAATTGGAAAAATTCTTCTTGATTCTCTTTTAAAATTGATCTTAGCTTCTGCATGGATCAACTCAATATTTGGATTGATATGCTCTGTCACTAGCATTTTTCACCAGTTCTGCAAATTGTATGAAATTTCTGAAATTTAGCAATGAAAAAATACTCATCCAATACTTTTGAGACAATCGAGAATCAGCGAAATAAAAATTTCAAAATTTTGATGCCACACGAATTATGTATCCAAACCCTTTTATGGCCCTAACTTTCTAAAAACTCGAGCTGATTCGTGTCATACAAAAGCTCACTTATAAAGATAAATTTTATTGCTAAAGTACAAATTAAAAAATTAAAATTACTAGCGAAATTTTATTAAGAAGAAGAATTAAGAATTTATGTAAGAATTTTTGTTGTTGCTTTGTTTATCGTAAATAGTGATTTTTCGCAGAAAATTTTAAGTGAACTATGTCTACACTGTATCAAAAAATTAGCTCTAATAAAAACTCTGCTATTTATTAAATAAAAAAAACTTTTTCCATTCTTTATTACTGCTAAAGCTCTTTAGTGTAAAACAGTATTATATTATATTAGCTTTTACTGTCACAGTATAGCAATAATAAACTTAAAAATATTGCACATGCACACAAATTTAACTTATGATCTCATGCAAAAGAAAAGTAGCGGTACTTAGTTTCCAGTGCAGATTGACACACGATCCTCATTTATTCAAGGTAGTAGCTGTAACTGCTCAATAGAGCTGTGCAGTAATTCTTGTTAAAAGTTTACGACCCACTGTGAAACACGGAAGTGGAAATGTTATGGTTTGGGGAGAGATGTTGGAAATTTGGTATTTGTAGAAAGCACTATGGACAAGCATAGGTACTTGGAAATGTTAAAGCTTAATTTAACGACGAATTTTCACTAGTACATGACAATGATCCAAAACATTCCTCGCATCTAGCAAATAAGTGGTTTCTGTATAACGTGAAATCTGTGCTTCCTTTTTCACTCCAATCACCAGACCTTTGTCCCATCGAGCATCTTGTTTTGGAAAAAAAAGTGCGAGAGCATCACATCACAAGCCGGAATCACCTGAAGGAGGTTATTTTAGAGGAGTGGGGAAAAAGTACACCTGAAATTACGTGAAATCTAATCCATTCGATGAACAATTGTTTAAAGGATGTAATTTCCGCAAAAGGACACCTCACACGCTATTAAAAGTAGAAAAACTAATTAATTTTCTCAATTCATTTGAAAATTTTTGAAGTACTAGCAATTTTTTGAAATGAACTATAACTTAATTAAAAAAATTAATGATAACATAACGGAATACTGTTTTGTTTAAGATAGTTTCAGCTGTGTAGAACTTATAAAATAAATAAAATGAAAGAAAATTCTGTTTGTTTAAAAGACAAATGAGTTTTAATTAATGATAAGGTGGTGTACGTGCAATTTTTTGACACAATGTGTATAAACAATAGTTTTTTAATTCTCCGTTTGAAGATTTTGATAAAGCTTGACTTGATTGTCTCGAGTCAGAAAACTTTGCACTAAAGGGTGAATCGGTGGTAGCTGAAGTCAATCATTGAAAAAAACCCAAAAAAACCATAAGAAGAAAACACACTGAAGAAAACACACAAACATATTACGAAAAGGTCGAGCAGAACCCCAATGCCCGCCCAAAGTATTCCAAAAATTATCCTTGGAGATCTTGAGCCATTACGCTGGCTCCCATATTTGATATGTGAACACTAATGACAATGGGCTAAGAGTCATATATCAAGTAACATCAAAGAACTTGATATTAAGTAACATCAATGAACTTGATATCAAGTAACATCAAAGAACTTGATCGCTACGGGCACCAGGTTCCTGCGTAAAGATATAAACAAGACCTCTTGGCCAGGCCACATCGACCGGGTGATACAAACGCTTGTGCCGCACGAAAATGAAAGAAAGGTGTCATTGTCTGCAGGAAACATGAATTTGATGTAGTGCAATCCTTCAGCAACCTGGAAAAAATACGCAGATAGCTGCTCAGATCAAATAAAACCACTGAAGTATGCTAAGGCTCTTCAAGTCTCCAAATCTCTCCCGAAAATTGAAGCTACTGCTGTACAAAACCTTGGTTTTCCCATTATTCACGTAAGGATCCGAGACTTAGGTGATCAGCAAAATGATCTCTGATATCTTAGCTACGTCCCAGGGAAAAATCTTGTGAAAAATCGTTGGCTTCATATAAAAACATCCTAGAGACGCTATAGTCATCAGTGTTACGCTACCTATCTAGAAACATATATAATTACAAAGAGAAAGCTTAGTAGAATCCGGGGGCTTGTCTCCGAGCTCGTGTGAGCGAAGAGGAGCCTGCTCAGAAAGTCCTTTGCAGCAGATTTAATGGCAGAGGACAGTGGGGGAGACCTTATTTATACAGTCCGTTGGGAATAAAGTTTCAAAAAGCTCACAAGTCCTTTTGGATTGAAATTTCACAAGATAAACACTCTTTAGGGTACAAATATTCAAATAAATCGAATTTAGATTTAGATTTGCTTACCCTGCCTTTTTCAATTGCATCAGTTGGAAGAACCTTCTCAATTATAAATATAAAAAAACGTATTGTAGGTGTTGATGGTCAAATGAGAGTACATGACTATGTTGAAAATGATTGCATTAATTTTGAGCCAACTAAAAAAAACGTAATTTGAAATTCAACTCAAAATTAGATGTGTTCATGCAGAAGAATGCATTGATATGTTTTCACATATTATATATGTAAATGAAATAAGTACACAATGTAACTTTGTGAATCAAACAAAATTTTATTCGTCAACTTTTCTTTGCTATTTTGACTTAAGGGGGATTTTTTCTCCAGAAAGTAACGTATTTAGTGAATTTTTCCACTTTGGTTGGAAATTTCGATGATTGCAGTCTGGTCACCTTGCAGCCTATATGCACTGCACTGCAATCCTACCGATGTTCAATCTAACATTTACAATTCTTTTTCGATTTTTTTACCGAGGTTCCAAAGGATAAAAAGAGTATCCAAACAAAAATGCTTTATTTTGAGGGCTAGCAAAAATAAAACGAGGTAAGTTCAATCAGAGATCATTATTCAATGGCATCCGCTGGGTTCATTTTTGCAAGTAATCGTCATGAAAAATCCTCACCAGCTTTTGGTTTCCTTGGTCTACTGCTTCATATCATTTTGAATATTTTTTTTGTTAGTTTCACAATATACCTGAAATAGTCTCACCAGTATTATTGCCAAGCCAACTTTCAAACTTTCTTATCTTAGTTGAATAGCTTCAATTTAATTAAACTCGTTGTAACAGTTTTTCAATCTGTACAATAGGAAGCAATCCAAACAAATAATAATAATTTTTTGTTTACTCGCTGAACAAAATATTTTAGGGTTCCTACTTTCTTTTTGGTATTTGAGTCATCAAAATATCTACCTTCTTGCTGACTAAAGTAACTAGTTATTAATTATTACAGGTCTTATACCAATACAAAGTCCCTTTTATTGTTTAAGATTCCTAGATAAGAAAAACATGACCTAAGACAAATTTTGTTTGCTTGTCTATTAAATATCTTTGTGAAGTCTTAGGTAGCTTACTTAGATAATTTTTAGTAGCAGAAACATAAAATTCTACAGGGAGTTCCAAAAGTTTATTTCTGTCGATATTTTATTATAAAACTAAACAAAAAATTATAGCTTGGAAATTATTTTTGGTATGCAAACATAATATAGATTCTTTTTTTCTATGTAGGCCTACCGTTACTATCAATACATTCTCAAATGCGGCATCCAAAAATATCACACAATTGTTTTAGTTGGCCCTTAGGGAAACTGTTCTACCCTTGCTGTACTCTTGCAATTAACTGTCGTGTATATTTCCGCATTGGTTGTCAAATTTATTCGATTGGGTTAAGATCGTGATAGATTTCAAGTCAAACTTCTCAAACAGTTGAAAAAGTTTTACTAGTGTCATTGTTATCATTGTGCTGGGTAAAACGTGGGGTCTAAGCCCTGCCTTAACGCACTGGATCTATTTGGCGATAGCCAGGCCTATCCTCGCTTACGGATGCTTGGTCTGGTGGCCAGCAGTGAACAAGACTACCTTTGCTAGCATGGCGAACAGAGTTCAGCGGCTGGCGGCTCTCTGCACCACAGGTGCCTTAGCCTCGACTCCTTCGTCTGCTCTCAATGTCCTGCTCCATCTCCCTCTGCTTGACCTCTTCGTCAGGAGCGCTGCCGCAAAAGCTGCTGTCAGGCTTAGGGAATCGGGACACTTCGGGTCACGATCCTTCGGTCAGAGCAGTATTGAGCGGGGGTACGCGGGTAGCACCGACTACTTGGTCCCCACTCTGTACTTCGAGCGGGGATATCAGGCGATTGTGGGGGATGGGCAAGAGTGGAATCGGCAAATGGGCGCAGCAACTCTTAGCATCTACACTGACGGCTCTAAAATGTCTGCCGGAGTGGGTGCTGCAACATTTTCCGCAGAAGCAACTTTGGAAGCAGCTTTCAGGCTTCCTAATCACTGTAGTATTTTTCAGGCGGAGGTTTTTGCGATACGTAAAGCCGCAGACCTAGCATACGCCAGAGATACCACAAGTGTGGAAATCAACATCTTTACAGATAGTCAAGCGGCGGTTAAAGCTCTGATGTCTTACACATACAAATCGAAGTGTGTACTTGACTGCATTCAGGCCCTGAATAGACTGGGCAACAACAGAAGAGTCAGAATATTCTGGGTTCCTGGTCACAAGGGCATTGAAGGAAACGAGAGGGCGGACGCATTAGCCAAGCACGGGGCTAGCCTTCCCCTGTCAGGATCGGTACTCCAATCCAGACAATCAAATACTCAATTGACTCCAATATGATGCAAGTTGCGACGTGCAACTCGCAACTTGCATCATATTGGAGTGAAATCCGGAACTTCCAAGTGAGCGGAGCGTGAGCATCGTGTAGCCATTATCTTGAGGGAAAATAAGGGTTTTAAGCCTTTGATCTGGTTCAATAGAATTTGGATTACTGGTTTTAATTCTAAGTTTGGTGTGTTTGCATTGTTTGCTACTCAATTGGGGATTCGTCCATCAAAAGTACGTTTACTCTCTTAGACTCCCTTAATAGCACTTTAATTGCAATATCCTTCGTATGGCGACCTTGCGACCAAAATTTAAATCTATATCTGACATTGCTTGCAGAAAGAAACTGTTTTATTGGTTTCACTCAAATGTGTCTTCTCCAATCCCTTGATTCCATTGCACCGTTGGTCGAAACGTTGCCCTTTCACTCAATGTCCTTGTTTCAATGCTAGGATTGTTTTCCACCATCTGTCTTACTTTCACTTTTTTTTTTTAAAGAGCTGTCAGTATTCTGAAGTGTCTGTTGTTCTGTCCGTCATTTCTCTTCTTTTCCCGTCCAGCTAAATTTTGACATGTCTCCATTATTTAGTCATTCTTTTGAGCCAAAATTTTGGCAATGGGGAAAAGCAGAGACACTGCTGATTCCTGATGGATAAAACGTCAAGAATTTCAATTTCCAATCGATTTTATTATTGGAAAGACATTTGCACAATTCAATTTTCAAATTCAAACACCAAATGTAACTTTTTAGCTGCATTACATGAACTGCACATACGAAATTGGCGTGAAATGATTGGAAACATGTGTCAATGGCATCTGCATTTTCAAAGCGGTAGCAGTTTCCAAGCAATTTTAAACGTTATGAAGTGAGTACAACTCTTGCTTATTTTCAAGCTAAATTTTCGACGAGACAAATTTCACGTGAAATTTTGTATGAAAATTTCACGTGAAATTGAAGACAGTACTACACTTGATGCTTCTGAAACGAATTCGTTCATCTTGGCAAGAGTTTGGATTTTAATTTTCGTCTGTATCCTGTTCAAAGCCAGAATGAAGAAACAACCACGTATTTCCCATAAGCGTTTGACAGTTTGATCCATAGATGTTTGACTGATGAGGAAAGCTAGGTTGTGTGCTTGTGTTTCGGGCACTTTTGAGAGTTTTTCTTCAGTAGGTTTTCTTCTTGCTTGAATATTTTCTTCAGTGCTTGAATCCTGCTACAACTGATTTGCATTTCTGTGGTGAAATTTCCTAGTTGGAGACCATCAAGTCAAGTTTGACCAAAAATTCATTGGAAAAAGCAATGTGTGCAGCTAGTAATGGTAAGCAACAAAGGGAAATTTAATTTAGATTTACTTTGAAGACTAACAAAGAAAGATTCAATCATTATGAAGACAGATTCAATTAACATAAAAAAATATTTCCCAATGTCAATATAAAAATTCAGTCTCCCATTATATCTTCTACTATTCTACATGCTAAAACTGACCCTCACTATAAAAATACTAGCTTAAGAAAACCTCGAGCCTAATCTTCATTAATTAATCATTAGTTGTTTGATTAGATACAATTATTTCTCAAAGACACACTTGGTGTGGAAAATAATAGTATGCAAATACTACGATATGTGAATATCTGAAGCTCTGTAGGGTTCCTGTATTTAACTTCAAATAAAATTACAGCTAAACAACAAGTAAATTCAACGCTCATTCGATGAGACTTCATTCAACAAGTTCATCGACCAAACTGTCAGCCATTTCATTTACCACCATCAAATCTTTTGGGCGAATTGAACATTCACTTATGTATTCACCATCACAAAATCAAACCGGACTTGGAAGTTTTCCTTACGCACTATGCCGAAATATGTTCGATCAAATAATAGAAATGGATAAACAATATCTTTCATGTCTTTCGTAACCATCCATACAAACCTTCTGCTTACACCAGAACGACATATATGCACATTCTCAATTTATGACCGGTGCAAAACCACTTAGCATGGAGTCAACATAAAATTGAATGCTCCTTAAATGATAATAGGTAGTTCTAATACACTAACCTTAGTATACGTTGAATGAAGTTTGCAGGACACGATTGAATTTTCCTTGCCAATCAAAGTTTTTTTCCCTTTGGATATGTGTATTTTGATTTAACGAGTCAAAGTATGAAGTATCGGTATTTTTCCTGACTAGGACAAGAAATATTGTTGATGAGCGTTGTCAAAGGAACAGTTTGATTCATTGATTTTCGGTGTGGTGTAAAATGGTCACTGGTGAAAGTTGAAACAGAATTGAAGTAGCTCGACTTATTTTTTTAGTTCATGCAATTTTAACAAGGGTATTCAATGCGAAATATTCAAAAATATCAATCTGATAATTTATCGGCAAACTGCATAAATAGTGTTTTTCATAATTCAAAATTCCAATAGGGTTGAGAATATATAAAAGTGAATCTAACTTTTGAATTGTTTTCTTTTATGCTGCATTTAGGTAATTTTTTGTTTCACAGGCACCTATTTAGTTCATATTCATGAATCATGTACCCGTTTCTTCATTTTTTTAATGGTTATTATTGGCGCCCAACGTGGGCTTAATGTATTCTGCAATTTTTAAGTACTTTTTGAATCATTTACGATCAGCATATGCTGATGCGGTTTTAACTCTGCTTCCATGTTTTTAATTTCACGGTAATAGTCCCTTCACTATAGTTTACTTTTTGGCGACTTTCATAATGAGTTGCTATTCATGTATTTATAATGAGACTTTGTCATCCGTTTCATTCTGCAGCAATTAATGACCACAAGCTATCGATAAAAATATTCATTCAGATTTGTAACTTTTATCTCTATCGCGTCCGTTATGGTACATAAATCATCAAATCACGTACAATGTCATTCAATACAAACATCACAGTCAGTCTGAGAGCGCGATAAAACAATACATTTTATCGAATTACTTAATCTGCAACATCGTTGGTCTCCGAATCAGTTTTCAGTGTCGAAATATTTAGTCAAGCGTGAATTACACTAGCTCTGGTGGCAAGATCACTGTCATACATATTTGTCTCGCATATGGAATATTTGTTATGCATATGTTCCAACCTGGTGCAAGTGGTGCAAGTTCAATAGATTGAATTGTTCAGTTCAGTTTCATTCCTTGTTATGAAGTCCGAATGAAACAATAGAATAAACCAACTTTGTGCCACGTGCTTGGCTACTTAGCTACATAGATTTTGGATGGACTTTTATTCAATTGATATTTCAAATCAGTAATGAGCATTCCTGTAAAGAGCAATCGATTCAAAATTTCAGAACATGCATTTGCTTTTATATGGTCATTACTAGGTCTGTTCCCGTACTACAATTAATTGCGATTAATTGCAATGAAGCCGTTTTTTTACTCCGTTTTAGTACGCTTCGTTGCAATTAATTACAATTAATCGTAGTACGGGAACAGACTTACTTTGAATGATGCTTTATAACGTGTACTAAATTTTATTCATACGTATATTGTAACATGGCTGTCAAAAAACAAGGAAAAAACTAATAACGGGCAACAACGTAACGAAATATAAATTTTATTACACGTGCACTATTTAAACACCATTTAAACGCATTACTGATAAGAATGGCATGATGTTTAAGTAGTCTGAATGAAAAGTAACCCAATACTGAGTGTAATTCTATACACTATTCAAACTTGTTCATATTAATTCCAATTGGTAAATAATATAAAATTTTTCTGAGCTAGCACTGTTTTGTATGTGATGTTGTATATCACCTTTGACGGATATTGACTATGCATTTCCAGCACGAAAAAACAAACATCTGGGGCCTGTTTTAAACACATTAAACTATATTTTTTATTCATAGTGAGAGAGATTCGCATCTGTAGCAATCAAATAATAGTAAATCGTCTCGGAGCTGCATTGATTTTATGATTTTACAATAAATCACTAAAAGTCAAGGAAAAAGTCTTACGATGTCAATAGCTCCAGTACTGGGCACTAAATATTCCGAGTAATTAGCGACAGTTGGGTGAATAGCCAACACGCTGTTACCGTTCAAATTAGGTCTGTTCGCGTACCTGAATCAATTTTATTATATTGCTGCAAGCCAAATTTGGCCACAAAAAGAAGCCAGCTGCGAATATCTGTTGCTGCTGCAGTACGCGAGCAGACCTATTGTTTTGCACACAAAGAGAGAGAGCCTCGGATATCAGTTCCGTGTCACTAGAATCGACCACGCAAACTAAGAGAAAACCATTTGTATTTGGATTCTGGATGTCGGATAACTATTATAAAGCGATTTCGGTTTTTAATTGTGAAATAAAACGCTAGTGGCACCTTAAGCACTCAGGCCTCAAGACACATTGTACTCATACCTCGAGCCTACCATAATTTCCGAGATTTCTGAGCAAAATCAAAATTTCTTAAAAATGAAAGGGGAAAAGAGGCTACCTTCTGTATATTTGCCATATCCCAGCCAAAGCATTGATATCTGAGACGCGCAAACGCTGGGCATTCAGAGAGAAAATGCTCTACAGAGTCAGCTTCTTCTAGGCAAGATGGACAGAGGTCATCTTGATCCACAACTATTCGGTACATATGTCCTCCTAGGCAGTTGTGTCCAATAAGTATACCTATCATGGGTCTGCAAACATTCCTGTTTTTGTTGAGTAGAAATCCCATAGACGTATGGTTGGGCCCTGAAAGGAAGACCATAGTCTGCCTGGCTACATCAGAAGACATCCATCTCTCTTTGTGAACATCAACTATGCATTTTCAAAAAATAGCATGTGCAGATGCGTTCGGCACACCTAATGCAGATTCAGAGCCTCGAACCGTCCTTCGCAATGGTGTCTGCAATTTCATTTCCCACAGCAATCTGGGACAAAGTACATTCTTGCCCTGCAATCTTGGGCAATCATCGAAGTAGTCAGGGGTATACGCAGCGTCACAGCGTAAGTTAGTTCTTGACCAACGTGCGGACTCCGTATATGCACTCTAAAAAGTGGGTCTATAATTAATACTTTGATAATAGGAAATATATTCATTTTTTCGTTTAAAATAACGAATCACAAATTTTTTTACACACTCGATGTGCATTTTTTTGCTTTTACGTCATATCAGCTGAATAATACACAGCTTTTTGTAAATTGAAGCAAAAAGAGTGTAAATTTACTAGTTCCGATGGCAACGACTGTCAATTTATGGTATGCCGTCTGATGCGTGGGCAATTTCATGGCATGCCATATCATTTCGAAAATACCTCTGAACGGTGAATACGTGTGCTTCATCTGTGCGTTGAATGCTCCTAAAAAGTGATTTGAAGTGGAGAGCGAAGGAATTCTGCTGTTGATGAAAACTCCGCGTGTAGGATAAATTCCTTTTTTGATAAGCGGGTGATATTTCAGATGTAGGTGAAAATATTATATGATTTGCTGGGGTGCGATGGGGGATGGGGTAGAAGTCATTAAAAAAATCCGCCGATCATAAATAGACAGTTTCATTTACTTACTCATCCTTAAAAATTGAAAAAAAATATCTCTTTAAAAAAATTTCCGTATCATCATTCGACTTTTTCGCAATTTTAAACTATTTGGATTACTCAACGAGATCTTAAAATTCCTGAAAATTCAGAATTCCTACAATTTCTTATAAGAAACGGAGCATGAACACGGTTCAACGCCATTTTGAAAATCAAGAACTGCTAAAATATTGCCAGGCAGATGGCCAAGTAAATGGCATATCATATTGCCTACAATTTATGGTATGCCATCAAATATGGCATTCTATAGGCCGCTTCCACTAGCAATTTCACATGGTATGCCATGGGAAATTGCTAGTGGAGGCGGGCTGTGAACAAGATCTCGAAGTATTCCATCGGATAGACATCGGGAAGTCAACGAAAGGCACGGGAGCCTCCGAACGTATCGTGAGAATTGGCGAGATCTCACGAAACGAACCACTAATAGAGCAGTTTCCCACATCATCGTTTGCTACTCATAAGCCAAGCTGAATTATAGGCAGATTGAGAAGCGCAACAAGGGTCGCACCCGGAGTAGTACTCATAGTACCACAGACATCCTGCGACACAGCACTTTGCAGTGTGGCTAAATTCTTGCGACTATACAAAAGGTTGAGCTTGAAGAAGCTGGAGTTGCCTAGTGGATAGAGCGCTGCCTTCTTGTGAGTGAGGTCACTGATTCGAATCCAGGTTCAGGCAAGGGACCGTAACCCTAGCTTTGAGTTCACCTAGTTCTGAATAGGTACCTGATTGAATCAGGGGTAAAGTGAGTGAGCTCCACACTCGTATTCACATTGGTTGGAAATTTATGACGAAGCTCTCTACCAGCTTCAACCACTAGACCCAACAAGGTTGTCGTGGAATTGCTTTACTTTACTTTAGTACAATAGCTTCACAATAGTCCACCACATGACGGATGCGTACGCGATCATCAGTCTTATGATTGTTAGGCAGATTCACATAATTTTACACCCCATTGGGTGGCACAAGCTCATTTCCACTGCCCAAAAGCATTCGAAGCTCGAATAAGCTTCACTTCTACATGACTCTTCCAGAGAAAATTTTCGCTGTCATCTGAAACTTGAAGACTTGCACCCTTCATATTAGGAAGCACTAACCCTTCTAGGTTTCTTTTCCAGGTAAACAAAACAAGTTTCATTTTACCAGGATTCAATCTTAGGTCGTGCCTCAAACACCAAATGTCAATTAGATCCAATGCGAGTTGTCTATTTCTACATACCACGTTCAGATTCTTACCGACTGCTAGTGTGGCCACGTCATCACTATATGCCTGCGCATGTAACTGTTCTTGTTGCAGTTCATTTAGCAGGGAGTCAACTAACATACTCCATAGGAGCGATGAGAGAAAACCTCCTTGAAGACATTCATTTGTCGCCTCCATTTTCAAGTAGCAGTTGGATCCACCTTCCGACAACAACAATTTCTGCAGTGCCACGAGCTTTCACAAAGGACGCGCGTTCAAAGGCTTCTTCAATGTCCAAAAAAAACAACATCACACACTCACTTTGAATCTGGAAATCAGAGAAATCTGGAAATCAGAGAATGATGTGCTGGCTTGCATGATTGTCCTCACTGGTACGTATGTGGCTCATCATTCAAATGGTTAGACTTAAACGATCTAGTGTGGGTGTGTGGCATTCAACAAGTCTTTCCATGTGCATAAACAAATTTAAGCTGATTGGCCTAAAGTTCCTTGGAAAGAGGTTTAAACAAAAAAACATGACCGATTTTCATTTTGTTTTTTGTTCACCATCTTGTTCTTCATCATGTTTCCAGAAATAACAGGATATCAATAATTCACTATAACGCCCATTATCCCCAAAGGATTAAAACAATTTTAATGTAAATTTAAAAATCCCTACAAGTCATATACAAAAAAAATCTACATCAAATTCCACCACGAGAAATCCGGAGAAAACTCCATTAAATTTATGTGCTGACATACATAAGTGTAGAAATTTGAATCTGTGGGTAAATTATTCAATTTAAAAAAAAATAGTTTTTAAATTAAAATATTTGGATTTTATAGCTACAAAAAGTTAGATCACATTGAAATAATTAAGATCCTTGAAAACTGTCGAAATATTAAAAACCGTTGAAAATATCGGAAACTGGTTAGAGACTAGGCTCGATTTTGACTCAATGGCAGCAAGCAAAATTGTCATCCACAAGAGACTCAAAGAATTCAATTACACTTTTTGGATTTGCCGGATCTTTACTTAGCTGGTTAAGTTCCTACCTCCAAAATCGAGTCCAATTTGTAAAATTTCAAGGAGTTTTATCAAAAAAAAATTTTGCTACCTCTGGCGTATTTTCATTTCCGATTTTTCTGACGTCCTGCCAAACATACCTCACCTACTATTTGCAGACGATATCAAGCTTTACCACACCATTGAATCTTAATATGATCCATTTTTTCTTCAATCTAAGCCTGACTCACTTGTTCAGCGGTGCAATGTTAACAAACTCTCGCTTAATATCGATAAGTGCCAAATTATAAGTTTGTACGGTTACGAAAAACACTTACTATCTCGGCAACAAATTATTGAGTCGCGTTGATAGCGTTCTTGATCTCGGCGTTGTTTTGGATGGGAAACTTCGTTTCACCTTGCACTACGACAAAATTCTTTCCCGTGCGAATAAGCAGCTCGGCTTCATTAAATGACGAGTCAAGGAATTTAAAAACTTGTGGGCTACAAGATCATTATAAACTGCACATGTACGCCCACTTCTCGAATACGCCTCTATTATCTGGAACCCAGCTTTTGTAATCCGCAGTAACAGACTCGAGTCCGTACAAAAACAGTTTTTACTTTTTACTCTAACAGAACTATAAAACCCTCACGACTTCGAAAATTTACCCCCTTATGAGGTTAGACTAGGTCATTTAAACCTAACTCCACTTGCATCCAGAAGAATGATGATATCGGCCTGCTTCACATTGGACGTCATTAGAGGCGTTATTAGAGTTCAATTCCTGAATAATAAAATAGTGATAAGGAACACCAGGTCCAATCGTTTGTTAAATGAATATCCACATTCCACCATATATGCAGCTACCGAGCCGGTAAACAGATGCTACAGGATTTTCAATGATTTTAGCAACCTTTATTCCCAAACAATCTCCAAACTATCCTTCAAATTCTCCCTTGTCAAAGCCATTTGTACCCCGTAATTTTTTAAACTTTTTATAATTATTGTTTTCTGATTGTTATTCATTTATTTTGTTGTTATTTATTCATTAGATATTTCAAATTTATTTATTTACTTACTTATTTATTTATGCGTTTTTTGTTGTTTCTAGTTTTTTTTCGTATTTGTATATATATATATGTTCTAAATTTGCCTTGTTTGGCTAATAAAATAAAATAAAACTAAACTGTGTGATGTAGTTTTCACGCTGATAGCACCATAGAACGATGATTTTGTTTAAAATGAGGCTGGAGATCGCCAGTTGATTATGGATGATATGATGTCCCAGTAAGATGGCGGTGTGTGCCATGTGGCCTATGTAATACCATGTCATCAAATGGACCATTGAATTTGTCACTTTGATTTATTATTACGTAAGCTAGCTGTTAGTGTCTTCGACAATTATCTTAAACCCTACTTTTCTTTTTTCCCACAATCAATAACATTCACTTGTTTCATATAAAATATTTTTTATTCTGTATTAAATCCTAAGAATCACAACAAACACTGTAACAAATATCAATTTCAACTCCTTCACAAATCCGAATCGACACCAGTGTCCAAAAAGTCAGCAACTTGAATCATTGCCTTGCGAGGTACAAAGCGACCCACTTTCTCAACAAAATAATATCGCTTGGGAATCGAGGCTTCTTCGATTCCACGACGTTGAGCATCTATGATTTGAGCGGCCGCTTCTTCTGGTTTCACCAGCTCCAATAGATGTGAGAATCTGGAACGTGGCCTTTTGCACAAACCTGTATCTACCATATACGGATAGATGCAAGTGAACTTAATCTGAAAATGAAAGCCAAGCATAATTATAGTAGAAATGCATTGAAAGTGGATTGATTATTTGTTACGTTTGGATTTCTCGGATCAGTTCTCAACTCCTCAGCCAAAGCCTGCATATATCCTCGAACAGCGAATTTCGTTCCACAGTACGGAACTAAATTTTTCAAACCAAACAAACCGGCACAGGATGACAAGGCAACGATATGTCCCTGATCTCTTTCAATCATCGTGGGAAGGAACGCTTGAATGGTCTGTCGAACAAAGAATATTGCAATTTTTCTATATGAATAATAAGTGCTGGTAATACTTTACCCAAAAATGAGCTAGCACATTGATTTGGAACATTGTCGTGATTTCCTTTTCGGTATGATCCAAAAGTGGATGACATGGCATGATGCCGGCATTATTGACTAGAATCGAAACGGGTCCAACCTCTTTCAGAGTTTTTTCAGCAACATTCATAATTTCCTGGCGGCTGGTGACATCACAGCTGAAATTGAAATATATGATTCAGAATAGTTTTGGGAACATAATTTTGTTCGATTTTAGTTTCAGATGCTCAGTAATATTTCAAACTTACATATAGTGAACAGCTTTTCCACCTCGCTGTTTTATCTCCTCGACTGTCTCCTTGTTGCCCTTCTCATTTATGTCCCAGCACACAACTGTTGCTCCCAAACGACCATATTGCAATGCTGTTTCTTTACCAATACCGTGAGCTGCACCAGTAATCTGAAAAGTTTCGAAAATTGTATGTGAATAAAAAATATATAAGATTTACTAAGGAGCTATTACAGTATTCAAATCGATAGAGTCGAAGAAAGCGGGAGTAAATAAGCTTTCTTTTAATTCAATTTTATAAAAGGCTTTCTATGATCAAATTTACTTACCAAAACTATTTCACCTCGAACATCTTTTGCTTCTGGCGGCGAAAAGAAGTGATAAATTCCCTCAATTATGGCTAATATGAATTTGATATCAACCACTATCAGATCGACAATCAAAATGATTAAATTATATATTCGTACTCCCATGCTACCGCCATCGTTTCTCATGGAATTTTGATCTCTTCGTCTGAAACATAAAAAAATGAGGCTTTTACTAAAAACTCTAACAAAATCACTGAAGCAGCTAAAACTAAAAGGCTCGAATTTATTAAAATATTCTCTAAAAAAATACAATAAACAATCCGAATTTTTTTTTATTGAAAAATATTCTGATTTGAACTTAAAATCTCTCAACTCAACTTTTCTATTAGAGATCAATAGAGTGCTAAAAATAACATAAGTCATGTTTTGAAAAGATTTATTTTCACCAGGCTGAGTTCATAATTCAACAAACTTCACTTATAGACGTAATTATAAACCGATTTGGCTGAGCGTGACCCACAACATATTGTTTTTCATGTCTATAAATGCTGCCAATTTATTCATTAACCTCTCATTGAAAAAATCTATTCAACTTATCTACCGTTGCAGTACGTGTGTTCTCTGTCATTAATTGCAGTCTAGCAAAGCTATCATTATTCTTATTGTACATATTTAGAGCCTATGACATTTGAAATTTGATTTCAGACTGTAGTTAAATTTTCCGAAAGAGTGCATTAAATGCTTGCAATTAAAATGTCTTATTGTGTTTCGTTTTGCAAAAGAAATGAATTGAAAGTAAAAACAATGACTTGCACGAAAATTTGTTTTTTGAGATAATAAATTATTTTATAGCCCACAATTTCATGACGTCAATTCTACCATACGACACATTTGCGGTAATTGGCAAAATCGTCATCATTAGCTAAACGACGTTATTAACCAACTGTTAAATACATATTTCCACTTCAAAGGACAAACTCTTTTCGCTTGCTTTGAAATCCAACCACAATGCTTTGTGCTATCCCAAAGATGTTCCAAAAAAAGATATTCTTATTCACTATGTCTCTTACTTTCATATTTCACTATGGAGTAGCATGGCCTGTAAATTTGGGTAGGTTTAGCAGTCAAACGTTCTTTTGTACTAGTATTCTATTATTTCCCATTACGATATCATCATCATTATCTTTTGATGCCAAATTGTGTTCCATATTATGGATCCCAACCTGTATTACAGCACTATTCGCCTATGATACTTTTTGTGAAAAATATCAAATTTCCTGTCTCGTATAAAAAAATGTAGTTCATTATCCTCATTAACGACCAGCTGTTATAAACATTTATCCGAATTTTACTTCACTTTCCCATTTTGGCATAATCGAGTGCGTCCCTAGGATGCAAATATGTTGGTTTCTTTGACGACAAGTAACATTCTTGCAGTAATGAGTTGATAAATATTGGAAAAAAATCAGTAATACAACCCGTTTAATAAGAGATTTAGTGGAGATAAATCTTCGTGAAAAATGGCAAAATCACAAGCTGACGAATGTTTGCAAGGTAGTTGCACTGAAACAAAAAAAAATATGGGAGCGACTCTCAGAAAAGCGAGATTTAAGGAAATGAAACAAGCGTATAGATCTACGAAATTTAGTGAAGCAATTTTACTACAAAGATAAAATCTAGAAATAGAACAAATCGAGAGAATTACTACCTCAAATATTCCCTTTGGTTTAGGTTCCCATTCACGAGCAGTCTATCAGTCCAAATGGCCTGAGGCCAGGCCAAAATCTCACCGTGCGTGGGAGAACTCGGAAGGACTCATAGACTGAAGGAACCAAATTAGATTTCCGATCAATCCAAAGTCCATGGACTCAGGCCATCGGGCCAATTTTTGGCTCGACCGCGTGTGGGGAAATTGTAGGCCGAGTTTTGACAATCCATAAAATGGACTGGTCGTGTGTGATGAAGCCTCAGTCCAAGCAACGTGGCAGTCTTGCTTCACACGCTGACCTGTGACAAGCTCATTGACTGTTTTTGTGATTATTTTATTTAATCGAAAAATTCAACATAATCTGTATTGGTGGCCATTATTTGGGGTGAAATTACTGTAGAAAATTTGAGCTCTTCATTGCTGCAGCCACTTGCTAAGTACCGCAAATTAGCGGTCAATCTTTCGTAAGGAGTGATGGCTTGCCTTGTATACGTATCTTTTCGTTTGATCAATGGGGCGACCAACTGTAGCAACGTGTTATATGTCGTTTCATCCATTCTTAAATAGTTTTGCCAATCAGAAGGCTTAAGTCTGAGCTCTTTTCACAAATTTACGGGACTCATTCGTTTCCGTTCGACAAGCCATCCTTTTGCCACTACCTTTTTGGTTTTCATTTCTTTATCTAGATGCAAGCTGCAATTGCAAACAACTCCTTCATATGCTTCGGATCCATTAATATATTAAAAATAATTTTTTCTTAAAGTTTTTCTTTATAATTGTTTTCTAAATTAATGACAGAAAATGGAATGGACTGACTGAACCGAGACTATTGAGAGCGGCGATCTAAATTGGACTTAAACAAAACGCACTCAAGCCAAATGGACTCAGGCCGTTTGGACTGCTCGTGAATGGTGGGCTTAAGTTCTACGAGCTTTTGGTTGTAACTTGTCAAATTCGCGTACACATCACCTACTATTTCTATCTCTATCTTTCTGTTCGCGGAGGAAAAGTCTGTCAAATTTGCCCATAGTGCCCATAAGTGCCCATAGTGCAAATAGTTTTCCTTCACTACTACTAACGCTCAGATTCAGGCAAATTACTTAAATTCTCACTGCTGTTTTCATTTCCTTGGGTAAAAGCAGTGCAGCTAGGTCACGCCCGCAAAATGTTAGTCACATTTGATTATTCTTCCAATTGATTTTGAATACTCTGCGTAGAGTTACGGGGGTTCCTGGAAGCTAAACTCTTAACTAGTATCCAGTTGGATTGTTTGTGTATACATTAAATCGCCCACGGACATGAAGGTGGAGGTGATCAAGGATTTGCTGGTCTTAATGCATTATGCGAGAATATAAAATATGTATGGCAAAATATGTCCATGCATTAACAGAAAGAGACAGAGAGAGAGAGAGAGCTGCACGCTGTCGTGGTGCAAAATAATTTAAAACACCCAGGCAAACATTGCCAACTAGCCTGACTCCACTGACAAGGCTCACCATGACGCTGTAGCGGGATCCTTATCGAGACTATTCAAAATCATTAATCGTCTGCGTCTTTCGTATGCCTTGTTTAACCTAACACTGAAAAAGTGATCTGGAATGCCTCGGCGAGCATAAGAGATATAACTTCCATTAAGTGATGCCGAGGTGTCGATGCGGTTTCCAAGTTGGGTGGAACTCTGTTACAGTACCACCATCGTAGCATCATCGTTACTGGCAAATTCCCATCCTAGAACGTCCTCGTTATGGCCACTGGATTTGCAGTACTTTCACAACAGATATAGGAATGGTGAGCGCAAGTATCAGTTGCGTTATAACCAGGCCATAGAGGACTGACCATGGGTCAAATCCTATAACATACGTTTGATTAACGTTCATATAGAGAAATCTACCACTGATGGAAAGAACTCCTTTTTAACGTTCATACAGAGAAGTATACCGCTGATAAAACGGACACTTTTTTTGAAAAGGAGGAGCGCGCCCTTGTTGCCTGCTCCAGAAATAGTGTCAAACAAAACGCAGTGGTGATTTTATCAGGAAAAGAGTCCACATATAGACAGTGTGTTGGCTCCAATATGATAATATCAATCTTGCATGATAATACATAGCAATATAAGTAATAATAGATTGAGGACTTTTCGGTTAGCAGCGGCTCAAGAAATTATCGTTGGGTGTACCTGTTTTGGTGCGTACCTTCTTGTTCGCACAGCGCTCCAAGCTCAAAGACCAACCATCGGATGAACACACCAACAAACCACACACCGGTAAAAATCAAAACAAAGAGTCTGAAATATGCTGTAACACAAATTGTCTACCAGTCAGATATGGAAGCCGCAAGTAACCATGGAGCTGAGGCTCATGCGAAAGACGTTTAGTAACACCTCAAAGACGCTATTATTGGTGAACCCACAAACATCTTATAGGTACTAGTCGCAGCAAAGGCTAGAACGGCTAGTTTGACGATCATTGCAAGCAGACTACTGAGCGTGAACCAAGCAGCAATTTAAAAAAACGTGTACACGCATAGAGATCTATTGTAATCTCTTCCAAATAAAGGAAAATTGGTTTGTGACGTGATGTTGACCAATGCAGAGAGCAACCGCGACAGATGCGGAAGTTTTGCCAGTGCTTAAGATAAGACTGTACATAGCTCACTGATTAGCTTATAATGATAAAGAGGTAAATCTGATTCCTTGCCAGTCAAGAATACTGAAACGGTGGTGAGATGCTAAACTACGAATAAGGCGGTTAATTAGAAGGTATTTAACTGATAACGGTGTAGAGCTGCTACCAGAAACCTTGGAAGAGATCATTCTTGTGGCTGAACTCCTCAAAAATAACAAATCACCCGGAGTATATGAACAATTACATTGTGCGGCTCGTCAATTAAAGGTTTAGGACAGTTACACTATACCTGACTATGGGCATCTTAAACTGAATTATCACATAAAAAAAAGCGCATACAAAGCCCAGCAATTATGAGTGTATCACACTGATAAGTAACGTATATAAGGTGTTCTCCGCTATCCTACTAGACTGGAAGCTCCATTTGGTCAAAAATTAATCGGTCCGTGCCAGCAAAGATTATGTCCATATGAATCAGGAGTCAATGGCAAAGCTTTTATAATACGGCCTGAAGCTATTCAATCTTTTTATCGTTTAAAAAGCCGCCTACGATAGCATAGTCAGAGTGAAATCATGGGCTTAATATCCCAACCAAACTGATAAGATTGACCAGGCCGACCATGACGAATGTGCAATGCCAGGTTAAGGTCCTTGTCACGGCTATGTAATCAACAAAATTTACTGCAAGAGGACCGCTTCTTCTGCGTCCTCTTCAACCTGGTGCTTGAAAAAGTGATCTGGAACACTGAGTTGAGCATGAGGTGTATCATCGCCATTAATTTCAGCTAACTTCTCGTTTACGCTGAGGACGATGACATTATGTGACGAAACAAACGATCTGTCGAAAAATCCTTCGTTAAAATCGAGCAGGTGGCAAATAATAAAAGGTACCATATAACTTAAGGAAAAAAAAGCCACATAAGGTGGCACTACCAATACCAAAATTCGTTAAACATATCAGCACCAAATTGAAAGGACAAACAATATACCGAAAATCAACTTAAAAAAAGTTGAAACTTTCACATATCTAGGCATTAGCGCGCACAAGAATTTGAAATAGGGGGGTACACACAAACTCAGTACACATCTTGTTTTGTCTTTTCACATTTTGTCTCTTGAATTACTATGAATTCAAAATGCAAAATGCAACAACAAATTTTCAAGAGTGGCTATGCAATAGAGGCTCAATCGCCCCACTTTTGCCCACGTTTGTGCATGCCACTGTATCTAGGGTCGAAAATCACAGCAAGAATTCACGCATATAATTCAAGTCTATCCAACCAGCTTAAGCTCCTGCTATACAAAACCATGATTTTGCTATTTTTTCATGTATTCATGGGAAACTTGGGCCCTTAACAAAAGAAATTTTGAGTTTGCATTCGAGAGGAGAATTCTCATATACATATTGAGCTTCCTGTGTGAAGATGGAAGAGTTCATTCGCGATACAATAGCGAAATATCCCGGCGACATTGCTCATGACATGATGGCAGGGGTTTTCTCAGGAATTTTTCATGGGGGGGTGTTCAGAATTTTAGGAGGGGTGTTCCTATGGCACAAAGGACACAAAGTTCGCTTTGTGTAGGAAAATTGTGTGATAGGCCACATATTCGAAAAGGTTGATCAATCTTGCAGTCAATGAATAAATTGCTAAAGGGTGATATTTTAAGAGATACTTTTCAGTTTTTACTAAACGAGTTTCATAAAGAAAACAGAATCGAAAAAGTTTTACAACGAAAATTGTTCTTGAGAAACTTAATACAACATTAAAATTGCAATTCACCAACTGACAAAAGAATCTAGCACACCTAGTAATTTGGTAGCAAAATTTTCAATAAAATTAAGGGAAAAACCAACAACAGTAAGCAGTATTTCGATGTGCGCCCAATGTGGGAAAGTCGTTTTTCGTGAAATCTTTTACACATATACTGAGTAATGTTTTTTTAAGGCTGGTACTGAGTTCGAGTTCACGTGAAATTTTGACATTTCCCCATTATCTGGCCATTCTTTCGAGCGAAAATTTTGACAACAGAGAAAAGCAGAGACAATGCTCATTCTTGACGGATAAAATGTCAAAAATTTCAATTTTCGATCGATTTTCTTATTGGAAAGTCATTTGCACTGCTCAATTTTCAAATTCAAATACTAAATGTCACTTTTTCGCTCGAAAGAATGAACTGCACAAACTAAATTGGCGTGAAATGATTGACAACATGTTTTAGTGCCATCTATGTTTTCGAAGCGAAAGCAACTTCAAAGCAACTTTTCATGCTAAGAACACAGTACCAAACTTGCTTATTTTCAAGCTAAATTTTCGCCGAAACAGATTTCACGTGAAATTTTGTATGAAAATTTCACGTGAAATCGAACTCAGTACTATGCTTTACTGTAACAAAAGGAGCTAAAACAATGCAAAATTGTCCCACTACAACCTATTTGGGGTCTTGTGGAATAGAGGCACTAGAGATTCCATTTTCATGATCCATTTTTTGCGAGTTTACGATGAATATTTTCACGCCTCACTGTGCCTCTGATTTGACAAAAGTACCTACTTGAAGCTAAGCTAGCTCAAAGTTTGGTGTACGACCTCTGCCTCTAACACGATTTGAACCAGAGATACTGCATGCACGGAGCCAGGGTTGTGACCACTAGGTTACACGAATTAAAATAATGAGACGACATTAATGTTTACGTTCAAACAAATTATATCGAAAATTGATAAGGCTTGAAATTTAGACACCAAATTATACTTAATTGGATCGTTTACATCAATCGAAAATTACTTGGAGGATTTACGTCGGATGGTCAGAGATTTGATTTCATTGAACTTTTGCTTTAAAAGTGGCCCAACATTTTCCAGTCGAATGGTTTCTATAACGCAAATCTGCACAGCCCAAAGATAGTACTTTAGACATAAAATAGGAAGATCAACCCACCAAGCCCAAAAAGCAAAATACACTCAAAAATATTGATCTCATAATCCCTTCGAAATATTAAAAAAAACACATATTCAGCTATCATCACGAAGTGGACTCAAAACAGACTGGCTTAAAAAGGGCAAAAAACACTAGTCCTTGAAGTGATAACTGATAAATAAGGGTAACCACAAATACATTTTAGAACAATGGGCTAATAAACAGTGTTTGAGACAACGACCCGATGCAAGAATTAACAAAGTCCCACATAAGATGCTTCGTCAATTAAAGATATGTCGCGATTAGAATGAACTATAATTACATATGTATATCCGCAGACTTCAAATGAGCGAGTACAGTAATTTATTGAACTGAAACAGGTTGATTGACCAATTTCTTCTTGTGGTCTATCAACAATTCAGAGATTTTCTCAAAGCCTATTACAGCAAAATCTATTGCGTGTACTACAGATACTCGTGAAATGCCAGATATCTATAAAAATATTAAAAATCTTGGACGTAAACTTCTCAGTTACAATTTCCGCCTGAAACCCAACAAAACTTCTTGTGCAAATTACACCTTGGAAATAAATAAAATCGTAATTGCGATTAACTCTCTTCTACCACAATTTCAAATGCGACAACAATGCTCACGCACGCATTTTAAAAACTTAATTTTGCAGCCACAACAAAACAATTAATTCTAAGTTTGATTGTCCACCCTCAGTTCAATGAAACATCCACACAATTCAAAACAACAGAATATACGAAATCCCACGCATCAGTAACTTTACGAATTTCAAGCAAGCACAAAAGCATTTTTCCGCTTCGAATTGCGTTCCTTCGCGTCCGCGATCATAGTTTCAATTAAAACATTTATTGAAATCAGTTGATTTGGATTTTCACAGTTGAAGCACGCTTGGTGGTACAAAATCTGCTTGTCAGAGAACTTAAATTTTATTACGGAAATATATTGGCACCGATCAAAGTCAGTATAGTTTAGGGTCAAATAACCATTGGCCTTTCAAATGATCACGCAACTAATTATAGACACTGTATCTTATGTTCGACAGATAAATTCAAATACACATCAAAAATGTACATAAAAAATGGCATAAAAAATGTTCATTCCAAAAAAAATCTAAATTAAGTTCCTTATTTTTTTTCACTGGGTGTTTTCATTATCGACAGCTATAAAGGGGCTTACGTTTGGATATCCATAGTTAGTTAACTTGCACCGATTCACTTATATTCCAGTTCAATCAAAACGATTTCTTTAACTTTAAACAATAGTGCTGATCAGATCATTTAAGAAAAAAAAACACTCAGCCGCGCAATGAATTGCTGCAATAGCTTCTAATTTGCAGCCACCAGCTCCAGCTCGTCAATCTGTACTGAAACGTATTTTCAATTTTAGAATGATGTTCGTTACTATGAGTCCATACAGCCAGGCCACGAATCTGGCTCCACGAAATTCGAACCAATAACGCTTGATGAGTTGTGTATGATATTTACCGGTAAACGCACAACTGATAGCCGTAGATAGTATTTGAGATTTGATATCAGTTGGCTGATAGTGTATCCGTATACCAATAGATCAAGATTGTTGTTTATCAATAGCTACTGCCAGCAATCGAAATCCAAAGCTCCAAGATCGAGGACAACATGTGCTATGTAGATGGGATTAGTTTGCAATATTTTATATTTACATAATAACACAACATTTGCTTGTATTGACGTTTGTGAGTAAGAAATGATGGTGTGGCATGCTTTTTAATTACCATAATTATTCGGTAGATATTTAACTTTGGATTTACTGGAGCTCTAATTATGATTTTTATGTCTCACATAGATTGCTACTTTATGATTTCATATAATTTTTAAAGCTTCCATTTTGAACCCCACACTAACTTGCTGCCAAGTGATAAAATTCAATTTTTGTAAAACGTCATATTAGCTAAGCACATTTGCCCCACTAAAACTCGTTTCGGATTTTGGGGTTCAGAGGAGTGGAATTTTTTTTTCATAATCAATATTTACGAGCATGAAATCATTAAGATCACGATTATCTTTACCCTTGATTTGACTCAGATTGATATCATGATTCATGGTCCACAGTCAATTTCGATTCAGGAACCACACGCGCAAGCTATCTGTCTATCCGCTAGACAGGGATCCAAAACCTTAGTCCAGGCAAGATCCAATTAGATGATAGATGTGTACCTACAATTTTTATTTTAAACCGCTGAGCCATATACACGACAGCAATTATTATCATTGCATCTTTATCTATGAGTCAACATTGCTATTAAATTTTAAAGTTACTTACTTACATATATAAGTACAGAATGATTTGAAGAGTACTTTAAGTGCTTTATATTAAGGGGGAAGGTACACTTAGAATTTTGAGAAAATCGATTTTATTTTTTTTAAATTTTCTGAAAGTAGCATATTTCAAAAGCATTCTCTGCAAATTCCAGATGAATCGGACAATTCTTTATGGAGATAAATAACTTTGAATGAAGTCGTCTCTATTGCATAAAGCGTTTTTCGCATGCTTTAAAAGCATTTTTCTCGAAACTATGTTTTCGAAGTCGGTGATCACTGTAACTTGAAAACGGCTTTATCGACCAGCATGAAATTTTCCTCACTTATTTGATATGTAATTATCCTCCGGATGAATGAAGGATTTTTTGATTGGACGATATTTTTTTTTCAATAGCCGAAAATGTGAGTGAAATTTTGGTCGAAAATACAATTTTGAATTTCAACAACCGCCAATTTTCGAAAAATCAAAATCTGCCAAAGTCCTTCGTTCATCTGGAGCACTATGTCATTAACTAATAATCCCCGATTTTTTTTTATTTCGGATGATCCAGTGACAAGCTACAGTGAGCACGGCAAAACAATTTTTTTTGACCCCTCGAAAATTTACTCTACTAATTTTCAACCTTTTGCCTTAAAAAAATTTCAATAGCTTCCACAAATATGTTTCTTTCAAGTAAAAAAACATTTGTTATTAATTACTTTAATGTGTGTCTAAAAAAATCCTGAAAAAGAGCTTTTTTTGGACGTCCCAAGTGTACCTAACCCCTTAAATCAGTTGAGTAATAATCGAAAGATTATCTTATTGCTTTACAATCAGGGTGGTCGACTGGGGTGATCAAAATCACCGGATCTGTCACCTCGTTCACATCTTTTATTTTTAGCTTTATTGCAGAGAAACGCTTACTTGCTGTAAAAGTTTTTTCAGGATTCATTTAGTCCTGAGCAATTTTTTTAATATTTACCAGTTTCTTGAATTGAAATATCACCAAGCTCCCGTGATTTTTCGCAGACTCCTGGGATTTTTCGTAGAATTTATTAATTTTTTGCAAGCCCCTATATTCCCAGAATTTTTTCTAGAAGGCCATGATTTTTGCTTAGCTCCCATAATTTTTTGGTAAACTCTCGAGATTTTTTCTTAAACCCCTGAGTTTTTCCGAAGCTCCTTATGAGTTTTTCTTAGACTCCCAGAGTTTTTTCTAGCGTTTCTTGATTTTTGTTATGCTTCGGAAAAAAATATCTAGACCCACGAAGTTTTTTCTTGACCCATCTGATTTTTACTTAGCTCCCATAATTTTTTCTAGACTCCCGAAGTTTGTGTTAGGCCCCGTGATTTTTTTCTTAGTTCTCATAATTTTTCTCTAGACTCCCAGGTTTTTTCTACAGTCTTTTGATTTTTTCTTAAACTTCCATAGTTTTTTTTCTAGAGTCCCTTGATTGTTTCTAAGCTCCCATGTTTTTTTTTCTAAAACTTCCAGGATTTTTTACTAGACTCCCGAGATTTTTTCTTGATCCTTCTGATTTTTTCTTAGCTCCCATGATTTTTTCCCTAAGCTCTAGAGATTGTTTTTGGACTCTCGATCACCTTAACTGAAGTAATTAACTATATTCTTGGAGAACATGAAAATAACATAAGTTTGCTTACATCTTTTTTTTATGCGCCTCTTAAACATAGAAAAAAAACTCACAAACATTCCAAGTCGTAATCAAAATCGGATAATATCAACATGCCTTTGAGAAAGAGGATGATGTTAGTAACAAATGTTTATATCAATATATCTCAAAAACGGTTTTGGTTACAAGAAAAAGTTATAGAATCTTTTTGATGGAAATTTTTTAAGCTATAAATTTATCATACATTGTTATTCTGAAGACGTGACCATTACCGAGATATTTAGGAAAGGTCACTTTTGGTGACCTTTGGCTCTGTATGAAAAGTAACGCAGCACTCGGATCGATGGGAACTTTTGACATTTTGTTCAATACGCCAGTACCAAGATTCACTCCAAAATTCAGCTTTTCCCGAATTTTTCCGAAGCACCATGTTAAATTTCCCCAGACTATTTGTTGAGAAAAAAAATTATCGTTACAATTGTACTTCACACTTCAAAATTAAGATACGAATAAGGAATGTGTGTTTCAGAAACAAGAGTTTCCAACTTTTCAACAGGAACAATGGGTTTTGTAAAGCCAAATGTTCGCTGTTAAGCCAGCATGACATGCTAAATAGCCATGCTTATCTCTTGAAATAGAGTTTACTGACCACTGCCCTAAATTGAAAATGCTGCAAACGTTCATATTGCCTGTGATGAAATTAAAAATATACTCTAATGCATAAAAATAACACACTGCAGGGGGAACCATAGAATGCTGATAACAATATATTCTAATTAAATATTTCAAACAATCTCGTTCTTCCAAACTTCTACAATCGTCAAATTATTAATACACTCATATCAGTTCACACAAATTACCCTTTTGAACTTGGACCTCGAGATAAAAGTGTGAAAGCAACAACAATTTCAATGCCATTTGCCATCGCCCCATCGAAATTTATCTTATCAAGTCGAAAGTATTTCAACAAAGTCATAGGCTGATAAGAAATTAGATTATCATTTGTAGTTCATACTGGAGAAGAAATATTTGGTGTTATATATTTTTTTGTGGTAAAGTAAATTTTGGACAATTTGCTTCTATTATTATTTGTCATGATGAGTTAGCTATTAGTTATTGAGTGAATTTCAATGAAATCTATTTTGCGAAACTCAACACATTTTTTTTATTGGATTTGAAACAGTGACATTTAGGATTTCGCTTAAAAAGCCAAATTTGTGATGATTATGATGTAATCAATTCGTTACATTTCTATGCAATAAAATATTTGTTCACATAATGGGTGTGGCATGGTTCTCAAAAACTGCTAAACAATTCCGGATCAATAAAATGGGAAGAAAATTTATCCTCATGCAATTTTTCATCCATAAGAGAATTCAACAACTTTGGCATATAAGATCGTATAAAAATATGTTTTTTAACAGTGGGACAACACATACAGTGATATATTGCAACCTATCATCATAGGTACTTTAGCTGAATAAATCCATCCAATTGTTCCTGCAACAATTGTGAAAGATACAGGCTACTAACGACTTCTAAGATACTTTTTTCTAAATAATATTTTATTTATGAATATTTTCTTATACTTTTTTTTAGGATTTGCTAAGTAATTTGTAAGGCTAGAACAATTTTATAAAAAATGATTAACTAATTTACTTTACCAGTAATTAATTATACACTTAATTCAACTACACTTTTTTTCTTCAATTTGTTTTCGAGCAATAAAATTAGAAATGTGTCAGTAAAGACGTGGAGATTATTACGTTGAGCAAAAAATTAAAATGAATTGACACAATTCAAAAAAGGAAATAAAATTAAACAAAACGGTTTTAATACTAAAATCGTAATATATTAATAAAAAATCAGTAGTAACAGTGGTAAGCTTAGATGTTCCTAAAACTACTTGTTCTCCTGATAATCACTAGTGATGTAGCGGATTTATACATTTTATAAACTAATTTGAATATAACGTTCATCTATTGCTTCATCTATACTGAACTGAAGCGGATTTAGCTTACTAGAAGGTAGATTGATAATTAGAGCTCTGACATATAGCAAACTATATTCATCATTTTATTTTTTACTTAAGGGGACATAGCACCTTCAAATTTTTAATAAATCGATTTTTTTTGAATATGTTAGAATGAAGCTTTAAAAACATGATTTTAATAATATAAAATTGAAATTCAAAAAAAAAATGCTGTGAGCTATGTTGTAGCGAAGCGCGCCAAGGTCATTTTTTCTATGATTTTCGTTCACTTCGCTATACCGCTACATCGACTTAGGCTAAAGTGTAGAGAAAGATAAGTGAGTCAACTCCTTCAAAAGAAGCAAAAAAAAAGTTAGCCTTGGCAAAAAAACAAAAAAAAATAGCTGAAAAAGATGCTTCTAAAAAAAATGTTGAAACTCAAAAACAAAGTCCGAAGAAAGTTCAACTGACACTAAAATTAATGAAAAGTTTATCAACATATTATGGCCTACCTATACGACGAAATTCGAATTCGGTTGAAAATATGCGCAAGCATTACCAAAAAATTTCAATTTTGATAAGAATCCTCAAAACTCTTAATTGTCCTGTTGGAGAAAAGACTTGGTGTAACTGGCGCAAAGCGGAGGCAGCTGGTGGTAATGCTTTAAACAATTTCAAGCATCCTCCTCCGTTAGATGATGAGAGTCAAGAAATGTTAAAGCCTATTTATGAAGACTTATCATCAGAAGATTTATTAAAGCGCTGCTTGGGCAACTTTATGCAGAATAATAACGAAAGCTATAATTCTTGTATTTGGAATTTGGCCCCCAAACATACTTTTTGTGGAAAAAATATAAATATGGCTGCAAATATTTCTGCATGTACGTTCAATGAAGAATTTATGGCTATCTTGAAAATAATGCAAGTCATGGGAATTACAATTGGCCAACGTGCGCTGGAACATGCAGAAAAAAGAGATGCTGCAAGAATCAACCAGGCGGAAAAACACTCGACTGAAGCATCTAAAGATGCCAGAACTGCTCGAAGGGAGCAAAAATCTTTGGAAGAGAAGAAGTACGAGCAAGAAGAAGGTATGTTGTATGGTCCAGGCAACGCAGATTAAATTTCGATAAGATTTATTACAAAAAATATTGAACTTTAACTTTAAAGGCGATTTTCTCGAAACAACCTTTTTCAAGTTGGCGTGCATGATTAAGAAAATTGTATTTATCCAATCGTTCTGAAATTTTAACAAGTTAATCTCCACATGTTAATGCTGAGAATGAACTACGGATGAAAAAATCGGATTTAAATTTTTTTAAAAAACTTCGATGTTCGAAAAAACGCCCCAATTTTGTTATTTTTGAACCAAATTTTTTTTTTAGTTCATTCTAAGGCCGCTTTGATCCTGATAAAAACCCGGTTTTTATTTTTTTTCCCCAGCCTTTTCTAAGAGCAGTTATCGTGCACGCCAGGTTTTTTTTGTGTTTTTTCAAAAAAAATTGTAGCAGACGACAGGGGCCACAAAAAATGTTTAACAAATTTTTTTATGTAGTATAAGGCAAATAAAGTATATGTACAAAGTTTCATTAAGATATGTCTTTTTATTCAATTAAAAACCAACCTTTGAAAAACAACTTTTTTTTCAATTTGAAGGTGCTATGTCCCCTTAAAGCCAATAGGGACTTGAAGTTAAAGCTGAGCGCTACAGGGTATCAATAGTTTAGTTAAATACTGAGGAGAACAAACATTTTCGGACTAGCATTTCACTATCCAGTATTTCACATAGCGAAATTGTGTTTTTTCCTGATTCTTTGATTTGAAGTTGCGAGATATGCGCACTATATATAATACATCTACCATATATAATCCAGAGATTCATAAATTACATATCAAATAATATCTACGTTAGATAAAATAGTTGAATATATTGAAGAATTTTCTGCTGATCTCAATAAAAGAACATATATATATTTATATATATATATATATATATATATATATATATATATATATATATATATATATATATATATATATATATATATATATATATGTATATGTATATGTATATATATATATATATATATATATATATATATATATATATATATATGTATATTTATATATATTGTATGTATATATACATGTATATTTATGTATATATACATACATATATTAGTATTTACATATATCGTCGTCGTAGCACTACGTCCTCTTGCAGAAAACGGCGCCACTTCTCGCAGTCCAACGACCGCATAATCCAATTTTCAAATCTAAGCAGCGCAAGGATGCCAGGTTGGGATATTCCCCCCCCCCCCCCAAACGTGGTATTTTTTACCATTTGGGGTGAAAATGGGGGAGACAAAATATGGTCATCGATTTTGGGGAATATTGGGGTTTTTTAAACCAAACAATCACAATTTTTAGTAACTTTTTTTTAAAATTTAGTGAGTCGATAATGAGATGAAAAAAATTTAATTTTAATTCGTTTTTATTTTTCATTATTAATTTATTATCCTTGACAAAATAAATGCTACCATTGAATTTATCGAGGAAATGTGAAAAGAGTGACGTGTTATTGAGTGTCGCGGTAATCAAGAGTCGAGTTCCCATTTATAACAACTTTACATTGATAGGTCAAAAATTCAACTTGGCAAAAATAATCAATACTTTGACAGCTTTTAAATATAAGAACTTGGTGTACTATTGTGGATACCTATAGCTTTCAAACAAATTTACTTGACATTTCCTCTTGTGTAAATAACTTTGAACATACGCTTGATACAGATATTACATAAAAGTGCGTTAAATACCTATAGTATCACCTTCTTCTAAAAAAAATATATATTCTATCACACAATCAATATTCATTCACGACTTGCACATATTAAACGACTTATTTTAAGCATTGATTGATTCTGAGTCCACTTCATGGGCTCAGAAGGCCCCTTGCACTGCGACCTCCTAGGTCTATCGTGCCTCCTCTACGTTACGGCCTAGTGCTGGAGCCTGGATATATTCGAGGGCTGAGGAGTCGGAATCGTGGCCCTGTACATTTAAAGCAATGTCGAAGTCAAATTCGACTCCGCTTTAAACATGCAGGGCTACGACTCCGACTCCACAGCCCTAATATATTCCTTGACGAGACATTTGTCATGTCCCTGGTGAAGTGAAGTGCAGAGCCAAAGAGCTCTAATCTTCGTCTTGCTAGTGCTAGACAGTGTGTGAGTGAGCAAGTGTTCTACACAGTCTGTAGTCTCTCTACAGTATCTCCAACAGTCACCTTGCTTCTTACATATTCTGTGGAGACCCTTTTTCCAAGGGAGGTGGCGTATCAATGCTCCACACAGAGGTGTTATGGCACTTTACCAGAGAGCCACAGCCTCTTTTGCTCTTTCGAGCTAAGGTGTTTTTTTTAGTGTTTTAAACCTTCAAGACCTAAGCCACAAGCTTTCAATATTTTTCTTGTCTCATGTTTTAATTTCCTTGCCCGTGTCTACCTGTGAAGAGTATTCTTGCTCCTTCTTCGGCCTTGGTATCAGTTTAACTGTTTCTTAGGTGCCTTTCATGGTCGGAGATCCATATCACCTTGAAACTGCTCTGTACCCCAATATCATTTAGGGACTCTGGCATCTCTAACAGTATAGTTGGTTTTTTTTTGATTGCGATTGATACCCTTGAGAACTGCTTGACTATCCGATGGGATCTAAATTTAAACCCTTTTAGAAGATTTTATTTTATGGGTGGCTCCAAGCATGGCAGATAGTTATGCTTGATAGATGGTGGCCTCCTTTGGGAGAAAGAAGTGCATTTCGCACTTGAGTCTTATCATACCTGCTCCTTAATCCATCTTTGAGTCATCCGTGTGTACCACATTTGCGCCCCTTTATACGAGGTTTCTTGATAGATTGATTGATTGATTGTTCCTTGGTAGAATAGTGACTACGAACCTCTTCCCGAAAGTTGTTTTGGTATTATAGCTGTATTGGTATTATGTTTTGGTATAGTAAGTTCAGCATTTTCATTATGGGCCAGATGTCCTTCAGAATTTTAAGTTGGACTTCTGGGTCTCCTGAGTTGTACCTGAAGACCTGTTGTTGTTGGAGACCTGACCATTACCCTGTTCCTCTGCTTCCTTCTGAATTTTGACGTGTAGCGGTTTTAGGTTTAGAAGGACCTCAATTTTTTTCCTATTTTTTGGGTGGAGCTCATTGCTTCTGTTATCAGCAAGCATTCCATCCTTTGAAGCTTGTTTAGTCTATTTGCAGTAGTTTTGTACGGTTTTCTTCCACCACAGTGCTTCTCCATAAAGAATGATAGTTCTCACAAGCAAATGAATGATTTTGAAATTTTCATTGAAGTCTCAGAGCATTTAGCATCAGCTTTTACACCATTATTTTGAATTTTCATGGTTTTATGCCATAATGACATGGTCATAATGACATGCACAGGGTATTGCAACCACAGTCTGTATTATCAGGCTTCAAAAACAATGTTTTATTTTCTCTTAGCACATAGCATAAAGCATCCTTCGTTTCTTCGTCTTTTTATTCTGTTGGAGCTCGGACGTTAATCATTTGGTTTGAAGTCTTTATCCACAATGAATACCACCTCAACCTTTCCCGGTACTGTCTCGATTGTCTGTAGTTCTATTCCTATTAACGATACATTTTCTGTTCTGAAGGTATTTTGCCAAATTAAAATTCATTGCCGTGCAGAAATACAACCACGGGCAAGAGACTGTGAACTGTAAATAAAAATAATGCTGGACGGCAGTTATCCAGAGAGCGTTCAACAATAGGTCCCGCCAGCTCAAAAGCTGCATTAATCTACCGTCCACTCAGAACTCAGAACAGAGAGATTTAAGGAAATGAAATAAGCGTATGCATATACGGAATTTGAAGCAATGAGATAATTAGACCAAATCGAGAGAATTACTACCTCAGATATTCCTTTTGATTTCTCTTTGGCGTCTAATGTTATGTGCCTGATCTAATTCGATATTATAAGATATATTTTTAATTTTGACCGCTTAAAATTCAAGTTTTTGTTTAAATAGCCCGTGAGAGTCACCCCAAAGTCCCGAGATTGCTTATTGATTGGCAACATAGCACAGTTTATGATGTGAATAAGACAATGAATAAGTGCTGAAAGACATTCAATAGCCTAAGCCTACCACGATTTTCATAGCATCCTTCAAAAATAGCATTGTCAAAGTCTGCTCATCATACTCATCCTGAAAGCAATAAACAATCTTACCATATTGTATATTGCTTAAATTATTGTATAGTTTTATTATATAATAGGTTCCCGAAGTACACTTTTTTAAACTCGAGTACATTTAATAAAACAAACTTTATCCTCACGTTCAGCCCATTCTAGCACAAAAGCAACATATTTTTTCCTAATAGTTTTAGAATTTTTTCCTATGTACACTAACATTGTCGCATCCGCTTTAGGTCAACAGAAATAACTAGATGTTTTATGCATGAACTTTTGCAAAGTTTTTGAATCTGTTGATCATGAGCCACTGCTCTTAGAGCTACGGATTATCTGGCTCCGTTCTTTTTTCGCACTACTTGCATAATCGCTTTTGTGTCGGCACTGTTAATGACCGTTTCTTATCTCTCTTCCGTCTAATCTCTAGAGTTCTGCAAGGTTCCATTCTTGGTCCCCTACTGTTTCTACTTTTCAATAATGGGCTCCTTTCATCAAATAACTCATCTTGTCTTTTATATGCTGATGTCTTCAAGATGTTTAAAGTAATCGTTTCTCTGCTAGATTGCAAGCAGCTGCAAAAGAATCTATATACACGTGGTAGATGGTGTATTACCAATACTCTCACTGCAAATGTTTACACAAGTCATCAAACGCCTTATACGTATAGAAAATCCCTTTTTGTGTTCTTTTATCGTCTTTTTGGTTTTCCTCTTAATATGATCGAAAAGTTCAAGGACCATGACATCGTTTTTGATGCCAACTTAAATATAATCAGCACATCATACTCGTCTATCCGGTATTGTACAATAATAATAATATGTATCTCTTTACAATAATTGGAACTTGTTGTGTTGTATTAGATGTTTGAATCGATAAATCCGTTGCTCTTACTTTTAATTCACTTGCTTAATTTCGTAAATGCTAATATCATACATTGGGTAAAACAAAAATAAAATGGTTTGACCATATGCAAAATTTATTCTTTGAGCATGCACTGGGTCAAGAACAAAGAAATTTAACAAAAAATCCGATTTACTTCTCGGCCGACGGATTTCCTATTGTTATATCCGTTTGTGAGCCTAAAACGTTGGTGTTATTAATGCTGGAATCATTAATGAAGAACCGATTATTATCAAAGCTTTGATTATTTAAAGCGATTTACGGTAAACTAAGCGAATAATAATACATAAATGTCTTTCATGCTTACATTATGTTTTCCTTGATAACTATTAATAGTGAGATATGGTTCGTTTACCTTTTTTCAATAACAGCATAGTTTTCATTGACTAGGCGAAAATCTTATTAGCCCGTCAGATAGGTGTCCAACGAAATCATCAATCCAAAACAAAATTAATAATTGATGAGATCGTCAAGGTGATCCTTTGCTCTAGACACTACTTTTGAAAATGAACTGGACAAGCAAGATACAAACTACATTTCGGTTCAAGAGCAAAACAAAGTAGAAAAGCTGTTCTACCCAGTAATTTCATAATAAACAAAAACAAGCTATTGCATAATATATTTTACACTTTTTTCATATTTAAAGGTATTCACTATCGATAGTAAGAAGCGCACCTTTTTGCACCAATTTATCAATAAAAAGCTTGAATATTTGGTCGGTCTCTTCACACGAAACCAGTTCCCGAAATCAATGAAATAATAAAAACATTACCCAAACACTTGTGCAAGTAGGTACACATACTTTGTAAGTGCTCAATACAAATCACACCATAGCCGATAAACGCACTCATAATGTGTTTTCTATTTTTTTTTAAACAAAAAAATCTTAATTTATGCAAATTAATCCGCCTGTACATTGAATTACAATCATATGTTATTAATTGCGATCTCATTATGAGCCATCGAGATGTCTTCTTACAAACTTTAAAGTTTACTTGAAATCATTGCGTAGCTCGACGTCTAACATTAGATAGAAGGACATTGACATTTACAAGATTGCTTCATATAAAGTCGGAAGTAATTCATAGGCAACTGATTAGCCTTTTCAATTATTGAATAGCTTCGGCCGTCAAATCGCATGGATGCTCACATTCTTCAAAGTTTCTGTGCTACTAGTACGTTGACTCACTAGCGTATCGCCGAACAACACTCGTTGTGGGAGGTCAGATGTTGTGCTTAAGATACTTCAAGTAAAATCTTAGGACCATTCATCGGCACAGATTACTTATTCATATTTTTTTTCTAATGTTTTGATTTTTCTAGTCGCTTGTTCGGGCGGAAAAATGCCTAAACTCGTATTGAATATATCAAAATTTGCGATTGATTTGATCATCGTACACTTAAAAGAGAGAAAAAATCTCAAGGCGATTTCTGTTCACATTTTATTTCAATCCGATTGACGTTTCGTTAATAGTCTTTCGAACGCGCCAAGTACTCGTATCAATATAATATCCGCTTTTAATTGTTAGCTTCTACCTACATTTTACTTCCGAATTGATTTTCAATTTAAATCGAACTTTTAGCAATAATGAGAGGTTTGCGGTGTGATATACCATTGAAAAGATACTTGAGTTTGGCAAGAAGTTAATCGGATTTAATAAATTTGGTTAAGTTTAGTATGCGGTATGAACAGTGCAGAGGTGCTTCGTTACTGTCGTTTTAATATCTTCATGTAGAAGCAACAGATTGCTGGTAACATTTAATAGATTTCGATAATTTAGTGAAACACAAGGCGAACGAATGTTCATAAGAACCTGATTAGATTCCAAAAAAAAGATACTTGTTTGTTCTTCAATCGACCTAATGCAAAGTCTTCCGCAAGTTTTCTCGAAAATCTGAACGAATTCCGCATATTTACATCTATTCGAATTTTGTTTTCAATAAAAAATGTTTTTTTAATGACATGCATTTCAGACTGCCGTCTGTTGAGGCTCCTTTTGAAATACCCACAGTAATTTTCAAAAGGAATAAATTCTCGCAGTTTATTATTCGATTGTTTCCATAACATTTTAAAAACGATCCGGTATTTGAGCGTTATTGACAATGAAGAAACAAGTTTAGCGTAGTAGATGAATTTGTACGGATGATGCGCACGATGCGAGTCTGAAGGTCGAGTCAGACCAGTATTTAATCAATGTATAAGATTTGCATAGTTTTTATCATCGTATTTAATAAAAACTGAATGAAAGCTACGTTTTAAATGATTTATTGACGTATAGTGTTTAATGTTCCATAGTGTCAAGAAAATGTATCTTATTGTAACATTGCTGGATACATACGGCGTGAGGTTAATGCCCTCTGATTATTCGAATGTATTCATCATAACCTTGCACCGAGAAAAGTGGAGTAAGGGTGAATTACTTCACCAGCTCCAAATGAACCCAGTTCCTCGTCATCATAACTTTGCGAAGGCTTCTTAGAATCCCTATTTGCAGAAGTTGTTGTTATTAATTCCAATAACATGATGTTTTATTTTTTAGAAAATTTGAGCTTCAAAGTTTCATTTGAGAAGAAAGCAGACAGCCAAGTTATAAATTACTATGGGATCGCATTGATTGATTTATTTAATAAAAATTCTAAATTCAAGCCAACAACAATTTCCCATAATGTACTACTCCTCCTTGTGCGGGTTAACCTTGTATCAAGAATAAATGGTTGAGATTTATAAACTTCACGTTAGTATGATGCAAATTTTGCGAAAGAGAAAAAAAAATTAAAAACCAATATTCATGAGTACAAAAAATTAAGAAATTTAAGTAAAGTTGTATATCAAGTCTATGGTTGAAGCTAATAACACACACATACACAACCACAAAAATCAACTTCATTGCTTAAAAGTTTTGAACCAAACGCCCAACCATCTCGCGGACGGTACACGCGATGGTTGCCAGTGAAAACGGGACAGCGAAGAGCACTGCGGGTTAAGTCTTAATAGCTGCAAAAGTAAATTTATCTAAAACTATCACAAAAAAGTTTAATAGTAATGACTGAAATTATATAGAAAGACAAAAAAATGGGAAAAGAATGGTATGGGTACACTGAAATTTAGTATAAAAAAATTAACTTTTATTCGGGAAACGAATTTTGAAATTCAAAGTGTTTAATTGATCGAAAACATAAATGACAGTTTTGAATGGTATACATTTTTAACGTTTTTTTTTTGTTCTTAAAGAGAATATCTCTTTATTTCACTGCAAGTTCACCTGTTACAACAATAAGTTGCTCTCTTGTCGTAACAAATTTTTCGTGTGGTGAAGTGTGATCCCTTCAAAATAGTAATTTAAAAAAAACGACATTATTAAAACCAAAAAATTTAAGAAAACAAGAAAGCTTTTTAGCTTAGAGATTATAGTATTTGTCAAATTTGTTTTGATTCTTGATATGGTAGCATGAGGCAAGTTCCACCAAATTTTGATTTAAATTAAAGCATAATACAAAAGACCCCTTACCATAACAAAAGCTTCCCTAAAACAATTGAGTGATAAAGTAATTGCAGATAAATTCAGGGAAGATACACCAAAGCAGTGAAAGCCTCGCACACTTAACCGTAGTGCTACAGGCCAATCTGTGAAAGCTCCTTTCTACAGCTCCTCACAAAAACAAAACATGCCCGACAATGCTCCAACAGACTGAGTTAAAACTCAGTCTGAGTGGGAACCTCAGAAGAGAGAGATATAAGGAAATGAAAACAACAGTCAGAATTGAAATAATTTGCCTGAATCTGAGTGTGTAGTCCTCAGAAGAGAGAGATATAAGGAAATGAAAATGGCAGTGAGAAGTGAAGCAATTTGCCTAGGCTGAGCGTTAGTAGTAATAAGCGAATTTGACATTCACTTACTGTGCCGAACAGAAAGATAGAGTGAGATAGATAGAGAAAAATAGTTGGCCATGTGCACGCGAATTTGACAATTACTTACTCAGCAACAACAAAAGCTAAGGTATCGGGGAAACCAAGGGGAATATCTGAGGTAGCAATTCTCTCGATTTGTTCTATTTATATATTTTACATTTGTAGTAAAATTGCTTCACTAAATTTCGTATATGTATACGCTTGTTTCATTTCCTTAATCTCTATGTTCTGAGGTGAAGTCGTAAAGAGGTCTGTTCCCGTACTACGATTAATTGCAATTAATTGCAATGAAGCGTACTAAAACAGAGTTTTTTAGTCCGTTTTAGTACGTTTCATTGCAATTAATTGTAATTAATCGTAGTACGGGAACAGACCTAAGGAAAACTATGGAACTATGGCAGTGAGGTAGTAGAAATGGAGTGGACATGCCCATAAGATTTACATTGAAGGGGATGGTAGTAATTTTTTGTCTGCTCATTGTCAAATCGGGTCAAATCCAAGTAGTTCCCCTCCAATTTGACAATGAGAGCGAAATGGCGTAAAGGCAGCTTTAACATGCTTTGTGCTTGAGAGGATTGAAGGGGCTAATGGTGGAAAGTTATACCGTCCGTGTCCAGGGGCTGAACTATGGGCAAATTTGGCATTCTTCTTCTTCACGAACAGAAAATAGCCACCATATGCACTGAAGTAGTAGGCCATAGGTCTGTTCCCGTACTACGATTAATTGCAATTAATTGCAATGAAACGTACTAAAACGGACTAAAAAACTCTGTTTTAGTACGCTTCATTGCAATTAATTGCAATTAATCGTGGTACGGGAACAGACCTCATATGTCCACGAATTTGAAAGAAGCTCGTCGAACTTAGGTAGTGGATAATCCAAAGAGAATGTCTGAGGCGTCTGAGGTAGTAATTTTCTCGATTTGTTCTATTTATAGATTTTATCTTTGTAGTGAAATTACTTCACTAAATTCCGTATATGTTTCCTTAAATCTCTCTGTTCTGAGGTGGAAACAGACTGAGTTTTAAGGAGCACCGCCAAATTTTGGAGAGCCCAAGACGGCCAGGTCTAAAACATTGGCTGTAGTATTAAAGTAGGTGATCCTCAACGCTTACTCAGAGTAGACTGATGCTCTCCTCGTAAGCTCATCTCGGCAGTAGCGGACATCTGCTCATCGGTTTTCATCGATATCTGCAGATGCTGCCTGAGCAATAGCCGGAATAATGCCATCGGTATTCTGACGTATGAAATAAAACGGACAAGTGATCGGCATATTTTAGATTGGAGGCGAAATGACGCAATTTAAAAGGAGCTCCAGGTAGTAAGTGCGCTAGAATTTGAGTAACAGAGGAAAGTGTACGTAGATTTGATTCCGGAAATCATATCTTATGTGCAGACTAATCATGTTAATCTGAATTGACTTCTTCCACGAATAGCTGCTTAGATTTGAAGATGACTACACACTAATGTTCCCAAGCTATCAAACAAAGGTATAGGGTAAAACACACCTGGTGTTGGAATACCCTCGTTTTAGGGAATATTGCTTCACCAACGAATCACAGGCCATATCGGCAACCGACCGCAAAGCGGAATGAAGTAGTGGCATTCACCATCAAGAGAATGGAGTGTGGCTGAACCCTTGTAGTTGGAAATTCTAGTAGAAAGCAAATTAATACATATACCAAAACAGGCGAGATAATACCAAAAGGCAGTCCCGAGAGGAGAAAATTGAAGAGGATGTGTGTGTTTTAGTACGGCAAATCATGCATACTTCTAGTCCAGGCTAGAGTAGCTATGCGTCTTACACTTGACACTGGTCGCCATCATAAAAAAAGCTCATTTCTATTGAAGATTTTAGAGAGGGGCGTGTGTGTTTGTTTAAACATGTTTAAACGAAAGGTAAATCTGTCAAAACGGTACTAGATTCTCTAGTAGAGCATGGTGAAAAAACAATTGCTTACAAGGAATACATTTTGTAACGATTTTGAGTGCTCTTCGGCAGCAACTTAGAATCTGAAATCTCCACTGCTGTGAAATCTAACGGTCAATGTGATCTCAAGGCAAATGTGGAAACAGTTGACAGGAGCCGCCCCAGGGAATCACTCAGATTGGAGATAAGGGAATAGTTTTTAATCTCTTAAGTGAGCGCTTGATCCTTGCTGATAGAAATATGCAGTTTAAATTTAATTGCAAGGCTAACCGAAGTAACTTCGGTGGATTTGAAGAGAATCACATGGATTATTGGGATTTGGGAAGGCTCCCTACTTAATACTGCTTTTGCGCTAAGCAATATGGTATCGCACTGAGCCTGCATGAGACCAAGTGAGTGTCGTTGAAAATTTTTTGAAGAGGGCAGGGCTGCTGCTGAACCTACTGATCTCCACTAATTTCTGGAAGCTTTAGATTGGTGTAGTCATCTTGCAACAGTGACACTTGTATAAAACAGTACAAACTATACAAAGGAATGCATTTCATGCAGATGGGTCCAACAATCAAGACAGACTTTCCAACAGTGAAGGGGGCGAGCTACCTGAAACAATGAAATTTGACTACATTTATCTGCAAAACAAGACAGCACATGAGCTGTGGTTTTGTAAACTTTGAGAAAACAAATAAAAGCAATGCTTAAAATTTGGAAGTAGCTGGTTCCAACGAAATTACAATGCTGTTAGTAGAATCCTGTGGAACTCAGAACTAGTTGACTGTGTCCAGTTGAAAATATATTGGAAGTGGCAGAAAAAAAATTTCTTGCTTTGAAGTAAGAAATACATTCAGCAATGTCAGCAATTTCAATGCCTTCATGAAATTCTTCCTAACTCTGGTCAGTTTGAAAATTTAATAGTGGTATATTTTAGTAAAAACAAAACTGAAAAAAGTTGCCGTAGCTGCAGCCAAAAGTCAAAAAGTAAAACAGAGCATGGATAAATTACAAATATTTAATTATTCACCCAAATCAATAACAATTTAAAAAATATTTATAAATTTCCAATAAAAAATATTTCAGACACAAATTCGGCATTTAGTCTAACAGCTAATATAACGAGCAGCTAATGATCACCAATCTTCTCCACAACGCAAGAGAAATTTTCATCTTGATCCGATTCCTCGAAATCCGAATCAGTATCAGATGTCTTACGTATGAAATTTTCAGCTTGACTCCATATCAACACATCTCTAGAAAAGTTCCGATCAGGAACTTGTACTCCTATCTCTTTGTGAGCCGGTTCAATAGCTTCTTCAGGTTGTGACGAGTCTTCCTCGGTCTTAATAAACTTTTGGGACGAAGTTGCTTCCATTGCAAGCGAATAACCCGTGCCGCAAAGAATCTTCTGATCAAGGAATCCACGAACATCGGGATGCTCTTTCTCGAACATTGCGCACCGAAGTAGAAGTATTTGATATACTTGATCATATTCCGCGGCTGCATCCTTCTGAAGAAGACGATTTCTTTCGCTATAATAATTACCATAGGTGACAGCCTTCATACCTAAATCTGGTATATAATTGGGATAGTTTCTACGCTCGTAAACTTCCTCGACTATCTGCCTCATGGCCCCTTGACTATACTCGTTGCCTTTTTCTCGGGCATATTTCAGGCGTTCTAGTCGAAGCTGCTCCAGAGTTTTTGGTTGCTTAGTACGTGGTTGTTGTACTTTGTTTGCAATAATCTTCCTGATCGAATCATATAATCTCGAAAGTTTAATTTCACGCATAGATCGTGCAATTGATGCGTCCACTAGCCGACTTGACCACTTCAATTGGGCATATTCTTGGTGCAAGCGCTGTAGTTCAGCCGACCTTTTGAATAGTCGGTTTTTTGATTGAGGTCTGTACATTTCTAAAAATTTGTTTAATGCTTTTTCTGTTTGTAAAAAAAAATTGATTAATTTAAAACTCTAAAAGGTAAATTGCGAATTTGCTTGATGTTTCATTAATATGATTTGGATTTATTTATTTTTTGGATGTCTGTAGAATCAAGGATCACTAAAATTTTTGAATTTATATTTTGACTTATATGAGCTTACGAAATTTAAGGTTGGAATCTAAGAGAGAATTTGGTGTTTTTTTTCAAATGCACACAACGCAATAACATTTTAATTACCACCTTACGGTATAGATTGTAAGCCGAAAGGAGGATAATATTAATCATTATCCAGTAATCAAAATAATCTTAATATATAAACTTAACCATTAATACACATTAAATTATGAAAATTAAGGAAATATATTCATTTCCATGCAAATCTCACCCTGTTGAATGTGTTACTGTGCGTATTTCTCCGTCACATAGCGTTCGTTTATTATTTATATATGTGTATTTTATGTGCTTTCCGCGTATGAATGTTTTTAGTGAGCTGATTTGAACCTGTTTTACCATCCCCATTCTATTGTTGTGCGTGGTGATTTATACTTGCCTTCTGTTCAATGTGATCTCTTGACCTTAACAATTTCGTTTTTCAATCTACTCTCTATTGTCCTCTCTTCATTTCTTTAGTTTTGTTCCTTTTCCCCAGTTTGTTTTTAATTATTTTTATTTATTAGATTTTAATTTTTTTTTGTTCCTTTTTTCCTTTTATCCATCTCTATCTCCATCATATTTCCCATTGATTTCTCTTTATTAGATAGCCCACGCATAAAGAGCAGAACTAAGTCGATTTATAACATTTTTAAAACTGACTATCGACAAATTGCTGCTGAACTCCGCTTTCAACTGGTTTTCTTTTTTTAGAGGTTTTGATATTAATAAAATCCTTGTATCTTTTTATTTGATTCCCTTCTGTCTAAGTTAACTTCTGTATCTCGTCTTCTTCGTAGTGCCTGTCTTCACTGGTTTTCTGCGGCAGTTTCTCAAGAGCTTAACCAAAATGATAAGGCCTGAAATGAATTTCTTCGACCTTCATCTGATGAAGCATTTTAGCGTCACTAGTTTTTGCAATTAGTGGCTAAAAAACAGTTGAAGAGGTGAAACAAAGGTACTTCGCCCATATTGAGCCGTGTCTTTCTTCTAATAGCTCGAAGACTTTCTGGTCGTTTGCTCGTTCCCTCAAAACAACTAACCGATGTCTCAGCTCTGTTTTGCTGCAGGGAACTGCTACTTCTATAATGATTTATTTGGTAGGGTTTTTGCTTCTTTCCCCTATGCTTTTGCTTCTTTCCCCATTTCCCCTATGATGAACTTAGCTTAGTTTCCTTTCCTCTATTAAGAACCCATAATGAGCACCAGGTTGGTTCTCTGTCCATGTCTTTTTATTCATTTAAAAAACACGTAGTTCATATTTTATATAGTTTCTATATTGTGATTTTTTTTCTACCTTTTCAGAGTTTTTATTTTATTTCATGATTGAACTGATTTTCTAAAAATACTTTTTTCGATAATAAATAATCAAATCTATTAATTGTAAATTTTCCTGGTAAACTAAATGACATTTTCCATTTTTTCATCTATTTCTAACAACTATACTAGTTGATACCAAACGAAGGTATTTGCCCCATGCATCATCATATGTCCCTACAATTATATATTGTTCTCTGAAGCTGTTTAAATAGCCTTTTTATCTACTCAGAACTTTTGTCAATTACTCATATAGAAACGAAACACAGTAAATAAGTTACATAATAAACCTTTACTTTTTTTCTTTATGTTACACAGCATTGTTATATACATTCATTTTAGGATTTCATCATTTTATAACGTCACATTAATATCATCAACACATTCTTAAATGCTTTAATTGTTTTGGAATGTTTTCACCATTTTGACTAGATATTGTAAAGCATAATATATCTTATGTATGTACGAGACATTAGACAGGCATGCACAAACATCGATAGATATGACAAACATCATAGTCTACAAACTACATTTTTCATATATAAGTCACAATTTCGGGAGTGTGATTTTGTAGAGCTTTTATCAAAAATAACAAATCGAATACATGTTTGGTTCATGTAGAAGTAAATAAACATACGTTCAATGGCTTTAAGAGAATGAAAAGATATTCTCAAATTTGGTCATTCTTTCGAAAATTCCTGTCTGGATTGATGTGTTCAAAACTTTAAAAATTTGTTCAAAATGATTTATGGAATGGATTTGTAGAGTCTGAAATACGAGATAAAATATGATGCTTAAATAAGATGAAGAAAACAATAATAAGTTACAATATGGTGTAAAAAAACTTTGTGTTAGTATTTGTATGCATTGCCATTGCCATCAGCTTCAAACATTTTCTTTAATTATATTTTTTAACGTTGGTTTTCAATGTCATGTCGGCTTTGGTTTTCTTAGTATAACACATAATACTAAAATAAACTATTTGCTAGAGTTTATTAGCCACAAAAAACAAAAAGGCCAAAAACAAAACGAATATCCAAAATTCCAGGACTCATAAATAAATACCTATAAAATTTTCAAAACATCACAAGTGTAGCTAGAAAGCTTCAGTGATCAATTACGTGTTCCCTTTTTCTCTATGACTCGACATGTTCGTGAAGAATAATTTATACTTAAAAATATTTTGTCAAACAATTAGTCTTTATACAGGCTCGAAGCAACCGATAATTTATATAAAATTTACAAAACAATTGTTGTTGCCATCAACCTTATTTCCTTCTTAATCAAATCAATAAACTTATCTGAAAAACGCTTCATTAGCTTATTTTTACTGTGTGATACATTGAACAAGTGTAACATACACTTAACATTTACACAACTGCAAACAGAATCACATTTACTTTGTATGAGAAGGTGTTATTTTGGGGATTATTGGTTTTAGTTGCCGAATTTCCGGGAACATTTCTAACATCACAATTTCCAATAGATCCTGAGAAGAAAAAAAGGAAAATAAACTCAATACTTCATATTAAATTGAGTGGAAGATATACGAAGTCGTTTGAAGCAGATTAGCCTAGGGTATTTCAATTCTAGTTTGGACAGAGACTAAACAGCTACTTCTGTCTTCATATCCTAAGAAAAACACAACCACTTACATAAAATAACTGCTTATTGTACGTTGAATTTTGTGCCGCTTGAAATATTTTCAGCGCACCGTGTTTTGCTGTTTGTGCTCCGACCAGATTGCACAGAACTTCAGGTATATTATCGATGAGTAAGGCTTTCGCTGCATTAGTCGTCATCTCTTTCATATCATCAGAACGCACAGGATACGATGACGCCAACACGCCACCCGGCCAGAAGGATTTCAACGCCGTTGATGCGTAAAAATGCAACATTGATTCATCGAACAATGAATTGATCGACTCTCGAATTTGCCTATCAATAACAGTGTTTTTTTATAACCTGCAATCTATAATACTTTTTAAAATCAAATACCTGTTAATTGTTCTACCGTATGTGATTTGTACAAATGATATTAGACTTCGGCGAAGCCATTTGAATAGTCCGCCCATATCGAAGATTTCACCCATTAAGGCATACAATGGTTCAGCTATTGAGTCTTTACTGTCGGCGTCAGCATGCAGCTTAGAGTTATTATCGGATTCGATTCCATCCAGGTACATTGATATGTCGTCGTCTTCACGGTGCCCAGTCAAGCCCCAAAACGGATCACTTTTAGTTGAGTCGGATTTTCCAGAATCGCTTTTAAATAAAGTCGAAAGTGAAAATTTCGATTTCTTCGGTGATGGTGTCGTTTGTTTCAGGTGCTCAGAGCTCGGACTTAGAAACGCATAGATTGCTTCGCTGCTGTTTAGGTGATCGTTTTCAAGTATGAACTGAAACATACAGTTTCAGTTAAAGTTTCAGAAACATAAAGTTATTGCCTTGATATGGTGTTGCATAACATCAAAAGGAGTATAATTTGTGTGATAAATGAAAATATAATTTACCCAAATTTTTTTACATAAACGAAGTAGTTGGGCCCAAACTGAAGCCTTATTATACATTATCTCTTCCAAGACAATAAAGCATTTATATTTCAACAAGATTCAGATCCATATCATGTGACTACAGTGCGATGAACATTTTCGTCTTGAAAGAGAAACTTATAAGTTATAAATAAAAGCACTTGAAAACTTAAAAATTTAGTTCTCTTCATGAAAAGGCGTTATAAGGCCGTAATTAAAGCGAAAGACCACTCAAATAAGTATTAATTGACATTATCAAATTGCTTGTGTCTCCCATTCGTTCTAGCTTTAATGCCTACAACCGCCATTGGGAGCTGTGAAAAGTAAAAAAGCTGAGATCTAGCTAAACAATTACATCACAGATGAACAATCAAGCTTGCATGTCCCCAGTTAGCCTACGCACCTCTGAACTTTAAATAGCAGTAAAAGCCTTAGATATAGGGATCTCACATGTACTCAACCAATATCTGCATACCAACGTCCGTCCAACGTCAAGCTGCCATCTGACCACAAGCCGGTCCTCTTTCGAATAGAGAACATTTAAATTGACGACCCCGTATTAGAGAAAAATCGTCAACTGGGAAGCTTTCCGAATTTTACTGGCCGAAGTAGTCAGTTTAGAAATACCTGAAGCGGCCAGCAACAGAGGAATCAATAAATTTTCTCACCAATGTCAGGAAGCAAGTAAAAGAGGACAACAGGATTCTAATTCCGGAAAATGTTGAGCACAATCTTTATGGCTTACCAACTACATACATATAACCCAGCACCAGAATGAGCAGTGGATGGAGTTTGATACAAAACATCGAACTGGGGGAAAACACTCTATGGCGGCGGTCTCAATAGTTCAAGACCGAAAACAAACCATTCATACCACAAATTTGGAGCACACTAGATCTTAAATACAACAGCGCAGATAAATCTAATGCTTTTTCGGACTCCTTGAAGGCACAGTTTCAGAAGAAAATCTCATCCGAGGTCGAAAAGAAAGAATATATCGAACGAGCGGCCGCAAGCTTTCTCTATTTGAACATCGAGAGGTATAGCCGATAAGATCTGCTGAACTTGAGGAATTGAAGATCTGGTCAGCGGATTGCAACGACGACAGTCAGCTAGGATAAACAACATTAACAGTATTTGCATGGCACACCTACCAGAAAACATACCATAACGGACATAATCAACGTCATAATCCATTTGAGGGAGTAACCAGATGCATGAAAAGGCCAAATTCACATCGAGTCACAGTGTTGTGTGCAGGTTTACGGTCAGTAGAAACTGTTAAAGATGTCGAAAGAGTTTTTCTTTCCAGAGCTCTGCCGAATGAGAATCCCTTTCAACACTGTGTAGTTTCAACAACTCTGAAATAGAATCCCTTTGAATGTTGTATAGTTTCAACTGCTCTGAAAGAATTGCAGCAAAAATTCCCCAGTAAAGTGATTTCTAAAAACTCCATGTTCTGCTGGCCGCCAGTCTCTTGACTTTCTGCGCATGATTTTTTTCTTGTGGAGTTATTGCAAACAGGAGATTTAAAAAACACAAAACCAACAAATTCAAATGATTTAAGGCAATCCCATCGAACGATAAATACGGCAATTCCCGCTACACGCCTCCAGGCAGTAATGAATAATTTGTAGATAAGATGCCGCATATGTATCAGCGAGCGCGGCGGCCATTTAAATTCAATTTTTAAATCCTAATAAAAAACTTAATGAAAAAGTATTATTTTTCAAATGAATAAAAAATTGCAACAATATTTATTAGTCGCCCTGTATTTTGTTTATATTATCTTTTCAATGATATCTAATTTTCGAGAAAAAAAACTATTTGTTATGAGCACATAAACATTAAAAATAAACTTTTCCCCAGTAAGTTCCCACAATTTAGGCCAACTACTGTATTTGCCTTTTATGATCTAAACTGCTTTTTGTTTTTTATTTCTACATATTTTAGAAACGAATTCCACTTACAGATAAATATTTTTGTATCTGTCCTTTAGCCTTCTCCATCGAGCTCTTATCGTTCTTCAAAAAGAAAAGCTTAAACGTATTGGGCAAATCAAATGATTTTAGGTCACTGCATAATGGTCGTAGCTTCCTTTGAAGTTCCTACAAAAACCAAAGAAAAACATATTCAAAGAAATGTCCATACACTTTTTCAAAACTATCTTACATGAAACTGATTAAGAGATCTTAGGACAACCCAACCACTTGATATACTTTCTTTTTCAGTTCTCCCATTCGCCATTGGTTGTGAATGATTCGTATTGATATCTTCATCGACATGCACTAGAATCATGAATTGCGGTGATTCTTTGTCATCCGAAACCTCAACACTTTGTATATTAGCTTTCCACTTGCCCAGGTGCTCGCTCCATGCGTCGGTACGTATTAGATGTGCCTCGATTTGCCGTTTCTCACCCCTCAGCCAGTCCACTTCTTTTTCGAGTATCGATAGGACTTTCGATTCTGGTTTCACCGATGATTTCAATGCTTCCAAAGCTTGATTTTTATTGTCTAATCGTTCCTGAAGTTGCTCTAGCTTATTACGAGCATATGTTGAGTTTGTTGTGAAATCAATTGTACAGTCATTTTCAAATATAATGGTCTGATCGTCTTGACTCTCTTTTATTGAGCCCAGAGATATGTCTTTGATGTCTTCGGATGTAAGAGCTTCTTTAAGCTGTACGTATTGTTCACTGAGCAGAAACGATGGGTAGTACTTTTCTTCCAAAGTTTTAAGAACGTTCTTTTGAATATCGTAAAATACTTCAGCACCAGTATCACCCAGCATAAAGTTTTCAATTTTCTTGCGCTCTGTCTTGTCTACGATGATTTCGGGCATAGGTGCACGTATATAAGTATAAAAAATCTCAGCGCCCAACTGATGCCACGACGACTTTGGAGCGTGTTTCAATTCTTCCACAGATGAGTAGAAGCCAACAAGTGTACTGGCTTTGACTGGCTCGAGAAAAAGTGTCAAGTAACGCCTACCAATCACAGTTGAGAGGATATCCTGCATAGATAAGTTCTGAGAACATGAAGCAATTGTTATGAAAATCAACTTGATCTATTCAATTTTGTAATTTCTCACCAAATCATTTGTAAAGTGTCCGTCCCAACCCAACTTCATCAAATTCTTTTCGCACTGCGATTTCGCATAGCTCAGCTGTTGAATGTAGCGCTTCAATCGCACTGCTGCTGAAAGCTCCGACCGCGAAAGACAATTCTCTTCGCTGTCCGGATCCAAGCCTTTGGCTCGCTGTAGATTCTGCATTGTTGTGGCATGCATTAGATCATTGATAATGCTTGTCCTGATTTGTGAGAGCTCTTCGAGACTTTGCGAGTTCTGTATTATTTTCAAAAAATCCTCGAAGCTCGCTGCATATTCGTAGCTGCGCTTATTTATCGCGGCCGTCGCAAGACGACTCTCGATATTTTGAACAATTTTCTGATTAATATAATCTGGTGATGTGATCATTTTTATCATAGGAAAAAATACTAGAAATATACACATTACAATGGCTATACATATAAATCATTGAAACTTTAAATTTCAAGTTACTTTTATATGACAGTATTTCACTGAGTAAAACCTTAAGTGGAGAGAGCGAATATCCTCGTGGCAGTAACAGAATTATCATTATTTCACTCAATCGCTGTAGAAATTGCAATTCACGCTCTTCAGTTTGTAAATAGGAATTAACTGCAAAAGTTGGTTGCGATGTAGCTTCTAGCCTGCAAATTTCAGCGATGATATTAAACTATGAATCTTTTTTATCTTATACAAAATCGCTTACGCTCTAGCCTCAGCTATTCGGATCTTTTCTAAATGGACCGTCACTTTTGTGACCATGTCGACAGCAATCATTTTTGCGGCATCGACCTTTATGGCACGTTCCTGTAATTTGTTGATTCCATTCCAAACGTCTTCTCGCAATACATCGATTAAGAGTTTGGGTCTGGTGACGACGTGCCTGAGATATTCACGTGTATATGGTTACTAATCATTTCGGAAATATAGGTATAAAATATTATATTTACCCTAGCCATGGTGATACAAAATCTCTTAAAGTATACTCAACAATTTGTTGTAGCTGTAAATCGACGGTCTTGCCAAAAATTAAAGGTAAATTCGATGGATTCTTAATTGGTTCAGGTGGGTCGAAAATACTGGCTCTGAAAAGTAAATTACAACATTTGATTGTTGCGATCTAATCTTGATATCGAAAAACTACCTTGTTGCATTGTACAAAATGTTTGATGGCTGATGATTCCTAGGTGCTTGTGCTTTCGATGTCAAACCGAAATGAATGTAGATTGTTCCGAATATCGCTGTAAAATGGAGTTAAGGATGAGAAGAAGAAAACGATTTTTTTTTCTAATCATAGTGTGGCATGTATTTTAAGTTTCCAATAAAAGTTGAGTAGCTGTGAAGAAGCTTAAAACCAACAAAGCATTAACGATCAGATGAAACGTTCGCATATTAGCAGAATTCTAGATATAAACATGGTAAACTATTTACTAGCATCCTGCAGGTAAGTAAGGCTTTCAAAATGGATAGGCATAAGAAAACCGATCAGCCTATTTCAGGCTGATATCGGTTGAAATTGCTCTACCTTGCATCACATGTTTGTCTTACACAATTGTACCAAGAATTATTAGAGAAAACAAAAATAAGCTGTACCTTTTCTTGGTTGACTTACTTGCGCCATTCGATACTAATAGTAGGAAGCTGCTATTTTTCAAGTTCTATAACTTTATAGCTACGAATATACGACGAAAACTACGAATAAACTAAGGCTGCATTATGGACAGGGAAAGCAATGGCTAACTGATTTGGCACAAACGCAGTCTACATCAAGGCTGTTACTTAAGCCCTTCAATATTTTTTCTCTTTGTTAACGATTGATTAAAGGCCTTAGCTCTGTACTTCCAGTACATTCGTAAAGTAGCCAAATTGCCTGAATAGCCGAAGCGAATGCTACTATCCAGACTTACAATAAAAACATTGTGGTATACGGATGTTTTGTTGCTAGCGCAGTAATCGAAATTGGATCTAAACCTAGACATGGTTAGCAAGGGCAATCAACTTTCGAAGTTATAAAGAGAACGGAATTAGTTATGGAACGAAATTGTATCGAATGGGCTGAAAACTTATCCCAAAGAGAAATTTATAAAATTTCGGACCACAAATTATGTCAAAACAATTACTTTCGTAAATTTAAATGATCCTGAAAGCAAAAGCAGAGCTGTTCAAATTGAACTACATACCCTACGATGGAAATCAATCACAACTTTGTTACCTGTGTAATCTAGGAGCAAGGAAGACATATTGCATTTTATCGGCGAATATACTGCCAGAAACTTGACGATCAATAATCGGCAGGAATACTTTAGTTTAAAACGAAATCAATGAACTGCTGAATGGAAGAATCTGGCATGAGATATGGAGCTACTGTGCATATAAGAGTAGGGTATTAAGTATAGGAATAAAAACAAATAATTATAGGCATCGGATATAGACAGCAGCTTTTTAATTTCAGGTTTTAGTTTGAAGCTAAAAACAAGCACCAATAACAAGGAAAACTTTGTTGTAATCTTTTTTTCATATTTATTTTCCAATAATGGCGATTATGTCTTACAAGTATTATCAAGTGTACTACGATCCATTTACCTTATTTTCTTTTGTTTAATTATTTTATTTCTTTGGTACGAATTTTGAATCAATGGTAATTCAGATTGTGACTAAACTACGGTATATCTTAAATACAAAATTATAATCTAAGCATGATTACGTGTGATATAAAAGTGTAAAACGATTACTAATCTGACAAACGACTAAGCCATGTCACTGGGTGTTCGTTGATAAAAATTCTGGATAAAAAGTATATTATGAATTATAAATAAATCATTCATAATGGAGAATGACATCAAATATAGAATTTTAGTAGAGATCATCTCTATTTGTAAGAAACAAAAACGAGTTACAAATGCCCCAAACGACTTCTTTCGATCTACAAGGAGCAATATGTAAGGCATCCTTCTTCTCTTTTCAGCCACAACAATAACAATATGTAAGCCGAAGCACGTGGTCAGGCCTCCTCTGCGTGCAGCGTCACCTCCACGATCGTCTCCGACGTCGCAGGGCCGATTGCAGAGAAGAACGATTCCTAATTTTCCCCATTCTGTCAAGGTATTTCATCGTGGTTAGGATTAAGCGAAGATTTGATGGCGCCGATTAACCTATACGTCGATATCTCTATTATGCTTGTAGCATTAGCGTTCATCTCAAAGCGCTAGCGTTCATCTCAAAGCGCAAGCGTTCACACTCGTGCTTAAGCAGTTGTTATCGCTCTTTCATATTACAGGCATGGGGAAGACAAAGACCTTTCAAACTAGATTTCAAGAAATCGATCGCATTAACAGATATAATTAAATGCGGTTCAGAAGAAAACCACGTCATTTTTTGATCCCCCATAAAAGTTACTTGGTTTTTCAATAGAATTTCATAAAATATATACACCTAGAGAAATAATATAAATTTCAAACATAGATCCACTTCGAGTACAAGAGGGTAGGTTTAGTTACATCCTAAAACTCACGTATGTATATGCGATTCACATAGTAATCACTTTGTTTACTAAATAAAATAACATATCTGAACGTGACTTATGATATTCATGACAAATCAACTATTCATCAAAATACTAATTCATCACTTCATTCGGCAATACCTATTCAATCCAAAACAGTCTAATCATGATAGCGATTTGAAGCTAATTTGCAATCTCTAAATGCAATGTAATTTATTCGTCATGTTAATTTGTCTTATACTATAATTTTATACGCCCAATCGACAATGAGCAGATCCGTGTTTATCGAAGAAAAAATATTTATATACTGAGTAACATGTTTTTGCTAGCGATGAGTGGCAACAGATTGCCAGAAAGTCAGCAAGAAATATTTAATCGCAGCCTCGTATTTAATATGCAACGAAGAAAAAATAAACAGATAGATAAGGAGCAAGCGCGAATTGCTACATGAGATGCATTATCAAAAGATGCATTTAATTATACCGACTAAGGAATAATTACGAACGATGGCAAATTTTGATATCGAATCCAGAAGAAATATGATAGATTGGGCGGCAACATTTAATATGAATAGAGTGCGATCTGAGTAATTATAAGTTATAAGTTATAGTTAATAATTTAAGTTAATCAGGACACTGGTCATAAAATGCGAAATATAATCATGATCATTATAGATTAAAGAATCCCAACATTATAAACTTACCACATAGAACTAGAATAGCCGAGTAAAGAACAAATAAAAATACATAGAAGAACACCGGATAATAATAGATAATGGCTGTTATGACAGTTAAAATTCCACCAAGCCAGTAGATAAGATTCATTTCCGCCTGATAATCCTACTGGGCGGTTTGGTTTCCGAACAAAATCTTTTTGCTCGTCACCGCATCAACCATTTATATCTGACGCAGTTGTGATAACTTGTCTCCAGTCACTCGATAAACTAAACTTGCGTAGTGGTCCATCACATTTTTATCACATCCTAACTAATAAGTCATTTACGCTGCAGTACGCACATTAAAACAACTTAAATTTTTCGAATGAACTAAGTGAGACTTTCATTTGCCAGAGTCTAATTTAACTTGTTTCAGGAACCGACAAACCCAAGTATTCCGTATGTTTAGTTTTTGACCAGTGAGATATTTTTGACAGATTCTGAGTTTGACGTTCCAAATAGCGAAGTGTTGTGTTCCATTCTCGCAATCTGGAATGGGCTCCATCAAAAATCACGCATGCGCAAAATGATCTACCTGTATAGTAGAATCGTTCAACTTTCGGGGATCTCCCGCATGAACTGATTACAAATTTGGCCATGCCATTTACGAAGGGTCCACAGAATTTATGTTTTTAGAAAGAACGGTGTAATAAATAACGCCAGCGGTCGTTGATTCGCATGCTCGCAATAAACGTGTTCAATTTTCTTCTTCATGTTTGAATATTTTTCATCGATGGTGCTAGTGTTTATACGTTCATTTTCAACTTTTTTTCATTTGAAAGAGGCATACAATTTGAAATATTAGTATCTGCTCATATGAACGAAAATAACGTTTCTTTTATGATCTACCGCCGAGTAATTGTCAGTTAATAAAAACGGAACACGACCACTCACAATTCATATCCTGGCCAAGTAAACCCCATATTTCTCTATCTTCAAACCCGCCAGTCAAATGACAGCCAGCTGGGTACGATTTCTACGTTTCTGTTGCTGAAATGACAGTTTTCGTTCCCGGCAAAAGTTACCGGCGAAAATTTTATTGTTGATATTCGGTGGGTACAAACTCAAATTAAAGCTGGTTGTTATTCTATTTTGCAAATCTGGATGAATCTGGTGAAGTCATGATTGCCGCCTCAGATGCTCTGGTTCGTATAATAGTTTACTACGAATTTTAGGTTATGCTATAACATTTTGAGTAAATGCTAAGAAGATGCTCCTAAATATACGAATGATTTTATTTTAAGATTAATTTTTAGCTTCAGAAGAGCTGTATATGTCAATATATTTATTTTTATGAATCTTTATTCCCTAGCTAGTATTCTTTCTTTGGTATGTATCGGTCTAAAACTATGCATTCATCTGTTTAAATTTATTAATTAAGGCTTGCTTTAACACACACTGCAATCAAAATGTTAGTTATTAGTCAAAAACTAAAGCAAACTATAGAGAAATGAACCGTTTTGGAATACTTTCATATAAGAAACACAAGCTGCGTTTATTGTGCCTTTATCCAAGAGCTAGTTAGACTAGTTAGCATTAAAAACATCAACAATCCTGCCCCAGTAGTTGTTTTTATGCTATTTATCCTAACTACCTCTCTATAAAGACACAAAAAATGCAGTTATAGTAAACTTTCTTAATAAGCTGCTTCAATTTTCAATACAGGGATTCGAGAATAATTTATTTGAAAAACTCAGACTAAAAACGATTTTCATACACTCAAATTTCAAAGACGAAGTTCTTAACTTCGCTCTTTTCCCTTCGCAGGAATTTATTCCTCGAGGGCGTCAGGCGGTGGAGGAGCACCCTGGACCCTTATACAAGAAAAAACAAAGGAATATACCCAACGAACATGTGCTCTTACATCGTCTGCAGAACGTTAATATCTCGTCGGATGAAGATTTCAATGAATCCTGGAGTGTTCGGGAAATTTACCGTGATCTTCACGATTCCAACTTAAAGGAAAATGAAACTGACTCTCGTCCAGCTAGTCCCAACTATATGGTCGATTTCATAATCAATTCCGAAGAAGAACTGTACGTGAAGGGATACACTGCAGTTTGGTCCAAAGGTAATTCAAAATACTATAAATACTATTTGTTGTTAGCTTCAAGTATTGAATCATCGTCATCGTAGGCATTATGTATGAACCGGACATGAACTTGCCGAAAAAGTGTTTCACATGCGATACACCAATCAAATTTGCATTCTTCTGCCACGACAGCTTCCTGAAAACTGACGATAAAAAGTTTGACGAGAAACCGAATATCCTAGAAGAAAAAATAGGCTCAATTGCTATGATCGGTAAGTAATCGGTAACTTTATTAGGTTCATTATGTCTTGGGACTCGAATTTGCAATGTTATATGTATGTATACTAGCATTATCGTTAACCAACTTAGAATTTCTGCGTCCACTTTCGCCTGCCTGCACAGAGTCATTTGTGCTTGGCGGGTGTAATTCAGATCGTATTCTAACCAATTCTTCATCTGGTTCCTAGGATCCCAAAGACAACTTTTAGCCAATCGGTCTGAATTCCTTTTTGATTTACTTTTATTTGTCATGTAATATAATTAAGTACAGACATCAGCTACTTGATTCGATTTATTTAAATATATAGTTAAGATGATTTATAAGTAATAAAGGTAATTGGTCGGCGGCATTTTCGAAAATATTGCGGGAAAATGCTGTTTGAAAAAATGCATGTGTGTGTATATGTTACAACAAACCCGTTTCAAATTCAGTTGTCCCCTGTGTATATAAGTTTATTTCCATTTATATTTACCTATTATATTTTATATGATATAGTCGGATTTCTAGATCTTAATTTACGTCTTACATTTTCATTCGAATCTTGAACAGGTACATCATTAATCTGCTGGTTTTCATTACATCTAACAATACTATTTCTGTTATATAATACAGAATGAATGAAATTTAGATCCATATATCCAATATACAATAGCTCCGGAATATAATTACTTTTCGACAAAAATTACATTTCTTTCTAAAATTTTTGTTGTGTATTTTCCTAATTTTTTAGCAATCTTTTAGCTTTTGCAGGAAATACTAAAAAAAACCCTCACCATGGCCAAATCTTTTAATTTATATTGTCGTTTTTGTCTTCCGCTATAACATTTCAATTTGTAATGTAAGCACGATCAACATGATTCCACTAAATCCTCTAATTCTTTATTAAGGGTAGGCCACCAAAGATAAGATTTTAATAAACAATTTATTTTGATAATACCTATCTGTGATTTATCATAAAGTATAGCAACTGGAGTAACTATTATATATCGCTCCTGAGTCTTCATTAAAAATAAATCAGGCTTGCCAAAATGGTAGCCAGTTATAATCGTGAATCTGAATTGTACAACACATGCGTATATAATCTAATACTATGCTTAAAATTTCCTTTCCTTATTTATTCCACGATTTGCTGGAATACCACTGGTAACCAACCCTTCAATGAATTTATATAGCTAAGGTTAATATCTTCAACAAGGAGCTCTGCAAATTGGCAGTTTTATCGGAAATTGCTCGTGAAATAATTATCTTTATTGTTTTTATAAGGAACATACTGAGTATCATATTGGTACATCGTAATAAACAACATATATCGTTGCAGGCAACTTTTTGCCATAGCAGGTACACGCTTCTTTTGACTCAAAATATAAATTAATGGTTTTTTAAAATCATAAACTAGAGTAAATTGTCTTCCAAAAATAGATTAGTGATATTTTTTACACGAAGTACGGGGTGGCTGACGAATATTGCTACAAGAAATTCAAATAATTTTTTTTTTGGATTCACATGATTTATTTATTCTTTATTCATTTGCAAAAGTAATAGTCTTATTCAGTTTTTTTATTGGGTTTAAAAAATAATTAAATGTAAATAGCCTCCGCACACAGTGACGCATGTGCGACATCTAACCAAAAATTTAGGAGTGTCGTTAATCGTGCGCCTAAATTCTCTTTGGACGAAAGTCACAGAATTAAATGCGTGATAGCGGAGCACAATCCAATTTCTTGTTTGATTACCCCAATCGCCCATGTTTGTTAAATTTAAAGACCAATCTGTAAAATAAAATAAAGAACCGATTAATTAAGAAAAAAAAGTTAGAAAAAAATTAGAAAAAAAAGTTAGTTAAACAGTTAGAAGTGACACAATCAATACCCGAAAATAATAGTCCATAGTTCTTTGAAATATAGGTGGGGCAGGGGCTATTCCATATACCATGCGGGTATAATGAAAAGACCTTTTAGTTGTTGAAATAGTTGCTAAATTTCTACAATATTCTGGCAAAATCAATGGTGGTACACCATGGACAGATTAATTTTAGAAAACTCGCTACTCCGACGCAATTTTGCGAAATTTCGTTCAAATTTAAAGAGTGGGTATTGCTCTATATGTAGCTGTGGACTAGGATTTCATAAATTCTTAGTGAGCAAATTCATAAATTCTTCTGTAAATTCTTACTGTGTCATAAGAGAAGCTATGCAATACATATGGCACAGAATTAAAGCTGTGCCGGCTTTCCCCACTAACTTTATGATACCAGTTCAAGTACATACAAAGATACTAGTTTGTCGATTTCAGCATAAACTTTTTCCGTAGTTGAAAATGGAATTTTACGCGGTCTAAAAATACTTTGGATTTATATTCTGTTTTAATTTGAAAGAAATCTTGTGGCCGTTAAAAATTCCTGGCCCATCATAAAATAAATCACTAGAAGTGTTCAATAATTTGTTCAAGTCTGAATTCTGTTTATCGAAGAAATGCAGCTCGCCCATCTCGACACTAAAAGCATACATGAAATGCCTGCTCAAAATTGGGGGACCGACTTTCATTCTCAATTATGTATTTATCTAGCAATTGTTTGGAATTTAAGTAAAATTTGCCAACATATACCGATTTTATTAAACTGCCGTTATAACTCCATAAACTTAAGTTTGCATTTTTTTGCATTTCGCATATTGAGAAATATTTTTCAAAAATTCCTTAGATATAGCAGCTTCACTATCAATTTCTATTTCGGATCAATTAATAGTAGCTACAATAGTAATTGGTGCTTATTTTGAATTTGTTCTGAAACAAAAGATAGATATATTATCACTTTATTTCAATTTTTGCCGCGTTGCCAATTTCATTGCTACAATTGATGTTGTTATTGCAACTAATGCCCACGTTTTCGGTGGTTTTCGCTCTGCATATCTTCTTTTAATGCCCTTTTTGATTGCACTTGTCGCAAACATAGTATTTGAATTTACACATCTCGGCTGTAGGGTTTTTAATCCAGACACTTTACATTTCGCAGCCCTGACTGCTCAGATGTTACGATTATAGTGGTGCTGTTTTTTTTCCGATTATAATTTTTGCACCCTGGCTAACTGACATCCTCGTCGCCACTTAGTAGTATATTTAAATAAAAAATCAATTACTCGATTTGAAAGCGTTTACTTTAATGACTTTGACTTACAAGTAACAATGTTCATTGGTCAAAATTGTCGAAACAACTGCGGGAACAATTCTTTTTGAATCGATGCATGTGTCGGTATACACATATATTACATATCCAATATTCTGTGGGGGTATGTGTCTATAAAGTTATAGAAGATTTTCCTGCAAAAAACTATTCTTAAAGCCAGTCCCCTAAATTTTATATTGTAAAGAAAAGTAAAGCAAATTAGCAAGTGAATTAAATAGAAATATATAGGTTTGGTGTTTTACTCTGTTAGAGAAGCTATGCAATGCATATGGCACATTATTAAAGTATCATACTATTCCGGCGATGTAATGGCCAGCTTGAAGTGGTGATGGAACAAAGAAACTCAGAGACAAAAAAAAACAACCTTTAGTTCTGATACTTTTGTCCTGGAACTGTTCTGTTTTCGCTTAATATCCTTAGCTCCTATTTGAACTACCATAATCTCCCAAACGACCCGATTTTCGCGAAAATTTAGCTGTCTATGTCAGTCATGTAACTGAGATCTAAGCCACTTTGTAGCGAAATTCGCCAGATCTTCCGTTTTTGAGCATTGACAACAAAACTATTAAAACTTTTGTGTTATTTATTCTTCGTATTGTTTCTTTATATTAATTGATTGATGAAAAAATGCTGCAAGATTCATTCGCATTTTTGCAATATGTAATTAGGCCTTATTCTTCATGTTGGTTTCATTAAATTAATAAATTAATCATCAATTATCATTTATTTATCTTGAATAATTTAAATTATTTCGCCCGAAGACGGTACTAGTCTCCGTACCTATAGCAGTGACGGTGAAATGTTTCAAGTGAGCATGGAATTTCCAGTTTCGCATGTATGGCACACCAAGTACGGTATAATGCTCGAGAAGGAAGCATCAAGCACTATTGTACAATTCCAATCGATTTCGATGCCCAGAGTATTTTCGCTTTCACATCCGCTAGACGAAATTTGTCCAGTTCTCAGTAAATCGCATGTCGGTACCATAAGCTATATGACGGAAGCTGAGTTTCGAATTATTTTCACGACACCTGAAAACGATATGGTACTTATGTACGACAATAAGATTGGAAAGCATTTTGTGGCAAAGTTGCGAAAAGCTTCATTAGATGAAATCCAAGCAGTGAGCGGTAAGTTTATTTCAGGTTTTTTTGATGGATCACGATTGGAGGTTTTCATGGTTCTAGGAACGAATGAAAACAGTGTTAGCGGTTTTACGATATCAAACCGTGCTGGGGTAAACAGTGTGTCGCAAAGTTCAACAAAACCTTCTGCCTTCATGAAGAATACTTCTTCGATTTTGGGGAAATCGACACCCGTAAATATTACCCACAGTCCACATCTAGGGAAGTTTCCCACTAATGCGCCAGCTTCTGCTACTTCTAAGTAAGTCAAACATATTCTGGAAAATTTGTATAATGATAAGTCAGATCTACATTTAACATATACAAATCTAGCCGCACTGGTGTCCAATCACCCTTAACTCGCTTACAATCATCCATTGGGGGTCATTCAATGTCAATCCAGGATATCAGAAAAATAGGCCAGACCGAACCCTCAAAACCAATTTTACCTGAACTTATTTTAGAGCATATTTGGACCGAAAGTACGATTGGAAGGTAATTTACGTTTTTAATAAAATTATCCTGTGTTTTTAAACATAGAGTTTCCTCATCTAGAGATTTTCCCGAAGAAGCCTACAAAGCTTTCATGCATGTCGACATAGTAGCACAAAGACATCTCTGTTATTTGCTACAGCGATCTTGCAAATTGATTTTGACGCGTATAGATAAACCAGACTCACTAGATAAGCAGACTTTCGGACTGGTCTCAACAATCCCAGCTAGAGATGCTGTTTGCTTGGATGTAGGCTTTTCGAATACTTGTATGATCCTATGATAACATTTTCATCCCATCAGCGATTGAAAATGATGGTAGTACTGGCGCCATGTGGAACAATCCTACTATATACAGGTCCAGTAATGGTTAGTAAAGTGCATATTCCAGGAATCATAGTTAGTACAGTTCCAACTGCAAGCACGGCCCCATCATTTTCTTCAGGATTTCCGAGGTATTGCCATTTTAATGCGACATAGAATGGCAAACGCCATTTAAAAAGATTTCTTATAGGAGGAGCAGTCTACTGCCAACAGTGCTACCAAGCGTGGAGTCGAATTTCGAAGATGAGCTACATCTACTGTCACCTGTGCACCCTCTTCAACCGCAACCTAAGTATGTGCTCACGATTACTGTTTTTTATTAATCGGGTTTGCATCCTCATTACAGGACAGGCCTGAATTTATCTGTAAGCCTTCGAGATCCCGCTGGCAATCGATTTACTCTTGTTTACCCTGGTGGTAAAATGTATCGTATCGTTATGCCTTACATAAGCGAAACGCCGCTTGTTTCGAAAAGTATCATGGTTTTACGTCAAATTCTGCCAAAAGAATTATTTGTTCAGGTAACTACCATCGAAATTGCATTGCTATTTGAAATATGGATAGTTTTTCTTTAGATGTTTGTGAAATGGTTTGGAATTCGTAATGCACCAGGTGCACCAGATTTCAGTTGCGAGCAAGAATGGGAAAGATTCAAAACTGCGCTCTCAGGTTTGGCTGCAATTCGAGTTGAACTGACTGCAATAAACATTTGCTTTGATATTTTGAAATAGAACTTATCGGTCGGTCGTTGTCTTCGAACGAATCGGCCACGAATTCTGGCTCGGAAGAACCGAAGAAGCGTCGTAAAGAGGAAGATGAAAATGGAACTGACGAGGACTGGGAATATTTATTGTCGAGAATAACACCGAGCTTTGTGAAAGATACCTCACATCTTATCTTACATAATGATGTCAATGCGCCGCTTTTCTCTAACATACCGACTATTTTCTACGCTTTACATTTGCTTTATGAAGACTTAAAGCTGGACAGTGATATGTATGAAATGCTTAGACATTTAGTTGCGGTAAGTTGTTTGCAAATTTTTTCAAATATTCTTGAGTTCTTCTTGATGAATTACACAAATATTCGTACATTATAGTTTGGTGAAATGTTTAATTTGAAAGCTAGATTTAGAATGTTTAAACGGTTAATTTATTTGAAATGTATCTTTTTGCATGAAATCAGAATAGCTATAGTTATAAGATATTTTCATTAAAAAATCTTGAGATTTTAATTATCGAGTAATGTACGCTCCAACAACACATCAATCGATAAAATTTACTTCAAAAGAACTATTAACTATGTTTTAAATTGTACATTCATTGATTAGTTTAAGGTATACTTGACCTAACATATCTTCAAAATAGCAGATTTTGGCTTCTCATTTTGTTCACAATTTATTTTAACAGACATAATTTACTAACTTACACACTCAAACAACTTTTACCCAGCAAGTACATTGACCTGGGATTGAATTGTCTGAATTACTTGTTGATTGAATCACTTAAAAATTAACTTAACTTACTAAACTAAATCAAAAAATAGCATAGCCTAATTAAACCGGAACTCAATCTAGGTGAAAACAGCGAACATAACTGAACAGCATATCCATGCTTTAGCGTTGTATTGCTATATCTGCCGTATGCATAATTGGCTGGCTCATTAGAACCAGTCTTACGTCCGATATCCTGAATCAGTTTGTTTTCATATCAGTCTGTCTCTGCGTAAAATTTAGTCGTCAATTCTACAAACCGGTCCCTGAGTGCCTCAAGATTTGCTTCTGATATAGTAGTTGATATAGGGTTGTTAAACCTGTTAGGACAAAGGTGCAGAATTCTCCGTTCGAACATCTCCGCTTCTGTTGTCAGGTTTCGAACAGGTAATCCAAGATGGGGATGCAAATGAGCGATGCCGTTTTTTTTAAGTGTTCATTCACTTTTTGGAGCATTCTGACGGGTATAGCGGCTATTTTCGCTCGAATGTTGTACTGTAGTGCTCCTAGGCATCGGGGATGGTTGCTACAGACCTCTAATTTCAGAAAGCCCCCCATGACAAATTGGTAAGTGCTTAAATCAGGAGAGAGTGCAGGCAACTTGAAGTCTTCTCTCAAAGAGATGTGCCGTCCAGGGAAGGTTTGTTTCAAAAACTCCATGGACACTCTCTCCTGAAACCGCTTATCGTCTAATTGCATTGCTTCAAGGCCTCATAGGCCGAAAAATTCTGAAGCTTAGTTAGGTAACGTTCTGTTTTCGCAGTTTCGGCACGACCATTATCTTGAAATAAATAAGGGCCGATGATGCCTACTCTGGATAGGGCGCACTAAACAGTGACCCAATCCAAGTGCACGGGTTACTTGTGAATTTCCCTGGGATGCTTATCGTCCCAGTACTGCATATTCTGCTAATTAACGCACCCAATAATGTGGAAATGAGCTTTATCTGGAAAAACACAATTGCGTCACGGGGTATGAAGGCAAGCATTTTTTGACAAGATATTTTACTCGTTACAATAATTCTGTGCTGTAAGTTGTTGGACCACCACTACTTTATAGGGGGATGCAAATGAAGGCCACTATGGCCGCAATTTGGTGAAAAGAACGTCATGAAATGCCAAGAGCAACTACTTGTTTTCGAGCAGAGTGTCGGGTAGATTCCTGTACTGCTGCTCGACCACGCTCGACGTTTTCCGGTGTTTATTCTTATCGATGTGATTTTTCCAGTTGTCCTAATTGCGTTCACTCGCGATGCAATTGAATTGATGAACGCCACTGCAGATCTGAGCAGCAAACCGTAAACGAAAAGCACGGTGGACCACAGTGATGGAGTGAGCGTGTGAAAAGTAAGTCTCGATGCAAAAGGAGTGTTATTCCACAGTCCACTGTATTGTTGAGACTGAATCGCGCGAGAATGCAAATTTCCCATCCATGCCCTCCAACAATTCGACCTCCTACCACCTGGATCTTCACAGAAACAAGTGCCGCGCACCACTTTGTGTGTCAGACATAGGAATTAAATTTCAGAAATTTATGTAAGTCTACTCCGAGATAACGTAATGTCAGATTCAGAGCAATTTTAGAAGTTCCTAACAAGAAAACGAATTTTTTGGCCTTGTTGCGAATAGTCTGTAGTCACCGATGCTTGAAAGGGATCCTGAACACACACAGCTGCTTTTTCTACTTTATAGTTTTAGTTTACTTTATAGTAATTTCTAAGGTTGGCCAAGTAATCTCAGCTTGGAGCGGGACTTGGCTCGACGTGAATAGGAATTTTTTACTGCTTATAATATTTGTACACTCTCAACCTAACTACAAATTTAATTAACAATAAAAAACTTACACTCTAGTGACTATACTATTTTGGCCTGCTGGCTCTTGTCGTTTATTTATTTATTTATTATTTCTTGGACATTTTTTTATCTTATACGCTAATAATACTGCTCAGCTTGCACAGTAACTGGAGTTATCTGGATAATAAATTGCTTAAAAATCGCCTTACAACCACAGATAAATCTAATTTATGCCTAATTATAATTAACTTAGCCTAAATGGACCTAAATATTAACCTAGGTCTTGTATCTACTAGATACCGGGTTTTAGGACCTGCCAGTGCAGATGCGCAGAATTCTAATATCTTTTTAGGTCGGGTAAGGATGTGATAGCAAATGCTTTATTTAATTTAGCTTTAGTGTCAAGCTCATCCTTTAAGCGAAAAGAGGTTGGATGCGGTGAAATACAGATTTGTGCAGCTTTGATTTTTTGCCGCACATAAGGGTTAAAATTTAAAAATTCAGAAAAATCGATTCCGAGGTACTTAAGCGTGGTGCTAGGATTAATCTTAGAAGTTCAGAACAAAACAGTGAGTTTGTTGGCAGAGCGAATAGTTTGGGATATTAGATACTTAGAAGAATTGTAAAATACGCAAAGCTGAGTCTTACTGCTATTTCATTTGATGACCCTTTTCATTAACGTAAAGACTTAGTTCTGCCAGGTAGTATTCGAGGCTCTTCGCATCTATTCATCGCTATTTAAAATATGTCAAGCCTTTCATATAGATCTAGTTTTCGTAACTGCAGGTAACTCGATAGGTTAGTTTGTGCTTTTTCTCCAGGATATCTTTAGCTGGTGCTAATCGCACTAAAGAAGTGTTTTTCCTCACTGAAGTTGCTTCCCGCATGTGTTGAGTCCCGTTAACATCAACTAAACGATTTATATGCCCGATGTCGATGTATCTATATTTTTTCAAGCGAATGAAAAAAAATGAATTCGATTAAATTAATTGAATAAAATCAGTTTAATTTACAATTCGATCGTGTTAATTTTTTGTATTCAAGACAACATCCACATGGTTTTTATCATATCTATAGATTAATTGTTTTTTTAGGCTTAAAAAGTCGAATTTCAGACTTAAACCCGGACACATTATTTTTCAGTTTTTACATCAATTAGCCTCCGAAATGCAATTGCATTCATATTGCCTGCACTATTTTCTGGACTTCCCAGATCTAGTTCAAGTGACAACCAGCAACTTTTTCACCGAACAAGACGCACAACGAATGTCCAATAAAGATGTTCTTCAAGAACCTGTTCCAAACATTTTCAAGCAAATTGTTAACATTATTGAAGGAGACGAATCCTATCAATATCCATACATATACAACGTCAATAATATGAGTAGGAATATTGTGCAGGTACTTTTACATGAACCATTGATCTATGATAAAATCTTAATGAGTTTTTTGTTTTGGATTTCAGTTGGTAAGCCTTATTATCCACGGAGTTTCGAAGTGTAAGACATTTTATCGTCTTCGTGAATTTGTTGGTTTATCGAAGAGAAGAAAACAAATGAAAAGGGTTTTATCGCCATCGTGGACAAAATCGGAACAGCTCATTAGTTTATTAATGCAAATGAGTAAGTATATGTGGCTTAAAAGTTGTCGAATATTCAATGGATACATATCGAACTGAAAAAAAACCATTGAATTGAAGCACAAATTGAGTTTTTGTTCCGTGTCAAGATTATCGAGAATATTGAACCTTGTGTTGCCGAAAGGATAGTAGCCTGGCCTGTGGGGTCATTCCTTAACTAAAAATCGCCGAAATACTAAATTGTTCAAAGGGTGGTGAAGTGATAGGATCAGCAAATTATGTTCATTTTTACTTAAAACTTGTGCAGGCAGAAACAAGTTGGATTATTACTTGCGTGGAATCAATTTAAGCAGTATTATTTGATGATGAAACTATTAACTTTGCAGCTTGAACGGATAAAGCATCGATTGCTAGCGTAGGGTTTTAGTTAAGCGATAGAACTCATCACTCCACACTCGAGGACATTGATTGTGAATGAATTTTCTATCAACTCCAATTCCCACACGAGGGTAAAAGTGGGACTACTTTACTTTTTCCTATAAGTTATATTTTATTTCTTTTTTCGAAAATTCGTCACATTGACACTCAAGACTCTTGTCAAACTTTTTTCTTTTTTTTTATATTCAAACGGCACTATCTTCTATTTTCTAAACCTTTTCACATAAATAAAATTATTAAATCATCATTCTCTCTTTAACTTTTGCCAGACATCGAACCTCAAGATATTGAACACCTACCGGGTGCAATTCATTTTCTCATTGTTCAAGGACTAGAGCCTTCGCGCTTATCGCCACCAATTGGATGGAAATCGGCTGCTTACGAGCTTATTCTTCGCTCTGAATTGTCATCACTTGCTAATAATGAAACTTCTGGTTCGCGTAAACAAAATCTATCACCATACAGAATGACACAGAGTGACGAAAAAGAAACATCTCTATCACCACGCATCTCTGCTCCCAACGAACTTATTATTATCGGCGATGACTCGAAAGTCGACGAAGATGGAATGGAGCATATAGATACACAGCTTTTGCGACTACGATTCCCCAAAGATTTACGCGTTGCAGAAGTTTGCCGGATGCTGAATAGTTCGCAGCCAGCTCTAATTGACATAACACAGTCACTGGGCGTCACTGATCATGATTTTATCGAAGAGCAGGAGCGGCAATTGTATGCTTTGTGTACGCGGACGATGGCGCTGCCGATGGGGCGTGGAATGTTCACTCTGAGAACAACCACACCGACATCGACAGAATCAATGCCAATACCGAAACTCTGTCTAACGGGCAAAGAGCCTATAAAAGGAGCAACGATTGAAATGCAACAAATCGAAGTGCCACCGAACATGAATTTGTGGCCTTCGTTTCACAATGGAGTTGCAGCAGGATTAAGAGTAATGCCGAATGCTAAAGACATCGACTCGACGTGGATCGTGTATAATAAACCCAAGGGACAAACTGATATTTCGACAGAGCATGCCGGCTTTTTAATGGCACTTGGATTAAATGGTCACTTAAAGACTCTTTCTTTCATGAGTATATATGACTATCTAGTGAAATGTGACGAAATGACAAGCATTGGATTATTGTTGGGAATCTCAGCCACACATAGAGGTAGACATAGAAACATCATACACAAATTGAAATGCTAATTGGGTACGATTTTTAGGGACCATGGATGCTACGACTACTAAATTGCTTAGTGTTCATATTGAAGCTCTTCTGCCTGCCACAGCTTTAGAACTGGATATATCACAAAACATTCAAGTGACTTCACTTATGGGAGTCGGTTTAGTTTACCAAGGTACTGCCAAGCGCCATATAGCAGAGGTTCTTCTGCAAGAAATCGGTGAGTATTTGAATTCATAGAACTTAAATGAAATTTCAAACATTGTTCGGATCTATGAATTTAAGGGCGTCCGCCTGGACCCGAAATGGAAAATAGTGTTGAACGAGAATCTTACGCGCTGACGGCTGGCCTTGCTCTGGGACTTGTAACTTTAGGACAAGAAGAAAATCCACCGGGGCTTCGAGACTTGCAGCTACCCGATACATTACATTACTATATGGTTGGAGGAAATAAACGACCACTAACGGGTTGGCTAAGATTGATGACAGTTTTTACCGAATTTCATTTCAATCAAAGCGAATCATTGCAGGCTCACAAAAAGAAAAATACAAGTTGGCATCATTTCAAGTGCGCGAAGGGGATACCGTGAACATAGATGTGACAGCTCCTGGAGCAACTTTAGCCCTTGGTCTAATGTATTTTAACACTGGAAATCAAGCAGTTGCTGCCTGGATGAAACCGCCGGATACAAACTACTTACTCGACCTAATTCGTCCCGATTTGTTGCTGCTGAGAATTATTGCTCGTGGATTGATTTTATGGAGCGACATTGAACCAACAAGCGACTGGCTGTTTTCACAATTTCCGGCCAGTCTTGATTTCGACGTGCGTCGCGGTCCGGATGATATGAACGCTGATGTGGATCACGAAGCGATAACGTGAGTAATCTATCTATTATTTTCAAATTTCAGTACATACCTGTATTTCTAGTCAAGCGTATTGCAATATCATAGCTGGAGCTGCATTTTGCATTGGATTACGTTATGCTGGCACAGAAAACCAGGTTGCGTTTAAGACTTTATCAAAAACCATGCATATATTCTTGAACTTGAATGGACAATATCTTGTGGAGTATGCGGGAAAAGTGTCAGTGGAAAACAGTCTTATGCTGATTTTACTATCGATGTCCTTGGTGTTTGCCGGAACTGGGAACTTGGACATTTTGCGATTGATTCGATACCTGCGCTCACGAATTGGCACATCCAATGCACATGTTACATATGGCTCTCAGATGGCAATTCACATGGCTCTAGGTTTTCTATTTTTGGGTGCTGGGCGATTCACCCTGTCACGAAGACCTGAAGCTATAGCTGCTTTAGTATGTGCACTATTCCCGAAGTTTCCGAATCATAGTAATGATAACCGGTAACAGTATACGCTTGAATACGGAAAAAGTTTATTAGACTGGTCTTTTATAGGTACCACCTTCAAGCTTTCAGGCACTTGTATGTTTTGGCGGTGGAACCGCGTTTGTTCTTACCGCGAGATATAGACACCGGAAAGCTCTGCCTATGCCAGATTTCCGTTGTGGACTTGGCAACAAACGAAAAAAGAGACTTACCGATGGCGCCTTGTATGTTGCCTGAACTGAGTACACTGAAATCCATTATCATAAATGATCCGAACTACTGGTCATTTTCGTTCGAGAAAGGACGCAATTGGGATCAACTATTGTAAGTTCAATACAGTGCTTCGGTATCTTAATACAAATGACTTTTTAGGAAAGTTTTGGAAAATTGTGAACCGATCGATATTCAACAGCGAGCGGGATGCCTATCGCATCTTGAAGATCCAGATCGTCTTAAGTGTATGCTGGCTCAAACTCTAACCTCCGAACAGTATTCTTGTTGGAAAATCGATACAAAAGCGCTCCTGTCCTTTTCAAGTGATTACCGCGTGGTTATTTTTACAGAGATGTTCCTTTTTCCCGAAGATTATAAAAAACCTGTTTCTCGTGACGAAATGGAACGAATTCAATTATTGATGATAATGTTTTACACTTGCCTGCGACGTGATAAAATGCATGTTTTCGAGATTTGCTTATCAATGTTTTTCGTAAGTTCCGTTATCGATGATTTTTTCTTAATTTATGCATTTGAATTTTATTATTGGCAAAAAACATTTCATGAGATATAATTTTGATTTTCAAATTATGTGTTTACTCTATACAGGCCTTAACTCGCCTCACCGAAAATGTTGATGTTTGGCAGATAAAGATCATCAAGGCTTACCAGCGCTGCAGGAACGACGACATTCTTCAGATCAAAGAAATTCTGAACGCAGTCGTTGCAAAAATGTCAACGATAATGGATGCCTGGTGCTCAAAGCATTTATCCGTTTTAAATCATATTGTAACTTCACCGAATATGGATGCATTGAAATGTATTCCGGTGGATAGTCTTAATGAAATTACCTCCGTAATGATATATTACGATCTCATTCCGAATATTGTTAGTTCAGTCGATTTATCCGGTCACGTGAATTATTTGAGATTATTATATGAATTCAATAGATTAAAGCTTGATAGCGATACTATTAGATGTCTAGGTAAATTGATAAATGTGAATTGATTGTTGGTATAAAAACAATAAACAACAATTGAATTACGATTTGGTTTACATTTCAAGCACACATGTAGCTGTGTTTGAAAAGTGCGTAATTTATGCACTTTAATAGTTTGAAAATTAGGAAGCATGGACTTAAATTGAAGATAAATTATTTTTTGAATCTGGGCTGTTTATGTGTAACTGTTTTATACGTTTTTGATATAATTGTTTAACTTACAATGTTTCAAAATTATTGTGATACGGTAGAATTTCGTATACTATAACTAACTTCAGCGCTGCAAACCTCCAAGATCACATTTATAGATCAGCACCTAAACGGGGTTCACTGCCATATTTGTGAGCCAAGAGTACCGCGGAACAACAATAAGAGTTTATTTCTGTACATGGGAGAATGGAGATACAAAGGGAGTAAAGGTGATGGAAATGCTTAGATCCAGTAAAATGACTGAAATTTATTCGTTATTAAATGTACGGTATTGTCTAGACCCGTACGAGGGTTGTCGTGGGATTACTTTACTATTGTCTTGCACATTGATTTTTTCGCAAATGTTGTACTATTTATAAATTATGTCTTTTGAGTAACGCTCTTTGCAGACAAATTAATTACTCCTGATTCACTAAAAGACTTAAACATATTACACATCATCAATCCCAAGCTATGGTGCCTCAATTGGTACTCAATAGATGAGAATGGACTTTAAGAGGATTTGGTATTGAAGGTTTACTGGAAAGCAACAGCAGTTTTTTTTTGTAAGTCTGACTGTAACACCTATGGTCGCAAAATTATTCGCACAGCGTGTTAGCTCATAAATCAATACTATAGTATATTTAGCAATACATAGCTTGTAAACAATACAAATCAAAATACCACAAAACCAGTCTCCAGATCGTGCAGAGTAAACGCCTAAAAATGATCAGCAACAAATCTATTACTTTAGACTCACAGGCTGTGCATTTGTACGGGCGTTTAAATGATTAAAGAAATTGTAGAGAAGCAGCAAAGAAATTTCTTACTTAAGCCCAGTATTTGCGACATCCCTCTAATTTTATCGCTCCTATATGACATATAGTAATAATTATAACAGCAAAAAAGATACACATAGGATAAGTCAAATTATAAGAAATAGTATGTTGGTATAAATTAAAATTAATCTTTAATATTAAAAATGATTCTTATACAAGGTTTTCCTCACTTTCCTTTTCGCCTAAAAACTAGTTAGCATCGAAATAAATGGTCAGTGATAAATCCACCATTGCTGTAAAGACAATAATCGTCCGAACCTCTAGTTTAACTCTCCATAATAGTTTAACTTTCCATAGTAGTAATAATATTCGAAATAAATTGAATTGGAAAAATGTTTACTTAAAGGCGGCTTTAGATATGCGGTTTTTGTCAAATACCGAGCACCTAGTTTGACAAACTTCGCATGTGTGGTTGGGTTGCTCGTCTAGTGCTTGCCCTAGGCCCAGCACAAACATTCGGGTGCTCGCTATTCCCGTAGTTTGTCGATCTTTCAACTCACATCAAAGTAGACGAGCACTGTGTTTGGGTATGTTCGGATCCCCGCTTTACACATTCGGTATTTATAAATACATATAATGTCAACTGAATCTGCTGAATCAACATCCATATTTAAATCCATATTTTAAGATATAAATATAATTAATTATTAACGCTCAGAGGTGCAGCAAATATTTCGTTTTTTTTTTACAACAAAAATGTGGGAGGGAACAACGACGAGCAGCTCGTACATGTTCCAGTTTTGGCAAACATTCGGCAATGCCCGAATGTCTAATTCAATGTGCTTGTCATTTCGCAATCACCAAGCCAAATGACTTGACTAGGTGTTCGGTATTTGGCGAATAGGAGGTATTTGACAAACACCCCATATCTAAAGCCGCCTTAATACAAATCTATTTGCATAATGGCATCCATAGAACAATTTCGCATGATGCAAGGAACACTACAAGTACGAAGAATGGAGGAACATTGCGAAAAGAGAGAGCATGAAAAAGTCATAAACGAATCTTGATACCAAAGAATCAAATACATTATCAAGATAAATCGAACAAATTCTAAAAACTGTTCCAAATTGAACTATTTAGACTTACTGGAGGTTCAAATGCGTTATTTAGAATCAAGAGGTCTATGAGAAAAATGAAGGAATACGCTTCAACATTAGGACAGACATAGTTATATATAAATAATAGAAAAAAAATTAATTAAAAAAACTGAAAATCGTCTACTGCATTTCCACCAAGATTTGGCGTGATCATTTCTTTCCTTTACATCCTATATACTGTAATTATCCAATATCGTTTTCTTTCTAAAGAAAGCGTTTCCTCTGCATTGAATATCTAATAAAATATAAAAAACGTAGGCTAAAGTTACTAAATGGGATTTTGCAGAAGCTAGTTGTAAGAGCTAACGCCGTCCTTGCCTTAGAAGATGTAAACGGAGCAAACAAGCAATGCTGCCACTCAATATATTTAAAAATTATGTAGCCTAAAGCTTTCGAAAAGGTCTTAAAGGTCTTTCTACTGCCTAGCTTTCTTTTCCTGTTAAGACGTCATTGAGTGCAGGAAGAAAATAAGTTTGTTCTATAAGTTTCGAGTATTTGTGATTTGAGTATTTGCTATGTAAGATGTTGATGTAAATTCAACAAGTAAGCCATGTTCTTATTCAATTTTTTTTTATAAATTAAATTACAGCCGCAAGAACTTGTGCCTGACTGAGTGTAAGATCAGTTAGATAAAATTATTGTAAACTGTCGGAACAAAGATACAAATTAAATTCCGAAACAATTGACTCCGCGTTTCAAATAACCGCTGAGTGCTCTTACATTTCTATACTAATACATTATTGGTGCGTTTATATCTATCGAAATAGCCACGATTAGCAATTAAACAACGGCTATTTTCTCTATTTTCTTATCGTTTCATTTATGTGAAAAATCTTATAGCTTTTCCTGTACGCGTTTTTGACCACTTTTTGATTTAAATCTCGCACTGAAACTGCTAATAATTTTTGCATTTAAACCCTTTTTGAATGCCTTAACAATTTTGACGAATTCGAAAAAATGTAAGTTGTATCGAAACGTAAGTTGTATTTGAAACGTACAAACGAAAATTCGAAATGGGGAGAAGTTTGGATATGAGGATATTATAGCTGTGTTAATGAACACCTCTAGGTTAATCTATCTCAGTAAAATGTGGCTCTGATTTGTGTTTCATAAGTCTGCTCCAAGTTGAACTACAGCAATTTGGAGCACGATTTTCAGTGAAACCCGACTTGGTGGTACCCAGTCGGGAAATTTTCCACCCAGAGGGCGAGTAGGTGGGAGCCGCGCACAAAAAACGCACAAAAGCATAAACAAAACAAGTAAGAAGAAAAACAAACAAAAACACAAAGAAAAAACACCCCCAAAAACTAACAATATACCAGCCAGATATCTATCGGTAAAACCGTCTAACGGCTATGGGGAACACGTTCTCGAGATTAGACAGATTTTCTGCTCTAATTTTTTTAATAGAGCAACTTCGGGCAAGCAAACAACTTTTTGTCAATTGCCACGGAACTGACTGTCAACGAAAAAATTGTGTCTGAAGTAGTTTTTTTAATAGTGAGCTGACAGGTTGAATTTCAATCAACTTTGCGAACTGTTGTCTGAAAAGACTTCGTGCTCTCTATTTCTTTAACTTACTCTACTTTTTAACAGCTTCTCTACCCGTTTCTTGTGATCAGCTCTTTTTCGGGGTCATTAAACACAACTTATGAGCCTTTCGGATATGAAATGTTGCTACGATTCATTGATATCACCAAACTGGAACGTTTCATTTGAACGATTCGTTCATGAATGGCACACGTCCAGCGTATGAATGTTTCATATGACCATTCTTTCTATCAAAATATCGAAAACAAAAGTTATATTTTAAGGCAATTAACAATGTTTTGATTTTTATTATTCCATATTCATCAAATACATGTTCCATTTTTATTTTGATTTTATCAAGCATCAAATTATAACGATTATTCACCTCGCCGCCATACAGCTGATATTACAATTTTCATAACCATGAATCATTACATCATTATTACGATTATATGTTAACAAAACATTATTATAGATTATATAATGCATAATTTAACGAGCTTCGATCCTATTTACTATTTTTTTTTTCGTACGTATACCTAAGAATCTCTAAGTATTGTGTATTTTCTTCTGTATATATATAATCCTTGAGTTATAACCACGACATCGCAGATTACAATATGATCATGCGTTCCTCGCATATTTTTATATTATTTTACAATTCGTTCAAATATTTTTCGTTTTTAATTAAACATAGTCGTGTAAATATATATGTATATATAGTAGTTTTCGAACAAATCACAAACTAAAATTCCCGCAAAGTTTTACACCTATCTGATTGCATGAAATTCAGTTTGGAAATTCGTAAAATTTAGGTTTTTTTAATATTTTAATTAAACAATTTTTAAATATCACACAAAGAATAGCAGCTCAATTTGCTACAAGTTTTTTTTCATGTTTTTTGTTTGTTTGAATAGTTTTATTTTCTTACTTCCATATATTATATTTATGATGTATTTTTTTTGTTTCCTATGTTCCTTTATTGAATCGCTGCGACTGAATAGTTTAGTAGTCGCATTTAACCGACTTACCCGATTGAATATTTTGCCTAATATAAAGAAACAAAAAAATATTTGCTTTTCGATAGTGTCAAATATGAGTAGACATTGTATAGTTATTTCACTTTTAAACTTCTCTGTTTAATTGAGTTATTTCAAAATTATTTAAGTTTTCCAAAGGTTATTTACTAGTTTTTAGTCAACTGTTTACAATAAGTCACGATGGAAAACCCAGGTGTGTTTTGTATGTGCAAACTTGTGAGAAAGCCACTGGGATTCCAACAAATTGAATCGATCTTCGCTTAAATAAAGTGGTTTTCCACGTCTAAAGAGAACAATTGAAGGTTAATATTAATTGATAAGTTATCTTAGTTTGATTGCATACGTACTTTAAGTCGCGATCCTCTTCGTCAAAATCATCCAGATACAAAGAGCCCCACAAACATGCACGCCTTCCTCGAATAACAATTATGTACGTTGAAGTTACAACAAGGAATATGCCTATTCCCCCTCCACACGTGATTGTATGCTATATAATTTTGATTGAATTATAAAATTATCGACTTTCTTACATTCATGTTGAGTTACTTACCCTAACTGCTTCACAGCATTCGTTTTCGACACAACAATTTTGTTTCAGACAAACTATTGTTCCGCACAAGAGGCAAATAGAACTTTCCTTCGGCACTTTCATACAATTTATGCAAGGGCGCTCGTGATAAAACTAAAAATCAAGCATGATAATTTATAATCGACTTACGATGCCCAGATCCTAAATTTGTATGTTTTGCTTACCGTGAACAGTCGCTCATATTCCTTCGGCAATCCCAACAGCTTAGGTTGCTGCCAAGCGACATGTTGATTCATAACTAGTTCCCGAATTGTGTCAGTAGGTGGCCGGACTTCCATTAATTGTTTACACCAGTGAATAGGCAGATTCTTTTCCGTTCCCGGCATAAAACACAGTCCCTTAGCAGCATTGAATGAATCCCAGTCCATACTCTCCGTTACTAGTTCCAAAAAGTACACCAGTCGTACGAACTCCAGGTCGGGTGAAGAGATTTCAGGAAGTTCTTGCCTATACAAGTGATGTCTTAAGAGTGCTGCCACTCGTAGATAGGGTAGACATCGTCGTTGAAGTTGTTCTTCGATCGCTTTCATGTCAACCGAACTGGGTCCGTGCTCGATATGAACACATTCACGTCTTAAATGCTGACATTTGTTCATATTTCGCAGAACACAGGTCATCGCTGCTCCCAAGTTCGAAACACCGTTTGTTGGAACGTCCGGCAAATTTGAATATTTCGTTAAGATTTCATCACATTCTAAGTCAGTCAATTTAGTGCATAGTTGGACTACGATTTGATAGTAAAGTAAGTTATACATTACTTTCACTATACAAGTGAAATACACTGGAAGAGAATGAAGAACATATTTATTTGTCATTTCACTACTTGAGTTAGTATTTCATATGCAAGCAGAATAAATCATATCAATACAAAAGTTTAAAATTATTTAATAGCTGAAAATAAGCAAATTGATAGAGTCAAAGTTTACAATTGAAATAGCCCATTCTGACAGTGGTTATCTGGTTACCACAGAGAATTTTTTCGAAGAGAGTTAGGACGCAACTATAATTCATAGAAATATTTTAAGGGGGAAACCACACAACACAGTTAGCAAAATTTATATTTTTTATTGCATTCATCTTTAGCACAACTATTCAAGTATATTCAACCGATTTCAAAGCAAAATTCGAAGTATTTCATATGCTACTGGTATGAAAGTTTGCTCGAGTTTACTGACTTGACGAAGAGCAGTTACAAAAGAGGGGTCGGAGGCAGAAAGAATCTGGCCGCTCAGGTAGTCTCGACTTACCTACCTCGTTTTGTATACATCTGCGAAAGATGTTAGAAGGGAGCGAAAGTATCTTTCCAGATGATTTAGCTTTTGGATACTCATTGTAGAGATCTTACTCTATGTATTTTCTCTAGATCTAAAGAATGTTTACATCCGCTGAGAAAGTCTTTACATCATTAGCGAATTCGAAACTATCGAGACATTTTATTGAATAGTTTAACAAATTTATTTATTTTTTGGTTGACAACATTGGTCCGGAACCGCTAGTATTTCAAACCCAGTGTCAGTTTTGCTTCTCCACGCATGTAGTCAAATTAATACGAGGATAATTTCTTCGCATCCGGAACGTGATCAGTTTACAAACTATCGACCTAGTAGGCTACATAAAATATCATTCCACGGCAATCAATTCTCTACAAATGTCGAAAAAAGTGAAGATATAGGCAGAAATTGCTGGCCCGAAAAAACTACATTTCACTTGTCGAAAGTGTGATTGTTAATAGTTTGATGAGCTATCGTTTCATCGAATTCTTCACCATATTTTAAGCACTGTCGGACATTCTAAAAGCTGTAAGGAAAATGTAAAATTCGATGAAACTGGAATCAGGGGACTTCATTTCAAAATCCTTGTACAGTGTGGATGCGGATCGAGACAAATCAATTCAGGTCCTTTAATCAATACAGGATTTAAAAACAATTGATGGATTGTGTTCGTCATGCGACTCTGACGAGTTGGAAGACAATGAGTGCGTTTATGCCGTAGCCAAATTAGTGAGCTCTGCTTATTTAGCAGCGGTATAAACCACTTTTAAATTAGCCGAGCTTGCTATTTTGGCTACGCTACTTTAGCGCTGCTAAAATTTAGCTCTGTTATAAGTGTGAATGTAGCAGTGGTATAAACACTATAACAGCGCTATTTCGTTGTCAGAAGTGTCATAAATAGGATTTCTAGTTTCGAGTGACATTCGCAATCTGGAAGCCTTGGTACAAGGGTGTTTTTGTTCTTAGTATTGAGCTCCTTTCAGATATTACACCATTTTTGGTTTGGTTAATAAGTTGTGCGGTGTAAACGCTACTACTATAGCAGCGCCAGTTTGGCAACGCTATTTTAGCTACGGCATAAACAAGGCCAATGATCTATTTTGCAGCTATATGGATATTGGTACTGGCTTAGCTGAGAAAACTTACAACAGAATTTACGATCATATCCATTCTACCCAAAAAAAAAATGTACGAATACTGTTGCCAAAAAAGAAGAAGATGAAAAGAAAGAAAAAGTTCTTAATTTCAAAGTGTCTGGAAATGTTACGTGGAAAAAAGAGGATTCAAATCGCTATACAACGTGGCAATTCTCATACCATATGACACAGGAAAAGTTATATACAGTGGCTAAAAAAAGTTAAGGCACAAACTCTCAGTAAGAATAAAAAACTTATTTTTAATGCTACTTTAATCATAAATGATGGTGGCTTGGCATTTGATCAAAAGTTTTGCATGTTTACTTTAAGAACAATAACGAAAAAACTGGAAAGAAACCCAATTTCACAACGTTAACGTAACATTTTTCACTGAAGTACTAACATTGCGCAAAAAAAGTTGAGGTACAGCGCATTTTTATCCAAAACTATTTGTAACTCCTGGAAAAAATACCGTTAAATGTACTTAAAATCATGAAAATCTGATATTTATATTCAGTTTAGCTTGAAAAATGGTTTGTAAAAGTATTTTTATTGAGAGGGTTGTTAAAAATGAAAAGGAAATTGGTAGGTGCAGAAATCCGTGAATGTATTTTGCGACGTTGGAAAACATGAATGGTGTATTCTGAGATTGGAATACTAATGGGAAAATCAAGATATACAGTGAGAAATGTAATAACAAAATATAAATCAACCAAATTGTTTGAAACAAAGCATCGGTCAGAAAGGCCTAAAATTTTATCTGAGCTTGAAAAAAAGTGGATTATCAGAAAAATTATGAAAAACCCTAAATTAAGTGCCCCAGTTTTACGAATTAAGGTGAAAGCACTAGTTGAAAAGAAAGTCTTTAATCAAATTATTCGAGATGTAAAAGAGAACGCGGATTTGATGGGCAGAATGTGCCGAAGCAAACCTTATACTAGTAAAAAAATGAAATTGTTAAATTACGTTTTGCTTAAGAGTACGTCAAAAAGCCAAAATCATTCTGGAAATCCATAATTTTTTCTTGCTGAAGTAAAAATTAATGTTTTTGGATCTGATGGGCGGTGATATGTTCGGCGAATGCCTAATACAGAGTTTAGGAGGAGTCATACTACTCCCACTGTAAAACACAGCGGAGGGAATATAATGGAACTGTATGGGGGCATCTGGTCCTGGAAATATAGATTTTGTGAACGGTGCGATGAATCAAACGTGTTGCCTGGGTATTCTTAAAAGAAATATTAAACAAAATTGGTGAAAAATTAGGCATTTTGTACAATTTTGGCCTGTATCAGGACAAAGATCCGAAGCACAACTCGGAGCAATGTTGGCTTTCGGTTATTTGTAACTGTCCAGATGATATTTAAACCCCCCGTCAGAGTCAACGAACTTAAACCCGATCGAGCATTTATGGCATCATCTCAAAACCAGAGTAGCATTGCGAAAGGTAAAGTATAACAAAAGGCTCCAAGATGTCATTATTGATGAAGGGACCGAAATTTCACCCACTTTGAGAAGTGATAAAAATGCGTGGAAGAGCTACAAAGTATTAGCGGTATGTAAGTTAATTTTTTTTTTTTGAAAATTGATCACTTTAAAACAATTGAAATAATTTCAGATAAAACTGCGCTGTGCCTTAACTTTTTTTGTGCTATTTTGGTACTTCACTGAAAAATGTTACGTTAATGTTGTGAAATTTGCTTCGTTACCGGTTTTTTTGATATTGTTCTTAAAGTAAACATGCAAAACTTTTAATTAAATGCAAAAACACAATCATTTATTATTAAAGCCGCATTAAAAATAGGGTTTTTGTTCTTACTAAGTTTTTGTGCCTTAACTTTTTTTACCCACAGTATATTGTCTTAAAAGACAGTTACTGTCAACCATATGCATTTCGGAAGTATAGGTCTGAAGATTCTCAAGAAAATATGGAATGAAGAGCACGGCGAAAAGACTTGCTCAAAAACCCATGGAAGCTCTGCAGGATACATATAAGTAGAATCTGTGAAAATGATGTTTTTGACAGCAGAAGAGGTTCAAAATATCAAATACGTCAATTACATCGATGACAGAGACTCAATAATATTTGCAGCTCTTTTCGAGGTCAATCTTTATGGCGACTCTGAAGTGTTCCGACGGGAAACTGAGTTCGTTTGGAGGTAGTGCAGTAATTCAACCATACTCCACTTTTCCTGTAAGTGGTCTTGCGCTCACTTATTATTCTTGGCTACCCAGTGTAGATGTGGGTTTATCTCGTATGCTTTAGTCGAGAATCTAAAAATATCCATGTTACTATTATTGTGCCGATTTGTCAATTTTGTTTCAGCCTGAAACCTTTGTGGCGTCTTTATTTTTCTACTGTGTAGATCCTTATGTATGTTATATGAATTCGAAAAATTACAAAATCACAAAAAAATACACTAATTCAATAGTTTTTGCGAAAAAAATTGTCTCATACATGTTACTAGCAAAAATAATTATCATTTTCATTTCATATTGCTTCGGCGAACACCGGATATCTATATTTAGCGAAAAAATTCAATATAGAGGTTGATAGCATTTACTCACCTTGATCTAAATGCAATGGTGCTAGTAGTATAAATTTCAATAGTAGTGCAATAGGATCGGCTAACAGACTAGGTATAAATTCTCTGCAGTGTGATGGGACAGGCGCACAATCCGTCACTGGCAGTCCTGCTAAAGATGCCCACGAACGCCACAACGGCCATTCAACCAAAACACGCACGTGAACCGATAAGACATGCAGTAAGGGAACTGTAAAGTTAAAAACATAAATTAATAAACCAATCCTTCCAAAAATTTAATTCCAAAATGCGTGATCCCGCTTTGAATACTCCTTACCTATACAATCTCTTCTCGGTTTATATCGAACAATATTACTAGAACACAATGATCCACCACGCTGAATCACTTCCGATTCGAGATTTGTCCGAGCTATTGAAGTCACGAACAAGAATAGGCTTCGGAAAGTTGGAGGTATACGTTTTGATTTCCTATGTGTGATATTCGTCATGTCTTCCATGGCTCGACCCATAGCCTCGGAAAGTTTTGTTGTTGTCTACATCGTTAAAATTGATCATGTGTAACTATTTTTTTTCCCCCGAATATCATGCATTAAACTTACCTGAGGGGTTTCATTTTCTTTGATCAGTACGGTTAGTTCGCTAGCTATCGTTTCGAATGGCAACTGAGCCGATCGAATAACGGGTGTTGGTCGGTCCAACTGAGGACTGAGAGGAAGAACTGAGTTCGATAGTTGTCGGCATACGGGACAGTAAAATTCACCACGTTCTACATGTAGATTTTGGCGCTGTTGCGGGTACAGCGAGTTCAGATACGCGTCGAGACAAGTCAGATGAACGTGGTGTCCGCACGACTGCACGTGAACGCCAGTCTCATAAGCTAGATTGTTGCTAAGATACCACGATTCTTCCCCGAACTTTAAATTCAAAAGTTCCGTTCGACGGTTGAAGTCGGTTGCCAGTCGGGTTTCGTGATCCAGTTTCTCTTGATCCTCGTTCGACAGAGCGAGTGGGAGGCGATCTGGAGTTTTCCTTCGATGTCCAAGAACTCCACTTGATTCAACTAAAACCACAAGACCAATTGGATTCGATTCAGTGCTGGCACTTGTTCGATTGCAGATTATACAGTCGTACTCTTTCTCACGCGGCTGCTCGAACTCATCTTCGTCATCGTCGTCGCAACAGTCCATATCGTCTGCTGCCAGTTGCATGAATTGTTTCTGCTTGTTTGCGAAGTCCTGCATCAGTTTTTGCTGGCGTTCTTTAGCGCGTTTGCTGCGCTCCTCCTTTTCTTTAGCCTCTCTAGCCTTCTGTTCAGCCTGCTTTTCTCTTTGGTTTGGCCACAGATTGCGACGAATCGCTTCGATGCTTTGCGCACACGCCTCACTCTGTCTAGCGATCTTCTTTAACAGATTTCCAATAAAGAATGGCCCGTCGCCGATCCGGGAAGCTGATACACGTATTTTGTGAAGCATTCTTGACTGAGACTGACTAGAACGATGCGTGGAGGAAGGTCCAGCGGCTAACATTGAATCTTCCATATCTGTCTCCATCGATTCCTCTTTTAACCCTGTATCATCTTCGTCACTCTCATCTTCGAGTGAAAAACTATCCAATGTTCCACTAAGTTGTGAATGGAGCTTCAGCAGTAATGATAGAACACTCTCTTCTATGTTTACTGTATCTGCATCCAACCCTATAGAAGCATTTTCCACGGTTCTCTTTCGACTTCCACTGTTCGCGGAGCTACCACTTCCACCGAAGCCCCGTCTGCTTCCCAGTATATTTGAAGGCACTAAATCTAAATTACGACTTGGTACTGCGACCGGTTGAACACGCTGGAACGGCAGCAGCATGCCATTGATGTTAACGACATTTGGCGGAAGAAGCATCTCGTTCTGCTCTTGTCTTGGCGGCCGACCTGCCGCACTGTTGCTACCGCCCTCTGGATGAGCTAGGCCTAGATCTCTTCGGATTGCGACTTCCATTCCACTTTCCGGCAGTGTGATTGATGGAAGCGCAAGCGAGGAGGCAATGGGTACGTCTAAAATGATAATACATAGTACATAGTTTCGCAAAACACGAAGCGCATAATAAAAAAAACTTACCCCTCTCGCTAATCTCATCTTGACTATCACTGCGTAGCACTAGGGCATCTTCTCGTACCACTGATAAGTCTTGTGGCAGAGCAACTTCCATTCCACTTGTTGGAACGATTTGGTGGTCAGACGATCCAGACGAACTACCCGCAACAATCATGGGTAAAGTTTCGCTCTCCGATACATCCCATTCGAAATCGCTGTCGAACGTGGAGTTATTATAATTTGCCGGCGTTATATGGGGGTCTTGTTGGTTCAGTGAAACCTTCAATACGACATATTTCAAATTTTCCATCAGAGAGTCTGTTGGATAGCAATTGAGGAGCTCGGGAACATCTCTGCTAGATCGCCGATAAGATGAACTGGGCTTTTCGCACTCCGCGAGCACGTTAGTAGAGGATTTTTCGTTCATATCCACTGCGATTTCCAGCAGAAACACCGTAAGTGCCAGCAAATGCTCAGACACATTATGTGAATGCACTGCTCTGTGGAAAATTGCAAGTGCTGTCGCATGAAACACTCGTGAGTTTAAAATACAGCGAGGATCACTGAATGACTTTCCAACAGGCTGCGGCAGACGAAATGGTGGCCATAAATTTCCACTTTTCGGCATAATATTCTGTGATTTCACGTACTCCGCAAACCGATCCATTGAGCTCTGAAAATCCCGTCGATGTACAGCGCGCAGAAGAACATGGAGTGGATCGTAATACCGCTCCCACACATCGTCGATTGGCGTGAACAAACCTTGTTCCAGATTTTCCGATCCCGATGTTGGTGCACGATATACCGACAATTGTTTCAAGAATTTTTCAAAATTCTTCGTATGAACGTTTCCCGATCGTTCAGGCATCAGTTCCAAGAGCTGGCTGTGTGTTTTATTCTCTGTAGCCAGCAGAGCGCTAATCTCTTTAATACACTGCGTAGCTTCGTCATTTCCCAGATTGGTACGCGACGTTACCAGTGTCGCGAGGAACGTCAGAAATCCTTCGAGCATCAAATCCTGCTCGAGCTCTTGCGGCGATGTTAGCGGTGCCATACCTAACCATTCCGATACACCGAACAGATCAATTGTCGTTGTGAGAAATGTTTGCGGTGGCAGTTGAGTTGCGCATACTTGAAGAAAGAACAAGTCCATGTCCACCATTGAATTACAAAAGTTCGCTTGAATATAAGTCATTCCTTGTCCTTTGATTTGTAGACCATTTCGAACCCATATACCAGCTACAATTTCGTAGAAGAAACTCTGTAAGGAAACAAAGAAGATATTTAGGATTATTAATCTTGAGACTAAACGGGAAAAAGAGATTAATTGAAGTAATGTGAACACTATTGATGCATTTTTGTGAAACAGATCCAAAACACGGACGAAAAATTAACAAGTTACAAGTGGGTTAGAAAGGGTAGAAGTGATAGCCTCTAAGCTGTTGTTTGGAGCACTGTATATATAAGCTAAGTCTAATATTGTACATAATCCAAAGCCAAAGCAACGATGGATTGATATATGAAGCTTTATTGCTGCTGAATATCGATTCTCTTGGAACCCTAAGCTCTACCATTGGACTGCTTTAGTGGAGAATGTATTATTGGCAACAAGTTGAACAACGCGGTAACTAAAAGGTTATCTTGAACACTCTTTTCTCAGGAGACAGATCGGAAGCCATTTCGGCATCGAGTAATGCAGATAACGGCAAAATTTTAGTGTTAAACAATCAGAATGGTTTAATAAGGTCACTTGGGCGCTTAAGTGAGCCATTTATGCGCCGTTTAAAAAAACGGCGGCACTTGGATTCGGTGTTCGATTGTGTTGGAGGGGATAGATTTATAATCTAGCCTAAGTTATAGATCTAGTTGAACAAGCATCGATTTAATTTCTTTTGGGTCAATTGAGCTGGTTCAGGTAATTTTTAAGAATATATTGTTAAGAAGACTCCACTTAATGTACAGACTGTGTAATACTGATAAGTTGGAAAACTAGTCTAATCAATCATCATCGTCAAGGCACTTCTGTCTTCATCGAGTTTCGGTCTCCTTAATATAGCACCTCCAGTCACATTGGTTCAATAACCACGCCCTCCGATTAGCTGCTTCCAAAAGCGGTATGCTGCCATTATCTACTGAGTCTTTCCAACGCTTGTGTGGCTCTCGTCCCTTAAGACCCCGCTTGGGGATTCAATTTTCCATCATTCGCTTGATTTAGCCAGACGATTGTAATGTTTTTAGTTTTATTACGGTGGAAAGTTGCGATTCGTCATATAGATTATAGCTCCTTGTTCTTCGAGTACTGGACCGAGGATTCTACGTAATAATTTGAAACGTATTTAGGACTTTTTGAGATGCCTCGCAGGGTTGCCAGGTCTTCTGGCTTCAATTACCGTACAAATGTTCAAAATTACCTGATGTTCACGTTTTTACCGTACACCATTACTTTGTGTTCGTGTAAACCTAAATACTTGAGTTTTTGATAGAACATTCATGTTCTCCGTGAATATGATTCTTTTATTCGTTAATTATAATATAGTTTTATTAGGGGCCATGTTTATCATTTTGCAACTTGTGAGCAAGAAGGAAATAAAACGCGGCTACAAAAATACTCTAGCTTTTCGGTCGAAATATAAAAACAAAATAATGATTGAGAGAGAAAAGGTGAGTTTTCAGTCAAAAAGTATAATATATTCGAGGAACTATTTTATAATTAACAAAATTTACTAACATGTTTTTTCCTATACGAAAAACATTAATTGATTAAAAACGCTTTTTTACTTCCATGAAAGTACAATAAGCTGTGTATACATAATAGGCAAGTACCTAACTATTTATAAATATCTTCATTAAATTTTTTGTACATACTTTCTCGAAGAATAAATTTCATACAAGTGGATTCACCGATAGATTCTGACGTTAATATTGTTGCATTCAGCGTTTCTAAATTCATTTCATTCCTATTTTTCGTTTTGATCAAATTAAGTTTCGAAAAAATCCTTTCATTATCAGCGTTTGAATGAGGCAAACAAACAAGATCTAACTCTAATTTGGATAGGACAGCAAATTCTTGTTTTCCAGGTTAATCTTTAATTTTACCTAAATTATAATAAAAGCAACAAATTTCATAGTCAATCGGCAATCGTGTTTTTCTTTACTCATCATCTAAGTTTTGAATATATATTCCTTTACATATTCGTATTCTGGGACAAAAGCTGCATAACTATTTTAAAGAGGGGTAGTCGTCCGTTTTTGAAACGTCTACTGCCAGCTTCGGCTTTAAAATATGCATTCCAGGCAAGAGTGGGTTGCAAAAACCACAATGCTTTTTCATTTCTGCGCAAACAATCTTATCAAATAGGGTGCGATTCCGGATAAAACTTTGATACTCCTATTCGAAGTCGGTTACTAAATTTTGATATTTAATATGCCGCAAATAGGAAGATAAGTTTTGGCTAAGTGAAGAAATCTTTCGGTCATAGAATGATCTATATCTTCAACTTTTACGGAGTTAGTAAAAGTTAAAAATAATCAGCACTATATCTCTGCAAATCACCACTATATCTCTGTTGAAACCCGTGAAGATTAAATAAAATTTTTCGGATTAGAAAAATTAAGCACAATTTTTGGCAAATTCTAAAATGCTAAGGGTGCATCTACACGAAGTATAAGAAACTGCAAGTGCGTTACATTTTCGAAATAAATTTATGGGGTTGCTTGGAAAATTATTTGGTGGGGTTTTTAAGAATATCAGGCAACAGAAGCTGGCACAAACATACATAAAATCAGCCATTTATAGAAAAAGCCAAAATTACCGTACGGTAATAGTTTATTACCTTTAACCGTACGGTGCTTGTAATTACTGTACAAATACGGTAATTACCGTACACCTGGCAACCCTATGCCTGAGTTAACATCCAGGCTTCGCTTTCGTAGCATAACGGAGATCTAATCATCGTTTAATAGGTGCGAAGCTTCGCTTTTCTGCATACACATCGAGATATTTCACAGTGGGGAGTACCGAGAAAATTTTGCTCCCAAACATATCAAGATTTACCGAGGTTCGATTTATACCATCAACTACTCAACACCCTGTACAAAATTTATATGCTAATGCATTTATATCTTTTATAGTTTTTACTCAAAAGAGTGTATCATATTGCACACAACCACGAAACAACATGTATTTGCTGAGATTGTAGAAAATTCGTGTATATGATTAGATTGATTCGTCCAATGTAATTAAATCGCGAATATTTAATATTTGTTGAAACATCTCTCGTGGAATGCGATTGCAATCCAGTGTTAGTGTTCACATATAATAGAAAAGTATAAGAAAGTTAGACGTCTGCTGTTAATATAACTATCATAGACGTGTGAGTAATGCACATTGTAGGTGGGAGAGAAGCATAAAATCGGAGAAGTTAATATATAGCACATTTTCTTGATTCCATGGAGTTTAAGTTCCTTTATTTGATTAATTTGAGCAGAAATTAGCAAAAAGGTTTTTAGAACGAACAAATTTTTCTTCAAGATACACCCACTTCCATTTCAATTACTTGTTGCAGTACTATTTAACAGATATTGATCCAGAGTGATGATAGGATATAACATAGGAGAGCTGTCATTGAGCTTTTCAGCGAATTAAATTAGATGGAATGAACGTGGGAACGGAAAATTGTAAAATTATAATTTATATTATTTATTTATTTATACAGAAGGTCCAAACTTAAAGCACGGCAAGGTAAGATCAAGACACAGCAACGTAAAATAGTTGTTATAAAACTGTGGTAAGGGTGGCAAATATTTTTAAAAAGGAGAACAATAAGAGCACATGCGGCTTAAATATCTACGGTTCACAAAAAATTGAGCCTAAAGAGGAATCAAATGGACTCAATACAAATGTTTGCAATTTTTTTAAGTAATTTAATGTTTATGCAGGAATGGATATTGCAATAGTACACTGAAAGAAAAACTCTTGGTTGGTTCAACTATTTTTAATAGTATTGCAACGATTCATTCAAAATCGTTAAACGAACTACGGAAAATAGTTATTTTTATTATGTTAATATAGTTAATTTAACGATATAAAAGTAGTTGGTTCTGGTTATACAAAAAATATCACAACGTTCATGAAATCAACTGTTTTAATTGTTTCATAACCACGAAAATTAGTTGATAAATAGAAAAATATTCATCAATTCACTCAAAACTTCAACGTTTCGAATTATCAACCGTTTTTATGGTACTTAAACTACTTCGCAATAGTTGATTTCAGCAAACGTAATTCAGTGAGCAACGTCTTTCGAATTATTCTACGCAAAGTAGAATGGTTTCAACATTTGGACGTTTTTCATGCTCCGAATGAAATTGTTTATCAACCACGCGTCATGGTGCATAAAAGTAATCAACGATTTTCTTATGGTTGTTTTAACTATAGCCCTAGTTGATGCAAAAACATCTAAGGAAAACTGTTGATTTTCCATACTCCTCATACTCATACTCCTATTCTGTCATAGAAGTTTCATATACTACATGGCAAAATTGTGTTCGGTTTGCTGTTCGATATAATTCATATTCATGTTATGCGGTGAAGTCTTTATATTACGTTGCATGACGCTTTATAAGTTAATCACATGACAATGTCTTCCACTGTGGCAAACGCAGTGGGCTGCGGCAATACATCTATTTCTTTTTGTCTTTTGTATTGCTAAATCCTGTTGTACGAGGATTAGGTTGGCTTGTCCCAATACAAATCAGCCATTGCTTGTCTATTTGACCATTCAACCTAGTAGTGATGCCAACCTATGGTAGGTATGACAGCTAGCAGTGCGGCAAAATTAGAAATTTACCATACAAAATTCAACAAACATAATTCCATACTGCATACTATGCACACTGCGTACTATATATATTGTTGGAATACCATTGTTTGTGGTTGCTTATTTTTTTTGCACCACGGACGTTGTTTAACAACCACGCGTCATGGTGCATAAAAGTAATCAACTATTTTTTTTATGGTTGTTTTAACTATAGCCCGTAGTTGACGCAAAAACAACTAAGGAAAATTGTTGATTTTACCAAGATTTTTCTTTCAGTGTAGTACCGTTTCTGCATTGGAAAGAGTTTTAAACTGTGAATTAAAATATAATAAAATTTATTTATTCGAAAACATAACCAGGCACGAAAACAAAAATAAGATATCAACTTGATGTAAAATACGCTCTATTTCGACTCGCTTTTTAAATCGGCTAACATTGAATATATCGTTCAGTTCTAGTTATTGCACCTTCATCCAAAAATGCTTGTAATTCGACTCCTTTGAATTTTTTAAGTTGACCTGGGCTTTCTTTGTCCTTTAATTTATAATAACCAATTCTAAACTTCCTAAAACAGTGAACACAAGCATCTTGATTTGAGGCATTGTCACCGTAGGCTTTGACGAGGATACGAGAAAGAAAAAAAGTATGTGCGACATGTGCTCCTTATTTGGTTCGAAACTCAACGTATTTACCACTAGAAAAAATTATGATGCAATTTCTTAACCGATCAAAGGACAACGGTGTTTTAACAGGCACCGCCATAGGAAAAAAAATAGCATAAGAGATTACACTGTGAATTAACCATTCTTTTCAGCACCATCTCTCAAAATATTAAGAACTATTAACCGATACACCTGATAATGCATAAAATTCAAAGGTTAAATATTTCAATATTCGAAAAATAATGATTTAAAAGGTAATATAATAAAAAATAAACTAGTGCATCAGAACCGCTAGAAAGCTAATTTTCGAAGAAACTGTCTTTGAGTGGCCAAAAAATGTGAAAAGACGTAATACACTTCTTTGTAGTATCATATCAACTATTTCTTAGCCAAGGCAACAAAAACAATTTTTCAAGACCATCTCGTATAACATAAATTATGAAAATGTTCAGTGCTGGCAACACTTTTCCAACGAACCAGTAATAAGTCTTCCATAAAAAAGCTCATGAATCAACCTATAGCCTAAACATAAAATCAACCTACTCATAAAATCAACCTATCCTTTGAATTTCGTTTTCATCCGAGAATTTCATCGAACATTTCAGCGGTCAAACGATATTTGAGGCTGCCATCCGAAAAAAATTTCAAAACTCGGAAAATATAAACATTGGTTCTTTATTTTTATTGTAAATGCTTTGCATATGAATATATGTATAATGGAAGCATTTGTTGGTGCAATATTTGCAAAAATTTCTGGCGCTGGCAACCCTGCCAAAAATACACCAAATCTGCTTTACGCTAAGTTCAATCTACCCTGCGCTGGAAGTTATAAAAGTGAAAAGAATTTTAGGGTTACCATCCGCAATTTTTTCAAAATTCCAAGCCCTCAATATTTGTTTTTAATTGCTATTGCAGGATGGTTAATATTTGCAAATTTAATGACAAAATCGATTAGTAAAGGAATGCCAATAACCTACAAAAATTACCATAGCTGCCAGCACTTTAATGATTTTTCTACGAAATTTGGCTTACAATAAGGTCCACTTGCTACATGAATTTCGTTTTGATTTCATGACTGGATCGGAAGTTCTAGCGAAAAACCTTTCTTTTGCTAAATAAATTTACAAGATTTGGGTGACAAAAACTTCCATAGCTGGTAGCTCTATCCTAGTTTTTCAACTAAATTTTTACCAAATGTGTACTGTGTGGATTTCGTTGAAATTTTGTGGCTTAGTCGCAAGTTATGGACTAAAAAGCAGGTTTTTTTTCGTAGTGATTTTTCAATATGGCACCACTGTCATAGGGTTGCCTGCATTTCAAAATCAAAACTCAGCGCCCACATAGGGCTCATAATTTTAATATTATGATAATATATTCACTGTTAACTCCATAGACTAGTATAAAACATAATTAATTTTCATTTCCAGCACTTATTTCTAACAAAAATATACTCTGCATGGAAATATAGGGGTACTTGAAAATTCATTAAAATGCCCGCCGCTAAAAAAAATTTCAAGTCGCCTACGTCAGAATAATTTTACATCCTCCTTTTTACAGAAATCACCAAAGGAGGGTTGGAATCACATCAACCAGGAGACAACTTTTTTTTTCAGTTTCCACTTGGACGGCCTGTACCCATTTCAATTTTTTGTTTGTTTTTTGAATACATTTTATACTTTTAAAATATTAATAAAAAACTGATTGAAAATAGATATAAAAAAAACTTTAATTTTCTTTGCGTCCGTAAAATCACTTCAAAATCGAGTCTCTAGACCAGAATACCCCCTTAAGGTAGGTTAAGAATGTACAGATGAAAAAAGTAGAGCAAGATCTCTAAAGTTGATGACAAACTTCAGAGATGACCCACACAGGGAATAGGAAACAGACATTTTATGTGTATAATACATTTATCAGAGCAAGAGAGTTTACTGAAGATTATTAACTCAGAGCACAAAGATAATTTTGTTTTTGGAGAAAATCATCATTTTATTTTGAAGGTAGCAAAGAAGAGAAAAATTTGGCATGTGGAACGAATAAAGCAAGGAAGATCTTTGATAAAGACTAGGAACGAAAACAAAACCAAATATCGAACCCCGAGGATCGCCAGAAAGATTACAGCTATAAATTTGCTAAACTGAGCTCACTGAACCGTGTTTACAGAGAGCAGTTTACAGTAGTAGTGATTTGAATCACAGTTGCGATCACAGATTCATACGTACGAAAAACTGTGACAACCCTGCTGCATGTGATTGACCCTCTACCTATGATGCCTCACTGACTGTGATCGCATCCGAAATATATGTTTACAGTGTGAAACATAGCTATCGGGTTATATGTAGCAACGTTGTACGTACTAAAGTTATGTGTTTAGACTTGGCATTCGCTATAGAAGATTTCATCTAAATGTGAAACTAAGAAGAACAAATGAGCTGCTGAACAGCATGAGGAGAGAGCAGTCATACTGCTCATTGGTATTTTTATAGAACAGTTTGATATTATATCAATCACATCTCTACTTACAGCAGAGACTGATCGAATTAGGACCAGAACAATAATACACTATAAACTTCGAGCTTCATAAGCAAAAGCCTGTGGTCAGCAGAATCAAAAGTTCATCAATCAACTTTTTTCTGTTGATCAAAAGCGAAAGCTATCAAAAGTTAGTGTAGGTTATGTGGCTAGAGATGGAAGATTTGCTTTTTATGATTCCAAGTTGTTCAAAAGAAAGAAAGTGATTAAGGATTGGAAGTAGCCTACTTTAAGCGGCTCCTTCGAATATTTTACCAAAGCAAGGTAAGATGGAAATAGGAATAGGAAGGTAAAACACAAATATGGTCACTGGGTTTATGGATGGGCAAACATACGCAGACTTACAGGGCGATAGAATGGACCTAGAAGCGAAGCTAGCGTTAAAATCAAAGACAAATAAACACATAAGAGCGATGAAACTGAATTAGTTAACAGGCTAAAAATGCCATCAGATCCAAAATTGTACGGGCCCAATTTAGAGAGAATTTGTAAATGTGGTGACGGAACAATACAGGTATAAGAGAATTCAGAATTCATAAGACGTGATTGGTTTTTGCTGAGAAAAGAGAGCTGAAAAATATTTCGCAAAATTGGTACAAATCTGTTGTGGGTTGGAAGGAAATATAGACGGCCCTAAGGGTTTATAATGATTTGAACAGGCAGAAGCCTCGACGCTAGCATGTAAATTGACGGCAATTTTGGCAGCAGATAATAGCTTGGAGAATTTTTGGAGTCATCAAGAAAGCCCACAGCTCTATACCCACCACGATCTGCATATTTGGCATGGGTGGGGGATGCCAGCTTATATGGTAACCAAAAAGCGTTATTGCTGCTTTTTTCAATAGTAGTTTGTTTGGAGTTTTAATAACTCGAGTTTGAAACGAAGCCTACAGCGATTTCGGGTACTGCCAATTCTGAAGGCCAAGGCTCGTACATTATATAAATTCCTCGATCTTTAAAAATTTCATATAAATCAAATATAATTACAATAGCGTTTTTTGGTTCCAAAACTATACTATATAATAATACGTTTTAGGGGCTGTTAAGACATGAGTCGATGCGTCTAAAACGAGTATAAGGCACGAGTTACGTGATAGAGGGCGGATAAGTTAATTTGCACTTCCACGTTATTAAAAAACCGGTTTGGATGCATAGGACTCATGTGTAAACTCCTCTTTTATAGTTGCGTTTGGGGTTAAACACACCCCGTGCAAACGACCTGCAAGTGAAAATAAAAGAATTTGTTCTGGTTTATAAGACACAATTCGTGGGTCTGCGAGAGTATACCTCCCTTTTTAATAGCTCAACTTTTGTCAGGAGTTCATTGCTCCCTTCCACATGATATTTTTTCCTTGAGGAGACAATGGTTTCAGTTTTTTGTCCGCTGCGAAAATCAATGCATATATTCATACAAATATCTTCAAATTTTGAAGAAGAAAAAATGATTTCATCTACTTCTCCTCAAATATTTCCATACACAGCTAACCATTTAAACTATTAATTTGCATCTACTCTATACATATGCATCGAAGATGAGAAATATTCACAATAATGCCTCCATCCAAGTTATTAAACTAATCTTCAAGAGACAAACACCGCCGAACAATATATCTGCGGTTCGCATACTGACGACAGTACATTCCGAGTGCGGTGTTGAGTTGAGTGGACAGTGCTACGTCGTCGGCAGCGCTCAACAGCACGCTCCTGAGCTGAAAGAAGTGTTTCCTCGGGCAAACAAGTCATCATCGTCTTTGTGTAGTCCGACTCGGGTGGCAATGACAAGACAAGTACACAGTAAAAATCGATAATTTCGTCTGCGAAAGCAAGTAGTAATTTCAATTGCGGTCAAAGATCTATCATTTCAAGGCATTTCGAGTGCGAAGTACGCTGATAGGCGTACTAAAAGTTGTAAGATATGTTGCGGGTGAAGAGTGTTTTGTTATCAGTGTCACTATTATTAGTGCTAGAATTAAGCCATGTACCGCAAACTAGTGCTGTTCTAGACGATGTTCTAGATGTGATACACATCGGCAAGGAGGTGGCAGCAGGCGTACTACAGGCATGGAATATTGTCGAGCAAACAAATCTCCACGAGCAAATCGATCTGCCGATAACTCGAGAGAAACACAAAAAAGTTCTGCGGCGTCTCAAGGAGCTTTCGCGGCAAATCGAATTAACTGAATCGAAGGTTTGTTGACTTTTGTGCTAATAATAATGTCGTCTCAAGTTGGCTATTTGTTGTCGAGAAAAAAAATGTAGTTGCGCTCAGCAAATTATCAAAGATTCGGTTTCGTTGCCAGATACCACAGGGCCGGACATATGACAAAAAATTACCAGTTATATTCAAATCAAGAGTTTTACATAAAATGAATCATTGTTCAACGCAAACTGGTCCTTAGCGGAACTGCGATCGAACATAGCATGGATAGTACATGATTCATCTCACTGAAGAGATTGAAAGATTCAGTATGTGAGATATTTATTGAATGAGTATGTGAGGTTGAACGTATATTATACATACATGATGAGCAACTCAGAATACAACACATATTGACACTTTTGAGTTGTTAAATATGCTGGGGACTCCCCGGAAAAGTCCAAGTCAAGAGATGAATATCTTTGTTTAATTAAATGATTTGCGTTCATTCTTTAAAAAAATTGTTTTACTTTCCACAATACAGGCTTTGTAAAAATTGATTGAGAATAATTTTGATTTATTTTATTATAATTTTATCTTATAAAACGTTGTTCCAAAAATATACAAAAAAAAATTATAATTTTTACAAGACATTTTAGTCAAGTTGGAATCAACATTAAAATTATCGTACAAAACTCTTTTTATGGATGGAAATCAGTTTATTGTGTCGTTGACACGATGAAAAGGCACACACAAAAGGCAGACCATAAATCTATAGAAATCTGAAATTATTTATCTAAACTGGCTTAACATTAATTTAAAATAAAAGATTTAAACCAGAAGTTAAGCCGCAAAGAAAATGTTGGTGTTTAGTTTCAAGCTTGTTCATTCCAATAATTTGAGACAATCAGCATAAGGAGGCAAAGGGAATGAATGAGATCAATATAGTTCACACAAGCAACTAAGTCTCCCACACTACATCCGATTTCGAGTCTTGAGATTTGGATTTGGTAAAGTTCCCTTTTCATAGTCGAAATTAGTGAAATGAATAGTTTCACGCCTCTTTTTGCCCCTGGCTCGGCTCAGTTACCTTACAAAGAGCTAGGTTAATTCAATTCCACGTTCTGACCTAATGACCCCGCACTCTAGCAAACCGTGGCTCTACCCACTAGGCTACACGTGCTCATATACGCAGAATCCTAAAATTTGTTTTCAACTGATTCTACTGATAAGATAGTCGTGCATATTACATGAATTTTTACAAGATTACATGAATTAGTACAAGTCTCTACATTACATGCTTCATGAAAGTGATTGTCAAATTCATTGGTTGTAGTTAGTGGATTAGTTATGATCATGCCGCCAAAAAAGGACAATTTATTTCGTTTCTGTTAAGAATGAACATGGATCCTTAATGAAAGTAGGTTTTTGGATACATAAGTAAGACACACTTAGTGTCCTTAGTAGGCCGACCCCGAGATACTCACGTTTTTTATGCGATATCTACAAATCGTTTTGGTTTCGAACGGCAAGGGAGGGCGTTGGAGATCATAGACTTCAGATCATAGTTAATTTTATACAAATTGGACTCGAAATATCCAAATTTAAATCAGCAACATTGAGTCACGAAATCTGTCAGCTACTGAGTCACAGCCTAGATAAATAAAGCAGCGACCGTTTTTCTCACTATCCTGCATAAAAGCGGAGTATATTAATCATATAATAACAAATTTACAGTACTTTTCAAATAAATCGGCTTAGAAACTCTCACGTGTTTAAATTACTCAGGATGAGCTGATTTAATAAGGACAAAAATATCAAAGATAAAGCAGTCAATAATATTATCAAAAAGAAAGCGGCATATTTATAAAAAAACGACGAATTAAGAGAGAGATAACTTTAAGCGCTAAATAAACGAGACAAGTCTTTGTGATAGTGAATTAAGTCAGGGTAAAGTCTTTTGCAAACAAATAAGTTTTCAGCGACTTATTGCAAAGAGTTTATCATACTTGTTATGCATGCGACTGAAAAATGCGATCAAAAGTAGATAATTAAGCCATTGTTACCAAGAAAAGTTGTGCACTGCCAGGCATTGATGAAGTACTGAAATAGTTTAAATATCAGAAAAATCTAAGTTTCACAACGAGGGATATAAAGAGCAGAGCGAGAAGAGGTTAAACTACTTGAAGATGCTGACGGATGTCTCATAGAATATAATTACCTGTCTGTACCGATTGAAATAATTAATGAAGAATAAGAAAGCATTGAAACTTCGTTTATTCACAACCAAACAGTGACCGAGTTAATGATGGGCGATTGCGAGATGTTCGAACAATCGAGATAATCACAATCGATGCCACCAAATAATCGAGAGAATAATCAATAGACTCGATTATTCTACTCGATTGTTCATTTTGATTGCTTGGTTCGATTGTTGTGTTCGATAGCTGTGTTCAATAGTTAGATCCGATTGTTGTAACTCGATCGTTGAAGATCGATTTATAGCAGAAAGAGAATGTGCAGCTGTGAGTATAGCTAAAAGTGAAAGCAGGTGCCGTAGCTATTGCTATAACCAGTACTGCAATAAAGATCAACACAATGCTCTAGCTCACAGCCGAAGCTAATATAGGCCAGGAAAACAAGACGAAAAAACGGGCAAACTACCAAATAAATCCAGGTGGAAATTTTTCGACGGAAATTTTTTTATTGTGAGATGACAAACATAATTTGGAAAGTCCCTTACAAAGACGTGTGCGCAACAAAAGTCATTGCTCAAGCAATAAGAGCTTTAGCTGAAGGAATTTTGAACTAGATTCTGATTGAATAGTGTGGTACATCTTGAGATCGTCCGCATAAAAAAGGTGTGGAATGTCCGATAGCACCTTCGATAAATCCGAAATGAAAATATTAAACAGGAGCGGCCTTAAGTGGCTGCCTTGCGGTACCCCAGAGGAAACGGTATTTTTTTTAAATTTTACATGCTGTGTTGGATTTTTTAAGTAACAATCCAACCAATTTAGCAAGTTTTCTGAAATGCCAAATTTTTGCAGCCTACGCCCTTTTTCCATATTGCAAAGTACATTTTTTAAAAGATTGGTGGTAGTGGACCTACCTTTTTTGAAGCCATGTTGTTGCTCGTTTAGAAGAGGATCAACAACAATTGTAAGTTTTTCACAAACAATTTTTTTCAAACAGCTTTGGTATAGCAGACAAAATCGCGATGCCTCTATAATTTTCAACCGATCGTTTGTCGCCACTTTTAAGAATCGATGTAAGATGGGAAGACTTCCAGAAACAAGGAAATATACCACAATGCAGCGATTTGTTGAAAATTATATGCAGGGGTGAAATTGTCGTTTCTGCGCACTTAATTATGAAGCTTGGAGGAAGTAGGTCTGACCCAGGGGCTTTTTTTCATGTCAAGCTTTCTCATAGCTTTAGTAATGTCCTCTTTGGTTAAATACATATACTCCATCAGCGATATATAGCTGAGGTATTTGGGAAGGTGGCATATTAGGTGAGCGGCGCAGCGGACAGAAGTTAAGTTAAAAATTTAATGGCAACATCTCCTACTAACAAATTGACAAATATAACCGTGGTTCACAGCCCGATCCTAACTTTACAATCCAAACGGAAGTTATAGAGTTACAGAGTTACGATTAGATTCATTAAGCTTCTACCAGAAATTAAGACCAATGCATTCTCTGAATCTCATTTGGATTTGATAATCGAGTCATGACTCATGAGTTCCCACGAACACAAATTTTCGGTCCTACAAATATACATAGATATATATTTTAATACAAATCACCTTTGAAAATCAGTCAAAATAAAAGCGAGAAATTCGTTATTCATTTCTGGGGATCCAGGGAAAAACCCGGAAACAACTGAAGCGACCCCGTCAAGGTGATGAATTATACAATTGTCGAAAAAAGTGTCCAATTTTCCAAAATGACTATCTATTATTCAAAACATTGACTAAAGTCCAATAGTGATAGTAGAGAGCTTCGACTTCTGGCTTAATGAATAATTATCAAGAGAAGGCAGTCATGAGGTTTTTCTTTTTTTAGGGATTTTTGTCGGAATCATTTTCATACTCAACAAATAAATTTGAATGGAAACAAATATTCAACCTTGAAATATCCAGCTTATTTAGTTGACTAGCTTGCACTCGCTTGGATCTTTGGGGGTTGGACGAGGTTTCATTATCGAAATAGTTTAAAAACGCACTGAGAAAACACATGGCGCCAGACGCCATAATTTATAGACTTCTGGCGCCATGTACATAGTCGATTTAGGGATTGTGATAAAATATAGCGCCACACGCCATAATACATGGCGAAAAGTACATAGGCCTACACGCCATGTACTATAGTCTTCCACGCCATGTACTATAGTCCTCCACGCCATGTACATGGCGTGGCGGATTATATTACATGGCGTGGCGGATTATATTACATGGCGTGGCGGATTATATTACATGGCGTGGAGGACTATAGCACATGGCGTGGAGAACTATATTGCATGGCGTGGAGAGCTATGGCACATGGCGTGGAGGACTATACTGGATGGCGTGGAGGACTATACTGTATGGCGTGGAGGACTATAATACATGGCGTGGAGGACTATACTGTATGGCATGGAGGACTATAGTACATGGGGTGGAGAACTATAGTACATGGCGTGGAGGACTATAGTACATGGCGTGGAGGACTATAGTACATGGCGTGGAGGCCTATAGTACATGGCGTGGAGGACTATAGTACATGGCGTGGAGGACTATAGTACATGGCGTGGAGGACTATAGTACATTGAAGAAGCAAATCAGTCAAAACAGTGCTACTTACCATAAATGAGCACACGGAGAAGTCACTTGCTTGCAACAAACAGACGCTGGCTACATTTAGAGTCACTGAAGGAGCCATTCAATAATATGCGCCCTTAGCCGATTGAGAATGTTCTCGATCTATCGACGATACTCAAGTATCACTTGCTGACATTTATAGATCCCCTCACACAGTATGGCTGCGAGTTATAATTGTAGTGCCATGAGCCATATTACATGGCTCATGGCACTATGTAATATGGCGTGTGGGGCCATAATTTCTGCGCCATGTAATTATGGCGCTGGGAGCTATACTGCATGGCTCAGGGTACTATGTGCATAGCGTGTGGCACCATAAATGCTGCGCCATGTAACATGGGACCACGCGCTATGTAGATTCTGAGATTATGGCGCTGGGAGCCATATTGCATGGCTCAGAGTACTATGTACATGGCGTATGGGACCATAAATAATGCGCTATGTTACATGGCTCTGGGCGCTATGTGGATTTTTTTCAGTGCGTAAAATGATTAATCTCGCGTCTAACTTTGCCCCTGATTTGATTCTAGTACCTACAAAGAGCTAGTTTCACTCAAAGCTCAGTTTCCTGTCCGTAACTGGTTTCGAACTAGGAACTCGACACACTAGGAGCCAGGGTTGTCATTGTGGTTATTTTTTCAACATTGAACGGTACCATTAAATTTTTTTCAGATAAGAACCATTTAAGAAATATATCGGATCGGATTAGCTGACTATTTCAACCTTATATTGTTACGACCACGAAAAACTGCAAATTGGTGGACGTTGAATCTCTGAGGCTAAAAAATACTCTTCATGATATATAGCTTATTCTTTTTTTCCTAGTACGGTATACGAGGCACGTCCAGAAAGCAAGTGTACTAAGGCCCTCATTTTTGCTATGTTGGTCACATCTTGGTGTAGCTTAGCTCTTCCCATTTCTAAAGACCACAAGAACAAGTCAGTACGACTAAAACTGTGGTCAAAGTACCGTTTCTCGTAAACGATGTCGATCAAACCTGCCGCCAAGTGCAAGACGCGCAGCGTTATCCGTTATCTTGGTGTGAAGGGAAAATTTCCGTCGGAAGTTTTTAACGAGATTAAATCGGTTTATGGTGATGGATTTATGGAAAGTGGGTTTAATTGGTGCCGTGAATTTCAAAACGGGTGTGCAAATGTGCACTACGAGCGAAGGAATGGAAGAATGACGATTTTGACTGATTCCCGTATCAATTATTCTCCGCTTTGATAAGCTTTAGAGACGATATACGTTGTCTATGCTGATTTATAGACAAGAAGGGAACCATGATCACAAACCAATAACCTTTATGAGTAAATTATTTCGATGGATATAAGTCGGACATGTTAAAATTTGTCACAACCAGCGTAAATAGAAATTAATTATTTCCAACTGCAAGTGGTCACACCAGTCAAGTATGCACTGTGTGCTGGTGTCTGATGAGAATCAGTGCATGCTTTCGAAACCACTTTGTCAAATAAAATTTTCAAGGTAAATAATTTTTTTTTTCAATTTTAATCATCCCGCAAAAACAATTCAATCTGATTCTCTTGTTCAAAAAATTGAGGAAACTGTTCGTGGCGACCGTAGATTGACTTTGGATGAGCTATCGATGATGTTTCCACAAATTTCCAGATCTTTGCTGCACGAAACAATCACAGAAACTCTCAGATTTCATAAACTGTATGCAAAGTGAGTCCCAAAACTGCTAACAGAGCAGCACATTTTGAATCAAATGGCAAGAGTTTTTGGAGCGGTATGAACTTTAAGGTGATGGTTTTCTGCCCTCTATTGTTACAGGACACTGTATCCTTGAAGCCAAAAGAAAATCACTCCAATGCCGCCACACTTCATCATTCTTAAGTCAAAAAATTGAAAACCACGATTTCGATCAAAAAACATCATGGCATCCGTGTTTTGGGGCCAAAAATGGATCATGTTGATCGAATTTTCACCAAATAGTGAAACCATCAATTTTGCTAGGCATTCTGATACCATAAAAATATTGAGAAGGGCAATTCTGAACAGTACGAAAGGACTGTTGCGGAAGGAAGTCTGCCTCCTAGCCAGTCTTTTGTGACACATTGAGTTTAGAGCTAGAATACGGTTTGATCATAAATCGACCATTACTTTGTTCAAAAACCGCGTTGATTTCGTGAGATCGAGGCGTGATAAAGGATGCTAAAAATTTTAAGTGATAGTAAAAGGACGTTAAGTCAATAAGCCAATATTGTGTTTTTTGTGTGGTGATACTGCTCGCATAAGCAACATTAATTAATAATCTATAAAAAATGTTAAATTCAACTTAAAAAACTCTGCGCATGGCTTTTTCGTGTGAGTTAAGTGGCTGTCCCTTTTGACAGGTAGATTGAAACAGATAGCAAAGTACTCTCACTTTGTTTCTTCAAACATAATTTTTTTACCCCTTTATAATTTTCCAATATTCATATGTAATATTTGTTGACTCTTTTTAATATAATTTTTTTCAGCACGTCAACACCGCAGCATGGACAATCGAATCGGTCAACAATTATGTCAAAATGAATACACAAATCGAATTAGTACTTTTAAAAATCCATGACATAATCAATAGTATAACCGTACGATTCAAGCAAATGAAATCGTATGCGAAACATCGTGATAAATTTGAGAACTCAACAATTCTAACGTTTGCTGAATGGACAGTCTCACCGAATCCCGATGCTATAAATCATAATTTGGAAAGTTTGCATTTATTGTATACGAGTAGTGAAGAGTTACGATCCAGGCGCCCAGGTGTTTTAAAGTTGATGGCGCAAAATTTAAAGGTGATTTTGAAAATATGTATTTTCTTTTTTACAGCGTTGAATTTTTGAGTTCGTTAAAAAAAGATGGCTTTGACGATATTTAGAATTTTATATGTAGAATCTATTTTGAGAGGAGAAGTGGATTTGTGCAAGCATAAATTCTAGAGTGAACAATTAATGCATATTATAGCAAGTTGCATGGGACTTAAAATTGCTGAAAGATGACAGATATTAAGTATTTCGAATTAGGTTGCAAACGACTGTGAGTTATTTGGGCAGATTTTTGTTTAAGTCTCAAAAGGTTTTACATGAAAATTTCATGCAAATACACAGCTGTCTATTTCGAGCGAAAAAAAAACCAGCTCGCATTTTCATAAAAGGAGGCTTTAAAAGAGCTTAAATGATTGATTAAAAGAATAAAAGGAATCACTCATGTACATCAAATATTTTAAATTAGGGACGTACAAAATGAAGATAACGCCAATTTTTCAGTAGCACATAATTTTCTAAAATCACAGCGATATTATAAAACTCGTCGTTCAAATCAAGATCACTTTACGACGCGATCGTATATCGGACGGATATGGGTACATTATCTGCTTCGGTAACAAAAGATAAGTCATATCAATCCATTTCATCCGCGCCATCAGTATTACATGTGTACTCAGTCAAATTTTCCTACTTGTGTTAGTAGCAACCAGTAAATGTTTTAAATTAAGATTGATATGAAAAACAATGACTCAGTCGGTACAACTGCCAGGGGTTTGAATTATAAACCGTGTCATATATCAAATTGCTGTTTAGCGGTATTATAAATAGCGCTGAAAAGAATAAGCTGATTCTGATAAAAATTACTTGATGTGTGATGAGACTGGTGTTGTTTGTCGGAATTAACGTGAAAAATGATTCTTCAGAAAATTATCTACACCACTCAGAAAAATGTCATTTAATAGAATCAAATTTAAATCAAAAGTTGAAACACTTTTAAATCAAAGGGAATCTTATTTGAATTCCAATTTATTATAAAAATTTTATTTTCAAATCAAAATGTATCATCATTGAATAAAAAATAAAACATTAAAACAAACAAGAATCACTTTGATACAGCGTTAAATCACTTTGATACAGCGTTATTGAAATGAAGTGAGATTATTTGAATTAAAAAGAAACGTATATGGCGCCAAATCATATCTGACAATTTTTGAATCAAAAATGTTCAAATATGATTTGGCGCCATATACGTTTCTTTTTAATTCAAATAATCTCACTTCATTTCAATAACGCTGTATCAAAGTGAGTCAACGTTGTATCAAAGTGAGTCTTGCTTGTTTTAATGTTTTATTTTTCATTCAATGATGAAACATTTTGATTTGAAAATAAAATTTTTATAATAAAGTGGAATTCAAACAAGATTCCCTTTTGATTTAAAAGTGTTTCAACTTTTGATTTAAAGTGATTCTAAAAAAATGTTAAGTGATGAAATTTTTCTGAGTGTGGTCAAGTGGTATTGTTCTGATGCTTTACTTGAGTATTATCTTCTAAAGTTCTACATTTCTTTTTGTTTTGCAATAAAGAGACGTATGAAGACCAATTCTGCCCGTTTATCTTTTCAGCTTTAGGCGCTCAGGAATGTATCTTTTATTTTCTATGTGGAAGTCATGCAGCATCACAGAGAATGCATAGAAGTCATTAACCTTTAGCTAATACACTTACGATTCGAAATAATGTTTTCTGTATCATTAGCAAAGTCGAACTGGCGGACTGGAATTATTTTGTGAATGCTGGCTGCTAGGGATCAATCAGGCATAAACAGAGCCTTTGCCGATGCACTTGATGCAGATGCATCAGATTAGTTGTGTTGTGGGCGTACTGCATACCTCTCATCGGATTATTTTCTGTTTTACTTTATGCACGTAATGCAGGTTGGCTGCATAGAAATGCAATTTTACCTGGGGTCAGTGTTATCGAATGTTCGATATTTGTTAGTCGACTCGGGTAGTCGTTGTTTGAATAAATTTAATGTAGTAGGTAGTAAATTTTCTACTTCATATTTGAGTTGGCCATTTGCTATCGAAAAGAGAAAAATTAAATATTTTGTGACACTTGCAATTGGGAAACTTCAGTTGGAAAATACTCACTTAGTGAAGAAGTATTTTTTGCATATTCAATTTTAAATTTTAAGCATACAGAGAAAAAATGAAATATGATCAATAACTATCATAAATCTTGAAAGCTTTCTTTTTTCAAACAATCATCAATTCACGGCCATTCTACTCATTTCTTCTTAATGCGAACAATCATTTGGGTACTCCTTATTTCACCGAATCATTAGCAACTACCCACATACTTTCCATTTCCCTGAAATCGGAACTGAGTCATTCTGACTCAAGCTAGACCCACCATGGCTGTGCCATCAGCAATGAATAATTTTAATGTCCATTCACACTCGACAATAAAATTGTTAGCTAAATAAATATTTCCTAACGGTCACTCGTATGATGATTGGTGCCAGTTATATCGCGGTAACACCACCAATACGAGCAGGTGAATGATATAGTATCTCCGAGTCTACCAGTGATTGAATCGTTAACTTTATATGAGAGTACCTATTGAGACTCAATACCAACACACACCACACCACCCTCAAGTTTAAAAAAAAAACGTATGCCACAAGAGCTAACAATAACAGTATGAAATCTTTGTGCTGAAATAACGAACAGCAGAGGTAGTAGACAGACAGGCTGGATTTTATTGAGAGAGAGACCATACATATTTTGCAGTGGGATCTTGTTAATGTCAATGTGGATTATTTTGTTGAACGTGAAGTTTCGAACAGTGGCTACTAACCTTTTAAATTTGCTCCTCACTTATGTTTCTATAAAAATTAGATAAATAAATTTGTAAAGGATATTCATTAAGTAAATAGGAAAAGAGGGTTTGATAAAGGAGGATTTGAAGGATGATTTGGAACCTCTTGGGGAGTAGAGTTCGAATAAGAAAACACTTTTAGCAAAGGACTGAAACTGTACTTTTTCTGATCGAGTTAGTCATAACTATCTTGTTACTCAAGTAATTAGCTCTAGTAATACCCCTAATGACGTCAAATCCGAAGAAGGCAGATACAACAGGCCACCTGTATGAAAGCGGAGGCAAGTTTAAATGATCCAACCGGAATGGAATTTACTACATTTCTCTTAAAGCGAATATCAAAAATTGTTTGAGTACAGATTCGAATCGGTCACTAAATCTAGACAATACAAGCGTATTCAACGAGAAGTCATACAATTATAGTATACAACGACCTAGTATATGAGTGACGTCATTTTATAAAGCCTAGCTGTTATTTGGCACTGGAAATGATTTTGTCGTATTGTAAGGAAAAACGAACTTTTTTCTCCAAAATAATTCCGAGGTCTACCACTTTATCAACTCGAGCTAATAAACCGTCCCCGAGAAAGAATGTATTGTGTGATATTCTTTTTTAGCCGGAAAAACTTACTACCTGGCACTTATCAATATTAAAGGAGAGCCTGTTACAGTCCACCTCTAGTCAAGCGAGTTCACTTTAGACTGGAGAAATTGTACATTAAATTTTGATTGAATGATATGATAAATTTTCAGATCATCGGCGTAGTGAGATACGTATGTCTGATAGGTCAGATAAATAAAAGAAAATGGCCAAGATGGTACATCCGTGGTACACCAAAGAGAATAACCACTCCAGAAAAATCCTTTAAACTTTACAGATTGGGTTCGATTGAGGAGGTAAGGGCTAAACTAGTTGAGCAAGGGTTTAGTGGCTTTAAAATAATGGTACAATAGCCAACTTTGTCGAAAGCCGTACTGAAGTTTGTGTAGACTGCATCAATTTAGTAACCTTTCTCCATTTTACGCACCACGTAAGAGGCTAGTACCATCAAGTTAATAGTAACTGAGCGACATTTCCAAAATCATTTTCAGACATTTCGAAGCTGGTACCAATTTAGAGGCGATTCAACAAGTACGAAAGGTTTATCATAGACAATATTTTCAAACAGTTTCGGAACGGTTAACAAAATAGCAAACACCCTTGCAATTTTTGACAGAGTGTCTATCATCATTTTTGAAAGCTTCCTGTAGAGCAATAGCCGCGATCATCTCTGTAAATAGTCTATCAAGCTGGCTATTGTTTTGGTTCCTATTTGTACAGCCTAAAACAATCAGGAAGCATAATATGTTCGGCGACAAAGAAGACCCGATGGCATTCAATTTTTAGAAAACAATCTGAATTATCTATATGTTATATGATCTTCAAAACATATAAATCTATTTCATATTTAGCTTAAATGTTTGAATTTGTCTATTTACCCTTAAATTTCAAAGCAGACTTTTTGATAGTCTTAAAAAAAGTACTGTTATTTTTTAATGTTGATAGGGAATCTGTCCGATTCTTTTAGAATATGATAATGCTTACGACTTTTTTAATGTAGGCCACGAAATCATGAATCAGAAGCGTACGGACACCCAGTGAAATGACATCCTAAATCAATACAATTTGGTTCGATAATAGTCTAAATTTAAAGTCCAGAAAAGCTAAATCAACTATTTTTAGCTAATATGAATTCAAAGAAGCTAGCTAATCAAAAACATCATAGGAGGATTAAGTGATAAAGTAAATTGTTCTTTTGGGGGTGAAGTTGGGGAAAGTGTGGTTGAGTCGATACTACTGAGTTGCAGACTGCTCTAAAGTTTACCTACCAACTGATGCTTCAAAAAATGGACAGGTTGGCCGCACTTTTGCTGGCAGGAATTTTCGAGTCACTTCATTGGTTATCAATAAATCAACTAATCCTACAGTAACCTGATCTGACTTATGTGAAACTGCATTGTAATAGGGTATGGACTAGAACTGAATTTACCCATGCTAGAAGCTTATCTGAGAGAGTTCTCGATCCAGCGAAGAACTAGATAAATACGGACACTCTATTGGATTTCCAGCTTTCAACTCGCATTCCTGATTAGGGATGAATGGAGCCATGGTGTCACCTTCGAGAGTTGGCTTATTTATGTATATACCGATAGCTCAAAACTGAGCAAAAAAGTTGGATAACGGTATATGCTTGAATTTAAAGAAGTCCCTTCATTGCCCGGACCATTTTTGTGTCTTTCAGGTGGAGGTGGTTGAAAAACCAGTTGATTGGCTTCTGTACAATCAAATATTCGCAGTCAATATTGGTATTTTCGCAGCTAGCCAAGCGGCTATCCCTACCCTATCTATCAATTCAATTGCTGGTCCTAGTATACTGTCCACAATTGTCGCTAAATACCGCATTTCTCTTAGAGAGATGTGGAAACATTCGGCGATGTAATTAAATCGAGGGGCTGGACATAGAAGTATTCAGCACAACTGAATGGCTGACGAACTGATACCTTTCTGTAGAAGGTATCATGCCCCTTCGTAATAGGCACATCTATGTCATCGCCAAAACTAGCCATCAGACAGAAATATCTTGAGGATGTTTTTTTCTGAGCTGAAGAAAAGTCGCAATAGGATGGTAATAAGTTTAATCTGAAGTGCTCTTCATTGTGTAGTCGTAGTTCTCACGAGTCAATGCCTCATAAGATGACGCGCTCGACGTTTGTTCGTACGGTTTAACGACTTTTGTCGTAACTGTAGCTTTGAGAATGAAGAGGACTCCCTTCTCCATCTTATGTACTAGTGTCCAGTTCTGGCGAGGGAAGAATGGCCTTGAACAGCCTGATCAGGATTAAGGAAGCATATCACGGAAGTGATGGAGAACTTTAATAATCCTTATCCAAACAGAATTATGAACTTTATTATCAAAGTGATAAAGTGATTTAATAAAACCTAAAGTGCAAAAAAGCCAAAGTTTATAAAATATTATAAATGAACAATTAATGAAAACAATTACACTCACAACCATTTTCCTCAAATGGTGAATACGAAAGCAGCTTTATATTTAGATTACTAACCGCCTATTGTCACATGTACTTTGAAGCTATACTAAGAGCACAATATTGATACGCTTAAATTATTACTCGATTTAGAGCCAGCATATGATCTCTTATCACCAGAATAACGACGAAGACGAACTCAGAATCAAGTTTATTGGATTTGAGTGCCGGACCGGCAGCTTAGAAAAATACTTTTTGACACCAAGTCGATCTTTCACTATGAGTTCAGCTGTCCAAGCCGAATTTAAAGTCAAGGTTCTTCAATATCGTTTACACTTGGAAAAAATATTCGTTTAACAGTTATACTAAAGTATTTTCTTACGGACGTTTACGAGCATCGCTTGCAAAGGGCTCGAAAATTCAAGGTCTGCAAACACTGCACCACTTATAGTAATCTACCAGGGTACTCTACATGAATTGATTCGACTCGGTGTTCGAGGGAACCCCTAATATCTTTAACACACTCGTTGCAGCAATATCGTTGGTTGCTAAATGCGGGTAGGAAAATTGCCACGGGTCCACATTGGCTTATGGTTTAGAAAACAGATATTCTACACCAGAGAATGCTATATCTTGTTTGTACTCAATCACCGCAACAAACAGCCGCACAGCAAATACATTCGGTGAGAGTCTGCCACACATACTACTCGCACATTCAACTAACATCAGTCGAAACGGGTCTAGAGATTCCAACAAATCTGCAGCCATCGCCTCGGCCCACCAGTTATATTCTGGAAGTTAAGTCAAGTGTATCTCGTAGCAGTGCGGTAAGAAAGCCACCGTTATCACTGTCAGCCGTCGTGATGTTCGCGAATATTTGACGTAGTCAGCGAAAAACAACTTTATACAAGTGGTTCCAAATTAAAATTTAAGTCGAAAAGTAAGACGCGAGTAATTTGTATGCAACGAACCCACTCCCAATGCTAGCCAGTGAACAAAGCAAGTGAGGCGGAACAGTCAGATATTTATCAAGAAACTGTGCGACTACATTCTACAGTTTTGGGTTGATTTTCACTATCAAGTGCTTTGTGAACTTTACAGTTTCGGTAATAGGTGCCTTGAGTGTATAGCGAATAACGGGTGGCACCCAAAGAAGGGATGTTCGACATGTGAAAAGAGGGCGATAGCTCTTAAATTCAGTGAAGCGCGCGTCGATTAAGCTACGCAGTGGTGGATTATCAAAATCAAATCATCAACAATGAAGATGTTGGGCAAATTTGTATTTATTGCTGCCGTAATTATAAATACTTGCAATTGCGCATCGGCCGGAGTCAAAGGAGTGACCAAAATCGATGAGCTCCGGGCGCACTATGTCAACCTCGAAAAAAACCTATGGACGTATCTGACTGAGCGAAATGATACGAGCCAGGCTCAAAAATTGAAGAAAGTCTTCGAATCACATCGAATATTTACAACGGAAAATTTGCAAATGCGATTCGATCACGAGAAATACTTTCCCCTACATCGATACTATGAATGGGCATTGCTCGAAAACGATTTGCAAAGTATCGATGGACTTTATATGTTTTTCCGAACGTTCTTGAAGAACTACATTGGCGGTAACTACGATGAACGAGCAACGCGGGACTTAGCTGAAACTGTTTTGCAGGATAGGAAACTATCGATACCGGACGTATTTGAAATGGTTGACAATGTCATGGTGAAGCAGACGCTTTACTATCGTGCCATAACGGTTGGTTTTAATATTTATTGCTGTTTTATACCATCAGCGAGGTTTATAATGTCACTACTTCTTAATTATCTATCACTAGTGTTTTTTTTTTAATTTTTCTGTCAGACATTCCATTGTGTTCTTGGTTAGTACAGAATATTTGAACGGGCTCTGAGCAGAAAATTACGTAATCTATTTCGCTGAATGTTGGCTTTGTTTTTCTTTGCGACAAACAGATTCCATTCCACGCAGATGCCCATATGAAAGCATTATCAAATTACATGCCTCATGAAACAGGAAGCAAGCTGAAATGTTTGATGTGTGAGCAGAGATTAGAGAATGATTTAGTTTTTTTTTCGTATTCAGCTGCATCACAGTCCGAACACTATGAATATTTACCCTCTGCGAGTGACATGTGCAATGAACGGGTTATTATCACAATCCGCTGGTCAGCTACCGACACGAAAGAGCTTCATTTGTATTTAGGTACATATTCGAGCTGAACCCGCTGTATAGGTTAGCAGCCTTGAAATGAAGACAGCTTTATTTGCGCGATTGCAATCCGCTGATTTAAAGCGTGCATATGTGTAGAATGTTTTCATTTTACCAATTGCTTCAGCCCAGCGATATGATTCAATAGTTGCTGGCACTTCACAAGTGTTGTCTTTGTTCGCAAAGCTTAAATATAATTGTTTGGTTGTTAGGTTCATGTACAGATTGTTGATGGAGTTGAAATGTATAATTTTTCGAAATACCTCTGGACCGTCGCATCTGGACCATCTAAGTTTTGAAGGAATTTCATTTCGAATGACAAGAAGCATATAAATTCCAACTTTGTAGCCTGTTGGCGACTCTACGATGAGTTAAATAAACTTCCAATTTATGGGAACTTTTCTCAGCATTTTTTAATTCCTGACATATCATACTTAAAAGAGTTCGGGCGTGTTCTTCAACACAAGTCTCTAACAGTCGCTGTTTATTTATTTTCTGCGCTTTCTCCTCAAACTACATTCTGAAAGAACACCGATAAAATAGAGCTCGATAAAAAAATATATTGACAAATATTCAACATGGTGAACACAAACACAGCTGTGTATTTACTTTTGATAGGAAAATATGTTCCAAGGAAATCGTCTCGTTAAACATACATTTTTCTGTGATAGTGTAATTTATATTTCAACATCGTTCACAAAATATTTGCCTTTTAAAATAATGAAAAGCAAACAATTTTCTCAAAATTCACTGTTTTTTTATGCAATTTTTTCGAGAAATCGATATATTACTGAACGTATATGCAAACTTTGGAAACAATGGCTGGTTATTTTTACTCTTCTACCATAAAGAAATTCATTGAAATAATCATTAGGTCTGTTCCCGTACTACGATTAATTGCAATTAATTGCAATGAAACGTACTAAAACAGAGTTTTTTAGTCCGTTTTAGTACGCTTCATTGCAATTAATTGCAATTAATCGTAGTACGGGAACATACCTATTGTATTAGGGGCTTAATTTCTGGAGATCAATCAATGGATTACATTTTACATGTCTCGATATCTAAATTTGACCTCCGATTTATCCTACTGCTGTACTAAAAGGACATGAAAATATTTCCTCAATTATAAACTGTATCTGTGATTTTTTACTTTAATTCTATAAATACTATAACTTTCATTTTATTTTAGGATTCAAACGATCAAATATGTGCAACAAAACAATCGCCCCAGCAATTTCTTTTTTCGCTCTACAATGATATTTCACTAACTGAGCTTAAAGGTTATGCTATGATGCAATTCTCTTGGATGATCTTAAATATATATGGGAAAGGTAAGCATTTGCAAAAGTTTATAGGAAAGTAAGGACATCTGATCATTTATATCTAACTAGAGGTGGGTTGTGACAACAAAAAATTCGGTATCAGGTACAAATTGATAATGGCACTGATTCTTTTCCTCACTGATACTTTTGGTCACTGATACTTTTGGTCATTGAGACTTATGGTCACTGATATTTTTGGTCACTGATACTTTTTATCATTCATACAACGCGCCTTGAAATGGATCCATCCATTCGAATTGTATACATATACTATGTACGCGTACCATACCATGAGATACGACTGTAACAAGAATAATACTGGTATTTTTGTCACTGATACTCTTTGAACGGACAACGACATGGCGAGTAGAGTAGCAATCATACAACCACGCGATCCAAATCGTACGACTTTATACTGTACGGGTCGGGTACTATACCAATAAGCACGTTTTCGCATTCGATCACAAGGTGTATGGCATACGAATTGCGCGTACATGAGAACTACAAATATTGTAATTCTCATTAATAATTGACTTTGATTTAGATAGGCTTAAATAAATGTACCTCGTATTGCTTCATCGAATCAATTACTAAAATTACCTGATACATTTAGGTTGGATTATTTTCGTGTATCAGTGACAAAGTATCAGCTTGAAAAATACGACCCATCTCTATACCTGACCTCTTCTTGTTTATCATTCACCAGGCAATTTCACACACGAGGCTCAATTGATGCGCAGTGATTTCGAAAAACGAACAAATGAAACGCAGAGAGTTGTACGTGAAGTTATGCGGCGTGCCGATCGGATTTTGTGGACCTGTGACCCACCTGTTTATATAAAGGGTGAGACATACGATGAGGTGACGCGACTACTTCAAGGCTATATCGAGAACGAAGTGGACATGAATCCAGATCAATCCTGTCGTGAAAACTGCAATTACTATGGTGAAAGCAAAAGCCACGGTTGTTTCAAGGACTTATACTGTTCGCGACAGCCTCGATGCACTGGAAAATTGTACAGCTGCCAGTTTTTTGATTCCGATATGTGGATTTGTCCGGCTGTAAGTATTGACTGTCAGTTTCTTTACCCAATTTCTCGCAGTAACAATCTTTCATCGAATTCTACAGTCTGATAGAAGCAATAGAAGATACGAGTACATCGAGTATGAGAACGGCCGAATTTTGGGAAAGGCAGGCCATTGTGTCCGGGGCACTACAAAGGTTATAGTCCTGAGTTTCAATTCTAGCCTGTATGTTAATGTTCAATTTATAGGTCGACTCCTGGTGGAGATGGTTGTTCTGGCACTGCAGTTACTGCTTCTGTTTGTGTGACGAACAGGGCATCAAGTCGGACAGATACTTTAATTTGCGTGAAACCGTATCAGACATAGAAAACAACATGTAAGTTTATTTTTCATCCTCATTAAAATCTTATCTGACTAGCACTAAATCTTTTAGGATAGTGACAGGTTTACGTTTCGTGAAGAAGAATCGCGTTTTTCACCTTCAAATTCAAGAAGGTCAGTTACAGCCTAGAGGGAACATTGATGATGCAACGCTTCGCTGGAAGTCAGTCGATAGCTATCAAATATTCGATCATGGAATCAACCCAGGAATTGATTACCATACTCTGACATATGCAAACCGGGCATTAGATTTAGACGATATCACAAGTGAAAATTCTAAATACCTTGTTACCGGCGTCAAATTTCGAGTTGTCGGGGCACATCTGAATCTTGAAGTTCGACTGACTGAATTCGATTTCGAGACAGGTAAATTAGTCGAACCAGCAATGACTAGTCATTGGATATCGAACGACAATACCGATGTTAGTGGGGATCGCAGGTATGTCAAATTATTGTGCCTTCATATTGCGATTTGTATGGATCTTTCTTTAATTTTAGAGTTGAAATCAAACTTAAATCGCCTGATGTACCAGCGAACTCCCAAGTGAAATCTCGGCCAACATCGAGCCATAATCAGTTCATACAGTTTGTTAACACTGACATGGATAAGGATGCATCGCAAACTACGGTGCCTTTCATTGACATACAGAATGTCGAGTCGAATCCACCGGTCCCGCTATCCGGCATTGGCATCTATCATAAAGGAATAGATCATTATGGTGGTTTTGTGGCACCGAAATTAATAACCTACGATTTTGCTCCTCATATTCAAACTCCGAAATTCGATCAATAATTGAATGTAGATAGGGCCGGGTTTATAAAATAAACTGGCGAATGTGAGCGTTTTTTAATTAAGCTTTAGAAATAGGTCCATCATTTGTATTATGTAAAGTTTTCTTAGATAAAGAACCAATTGATGGGAATAATGGTAAATATAGATTCTAATATATTTTAAGTATTTTATTTCAAATGGATTATTGCGTTTGGTTTTTAACTAGGTTGTGATGCTTTAGCTTCTTGTTTCGTCTAATTATAAAATGAGATAAATAATACAATACTATTGATTACCTGATTTGTATCAATGAGGAAACAGATATTAAAATTATTTAAGTCGGGTCCAACACCTACGAATTGTAGACCGGCGTTCGGCGAGTTTACACCTAACGTAACTCTCGTCATATAACCTTTATAGGATGGGGATAGTCAAGATGGAATATTGCAAATACTGCATTAAAGGAATTGATGATGCATTGCACAAACGAGAAACGCTTTTGTCCGTAATCGGCTCTGTGATATCGGTAACGATTGTGGAGGCAACGCTTCATTCAGAAGACGCTTGGGTAAATGTTTCAGTATGTGCAGAGACGGTATTGCAACTAAAAAGAAAAGAGGGTTGAATTACAAACTCCTCCTGACTGGATCGGAATCGGAGTAATACGAAGGCGGTTCCGGATCGGACTCTGTGGTCAGCGGCAGTTAAAGTGAGTAAGAGAGAAAGAATGCCACATAATCCTGTATCTTTCGCAGGAAACCTTATGAAAGTTTTTCAACACCAGTTCAAATAAAAACTAACAGCAAGATAGGCAATGCGTCGTTTTATAAATAAATAGTTGAATAACGCTCGGTGTTTACGCATATCAACATTTTTTTGGTAAGTAAATTCCAAAGAGAATTCTTACTCATTCAAAGCAAGTTTTTTGCTACATTTCTTTTTAATAAATTTAATTCGGCAAATATATTTCAGATTAGAAACGCATTTAACGCGATATTTTTCCTACCAACCGATCAGTTATCTTATCGATTATTACGAGTCAATGGCATTATCAATATGGTTAGTATAAAACAGTTTTCTAATGGTTAGTTAGTTCTTGTGTGAGTTCGATTTGGTCAACTGCTGTTTGTGTCACGAGTGCTAAAATTTAACATGAGAGCGATTGTGTTGTATTTGTTGATTATTACATTCATCTCTTCGACATCAATTCCCGATTCTTTTTGGACAATTTCGAAAAATTTCGATAACTATACTAATCTGGATACAGTCATTACAAATAAACTATTCACTCTTCATAACGAAAAGCATAACGATATCGATCTTTTACGATATATATGTCACCAACATAGGACATTCTTGTCGCGAAACAAATTTACAAGTCGGCCAGTTCTACATAATAAAATTAGCAATCGCAAGAAATGGATCGATTTTGAAAAGAAAGCAACTGAAATAGATATTTACTTCCGACGTTTTCTTAGAATTATAAAGTCTTGTGAGACGTTAGATTTCAACGATTTCTTTGTGAACGTGATCATCAGCTTGACAGCGAAAAGGGCAACAGTGTTCTTCAACTCTATAAAATCTGCTGAAAATCTGCTTTATCATAGCAGGAATATGGTAAGAATATATCTGCTATAGTTACATAAAGTTGGCATTTTTGGTTTTTATATGTGATTTTATAACTAATTTTAAAGATCAATGTTTCCTCTAGAAGCGAAATATGTCTCAATTTCTTCAAAGATAATGAGACATAAAATATTTGAGATATTAAAGTACTATCTCCTTTTTGGTTTTATTTTTAATGTGACCCGATGTAACAAAATAAATCAGGTTCCGTGTCAATTTCGAGATTAGATTATATTTATGTAAAAGATTTAAAAGAACACCTAACAAAGCATACATTTTCGCGTTGTATTGTATGGAGGCTACATCTTGCGTAGCTTCATTATGCGATACTATCTTTTCAGGGTCTAGTTCGATTTTATCAGCAAATCTAATTTTTTTATCAGCATATTAAATATAAAATAATTTACAATTATCAATAAGTTTCTTCGTTCAGCTTCGAAACGCGCAGATTTCAATATTTTTGATTTCCCAAGTTTTGATTTATTTTTGATTTTTAAGTTTTTATATCGCTGATAAGTCAACAGCAAATCGTTACAATTGATGGGGATTGATTTAGTAAATACATATTTCTGCGACGAACATTTGGTAGTTGGTAACTCATATTCGTTCCTAGCCCACTACTTGAAAGCTACCATGGGTTTGATAAGGAATATCTTTGTGATTGCCAAAACGTCAATAATTTTTTAAGGACTGATCAGAAAGTTTCACATTTCAATTTCACACTTTTCAATCAATGTTATGATCTAATAGAACATTTCTAAATTTCATACAATTTAAGTCTGTCTCTTCTTGTGTTAAATGTATTAAATGCGAGAGCTTTGGAGTGGGAGATGCCGACTCAAAATACAACGGGGATATTAATTATCGAAATAGCGTTCAGGGTGATATAGTCGTGATGAACATAGGCTGGACACCAACCTATCGCAGACTACGCTTCGGCGAGTCGATTCCGGTTATTACTCTTGTTTCGGATGCGTTGTCCATTATGGCAAAGGACTGGGAGTGATAGAGGAGTACACTGGAAGTGAGCACAACTGTATTACCCTCTGGTTGTCGGGGTTTAGAACTCTAGCCGGAAAATGCTTGGGCGGAATATATTGAACTTGGACAGGAAGAAGCTGTTGGAGTCACTTGACATCAACTCAGCCAATCAGGGGTAGCGATGGGCCACGGGGAATAGGAAAGAAGGTAAATTTCACCATGGGCGAAATTCGGCGAGCATGCGATGCATCGATGCCACTTAGAAAGTCACTACCTAACCAGTTATTGGTGGACTGAGGAGATAGCGGAACTGAAGCGAAGGACTCTAGCGTGCAGACGCAGAGCCCAAGGTCTACTGGATGACCAGAAACGTTGCAAGTTGTCGCGAATCACAAAAAAGAACTGAGAACAAAATAAAATAACTCAAAAGAGAACTGAAAAAGCGGAGAAAAAAGCAAATGTTGCAAACTCTATGCGAAGAAGTGGACCGGGACCTATGGGGCCAAGGCTACAAAATAGTATCCGGTAGGCCCGACCACTTATGCGCGGATGTCCTGAGGTTTATTGTAGATTCGCTGTTTCTAACGCACGACGTGAGAGTAGAAAACGATCACACAGTCTCACACGAAGACGTCCCTTTCTTCACTGAAGAAGAGCTACGCAACGCGGGCGCCAGAATGAAGAACCGAAAAGCCCCAGGCCAGGACAACATCTAAGCAGAAGTTCTAAAAGCAGTGGTGGAGAGACACTCGTCAACATTGGTACGCATGTATAATGCGTGTTTGTTGGTGCGTATTTTTCCGTCACTTTCGAAATTGGCGAGACTTGCTCTGATTGCAAATCCCACCACTAGCGTACAGACCTCTTTGCATGCTTGATACTGCGGGAAAACTTCTAGAAGCGTTGCAGAAACCCCGGCTAAAGGCGGCTATACGAAGAGCTGGCGACCTCTCGAAAAAAAGCACAGGTTTCCCAGTGGTCGCTCAAAAATAAGTGTCATCCGCGAAGTTAGCGCAGTAGAGCGCGCAGCGGCCACATGTCATTGGGCTAGACCTATAGTGTTTTTGGTAACGCTGGACGTCGGTAACGCTTTTAACTTGGCGAGATGGATAGACATACTGAACTCTATTCAGCGATATTTTCAGGTAGCGGAGTACATGCTAGCCATGGAACGAGACTACTTGAAGGATATGACTCATGGCAAACGTTCGCGGTCTTAGTGCGAGTAAAAGTAGCAGTTTCAGGAAACGCCGTGTTATCTATAGCCGGAGTAATCCCAATTGATTTATTGGCGAACGAACTCAGGGAGGTCTTATGGAATAGAGCATAAGCGGGAAGAGAAGTATTAGCTGGCTAAGCCCGAGCGCGAACGTTTGAGCTTTGGGAGGAGCCTTGAGCTAAGAGCTCGATGGTTACATGGACGATTAAGCTTATTCCTGGCTTGACTTAATCGCGACCACAGAGGAATTAATTTCTACTTGAGCCAGTTCCTATCACGCAATGGCTAATTCAGGAAATACCTTCACAGAATGAGGAAAGGCAGAACGGGGTTTTGAAGTATCGTATTAAGGAAAGTGGTAACGATTTGCATACCTTTTTCCATTGCGCCCGCTTTAGAAGGGAGCGGCATACGCTTTTCTCTACAATTGGCCCTGCGACACCGGAGACAATCGTGCCGATGATGCTACCGTATGTCAGCAAACGTGGAACTGGTACTTCGCTTGAAAAAAGAGCAAGGAATAAAATCTGACTGAACGGAAGTAAGGCAGTGGGGCACCTGGTAGGTGTAGTAGTAAAGCAAAAGCAATTACGACTCGGATTTCTACATAATCCTGTATCTTTCGCACGAAACCGTTTAAAGGTTTGTGGACAACAGTTAAAAAAACAAAAATAATGTGTGCTTAAAGGTGTGAAATTTTATGTTAAGTCGTTATATATTTCTGGGACCATATTTTCAAGGACTACCTACTTTTTCACTTTTTTCATGGGATATATCATAGCTTATATCTTATATTCAGTTTGGCTTTACTCTATGCAGAACGGAAAATAACATTTCATTTTGGCATTTATCACTTCGAGGTTTTAATATTTTTTTTACTTATTTCAAGCTGAAATATGTATATTTTGTACCCAAAAACAAAAATCAACTTTGATGCATGGATTTACTGCCTTTGTTAAGATACACACGTGCAAAATTTATTATTTTTGAGGTGTTGAGAGTTGTTTGGATTGATTTCACTATGAGTAGACTCTTGTTCAATTGTAATTTCAGCTTCTTGCTTTCATAATATGTAATGAAGCACAATGTGAGCTACAATTTTGACGTGGATGTACTACTTTTATTACAATAATGTGTCATTTTTTTCTAACAACACAATATTCACAACATTTTCATTCTACAGAGGATACGCAGTGAATGTTCGCTGACATCGGAATCAATGAATTGGGAATCTTTGCATCATAAAATCGAAATAACTTTACTGCGTACATACATTTTGACCAAATTCGCATTAATGTTTTTGAATATCAAAAGAAAAGGTGAGTGTTGACCACATATGCAATCTTAACGAAAATTATTTTCCTAATTGATATTTTTAGATAATAGCCTTATGTGGACATAAGGTATACGGGTCAAAGTTAGAAATTTAGAGAAGAATAATTTCAGCAATTTTTACAATCAAACTATGAATCGCGAAGATGAGGGAATCAACAGATGTATTTTAAACAATTTTCCGACGAAAAAATGGTCTCATCCTTTGAATAGTCAAGTCTATGTCAGTCTGAGAGATGCCACGTCAGATATTGAGCAGAATATGTTAGATACTTGAAATTGTACAAATAATTTTTCAACAATTTAATCTTTGCATTTTAAAGGTTCGTTGTTGGCTTCAGGTTTTTGAAACTGGTGAATCAAAATGTGTTTCATTTGCAAATCCGGCAAGCAAAGCTGAACGCCGCGGGTGATATTATAGCCGAAACGGATCATTGGAAACCAGTAAAATTGTTCTCGACTCACAATACGGAAAAAGGCGTTGACTACATCAAAATGGTCAACCCTTGTTCATTACTACCAACAGATATAAGAAGAGAATTTCCGTTCATTGTGACCGGGCTAAGATTTTCTAAAGTATTTGATAACATAGTCCTTATGGCTCGATTTAATGAACTAGACATTGATGAAGGAACAGTCAGTAATATTACAGACGATTGGCAATACGAATTTGGCATCGGGTAAGAAAATGTTATTCATACAATCGTGCTATATAATTTTTTTAAGAGAAAACATTGAAAGCGCAGCGCTATCAGACGAGAAATTACTAATAATATTTTTTTACAGAAATCGCTTGACATGTATCGCTGATTGTAATTTGCCACGACTTCTGGATAAGCGTAAAATTTTCTCCGAGCCATTAAAGCCACTTTCAGGAGTGGGAATTTCTAGACTCAGATCTAAATCAGTTGTTTCCCCCAAAATATTTACGATATTATAAAATTATATGAATATTCAATTGAAACGGATGAAAAATATTTAAAAATCATTCACAATTTTTAGGCTCCGACAAAGATTTTTACAGTGTTAACATTTTCAGCAATTTTTTTTCAAGTAAACTTACCTGAACTCTCAGAGGGTGAATCATAAGCAGTGTCAGTAGATCAGGCGACGGCAGGATATCACTTAACGACATACCCATTGCTGTAACTGCCTGACAAGTGAAGGCTGCCAAGTATCGATGCAGTGGAAAATGAAACGATGCGTGCATCATTTCTCGCTATTAAAACAGAGATTGCGATTTATTGAATACATTCAAGCATCAAAAATATATATTTACCTTATCCAACTTCGGTTCACAAAAATATATGGCATCAAGCCATTCTTGCAACGAGTTGATACAAAACGTCAATATCTTTTTTGCTAGGTCGGCATGTGTGCCGTCTTTCAAATGTGAAATAATCGACCACATCGGATAGGCGCTAGCTTCAAGTTCACATGAAAATGCAGCATAGTATGAACTGGGCTCGAACTCAACATGACTTCCAGTCTCGCGAATATTCACGTTCATTCCTTGAAGCATCGAGAGGAATTGAAACCACATATCAATAAGATTGTCATCGCGAAGGAAAACTAGTGCAACTGATTCGTGCGATAGTACATTGTTGAAATCGGACACAAGTGGCCAATAGCAATGCTCCTTCATAACAGGTTTTGCACAGTCTATAACGTAGTGAAAATTTTTGTCGGGTACTGGAATTGAAAAACAAAAACAATTCAAATTTTAATATATATGCATCCTTATGTTTCATTTTATTGATTAGCAAGATTGTAGTTAGGAATATATTCATATTAGTAGTTGTTAGTATTTTTTGCATGATTTTCAAGTCGCTTCACCGTTGTAAACATGACCCAAGAATTATAAATATTTGATCAAATAAACCAATAATAAATTCAAATCGACATAATTAGTACATACATGATTTTCAGATTTGAGTCGGGATTGGTGACAAAACAAAGCTTGCCCTAAACATAATTTCCGAAAGCTATCCTATTCTCCAGATAATTTATAATAAAACAAAGGGATGAAAACATGAAATACTTTTAGTTTTAATAGTTTAGAAAAATAAACTGTGAAAAGCCCTAGAAGCGCAAAGATAAGAAGCTATGGTATTACTTGCAATGGGGATCGTATCAAAATCCCGAATCACAAAATCCCGAATTGACAAAATCCCGTATGTTTCGAAATTCCCGTATTCCAAAATCCCGAAATACAAAATCCCGTACTTAAAAATCCCGAAACTCAAAATCCCGAATTTCAAAATCCCGAAAGTCAAAATCCCGAAAGTCAAAATCCCGAAACTCAAAATCTCGTGGAATGAAACCTATTCATATAATGAAATAACAAAAACATAGTGATTTAAGTTTTTATTTAGGAATAAATTTCAACATAAAGACATTGTACGCGATTCTTCTCAAATAATCGATTGTTTCAGTTTCAGACCTTTTTCTAATAATTTTTTTCATTTTCTCGTGCCATGCCAAATTTATCTTCTCTGATTCCCCTCCATTGATTTTAGCTATCGTCGCTTTAGCTACAATAAAAAAGAGCTGAAGGAAAAATCCCGTAGTTTTGCATAATATAGAATCAGGCGCGGCGCCGCGCCTGATTCTATATTATGCAAAACTACGGGATTTTTAAATCGGGATTTTGTATTACGGGATTTTGTAATACGAGATTTTGTAATACGGGATTTTGTAATACGGGATTTTGTAATGCAGGATTTTGAAATACGGGATTTGGTAATTGGGATTTTGTAAACGGGATATTGTAATACGAGATTTTGTACCCAACCCCTTGCAATGATTGCTTAAAACGATCGAATGGTTTTACATCAATGAAGTATTCTATTAATTTTCTATTAATGCAAAATTCATATTTATTCCTATTATACACTTACCATGTAGAGTATTCTGTATTAATATCTTCGACATCATCAGCTTCAAACTTATTATCATAACATGAAGCAAACTAAGCTCTTCGACCATTTTTAGAGCCAGACTCTCATTCGAAAATAATTGTACACTCATATGCACAACGCGATTACTAAGCGTATCTGGATCTTTTGACATTTCCAAAACGCTCGGTATGCGACTGTAGTGCATCACAAAAGTTCGTGTCAGATGTTCCTAAGTAAACCAAGATTATTAGTACTTCCAAAGAAAGAAAATGTGACGAAAAACTCACCTTATAGTCTTGATCGGGCAACATATTTAGCAGAAAACAAACAAGATTCTGGGGAAATTCGAATTTGAAAGTCCAGAAAATGAATTCTTCCAGCAAAGTTGAATGATGTAGAGTTTCACCGAGAGCTGGCAGATGCTTATATTCATCGGGTGGCTCAGGACTGAAATAATTTAATTATGTTAAAATTAAAGCAACGATGTATGAAAAAATAAGAAAGATGATTTTGATTGGTTCATGCGTCTTGAAAATAAGAATAAGTGTATGCAATAATATGCTCGTTTATTGTATTAAATTATTTAAAACTAAAAAAAAAACATTTGCTTTCGCTTCACATTGGGTGTAATATTTTAAGCAAAAAAATGAAATGATAAAAATACCCTATAAAATTTTAGTATACTGGCAAGTTTGAATGAAATACTTTTAGAAAATTCATAAAAATAATAGAGTTGCCACATTTATTGTAAACCCTAGAAATATAATTTCCAAATAACTAAAATAATTAACATTCACCTTGGCATAGCTTTTAAGTTATTATTATGGCTGTTGGGTCGTGGCAGCGAATACATAATTAATACTCTCATTGAATACTCTCCTACAAAGTCTTCGACGCCACAACTCCGACTCTACATTCATGGCTATAACTACAAAGATCAGTTTGCCATTAGGAGATGCTTTAAGGCTGATATTATCCTCGATTTGAAGCTAAATTTTGACGTCTCCATTATCTGGTCATTCTTTCAAGCGGAAGTTTTGACAATGGAGAAAAGTAGAGACACTGCTCATTTTTTACGGATAAAATGTCAAGAATTTCAATTTGCGACCGATTTTGCTATTGAAAATACATTTGCACAATTCAATTTTCAAATTCAAACACAAAATGTCACTTTTTAGCTCGGAAGAATGAGCTGCACATACTAAATTGGCGTAAAATGAGTACAGACATGCGTCAATGTCATCTGCATTTTCAAAGCGAAAACAACTTCCAAGCAGTTTTTCACGCCCATGCTCATTTCAAGCTAAGTTTTTGCCGAAACAAATTTCACGTAAAATTTTGTATGAAAATTTCACGTGAAATCAAAGACAATACTAAGCTTTAGTAAGTACAAGTCTTTAAGCGCTATACACATCTTAACCTGGCTAAATATATCACTTGACTTGCTAATATTTGTACTAAATGTTTTGGCTACCATAAATGGTTAAAATACAAGTTAGATATTCTAAAAATTGTGAAGTATGATTTAAATCTGACAAATCGATAAAATTATAAGGCTCATATCAAAAATTGAAACGTATAGTCTATTTTCAACTACATTTTATTTAAGAGTAGTAACAAAGGCGTATATTCGGTATATTATACTATGCCAGTTCAATGCAGATAGGCAACGGAAAGTGTGACGAAAATTTGTGCTTTGTACGACAAACAGGCAAAAAATATAGCTCAAAGGCAACAGTTGGTTCCAAAAATTTCTCGACAGAAACTATTTTCATGAAGAAAAGCATATGCTGGAAGATCTGTTGAACTCAAGCAGTATTCTCTATCCTAGACAAACACAATTTTATCATAACCTTTGAGGAACTATCTATACAGTTTTTGTTTGGCCTTTCAAATATTTACTGACATCTGCGTGCAATTGGAAGAAAAGTCAGTAAATTTGATCAATGGGCAACTCACGAACTTTCCGCGTCAAATTCTTTGCAGAGGGTGAATGTTTGCTCTTCTTTACTCTCAAGACTTCGAAATGGACTTTTTTAAACAAATACTGACTGGCGACGAAAAGTGTAGGAGACAGTTAATAGAAAAAATGATACCGAGACCGATTACAGTGGGATATAAGAAGGTTACTTCTCTTCGAGCTTTTCAACACCAACCAAATAATTAAAGTGTCTACTGCAAGCATTTTGAGTGGCATAAGTTAGCAAGTGCAAAGAATCGTCAATTTTACGAGAGAATAAATTGAATGAAGCGGGGGTAAACAAATTCTACATTATAAAATATCTTTGCATATCTTATACTTGGAAAAAAAATTATGAATGAGATGACCCAATACTTCTGTAACTAGGAAATTCTATACGCGGTCTAAACGTGTATGTGTTTGCAAATCACAAATCAGTGATAGGAGTTCGTCTATGAACTAAAGAAAACAGGTCGAGATTCAAAGCGTAAATGAGACAGAGTGACAGTAATTGATGCAGATAACTAGCAAATTTATAGAATTTTCATGACTAAATAATAGCACCAGGGGACAGGAAGGCCCAGGTGACAATAAAAACAACACAACATTTTGGCGCAACGTGCCTGGTGGAACAAATTAAAGGCTGCATAGTATATCTAAAAGAGAAAAAAAAAACAAAAAAAAAACGCAAATTGTGATTGTTATTTGCTTTTGACTTCCATATCCCAGCCCTTCATAGGAGCAAGTGGAATCGGATATTTCAAAAAGGAATGTTTGTTTGGGTTCAGCAACAAAGTTTTGCTGCTTCATTGTAACTGGGGCCTAAATTGACGATATTTGAAGCAAGCAACAATCTCGGAAAAATGAAGCACAAAGTATATAAGCCTATAATTAGACCTTTAATATACTACAGACTAGAAATGTTTGAAAGGTGAACGCACACAAATGGGGACGAAAGTTCAAGCACAATCTTTTAAATCATACTTGAGTTATGCTTAACTTTCGAAACATAGGACTGCTCCATGGGGACCTAAAACAATGCTTGATACTTTCAAAAAGAGTGTTATTCAAAAATCTCTGCTACCAAATAACACAAATCAAATGCTAAACCAAACGCAGCACTGAGCTAGATGAACCAATCTACGAGTTGAAGTTTTTTTAAATTATCAAGCTATAAAAGTTGTCATTGACTAGTTTTAGTGGTATTATTGAATCAACTTTTTAGGTGCATTTTGCACATTGTTTTAAACGGACATGTATTATTGTAACAAGTCTTTCAATAAGACTTTTAAGGTATTTATATTTATTTATATTTATATCTAGTTTTATCTTAAACCATTTTTTTTTTTGCAAAATTCCATATAAGCTTACCTAGGAAAATTATTTACTGCGTCTTCGTATTTTTTCCGGCTCGTCCTTAAAAACCGTCCTTGCCTGCTGTCTGGAAACGGTTGTTCCATAAATTGCCGATATAGCTGCAAGGAAACAAACCGAGATGAAATCTTTTCTAAGCGCATATGTACTTCGAAACTACTCACCTCAGGATTAATAAGAGCTTTGGTCATTACTCTTCGCATTAACTCGCCCATATTATTCAAATCCATTAGCATATTGCCAAATTCTTCACACTTATACGTAGCCATACTCTGCAAATGGCTCTGTGACGTTGGACAGCTGAATTCCCGGAAATGATGTACAAGCCTGAACAGTAATTTAGGCATAATTGCCTCGGCCACTGCCAGCAAATTACTAGGTACTGGATCTTTATTTGCACGATTGTTAATGCCGTGATCACTACAAAATCCTTCTGATTTCATTACGGACGTATCGCCACAATCACAAGCACCACCTGCTTGCGAGAGGAACATATTGAAGTCGTGATTAGTGTGGTCGCCCTTTTTGAAGCAATCTCGACAGATCGACATGCACGGCGATATTCCGCAGGTTCGGCATCGATAAGCAACAACGTGTGGTACCCAGACTAGACCACATTTCGCGTGATTGTCGTAACTTCTCACTGAAATGAAACAAAACAAAAACGAATCAGAATTATGGAGTATTAATTGTATTTGAAGAAAATTTTCTTTAATCACAGGCACAAGTCATAGTTTTTGGATCGTTTCTAATTACCGTCCTTCGTTTAGGAAAAAAAACTCAGCCATAAGATATTTATCTTAGCCTTAGAGCTAGAATCTTAGAATAATTCTCATTCGAAACCCAACTAGATAGTCTGCAATAGGTGCTAAACTCAATTCTAAAGTAGATTTCTACACTTATCGCAGAAATCCATCGCAGCATCACATACTTGCCGTGTTAAGAGCAACAGCACAACAATCAGCGGAACGAGCATGCTACTCATTAACGAAAAAGTTCACGAACAATACTTGGATGAACAACTCGTTATAGTGTACTTTACTAAATGTTTCAACATGTCATAATGCGGTCTCTGGTTCCAATCATAAATCTTAATCTGTTTTAGGATCAGCAAGCCGGAAACTAAATGAAAGCATGTGTTTAGGCATCGTTAATGCTACCTTTGATTCAGTTTCTCATGATGCCTGATGTTCCAATATTATGATCTGAGTCAGGGAGCCAAGTTTAAAACGGTTTAAGTTTAATTAGTTTAGAATGAGGTAGTTTGAAACTTGTGCATCGAGCAGATTCTGCAATTTGCAACTATTTAGCAACTACCTCATTGGCAAGAGTTACAGAAAAGTATTTTTACCGGTTAAAACATTTGATTTGAAAATCACTAAATTAAGCTATGAACAGAATCTAAATGCACTGATCTACCAAAGTTGGGAAGGCCAGTATTCTTCAGAAGATCACATTATTTACCCAATTTCACCATTATTGCAGGCTGTGTGACTCAAACATTATTCGCTCTTTATATAGGTTTATATAGGATTTTGAGTAATTACGATTCCATTGCTGAGTTGCAAAAACTGACAAAATTAAAGCGTTCCCAAGCCAAGGGGCACAAACAGGACACACCCACAGAGTAGATGAACGTGCCATCATGGCTCTCCTAGTTATCTATCATCGTGATGACTCGTCGAGAAAGCGGATTTGAACTCTTATGCAAGTAAACTTTGCGCTGCTCAAAGAGACGAACGCTTAGGATAGATAGACGTGCATTATAAGGCATATATGGAAGACTATCTTTAAACTAAGGTGCTTATAAACCGCCCCTGAACTAATTCAACAACATCTGAGAGGTATTTGACGCGAGGGCAACACACTTGACTACAATATTCAAGTATTTCTACACGTGTCAAACAGGTGGACAAATGGAGAAATAGTAAAGGAATTGTAGCATGATTGAATCACAAAGCCAGCAATTTGAGAAGCCTTTCTAGTAATGGTTAGGAGATGAATACTGAATTTAAGCTTACGATCAAAGGTGACTCCAACATCAGTGAAATGATCAACAGAAGAGAGGATATAGTATCACAATTAACACAAGGAAAGACATGAGTGTAATGTTTTAGGGAAAAGGACATGAAAAAACACTCGGAAAACATTTAAGAATAAACAATTCAAGGGACCCCAGCCAGAGAGAGCATTTAAGTCTTCCTGAAGAAGTAGAGAGTGGAGTTTTTATTTACTCAGGAAATGTTTAAGTCATCTGTTTAGAGAAGACAAGATGACATAAAAGTACTAGGGAGATTATTGATGAAAATATGAAAAAGAAGTGATCCTAAGATGGATCCCAGAAGAAGGGGAGAAAAATGAGGATGACATGCCAAAGAGGGCGATAACACAACTGCGATTAGTTAAGAAAAAAAAGCATAAGCTCACATATGTCATAACGACTTAGTTTTACTAGAAGCATATCATAATTAACGGAATCAAAAGCTTTACCAAATTCAGTATATATGACATCAACTTGGTTGTTGCTGTAATGGCAGAACCAATTAAATGTGAAAATTGAACTATAGTGGCTGACAACCAAAATGATGTGGCCAAGTATCTTACGAAAAAAACAAATGAAAATCCAGATAAGTGCTGATTTTAGCGTCACAGCCAACATGATGTGATATGGTTTTCCTAGAAAAAAATTGTATCAAGTTCTTAATATCTTATAAAATTAAAAAATATTACTGGGATAGCCTTTCTGCTTAAAAACAGCGTCTAATCTGCGGGGCATGAATTCCACTAAAGATTTCGTGTACTCTGGTTGATTCCACTCTTCCTGCATGGCTCTTTTAAGGACCTGTCTGTTGCTAATTGTGTATTTCCTGATGCCTTTCTCCAACTCTGACCACAAATTCTCTATAACATTTAAGTCCGGAGACTGTGGAGGTGTTTGAATAACATGTGGGCAATTGCAAATAAGCCACCTTTGAACGAGTTGGGAGGAATTTTTAGGATCATTGTCCTGATAAAATCGAAAATTATCCCTTATAGTCAATTTTTCTGCACTTAGCAGTAGGTTCCCTTTCAAAATATTTGAATACTGGTGTTTGTCCATGATACCATCGATGAAAGCCAGATTTCCAGCCTCTGTGTGCGACATACATGCCCATACCATAACATGTCCACCTCCGTGTTTCACAGTGGCCCTTAAATGTTTTGGATTGAGCTCTGAATTTGGTTGCCTCCAGACGTATTTTTGCCCATCAGGTCCAAACAAATTAAATTTACTTTTATCAGAGAAAATAACGGTTTCCCAAAAAGCAGTATCGTTTCTCAGATGTTCACGAGCATAATCAATCCTTCGCAATCTGTTTTTGCGATTGATGAAAGGTTCTTCCGGGCAGCTCTATCATTTAAATTGGCATTCCTGAGTATCCTCCTTATAGTTTAGAGGTTGCTCTTTATGCCGACAGTCCTTTCTGCAAACTCTGGCAATATGGGGGCACTCAATGTAGGATCCTTATTTGCCTGTCTCACGATCCAACGGCAATACGTTTCAGAAAAAAATTTATTGTGAGCTTTTTTGACTCGATTTCATACACGATTTTCGCGCAAAAAACTTTCAATAATATGCTGAATCGTTAAACAATCTTTTAACAATCTCAGCAAATTTTTTTTTTTAAATTTTTCATTATTAACTCTCGCTCTTCCATAGAAGTCTGACGACCCATCGCGAATTTACTGTACTATTGTTCTTTGCAGAATAATGATTTCGTTCGAAAACAAGCTCTGAATGATAGTCATCATATCTGCAATATGATACTCTTCCCTCACAAACGGATTATTGGAACTACCGGCACTTTTTCTAGGAACAACCATTTCACATCATTTTGGCTGTGAGGTCAAAATTAGCTCTTATCTGGGTTTTTATTAATTTTTGTCGTAACAGATTATATTTTTTTGGTAGTTTTTACTTAAATGATAAATACACATTATATTTGCAATTCCTCACAAGTGTTTTCCTTTATTTCATTCAAAACCAGCCAGATATTGACAATTTTTCATAAGTTATCTAGGTACATCATTTTAGCTCTGTTCGCGTACCTGAATCTATTATAATATATTAAAATAGATTCGCAGAAAGTCGTTTTTGTACCCTTGCTGCAAGCCAAATTTTGCAGCAAAAAAGAAGCCAGCTGCCAATTCTATTACTGCTGCAGTTTGCTGAAGTACGCGAACAGACCTTTTGTCTGTCAGCCACTGTAGGTGAAGCGGATTTTTACAAAGCCATTTTGTTGAGGGATTAGATTCGATTGAAAACAAGGCGTTCTATTTTTTTTTTTTTAAATAAAAACAGGGATGAATGGAGATAGGGTGACAGTCCGAAGCACGTTTACCCGTTTTGGAAAGAGGAATAATGTTTGAAGGCTTCCAAGAGGAGGGAAATTTAGCAGTACAGAGACTGAAAGATGAATAAGATGAATGAAGGAACACAAAGAGAAGACGCTATTTTTTTCACAAAAAAATTGAGAATGCCATCCGAAGCAGGAGATAGCCCAGTGAAATCCTACACAAAAAAGGCGAAACTTCGGAAAAATTAGGGGAAAGCTGAATTTTGGTGTGAACCTTGGTACTGGTGTGTTAAACAAAATGTCAAAAGTCCCCATCGATCCGAGCGCTGCGTCACTTTTTATACGGGGTCAAAGGTCACCAAACGTGACCTTTCCTAAATATCTCAGTAACGGTCACGTCTTTCGAAAAACAATGTATGACGAATTTGTAGCTTAAAAAATTTCCAACAAAAAAGATTATATAGCTTTTTCCTGTGATCATAACCGTTTTTGAGATATTTTGATGTAAACATTTGATACTAACAGCATCCTCTTTCTCAGGGCATGTAAATATTATCCGATTTTGATTACGACTTGGAAAGTTTGTGAGTTTGTTTTTTTATGTTTAAGAGGCGCATAAAAAAAAACAAGTAAACAAACTTATCTACCATACTCCAGGGTAGGTGGAAAAGGGTGCTCCGAAAAGTTACCACCACCCCCCGCCCCCCTTTGCCATATAACTTGTTAGGACGTCTGCTCGCTACTCTCTTTTCGGAAATAAACTGTATTGCTGCATCATTGGTATGGGATTTTCCACGAAGAAGCAGAACAAGACAACAAAATTGCAGGTGAAAATAGGTTTTGTAACATATCATGGCGCTAGGAGTATGAAAAAGCAAGATAAAAACATGGCATAATTCTGTAAACGCTCATTCTTGACATTATAGGGGCTCAACCCGCTGCAGACTATCCCCTAATAATCAGTTTTTTACCAATCCTGTGATGACTACGTTGCGCCAAAGGGACATGACACGTCTCGAAACCAATTTGCACCTGAAATTACGTGACCTTGCCCTGATCGTTCATGGGATAAGACGGTATGGAAAAAAAACTAAAAAACCGGCTATTTCGGGATGGTTCGTTTGCGGGGGTGGGTAGGGTGGGGGTAGGGTTTGGGTGTAGGGCTAGTCTCACGATGTCAATAATAGACAATTTACAGGATAAAAAGTGATCCTATCTTGTTTAACAGTGCGCAAAGAGTAGGCAACGAGCCCATTTCTGAAGATTTGGGATGGATGCTCAAGGATACCATTTCATGGCAAAGGGGGAAGGGGAAACTTTTCGGAGCACGCTTTTCCATCTACCCTGGAGCATGGTAGTTAAGTTTATTTACATGTTTTTTTCATGCGCCTCTTAAACATAGAAAAACAAACTCACAAACATGCCAAGTCGTAATCAAAATCGGATAATATTTACATGCCCTGAGCAAGAGGATGCTGTTAGTTACAAATGTTTAGATCAATATATCTCAAAAACGGTTATGATTACAGGAAAAAGCTATATAATATTTTTTGTTGGAAATTTTTTAAGCTACAAATTCGTCATACATTGTTTTTCTGAAGACGTAACCGTTACTGAGATATTTTGGAAAGGTCACTTTTGGTGACCTTTGACCCCGTATAAAAAGTGACGCAGCGCTCGGATCGATGGGGACTTTTGACATTTTGTTCAACACGCCAGTACCAAGGTTCACACCAAAATTCAGGTTTCCCCTAATTTTTCCGAAGCACCATGTTAGATTTCCCCGGACTAAGAGCGATTAGGGTCATGTGAGGACAAAATCAATTCAACCTTAACAGGGTTAGGCTCGGCAGAGAAGAGACAAAGAGGGAAATCAAAAGAAAAGCCGTCAGAAGTAGGAATCGACGAGTTGGTGTAAACTGAAGAAAAAACATACCAAAAACATTGCAAATATCAAGAAGGTTAGAAGCAATAATAGCATTAAATACTAGGGAGTCAGAAGGAGGAAGAGAAAATTTTAATGAGCAAATAGAAGCCCAGACACTTCTAGGGGCATTTGAGTTTAGAGAGAATTAAAAAGTAATCACGTAAAGCTAATCTTATTTCCTTCTTGGCAAATGAACGTAAACGGGATTAGGTAGCTAGCATAATCTTCACCGGATCGAGAGTATAAAAATTTCAATCGCGCAGGATTTTCATCATCGAGGTTAATCCTGACCATTTCAGTAAACATAAGAGAATTGCGATGCTTGCGAGAAGACAAAACATAAGTATTTTCCGAGCACAATTCCAGAAGGATAACGTGAAATTTCAAAACAGCAGAGTCAATATATAGATTCCGGAAGCAATTAAACCAATACTATAACCTCAGGGTTTATCTATAAATAATGGAATTCATATCAACAATCAAACGACTAGAATTAGTCTTTTTTTAACATTTAATACGAGTCGAGAAATTAATGAACACACTAACAGATAGGGAAGGATAATGTGGGTCTGGTTAGGGAGGATGTTGGAGTATGGGATGGTAAAAATGAACAAGATTCAATGTTAGAGAGGATGAAGTTCAGGACCTTGTTATTAATATTAGAGAAACAGTTAAACTGAGAAGGCGAGCAGGATGAAAGAAAAGAAGATAAGGCAATAGAAATGTTGTTGGTAGACTCAATGGGCAGAAAAAAAGGAGTGCCATTGAATAGAAGGGATATTAAAGTCGTCAAAGATGATCATAGTCGACGACAGAAAATTGCTGTTTTTTTTTTTGCTGTATCAGTTCAGACAAGAAATTGATCGTAAGTCGAGAAAGGCATGTTAAATGGGGTATATAAGGACGACACAAAAAAACGAGAATTTAGGAGACGAAGAGACAAAGGCAGCAACACAGGTTTGCAACAGGTGGGCTGGCGATAAGATCAGCGTAAAGTTTACTGTTAAGATTCCAAAGCACCGCAATAAGCATGCTAACGTCGTCAGACTTATTAATTTAGTAGTTTAGATTACGGTTACAGCGGTAAACACTGTACGTAGGGTTAAATTCAGAACTAAAAGTATCATCTGTGAGCCAAGTTTCCGACAGACAGTTTTAAATCATGATCTTGATTTAAATCGTGATCACTTTTAAGAAAATCTGTATTTTTAAACTTTTCAAGTTTGGTCCTCATGTCAAGAACATTCTGATAATGCAGCGAAATGTTTTTATGCTTAGGAGGACCTAGGTTCGGGCTCTCTGTTTGCTTGTAGATCGAAAATTTCGTCGATTACCTATAGTTTATTTTTCTGGAAGCCCAAAATTTGGAATCAGCGACAATATCTAGATTGGCAGGTAGAGTTATTTTAAAAGGAACCACATATCTCCTAGGCTGGCTATCTTTCGTAATTTTTTTCCAGATGTAGCGTTCCAGTGTAGCCGTCGATGTAGAGTACGCAAATCGTGAAACAAAATTCTGGAGATGAGACGCGATTATACGCAATGCTAGATCATCAGCATTGTCGTTAATAGCACTATGTGAATGAGATGACGGTCATTCTAACAATTAACTCGTAGCTAGATCAGGTGAAATAGACAGACCTAGATTAGTTTTCATCACAGTTTGATGGTGATAGAGGCTACTTTACAGCCATCAGAGAAACAGATGGACACTAGCAAGATTAGATGTAAATTGGACTACTACGTCACATTGAGGCGATTCGGATTGGATATTTTTTTTTGGAACCTTATTTAGAACACTTACACGACTGATTAGTTTTACTAGGTTTTCAATTTATCAAGTACGCTATCATACTATCCAATTTGTATGTGGACACCAACGACTGGTCAACTTACCCTAGCCCTCTAACCATCTGCATATTCAATTTAAATATGGAAGAAATTAATCATGAACACATCGCAAACGATACGAGGTAAATTACCGCTCCGCGATTGCAAGCAAAAACGGAAGTTAAGTCAAATGGGAACAAGACGACGAGCGATGCGAAATGTTATAATCGTAGAAGGAAACAAGAAGTAGATCGGGATAGGCAACAGCAGTTAGTAAGTGCTCAGTCGACTGCAAGACTGGTCGAAGCGTGGAAGTAGCATTCACCTAACCAAGAAATCGCAACTGCAGCGCCAGCCAAAACAAGAAACCTTGCAGATGATTGGAGCTGCTGGGCTGATGGTGCTCGTACATGTTGCTTGTAGCCATGTTACACAGCTCTCGATCGCCTCCTCACATTTCACACTTCTCGCACCGTTCGCCAGCTATTCGTGGCATAAAGATAAATACATTGTGAAAAGCTGCCACACAAAAGTTTATTGACCGTCATCGCTGGTCATTTGTTGATTGAATGTATGTATGTGCATATTTGTATAACAAATTCGTCATATATCGTTGCCAGGTGGCGGTGTTTGAGCTGACGGCTATCCGTTTCGGACGTTATTTTTACTCCGATGACCTACACAACAGCCAAGTTCAAGTCGAAATTCGACTCATTGTTTTGAATTATTGTCACTCTCGGGCGTCGAATTCAGCAACAAAACCGACGAGAGCTTGTTTAACGATCTTTCCATTACTTTCAAATCAAATCAAGATACTGTTTACAAGCTACTGGACGTGCGCAGGCGATAAAAAAGTCATTTGTTTGCAAAGAGCAGGTTACGATAGGTGACTATTTACAAATATGGTCTCTTTATTGAGATTGTGAGTGATTTTCTGGTCATTATTTGCGGTTTGAATGTTCCACAAGAACGGCCCTCAAATTGCTTATGCTTTAACAGGTGAAGCATGCACGATCTTGGCATTGAAATAGTGGTTTTGGAATTGTATTTTGTAGAAATTATAAAAGTAACCATTGTAAGCCGCTAGACATATAGAAACATTAGTATTTCTTCAGAAATCTTTTAGACATCAGCTCAGGTGATCGTTTCTAAAACAATAAAAAATCTATACATTATCTTAATGCCCGAGAATAAAATCAATGTTTATATATTTTACACAAGTTGTGATCAAGTGTGCCAAGATCTTTCTTAAATATTCTTAAATCATAAATTAGATTATTTTTAATGTAGTAGATTTTTATTTTTAAGTCAGATAGAAAAAATAGTTTTTGGAGTATTATCATTGAGGCTAGGGGCGGACACTAGGAGGTGATATCAACAGAGAAGGGTATTTATTATGCCCCCTGCTATGGTCTCACATGGAACCATAATTTAAACAAGAGACCACGAAGGTACTCTGGGAGGACAAAAAAATGCTTGGACGCAATTGGGGACTATCTCCAAAGCAAATACTATCGGCATACAAACAAATGGTGACTCCAATCATCCTATATGGATCAGAAGGTGGTGAAAGAAAACCACACAAAAAACTGTTGTTAATAGGCTCAACAAGCTTCAACGGATGGCCTGTCAGCTAATTACAGGAGCAATGAGCTTCACTCCAACAGCAGGAATTCAGGCTTTTCTGAACTGAGAACCGCTACACCTCAAAATTTAGGATGAAGCAGCGAAACAGACTGTTAGCCTACAACAGTCCTACAGGTACAAATCAGGAGACCTAAAAGGCAAACTTAAAATATTGGAGGACATCAAGCCCATAATAGAAATATTGAACTTTGGCGATCATTAAATTCTAAAGAAGCCTTCGGGAAGAGGCTTAAGGCTATAACTCAAATGGAACAAATGGGAGGATGATGGCTCAAATATAGATTGTGGCGTAGGAAAATGAATTTCCCTCTCCCAAAAGAGGCCAACATCTATCAAGAAGAAATATCTACCATCCTTAAAGCCTTAGTAAAGATAAGGAACACCAAAAGGATCAGAATTAAGATCCTGTCGGATAGCCAAATTATTCTCACGGTTGCCAATAGCTATCACATAAATTCAGCTAAGCTCTTCAAAATGAGAGAGGTTGCATTTTTTTCATTAGTAACACTTTTTTCTGGGCCAATAACAAATTACACTTCATCAGTTTTTAAATGTCTAATTTGAGTAGCAAAATTGTTCTTACTGCATCAAAACTTGGTATGAAAATAGTATAAATGCTTAATTTATTAACTTACTTGTTACTACTGACAAAATATATCTGATCCTCCAAGTGTCAGAAAATCTTTTCAAATCCTAATCTGTCTGGACTCGCTATCTAAAAACGCAATTTAATACGTTTCCTCAAACAATATTTTTTTCTTCTTTCGAACAGGTGGGCATTTCTCGCTTACACACATTTCACGCAACATTTTAAAAGTACCTCCACAAAAAAATGCTCCGTCTCAGGAAATGCACTTGTGATAGGTTTTTCAAATACCATTAAACTACATCCCGACAAGGGAAACTTTCAATTTCATATCCTTGAAAGATCCAACTGATATAATCCTAGGATTCGCGCATCTGTGCAGGTAAGAGGATGCTGCGAACAATAGAAAGTGAAAAGAAATGCATTTGAGATAGGCGTGTTTATCCTTGAATTTTTTACTCATCACATTTTCATATTTCAAGTGGCCATTGTTAGCTAGTGTTGCACGCGGATCAAGTTACATATAATGGAATTATGAGAGTTTTTACGGCAAAGATAATAGACATTTGTGAAAAGTATTTTGGGAAAAAATATTTCCGCAATTGCATCATTCGAATTTAGGTGTGGTTTAGCTAGTTTGTGAGATATTTTCTGGGTAAAATAAATAATACTTTATTAGTTATGATGCGTTTATGATGTTTCTTTAGATAATGTGGTAGCATTTTTTTTTAACTTTGGTTTATATTAAGACAGCTGACAACATGAATGGAAGTGAAGAACTGGAATATTGAAGATGAAAGTTTAACTTTCACTCGATGATGTTGCAAGGAAAAAATATTATTTTCTTATTTCAATTTATTTCTCTATTCGAGCATACAGGACTTTAAAGATGCAGGAGCGCAGACCAAATTTCTTTACCAAAAGTAGCAAGAAAAGATTATCACTAAACGTTCTTTTTGGCATCAAAATTCAATTTGGACTCCAAACTCAGGCAAAGTTAAAAATGAAAGATTCTAGTTACTGCTTAGCTCTCTATAACAATTATCAATCGATTTTAATATCGAAGGTGTGTCAGGTTCAGAACAGCATTGTCTAATTCTAAAAGTCATCATGCAGTAGACTTGGCAGAATTCTAGTTTACGTGTACAAAGTATTCAGCATTAATAATAGTACCATCAAAATTAAAGAGGTAGTTTTAAAAGTTTCATTGTGCTATAAAAATAGCACACTGATCGATTGAAGGTTCACAGAAGCATAAAAACTCTCGTATTTTCTTTATAAATAAGCAACGAGTATGACGGAAGAAATTGATTGATTTGGGCTGTCTGGCGCTCTTACGATCTAGAAAATTAGGCCCAAACCTATACCAGTGGCCAAGACGCAACAAAATAGGCCTCCGTAGACAAAAAAATAGAAGAAAAACTCAAATTATAAATTAGGACAACTCGATTCTCGTAGCGTTATCTGCATTGACAAACAATATACGTCCTTCGAAAGGGAATACGTATATAAAGAATGTAAAGACAAGAGGAATATGGACAATACTGCCCTACTAAGCGCAAAAGCGGTATCTCAAAAAAAATTGAAAAATTGATTTTTATAACATTAGAAAGCCTAAAACAATACGCTTCTGATGAACTAATCCTTTTAATGGTATGTTATTTAAAACATATTGAAAACCCCTCAAGAATTTTTTTTAAATCTAAGTACCTGATGTATCCAACAGCGGAAGACCACCTCCCGAGAAAAGTGGAGTAAGGAGAATCCTCCACCAGCTCCAAACGAACCCAGTTGTTCATCGTCTATCTCAATTTCACCTTAAATCACTAAAGGAATTAGAGGTATATCAATGGGCGTGTTTTTTTGCTCCGATACAGAACAGAATAGAACAATGACGCCAAAAAACGATCCATCACAAAACAGCTGATGCTTTCGCTAAGACTGACATAGGTTGCTGTATTTGCTGTGGTACCACTCAACAGCTCAAAATAAAGGGAGAAAATAACGAATATACACTACCACAATCGATAGAAAATAGCAAAAGGACTAACAGAAAATTATCTCTTTTAACTTTCTACACATTATGCGAGCTTTTTTTAATTTACTAACTACCAAAACATTCAACTTAACCTTCAAAAAACCAAAGCCATCTCACAGAAAAAAAGACAACTTCGTATGAGCTTTTCTTTTTTCTATCAGCACATTCTATACTTCATATACCTATGACGAATACAATTTCTGTACTAGTGAATTCACTGGTGCAGGAGTGTTGTTGTTTCCAATGCGTATATCTTATTCTCTACTGGATAGAGGAGCAAAAAAACACGCCTAATATTACTACTTTTACAAAACTTCAATTATCTCGAAACTCGCTTTCATTGAGATACCGCTTTTGCGCTTAGTAGGGCAGAATAGGAGATGCTCAATTCAAAAAATAGCGGGTGAATGAGCCTACGCTGAACTCATTCAATGGCGTCAGAGAAACACTGAAAGCGAGAAGGCCAGATTTGATAATCATATTCTAGAACACTACGTACTAAGGTAACAAATAAATGAATATAGGTAAACATAAACGAAGAACGCAAAACAAAGATAGCAATCTTCGGAGCCCTGGGCGTGACATGACATGACATGAACATCGAATTTCAATTTATAATCAAACTTCACACCAAGGTCCCTAAAATGCAGAACAACAGAAAGGGAAATACCAGACGAGGACTTAGAAAATAAACGAGGAGCATTTTCATATGAGAAGACATCGGTGACACTTCAAGTTGTTTAGAGGTAAGAAGTTGTTTCGGCACCAGTAAGGGGAAACAAGCCGGCTTGCAATTGGTGGAAATCATCCGCAGATATTATTTCCCTACTTTAATTTAAGTCAACCATATAGAGAAGACAGAAGGAGTTGTTAATAGAAGGAAGATCATTTACAAACAAGATGAAAAATTAAGGGCCTAGGTCTTTGAAAAACTAGATCCTAGATCCTTGAGAAGCTCCTGATGTAGGAAATATAGGAGAAGAAATCTAACTATTTAAAGTGATTCTACAGGGACGATTATGAAGAAAGCATGACCACCAGGAGAAAATGGGACCAAAAATATGCCGAACCTGTCAAATTTATTGGGGAGCAAGTTGTGGTTCACAGACTAGAAAGCCTTCGAAAAAGCCCGTTTAAATTGCTGCACCTTCACTGAAAAAACACATGGCGCCAGGCGCCATAATTTATAGACTTCTGGAGCCATGTACATAGTCGATTTAGGGATAGTGATAAAATATAGCGCCACACGCCATAATACATGGCGAAAAGTACACCATGTACTATAGTCCTCCACGCCATGCACTATAGTCCTCCACGCCATGTATATGGCTTTGAGGACTATATTACATGGCGTGGAGGACTATAGTACATGGCGTTGAGGATTATAGTATATGGCGTGGAGGACTATAGTATAGGGCGTAGAGGACTATAGGACTATAGTATATGGCGTGGAGGACTATAGTACATGGCGTGGAGGGCTATAAGCATAGCATCTGCTCCTATGTACTATGGCGTGTGGCGCTATATTTTATCACAAATCGACTGAAATCGACTATGTACATGGTGCCAGAAATCTATAAACTATGGCGTCTGGCGCTATGTGTTATTTTAGTGCACCAAATATAAATTCCACCAAATATCAATTCCATCAAATATAAATTCTACCAAATATAAATTCGATAAATTCGAGTCAACATACTCACTATTGAATATACCTGCTCCAGTGTGAAAATTCACCGGTCGAAGTATCGAAAATATCGCAGCCAGTACTTCAGTTCAAAATGAGTCAATTATGTAGACCCAAGCTCTAATGTCACTTGCTGACATTTATACCTTCCCTCACACAGCATGGCTGCGAGTTATAATTGGAGTGCCATGAGCCATATTACATGGCTCATGGCACTATGTAATATAGCGTGTGGGGCCATAATTTCTGTGCCGTGTAATTATGGCGCTGGGAGCCATACTGGATAGCTCAGGGCACTATGTACATAGCGTGTGAAACCATAAATGCTGCGCCATGTTACATAGGACCACGCGCTATGTAGATTCTGACATTATGGCGCTGGGAGCCATATTGCATAGCTCAGAGTACTATGTACATAGCGTATGGCGCCATAAATAATGCGCTATGTTACATGGCTCTGGGCGCCATGTGGATTTTTTTCAGTGTTAACGTTGAGAGCCGAAGTCAGAGACAACGAAATTAGTGAGCACCATAAGGTAAGTCGTTGTAGAGGAAGGGTATAAACAAGGCAATCAAGGAGTTTACTGAAAAAGCAGGGGAGGGATATAGGACGATATTTACAAAAAAAAAAGTACAGATCACCAGATTTAAATATCATGAAGATTATGGCGACTTTCCATAATAAAGGGAATTTACTAGATGCAAGACTAATATTCAAAACGATAGGTAAAGAAAAACATGCAGAGGATAAGAGCGATTTCAGTAGGATGTTTGGAATACTGTCAGGACCAGAACTAGCATTAGAATCTAATGTCTGCATCAAAGTTTCAACTTTTAAAGGATTAATATTAAACAAGGGTAAGACAGGTCAGGTATGAGGAAAATCAGAAGATGTCGAGGTGGTTAGTGCATCTTAAAAGGAAGAGGAAATAAGGTAGCAAACAAATCACAAATAGCCTGATAGTTCGAGGCAATAGCATCATCAAAATGTATAGAATCAGGAACTAAGGAATTGGATTTAAGGGATGTAAAACCAAAAGAATTTTGGTTCATTAGAACAAATTGAATCTTTTATGCTCAAAAAGTAATCACGCATTGTCTGCTTGAACACTCTTTTCAGAAAGCAAACTACGGAATCTCTGAATATCAGTGGGTGAATATGTCCATTTTATTTTTCACGAGCTTTTGGAGCATCAGAGACTTTTAGAGCATCCGAGATTTTCGAAGTTTACCAAGGGGACATCATTTGGTTTAAGGCGTTTGATAGATGTAGATAAGATTAGAGCAGAAAGGTTAATATATTTTGGCAATGCATAATTAGCGTCCAATCCATGGAAAAACGAATATCAAGTGGTAAGATGGATTTAAGTGGACGTTTTCTAAAAATCAACTTTATAGAAGTTATAATGCGGAATAGATGGCTTTTGATGCCTTATTTGGAAGTTAAGGTCAACATCAACTAGCAGCGGAGGGTGAAAAATACCACCTGGCACATGTGGAAAAGGAACGGGGAAAAGAAATCTAAATTAATGCTAGAAAGAATTAAATCAAAAATTTTGTTGTTTATATTGTGAAGGTAGTTTATTTTCGAACAAGTGAAGAATAAGATGTGAAAGGAAAGAAAAATCACAACAGAGATGTGATTATAGGAGAGAAAACAAAGGTTTTTACTGTCCCAATCCGCAGATGGCACGTTAAATTCGCCAAAAATGAGGAGAGGAGTTGAATTAAATCGGAAAATAATGAAGCTAGAAGGTACAGTAAAAAAAGAGTTCATACACGATGGCAGATGAATTACAAGGGATGTAAATACAACAGACTAGTAGATGAGATATTGGGGAAAGATTAACACATATAATATTGGCGAGTCTTGTCCGCAATGAGTTCCGAACAGATAAACATAACTTTTAAACAATAAGAATTTTGCAGTCAAGTATAGGTAGGTATATAAACGCAAGTGATTAATTTAGTTTCTTCAATCAATTACTAAATCCTTTGAACTTTGTCTAACGTGGATAGTGCAGTGCGACCTGCTCCTGCCTAAATATGGGAATTATACTCAAGTCTTGGTCTAATATGAGATTTGTAGATACACGTAAGATCAAGTGGAATAAGGTGTTTTTTTAATTCTTATCAGGTAGCCCAAGAATTTCGTTATATTTTTCGCCACAGCAAAAAAATGGTTAGCCCAGTTAAGTTCACTGGAGGTGTTGATACCCAAAATATTTAGCGTGGGCGAGTCAGAAATACATACTACATCGACCAAAATGGCAAGGGAAGCGGAAAGAGTTCAAAGTTTATTGGATATAAGACAGCATTGATTTTTGGAAGAATTAAATGTGACACAGCTCGTTTCACACCAAGCGACTATTGTTTAAATGTCACTGTTTAATGATTCAAACATACGATCTCGATTGATGGCAGTAGCGTTTCCGCGAAAGTCAGCCAATGAATTAAAGGAGTACGCAAAATCAAAGAAACTGTCATCAGCAAAACTATGGATTGGATTGAAGATTTTAGATAGCAGATCGTTAATAAATAAAGGAAACAGAGTTGGAGCAAGGACAGTGCCTTGAGGAAACTCGGCATTAATGGTAGGCTTGGGACATCGACATCGATGTTTCAAAAACATCGATGTATCGAACGGAAACACCTCGATGTTTAACATCGATGTTAACTTTTCGATATTATTTTGACATCGATGTTTTCCTTTCGATGTTTACTGCTCACTCCCGGTGTTATTTAGCTATTCCATATTTAATTCCATTGTCATTCTCAGTTTTGGTTGCCAGCTTGTCTTTTGAGTTAATACAGTGAGATCATAGAAATGAACACTGAGAAAACACATGGCGCCAGACGCCATAATTTATAGACCTCTGGCGCCATGTACATAGTCGATTTAGGGATTGTGATAAAATATAGCGCCACACGCCATAATACATGGCGAAAAGTACATAGGCCTACACGCCATGTACTATAGTCCTCCGCGCCATGTACATGGCGTGACGGTCTATATTACATGGCGTGGAGAGCTATAGCACATGGCGTGGAGGACTATACTGTATGGCGTGGAGGACTATACTGTATGGCGTGGAGGACTATACTGTATGGCGCGGAGGACTATAGTATATGGCGCGGAGGACTATAGTACATGGCGTGGAGGGCTATAAGCATAGCGTCTGCTCCTATGTACTATGGCGTGTGGCACTATATTTTATCACAAATCGACCGAAATTGACTTTGTACATGGCGCCAGAAGTCTATAAATTATGGCGTCTGGCGCTATATGTTTTTTCAGTGCCACTGAAGATGATCCAGTTCGCATCCAGCACCTGGAGGTAAAGCAGTTGATGATAGGTAATGGAATTCTATCGACGAAATTCCCGAGGGATAAATGACATCAAAGCCCATACCCTCTCTTATACTCAAGAAGCTTGCTGTCATTTATACATTTCCTCACACAGTATGGCTGCGAGTTATAATTGTAGTGCCTTGAACCATATTACATGGCTCATGGCACTATGTAATATGGCGTGTGGGGCCATAATTTCTGCACCATGTAATTATGGCGCTGGGAGCCATACTGCATGGCTCAGGGTACTATGTACATAGCGTGTGGGACCATAAATCCTGCGCCATGTTACATGGGACCACGCGCTATGTAGATTCTGACATTATGGCGCTGGGAGCCATATTGCATGGCTCAGAGTACTATCTACATGGCGTATGGGACCATAAATAATGCGCTATGTTACATGGCTCTGGGCGCTATGTGGATTTTTTTCAGTGAAGTGGATATCGATGGTATAACTTTCCACCATTAACCCCTTCGATTCTCTCGCAATCAAACCACGTTTAAGCAGGTATACCCTTGATTGTCAAATTGCAGAACGATTGTTTTCAAAGGCAAGCAATATTATAGCATCTGATCGGAGTAGGCTATTAGGGAGCAATGCAAATAAATTGGCACTCATGTCATCATTACATTGCCCAATTATTTCTTTTAGATTAGATTCGATTCTTATATATTATAAAGATTTTTAATATGTTGTACTTTATTGTTTTAACAGCAAGTTTCATTTATTTATTTTTTGTAGTTTTAGCATATATATGTATTGAGGTCCAAATAATTTTAGTGTATGAATATTGTTTGTATATTGTATCAAGTTTGACTTAATTAATTTTATGCATATTTTTCCCATTAATATTTTTTATTTTTTTTATTGATAGAAGCATATGCAAAATATAAAACAAAGGTATTATTTCAATTCATTTTTGCATTATATTATAATAACTAGTGTTAATAAAGAACCAACATTAATTTGCGTCGATACATCGATGTTTTTTTGGCGATATATCGTTAACATCGATGTTGGACGATTTCGATGTATAAAACATCGAACATCGATATTGAGTTGTCGATGTCCCAACCCTAATTAATGGTATGGATATTTAGCACAGTTCCATCAAGGAAGACTTGAAATGAGCGGCTGTTGAGAAAACTTCAAGTCCATTTTAAGAGATTGAAGTCAAAACTGAAAGCATAGAGTTTGGCTAAAAGGGCGGCATGCCAGACTCTATCAAAAGCCTTTGAAATATCTAAATCAATGGCTTTGGCTTCACCAAAACTATGGAGACATCGATTCCACTTCCCAGTGAGAAATGTCATCAAGTCCCCAATGGAGCGACCAGAACAAAATTCGTACTGTTTGTCATTGATTAGCCTATGGAAATCTAGATAGCTCATTATTTGGGAATTAATTAGTATTTCAAAAACCTTCGACAGAATCGAAGTAAGAGCAATTGGTCGATAGTTAGGGGGATCACAAGCCTCTCCTTTTTCGGGGATAGGCTGAACATGAGCAAGTTTTCATTTCGATGGATAAACTCCTTTTAAATAAGGTAAGTGAAATAATTTGCGCAGAGGTTTAGCAAAAGAAGAGCCATGGGTGGAATGCTATCATGTCAAGTAGATTTGGATGCGTCAAGTTTTTCGAGTACTTTGGAAACATGCCTAGTGCCAAAATGTAAAGACCCTTGATTTGAATTGATTGAATTGGGATCGAAGGTGGACTTTGCGTAGATTGAGGCAAAGAAAAGTTTGCATCCAATAATTCAGCAAAGAGACTAGCTTTGTCCAGTGATTCTTTATAAATTTAGCCTCGATGAAGAAGTGGCGGCACCGAAGAAGAGGTGACATTATTCTTTACGGCTTTAACAAGTGACCATAAGTTGCTAGTTTTTTGGTTTGCAAAGATTTTCCGCCTGATATCTTGGTCAAACTGAAACTTTGCTTTTTGAATAGTGAATTTGCAGGTGTTACGCGCAATTTTGTGAATCAGCCGCAATTCTTCGGAACGACATCGTGAATATGCAAGGAATACCGCCATTTTAATCCCAATAGCTTTTTTGCAATCATTATTAAACCATGAGGTGGCAGTCGATTTGAATCTTTTAAAGCTATGTGGAATAAAGGAATGCATCCCGAGGGGTATGGTAGAGGTTATGATGCCCCTTATTTAATCAACATCCCTTGTAGAGAAGCATTCAGACCAGTTTAGCTCTCTAATAAATATATTGAACGAGGCCCAATCGGCCCAGCCAAAAGGTTATGGATTGTCAAAATGTCATGGAAATGACAAATGGATTTCTATTGACCAGAAAGCTTGTGGTGAAACATGCCGAAACTAAACAATGGTCTGAGCTGCCTAAAGGAGCTGTAACAGAAATAACATCTTTTTCGAGATGAGATGTTAAAAATAGATCTAGCTATTCGCCTGGTGTATCCGGTATCCTAGTAGAACAATCCACTAATTGCTGTAAATTATTGAAGAGAGAAGAGACGCAGTAAGCTATAGGCAGAGAGGTGATACTGATTCACGTCAGCATCAGAAATGAGCTTGGTTTCGCTTAGCGCAAGAATTGACGGTTGATATAGATTAATGTGACAGTGCACTGAAAAGCTATTTGTCCTCAAACCACGAATGTTGCCGAAGTTTATTAATAATTCAAAACTGTAATAGAAGAAATAGGAAAGAATTATGTCAATAATTTGCCAGAAAGCTCAGGAGGTTACATATTTAACGAGGCAATCTACTGAGCAGGTAGATCACAACTGATTTGAGAGGAAGCAGAAACTTGACCTTCATACTTGGTGGAAGCTGAAAGAATGTTATTTATGGTTCGACACCCTTTATAATGGAACTGAAAGGTTTGTGGTTGCGAAAATTCATTGCGCTTTCAATGTTTGCTATATAATTAATGTGAAGCTTCTACCAGCTCTGAATTTACCGTGAGCTTTAAGACATTCAACTAAGCCTAGCTATTTGCACAATTTTCTTAAGAAACTTGGATTTTCTAGACACGTGCAAAGTAGTAGATTTGGTAAACTACGGGGGAAAATTTTGGAATTCGTTGATTGGTGATACGTAAAAATATAATTGTAAAATTAGTCAACAAAATCATCAAATGTGAGTTCTGATAGGATGTAGCCCCAATTAATGGTGGTTAGAAATAATTTTAGTCCAGAGTAGTCAGCTTTAAAAATCTATTATTTGCAGCACTGGTGAAGAGATTTCAAGGATTGATCATAAACAACAATATCTAAGGGAGAATAAAAATCTGGAATGGAAGCGTAGATTCCATTCCAGATTTTAGAAGTCAAGAAGTCTCTTGAGGAAAGTTGTTTAAATTGGGAAATTGTTTAAATTGGGAATTTGAACTTGAATAATTGAAACTGATAGACCCTGGCGTCTCTAAATTAAAATAATGTTATTTTCAATTAACAATAAATTATAGTACGTTCGCATTGCGTTCCCAAATCAGGTGGATTTGGAAAAACGAGACTGTGGTCAATAGAAGGTGCACAAAACTTAGTGAAAATCGTTTCGTTATGTTTTATATACCATATTCATAATTGATTTATGACAACTCCGTCATAAATCTTACTCGGCAGATACTTTTTTTCGAGCCACCGGTCTATATCCGGTAAATATAGGATTGATTGCCGCTATCAGGAATTTTATCAGTCCAAATAAACAGAATCGCGATTGTCGTATCCATGTTTTGATTTTTCGAGTACATAATCTATCTTTCAAAATTAATAGGCTTATCCATAAGTGCTCAGTAATGCAATAAAACGTCTATAATCCTCTGTGATTAAAACATCAGCAAACAGACCAAATAACAGTAAATCAATTAATTATAGCTCGTTTAGTTAAAGCTAATAAATGTCAATTGAATTCTTCGATAATCGTGTTATTATATCTGCGTATTGTCTACTGAAAAGCTGGGATTGCGGTGTCCACTTCAGAGTATTATTACGTCATCAATCGCAAGCTAATCACCGAGTGATTCTATCTATGGGAAATTCGTAAGGTTAACCACTGATCTTTTCTGACCCTGGGCAAGGTTTGAAATGTGCATTTTATGCATTCATGAAACACTGTACAAAGTGTGCGATCCAGTATTTAGCAAAACGAATGACTGGACCAAAATTAATTCAAGTTTACTGTGAGTGTTTAACGTGATACATGGCAATGCGCTGAAAATGGATAGAATTCGAGATCAAGTAAATGTAGCTAGGTATGTGTCTGTTTCTAAATTAGAAAAATAAAAAAAATAAATAGGTGTTTGGTTTTGGATGTTTAGATAGTATTGTGTATATTGTATTAACTTGACTAGAAATTAGGCTTGCAGGTTGAATTCTTAAATAAATCAAATTTTATTCCATATGGAAAAAAAGAAACTGAAACTATCCATTCAGCAACAGTGATATGTGGTGATGGCAAAAACATTCGCAAGCTTTACGATTTTTTCGGAAAGACTCTTTGTTTTTTATTTGTTTATTTATTAACCATTGCGCTACATATATTCTTCAATTACAGCGTCAAGAATGAATATGAAACATAATAATAATAATAAAAAATGATATATAAGAAAAAACGATAAAAATTAAAACTAAGGTTAAATTACAATTCAAGATAACATTTTCAATACATTCTTGAAATCTAAAAAAAGATTGAGGAAGAGGACCTAGCTTAAAAGCACTGTGCATTCTGGGAAAACGCAACAAAGGCGAATGAAAATAGACTTCCATACGTGCAATCGGATTAAAAACAAATCTCCGATTATCGACTAGGACAACTAGGTTTACGTCTGGTTATCTGGGAACCAAGATCTGACCAAAAAAGCCTTGGCAAAGTTTAAAAACAAAACACTCATCGGGGAACAATCTACGCGATTCCAACGAGGACATACGAAGAATGGAAAGACCAGAGGAGTAGAAACAATAGGGAATACTGAATTTAAAAAAACAACGAACGAGTGAACTTATACTGAACTGATTCAGTGGCGACAGATAAATACTGAAAGCGAGGAGACCAGATCTGGCACGCGTACTCCAGATTACTGCCTACTAACCAGACAAATAATTGAATGCAGGTGCAAATGTCGGCAAACATAAACGAAGAACGCAAGACAAATGCAACAATCCTAGAAGCCCTGGCCGTGATGTTCATGACGTGAACATCAAATTTCAATTTAGAATCAAACACCACGCCAAGGTCTTTAAAATTTTGAAAAGGAATAAGAGAACACATGTGGAAAAATTTTATATGAGAATAACATCTGGTGACAGTTCAAAGTGTTTAGTGGTGAGAAGTTGTTTTGACACCAGTGATTAAGAGCAAACAAATCACCTTAAAATTGGTGATAATCGTCCGCAGACTTGATTGCCCTGCATAATTTTAAGCCATCCGCATATAAAAAACAGGAGGAGTTGATAACAGAAGAAAGGTCATTAACAAACAGGATAAACAATAAGGGATAGATCCTTGCGGAACTCCGAATGTGGGATATATACGAGAAGATATGGAACCGTTTTAAGTTACTCTGCAAGGACGAATATGAAGATAGGTAGAAAACCATATAAGGGGATCAAAAATACCAACCCTATTAAGTTTATTGAGCAGCAGGTTATGGTTCACAGAATCAAAAGCCTTCGGAAAGTCCGTATAAGTTACATCAACTTGACGTTGACAATCGAAGGCAGAAGCGACAAAATTAGTGAAAATCATGAGATTGGTCGTAGTAGAGCGGCCTTTGACGAAACCATGCTGCTGAGGAACAAGTAAAGTTTATAAAAACGGATAAACTCTACTAAAGAAAAGACATTCAAGGAATTTACTAAAACAGCAGAGGAGAGATACAGGACCATAATTGGAAATTGCCGGATTTCCGTAAAGAAGCGAAGAGTTTCAATTTACAAAGGATTGGTACTAAACACGGAAAAGTGAGGAGAGGAACGGGAGAAAACAGAAGCAATAGAGTTATTTAGAGGGTTTTTCTTTAAGGAAGAGGAATAGAAGGCAGCAAATAAATCGTAAATAGCCTGAGAATCAAGATATCATCAAGATACATAGTATCAGGAACTGAACTTGGGAGAACGGATATAGGGCCAAAAGGATTTTGGTTGATTAGAAAAAATTGAAGCCTCGATGCTCGAGAAGTAATCACGCATTACCTGCTTGAGCTCTCTTTTAGTATCAGCACGCAAACTACGGAAACCCTGTGGGTGAGCCGGTCTTCTTCAGCTTATCACAAGCTTTTTCCTTAGCCTTGATAAAACTGATTTAAGTTGACATTTTCTGAAAGTCAGGTTTAAAGAAGTTATAACGCTGAATAGAAGGACATCTAATCCTTGCTTGGAAGTTAAGGTCGACATCAACCAAGAATAGGATTAGGTTGCACAAATGGAAAAAGAGCGAGAGAAAGAGAGAAAGCGAATCTAAAGGAATGCTAGAAAAAACTAAATCAGGGATTAAGAATAAGGAGGGGAAATGAAGGAAACCAAGAGAGAATGAAGCTGGAGAGTGAATGCTACCCTGGTGCTCGTATAAGTGAATAACGAGAAGAACTAGATCGGACTCAGTCGACTCTGCGAACAGGACAAGTGAACGCGAGACTATCGCCTGTTCCTTTTCGTAATTTTACATTACGACTCCTGATCATTTAATGGGCCATAGCATATCATGTTATATGGACACGTTGAACAAAGTGGCAAGTTGATGAATACAGTCCGAGGCCTTAATTAAATTTTCAATGCATATTTTTACCAAGCAATATTTTTTCCATTGATATTAATTTTATTTACTGAATTTACATCGTTAACTTACATATGTACATGCATACGGGTAAATTTTTTTTAGTATTAACCGAAAAGAAAATGATGTTCAAGTAATTAGGGTACTTAGTTTAGATATTCATATATTCATGTAAATATTCGAAACTATCATAATTTTCTGCACCAACATTACTAAAACTCATTACCTATCTACAAGTTGAGTGGCAATTTTTCATTTTATTCTGAAAAAATATATCTTTTTCCTCAGACGGAGAAAACCTTAGTTCCGAATAAACCAACCTTCTCTACACTCTACTATTACAAGCTCTATTGGCTGCAATTATACATGGAGAGAAAAAAACAACACAAATTCCGCAAAACGAATCATTCTGGCTCTTAGCAAGATACTTCGATAAAACAAAGACCCCGAAAACTAGCTGCTCTGCATTAACAATATCATATCGACAGCATGTTGAATACCAATTCCCCATTCCGAGCCGGCAGCGTTTCTTGTGGTTCTTGGCCTTGTCTCACGAGCGATATAACACTCAACCACATTTTGGCCAATTTCGTTTGCTCCAAAAATTCAAGTAACCATCCGCCAAAATAGGCTTTTCATCGGGTCCGCGACCGGCACACAACGTGTTTCAGAGCACGATACAAAGCAGAACACCTCAACGAAAGCTCAATCGTTCGCGAGGTCATGAAGAAATATCAAAAGTTCGTTGAACCTCTGGAGAAGCGAGAGGTAGATGAGACGCACGGGCCGCCATTGGATCGCGCAAGCACGTGAGACTTCTGATGCGGCGCAGTCAAGCGGGCCCGATGCAATAACACA